>OY728157.1:1710458644-1711708644 GCA_963277665.1 Viscum album | reverse complement strand
ACCCACTATGATAAAATGCTAACGTGGAGGGCATGGGAAAAGAAAAACAAGTATTGGTCCTCCACCACTCTTGGATATTAAGATTCATTCATGGGAGACTGAGAAACATGGCGAGAAGGAGATTCTATGGGCTTTTTAGTGAACTCAATGAACTTGGAGGCCCGTAGGCACATATAGACAGGAAAACAGACCACAAGAGAATATCTTGTGTCCTGAGAAACAGTCGATGGAACGACACCCTAGCTGGAGATGGCAGGCTTGTGCTGGATACATTGAGATGGAGGCACCCATAGGTGTCGTAGTGGCTAGAGATGTGGCCGAATGGCTACAATGGGTGGAGACGCAGCGTCGGCGCACTGTGTGGAAGAGGAGCAGTCGGCTTGGGTCGCTCGGCTGGCGCAACCTGTTGGGTGAACCAAATGCACCACATCTGATCCTTCAAAACTGACCCACATCTATGCGAGATGGGTTTTTTATGAGGGATGGACCATCCGGCTGGGCTGGGTCCACTGGTCGGGCCAAATCCTCGGGCCCAACGAGCAGGCCGGGTTAGACCCCTTCTGGACCCAGACCCGACCGATCATGTTTCACTAAAACATGAGGAACTCGCAAACTGGGCATCTAATTGACACACCGTCTGCCGAGTGAGGACCCTTGGGATGAGGCATTCCTTTTGAGATACTCTAATTGTGTTTGGCTGGATGTTGTAGTATGTCTAGGTTGGATCAAAAACAAATCCAATCAAGCCCTATTTACATTTTTTCTTATATCTTATAGACCGGGCGTCTGATTGACGCGCCGTCTGTCACATTGGAACCCATAATACACGGCGATACACTGGTTTATTTCTTCTTCAAACATCTGTAGGTTTATGTAAGACCAGTAGTATGAGGATAAGAACATCTGAAACTCAAGCGCACTATGTGTGGAAATCATGTGGCTCACTTTCATGTGAAGGGAGACCCTCTGTGGATCGGCATGAGAGTGAACCTCCATGGATAGTGATAAGTGAGCCCCTCTATAGATCCGTAATAGAGTGACACATTGTGGATCAGCATGAGAGAGATCCTCCATGGATTGGCTGTTGTGCGACCCTTAGTGGATCAATAGTAGTGCGAACCTCTTTGGATCGGTAGTAGGGTTTCCCTTTGTGGATCAGTAGTATAGCAACCCTTTATGGATCTGCAGAAGATCCTCTCGATAGAAGAAAATGATCTTTCTCAAGGCTAATAATCTTTATTCATGTTCTCTAAGTTGCATACCTAATGTTATTTGTCTTTTACTTTATGATTTTTTGTTAAGATCATGATTTTTGGTTTTTCCTTTGTGGAATTCTGGGAGACCTTCAGGGGTCTCACAGTCACTACTAGGTGATGTTATACTCACCCCTTATTAGGCTTCACCCGCACCTTGTTGTGTCTTATGTAGATGACATATATATTGAATAATACTTGGGGAGATAGTTCTATATGGTGCTCAAAGGTGATTGATAGAAGTGGTGAGAGGCAGTGACGACAGACGACGAGCTATACCAACCCATCTGGTAGGATCCTTGGTGGATAACCTTAGGAGTAATCTTTTCCCCTTTTTTAATTTCTTTTCATCTAGGTTTGTTTAACTGCCCTATTTTACATTCGAATCACACATTTACTATCATAAGTTCAACTTTGTTTTTTTATATTGTTGTGTACCTAGTCTCTATGTGTATAGGTTTAACGGAAATGACATCCCGTTTTAGGATATACCTTTCTAGATCTGTTCACCAACCTCTGGCATATGGAAGGCAGGCTTGGGTTAGTCATGGCATGGACCCTGGGGTAATTGTATTGATAATAATTATTTTATTTCTTTTAAGTGTTTCTCATATAATAAATTTTTTCCTTATACAAGTGGATTAAATTTTTATTTGATTTGGGGTGATCTTTCCATCTTTGATTCCTTTCTACACCAATAAATCCACAGACATCTTATCACTAAAAACCTTTTCACACCAAAAGTTGTGAATTTATCACTTTTTTTCAAGTTACGTGTATTGACTTTACATGAAGCGAAAATATGATGCATCTTCTCAATCATAAAGGTAATCATGATCTTTTCACAATAAATTAATTGTCCATAGAATTAATGTATTATTTCATATTTGGGATTTTTTTAGTATTACTAATAATAATTGTTTTCTTACACATGTGTATACTTTTTTTCTAGTTGATATTGTTTTTTCAAAGCGTCTCATGTATTTTTGGTAGTTCAACAAATAACGACAATGGTGATCATGGTAACATTGACAATTAAGATTTCATGAGACTTTGGGCTATGTAAGAACTCGCTACAACTAAATTTGACACATGATGTGACCAGTATGACTCTAATTACTTCTTTCTATTTAACAATGACATTAATTTTATTAAAAAAGAAATCTGACTCAATGTGTCCGTTATCAGTTTATAATTAACATTTGATAGTAAAATGTATCACTCACTAAACACCAAGAAAACACACATTGATTTTCATGATAATTTATTGAACCAATAAAAAAATAATTTTTGACATGTATGAATTGGTCTCACATCAAACTGATACAGGATGAGATCTTCATTAGTCAAAGTGTGTTTGATATGATTAAAATGACATTTTTTGTAAAAACGAAAAGTGACATAATCAAAAATGAGAAAACAAATCCTGACTATTTGGATACATTATGAAAATAATTGATATGTGATAATGAGCATGTTGGAATCATCTACACCTCAATCCGTTGTACAGTGTGACCTGTATGAATCTAAGTGCGTCTTTATTTAAAATTGACATCAATTTTAGTAAAAAACAATCTTACCTACACAAAAATGAACAAACACATTAATATTGTTTTGATACATTAGTAAAATGATCCATATGTGATTTTTAACATGAATTAATTAGGCACACCACAATCTGACACATGGTGTGACCGGCATGACTCAATGTGTGTAATTTTTAAAATATAAATCATTTTTTGTAAAATGGACAAATGGCTGACTCAAAACTATGAAAACACATTAAAATTTATTAAATACATTAGAAAAATATATATATATATATGTAATTTTGTTTGTATTGGAACCGGTTTCACCTCAATATGATGCACAATGTGATTTGTATGAGTCAAAGTTCATGTTTAAATTTTAAAAAGACATTTTAGTAAAAAAAATACAAGTGACATACTCCAAACCAAGAAAACACATTCATATTGTTTTTATACATTATGAAAATGATCCATAAGTAAATTGAGATGTGTAAGAGTCAAACAAGCCTCAATTCGACATGCGATGTGATAGGTATGTCTCGAAGGGGGTCTTTTTATAACAAATTTTCATCAATTTTAGCAAAATGGATACCTCTCGTACTCAAAACCAAGAAAAAACGTTCGGGTTGTTCAGATAATTTATCAAAATGGTCCATATGTCATTTTAAATGTGTAAAAATTAGCCACATCTTATTCTAATACATGATGTGCTCTGTATGATTTAGAGTGTTCGTTATTAGTTTAAAATCAATATTTTAGTTCAAAAAGTGTCACTCATTGAGGACTGATCAAACACGCTTGGATTTTCATGATAATTTTTGAAAATAATTCCTATTTAATTTTTGATGTAGATGAATCCATTTCTGGTCAAACCGATACATGATGTGATTAAAATGAGTCAATAGTGATTTTTTCTAGTTTAAAATGACATTTTAGTAAAAACAACAACTGATGCACTCAAAAATGAGAAAACAAATTCATATTGATTTGATACATTATGAAAACAATACATATGTAATTTGATTTGTTTTCGAATCATCCATACCTTTATATGTTTCATAGTGCGACTGGTATAAATCCATGGTCATCTTTTTATTTAAAATTGACATATATTCTTATAAAATTAACACTTTTTGTTAATTTATTTCATTATATTACTACACAAATAAAAAAACATTTCTTATAAATGTGTGTTTTCTTGATTGAGAAGAGGTGGTTTGTTCGAATATAGCATGATTCGGGTTAGGATTAAATGAAAAAGGAACATTGATATTCTTGAATATAAGTAATAATTTTATTTATGTAATTATATAAACCCTCTCTTAAAATGTATATAATATTGTGTTTTTTTCTTATGTTTTTTTTTTGTAAATTTAATTTCATTTAAATCCTATATTATGGAATGTTTTTGATGATATATTTTGTTTCTAGTGTAGTAATGTGGGGTTACCAAACACTACAGTATGGCCCTTTATCAATGCTTTGGAAATCACTGATAAAGGAATCATCTATCAAGGCTATTAAAATAGATGATAATGGTATGGTTTATTTGTGCTTCTATGAGCAATGAAAAAAGGTAATTTATCATTGATTTTATAAGAACAGAAAAATGCATACTTTATCAATTCTTCTATAAGTGCTAATAAAAGACCCTTTATCAACATTTTATAAATAATGATTAATGGTTCCTTTAGCGTTGCTAAATTAAACAGCTGATAAATGTCCCATTTACGAACACTTTTTTAGAACCGATAAAGGACCCCTACATCAGCACTTTTTTAACACTAATAAAAGACTCGGGATTTTAACCTCACTCATGTAGTTAGTTCTTTTCTTGCACTAATAAAGGAAATTTATATTACTATTAAAACCCTATTTTGTAGTAGTGGATGTTTAAGTGATTAAGATGAATAAGGGACGTGATCCAATGCTTAACATGTTAAAATTTTTGGAATAAGAACCTGAAGGATTTTCTGAAAGGATTATGAAGATGATTAAAGTTTCGAATGACTGAAAAGTGATCTTGTAATATTTAAATATAGATAAAGAGGTTTTATAATGAAACAGATGGTATATAATTCACAATTAATACACTATAATCATTTCATTAATTCAAATTCAATGAGTTTCGAAATTATGGAAATTGATTCCCTAACCATGGAATACCATGTTTAATAACCATCAATGATCTCATATACCATAGGAATAAAGGAATACATATGTAATATTTTTAACTGACGTACATTATGATGAAAAAGGAATAATTATCCTCAACTCGAGTGTTATGGATTTTACGTTGGAGTTTGATTCATAGAACTAAAGTATTTCTAGGATGTCTCCTTAGAGAATTAAATAACATCCATAGTGAATTAGTTTTGAAAGAAAAAAAAATCTTTTTTTGTTATTATTCTATTCAATGTATATATTAATTTGAATGTTCCTTGTAGAAACCATATTATTCATTCTAAAGATAAATCATGATTGATTTCGAAATGGATTGGTTCTCTCAAGCTATTGGATGGATTATTTTAATGGAGATTACCATTCTAATGAACGTATGGTTTTCTATCAATGAAATGATGATTATGAACACCCTTTTGAATAATGTTATATAATATAATCCTTTATACATAATAATGATAGACTTATAGCTCAAAAAAATTAAAGATAAAAAAATTCTGGATAAGCCTAAAATAAGGAAGTAGATATATATCTTTTGTAAGAAATTATATCATAACACATGTATTTATTTTAGATATTCTTATCTATTTTAATTTTCATGTGATAATTAAAATTGTTTGAATAAAATTTATTTAAGGTTGGGAGGAGGTAACACCCTATGATTTTAATTTTTTTTCCTTAATGAAAACCATGATCAATATCTATTTTCATAAAAAAACAAAAAATTAAGCAAAAATACAATATAATCATTATTAAATAAAATCATAATAATAATAAACCACTAGTATATAAAATTATTTTAATTAATTATAAATTCAAACAAAATAGTAATAAGAACAAAAAAAATTCAAAAGTTCATTTTTCAATATGTTTTTTTCATTATATATTGTGTTTTGATTATAAAGATTTTTTTAATAATTATTTAATTTTAATTACATAAAATTATTTATACGTCTGCATTCATCATGTCAAAATGTTCATAGGATGTATTTTTGATATATTAAAAAAATAATATCCATTTAGTTAATAGTAAAACTTTTTTTTACAAATACTAATATTTTTATAAAGTTATCCTAATGTAAATATTACCTTAAATATATATAATTTATTATTAGACTAGGAATATTTTTTTATTAAAATTTTTCATTTAAAACCACTATGATGGATTTAATTGATTCCAGTTTTATGTTTTGAAACATAAATACTATTTTAATCCAAATGTTTTTATTCAAAATTAATCTTCGTCAATTTTACTAACTAAATTTAAAAAATGGATTTAATTTTTTAGATAAATATCTTGATATTATGTAATAAAGTACATTTAAATTTTAGTAATAAAAATTTCATTATAAATATTATTGATAATTAATAGAATAATGTTAAAATTGTTATGTTCAAATAATTATTTTATTATAATTTTCTAATTCTCATCTAATCAAATAAAATTAATATGTTCACTAAAATTAATATTATATAATTTTGAAACCTATATATATATATATTAGACCTTAGTAAATTTTTAATAAATACTAAAAAACATTAAGAACACCTAATGATGAGAAAAGTATATTTCAATACATTTTTTTCATTATTTGATCATTTTAATTTTTAAAGTTTATTTTATTTTTTTTTAGAAAATGAATTTGATTATATGGGGATTAATTTTTTTCATCACACTATTTTTTTTATTTTATGTCAACTATATTTTTGAAGATATACATTTCTTCATTAAACATTATTTACAAAGGTAAAATCCAAAATTTCAAAATATGATAATTTAATGGTAAATATATGAATTTATTTATTAAAACATGATTAGAAATTCTGGGTGGAGTATTAATTCACCCATATCGACAAAGGATTTTTTCTAAAAAAAATTATTAGAATCATTTAATTTTGTATAGAATCATGAAATTATTGAGAATGAAATGGGTATTTAAAGAAGTTCTATTTTCATCATTTATCAACGAGTGTTAAATCATCTTCATGTACGAACCCGTTATAAATCCAAATAATTAAAAGTAATATTCCATATAATCTTTTGAAATTAATACCCAGTTCCATTAATCCATGTTCTTGAAAAGTGACAAATCTATGGTTCTTTATAGTGTTACATGAGGGAGAACATCCAAAGGAATGTGTAATGTTCACATCTAATAAATCATCATTCATTTATTCGTATACATCATAAAATATTATATATACATAAATGTATGATAAAAATATTATGATAAATATATTAAAATATTATTATACTAACAGAATAACACTTTTCTACCTTCCCAAATAACCATTAAAATAATTTATAATTCATCATGTGTAATATTATATTATAACCTTAATGAATAGTGTGTTCTATTTTTAAGAACAGTAGGTTATAGATGATCCAAAAGTTGATATTTTTTGGAAAAATATTATATTTATAACATTTATAATATAATAAAATAAGAATAATTTTACTTTGTATACAACACTCTCATTCTATGGAAGATTATTCTACTATACATTTGTACGTGCAGACTACCACCTCCACAAAAAGTTATATTTTCTTTTCCATTACCTCAAAAATAAATAAATTTATATTTTTTATGTTGTATTTATGTTATTTTAATAACACTACTAATAAAAGATATAGATAATATAAAGCATTATATAGGTGACATTAACAGGTGACGGCCATAGAAAACTTAATCACATAAAATGATCATATCTAGGAAACATTGTAGACATGAGTCCATTTCTTAAAAAACAATTGATATTTATAAAAAAATTACACTAAAAAAATACCTAAACCAAGAGAGTTAAATAAATTATAAAGCTACTCTAAAACACTTTTGATCATAATTATTATACAAGGACCATTTTAGTCAGATTAACCATACCATCTCTTGTAACCTCTATAAGAGAAATTTAGTTAATAAATAAATAACCTATGACAATAAATACAATACCTAAAATGGAATATAGATGGGGAAGTTTCATTTTTTTAATTAATAGAATTTTATTATTAAAAATGTTAGGTGAATGCATATAATGAATGAAGAGATGAGGTAAAGGTTTTTTAATATCTATTTTGTATCATTGAGATATATTTATTTATCACAACATAGTGATATTTTTTATTGTATAAATATTTTAAAAGAATTAATTTTATCATAAATTTTATTCAAATTGATATAATTTATAATTCAATCCAATATTATACCCTTCCTGTTAAAAAAATCTAAAAGATGGGAATGATGTATGGTTTATTTGTTTATATTTTCTATTACATGAGAGAATTTAGATATTATGCCCCACCATTTATTTAATATACTGTTTTAAATAACTTATTTCCTTCATTAATAATTAATATCTTTCATTTTATGATATTTTCATTTCTATTACATGAAAACCGTTTTATATTGTTTTTATTATTACATTACCATTGTCATAAGGGATTTTCTTTCAATTATTGTTTCAAATAATGATTTTTTAAATGAGAATCCATTTAACGAATGTGTATACTAATTATTTTAAAAAACTCACAACATTTTACACTCCATTAATTGTTACTTTTTATTCATATTTCTTAATATTTCATCCTCCCTATTTGTTCATTTTTTTTACCATTATAAAGAATCCAACCGTACCACTTCTTTTCACTCAGGAATCATGAACATCCAAGTATTTATTTATTGAATGCCTTTCTAAATGTCTCTATTTAATAATTATTAATTTTTTAAGGTTATTTTATACTACATTGAACTTTATGAAAGTTTTATAATGGTAATTTTATCATTTTAATTATTGGTCATTTTCTACAAACTGTGAATAGATTATTTTCATAATGTTTTCCATTTGAACATATATTTCATCAAATTTTTCATTTGTATATGAAAGGTTATTTATATGTTTCATGGTTTCTAAATGAATTTTTTATCATCTTTGTTAGTAACTAAATTTTATTGATATAATTTCTTTTTTAAAAAGTCATGAATGTTTATTTTTTATAATATAATTCTTCCAATGGTTATAAATATATTTCTTCTAATAAATCGACACCTTTTGAAATATTATATTCTTGATCAAAGATATCCTTAAAATTATACGAACTACATTATTTATCTTGAATCGTTGTGATATATAATTCTATAATGGAGGAATAATCCATCACTTCTTTTTTCCTTCCCTAAGATGTCACTATCTATGAAAATGAGTTTTCATTCATTGTTTTTCCACAATATACATTAAATAATTACATTAAGTGATTGAAGGATGTTCAAATAGTTGAAAAACATTGAATTTTTAGGGAAATTATTAATTAAATATATTCTATTTAAATATATCATGTAAATAACTTATAGGTCTTAATCATAATTGAAGTGTATTTCTATTGAATTTCTCTATGTATATTAAGATTACCATTTATTTTCCATGTTATTTTCATGTTATTATTATTGATGGAATTAGAAATGATTTCTTTATGTGAATCCATTTAAAAAAGAATATGAAATTATTTTCATTCCCATGGGTTATTTATGATGTGATAAATGAAATCTATTTTTATTCTATAGTTTTTCTATGATATCATTGAATATTGAATTCATATAGAGCCCAAGTTTATGTGAGACAAATGATTAGGGTCCTATATCTCACTCCAATGCATTGGATAAATATTTTTATCTCATAAGAAATTTATAATAGGGCACAATTTAGTTTCGTATAAGTGTGGGTGCATGTTTGTGACTCACAGAAGTGATGTTTCTACATGTTAATATTTTTTCCATGTTTATATAGTATCCTAATTTTACACTCTCATGGAACATGTATCTTGACTAGTGTCAGAACACATATTCAATTCATGTTTTATGTTATATAATTCATTATTTTATGTCTCATTTATTTTTATCCATTATTTGTTTGGAAGGATTTACTTATATTATGTTCATGTGCCTTGATAATACATATATGATCATCCTATTCTCAATTATGATCTATAACTATTATCACATGTGTTTTTACATATATATCCTTTGAGATCAACCCTTTCTTATTGATACTTTCCCTTTATTATAAAAATTATTATAAGTCATATGAAGATGATAAAAGAGTCTAGTGTTGATTAATTATGGTCTATTGATCTAAATTACAAATAAATAAGTTTCATTTATAGAAAATCCTCCAAGACAGTAAACCATTACATATAAAAAACAAATCCTACTCATTGGCTACAAAAGGATTAAAGTGCCACTAATATTTTGTGAGTTACCATTGGAAACAAATTATATTAATAGATGAAAAGGTATTGACATAAGAAATTCATTACTTTACCTTACATAGAGTAAAAAATAAAAAAGCCAAACCTCAAAAATAAAAAATTGAAAAGTAAGATGCATTATATAAAAAATAAAAATTATGAATAAAATCATAATAAGAAACTATAACCACATTATTAATCATACTCCTAAAAAAGAATCCAAAACATATACATGATGGAATGAAAATAACCATATCGAATGATCCAATGTATTGATGTGGCATGATGACCAACTCCACTGCAATACAACTCTACAATTAAGCACTCAAACAATTTAACTCTAACATCCCTATGTTCAACAACTAATATTTGTTACCTAAACCTTACAAATATCTTGTTAAATCATGTTTTAATATGTATCGAGATACATTTACATGGGGTGAGTATATAAACATAATAGAAAACCCCAAGATATCCAACACACAACCTTAGGATAAGGACATATTAATTAATATTTAATATAACATATGAGTGGGAAATATAAAATAGTTGTGAAAAATATATATATAAAAATAGGGACAAAACTAACCCCATAGAGGTCTTCTAATCTATGAATTTACACCAATACAACTCAAACAACTATTTCACATCACGTCAATCGAATCCCACTAAAAGAACTATACTCATGAGTAGTACCCATTCGTCCAACACCATACCAACACAAGGAAGTAAAATTCACTTAGTATCAATTAAAAATATGACCTTCTAAATCTTAAGGTGTCCCTTTCCATATTATTTTTGAAATTATGAACTCATGTATATAGAATTTTATCTCCCAAATTTTTTTTGGGAAATAGATTTATAATTTTCCAAATACATCCCGATATATTAGGGGTGACACCCATAACTAATTTTTTCAAAATCATTTAAATTTGGTAGAACAATAAATGTTATTTAATCATGAAATGTAGACATTTTTTCATTAAAATACATTCTACCATATTCTTCTAAATTTAAATACAGAGTGAAGACACCTTCCACAACACCATTTATAAAAAAAGCATTACAAAATTAAAAAAAATTAGACTCCTCTTCACAATCCTTATATTAATGATTTGATTCCCTAGGGTTGATGCTTGGTGACTTGATGAAACTACTCTATAGAGAAATTATGTAACACCCAGGTATCCATATTTTAGATTGATCATTGGTTTCTTTATATTTTCATGTATTTTATGTTGATTCATGGATTTCCCTTATTTTCTGATCATTTTGAGGTATCATGGTTTTATTTTTTATTCTTTTTGAGAGGATAAGAGGAGTTTTAAATTATTAGTGAAACCTAATAAATGGTCCAATAGCTAGAATATCCAAATATGGCCTATCATCAAGTATGTGATACCCACTATCCAGTAGGTGGAAGGCTGGTAGTACGGGATTCCTATAAGAATCCCACTGGCTAGTCAGTGGGGTTTCTAGTGGTATAGTAATTTTTCTTAACACCATCATCTGTCCAATATAATATCATTTAACTAATATGGGGTGGTATATGGGTACGTATTATTCTAGGAGATACCTACTTGATATTGGTACCTAGAGGCTAGTCAGTGCCACAAATTTTGGGGAGGGAGTCTAGAATAGTATAATAATTTAATTTTAACTAATTCCTATTTTATTATAAATAATCCTCACTAAAACCCCATTCAACCAAAAATCACATGTCCCTCACATATAGGGTATTATAAAAGTTTTAACTGAAGTATTGAACCTACATTCATAAGTGTAACCATGTTTTAATTATAAACTAATATATCGAAAACTTTTACCCTTCTTCAGGGGCTATGGATTTTTTCAATTAATTTATCTAGATATTTTTTCTTGGATTATTTTTATAAGATTACTCCTTCATTTATTTGGTCCCTTATTGCCTCTCAGATTGTGGATCCTATGTTGGGTGGTTAAAAACCCGTAGTTGTGGTATGTTGTTTCCCAATGAAATTTATATAAATTAAAAAATGGTTTTCTTACCTGATTTAAAATCCATTCCATATTAAACCTTAAACTGTGATTTTATATTATTGATAAATGATTTGAGTTGATATGGTGTGTGATCCAATGCCTTTAAAAACAAATTTTTAAATAATCATATGATTTGATGAAAAATTATTTTAATTTGAAATAAGTTATTTCAAAATATTTTGATAATGATTCTTGAAAAATGATGATATGAAATATTTTATATGTTTTATAGGAAAATTAATTGTTTTTAAAGGAATGATGTTTGGATTAAAATAATTTTAACATTCATTTTTATAATGAAATAGGGTATTTAAAATGTGATTTTCTTATTCTAGAATGACAATTTTTGAAAGTAATTTGATATGAATTAATATACACTTAATTGATTTCATTGTAGTATATTGGAGACTAGATAGTTAGGCGTGTTGGATAAGAAAAGAACAATGGTCATGTATCATCTCAACATAAAAAAATTGATAACTAAAATGTATCTAGAACATTAATGTGGGTAAGGAGTTCATTAATTATGGTGGAATACTTTCCCCCCAGAACATGGGAAATAAGGAGGTGTTCCCACATGGAGTTGCATTTTATTGAGTTGTGTGTAGATAATTTATCCTTTATCTAACTATTCTCAAGACTTATCACCATGGTGGTATGATCAAAAATGAATTATGAATGCCTATTTTGATGAATTTATCTATTCATACATAATTTATAGAATTGATTATTTATGGTTATTTTTTATTTTCAATTAAATTTTATAGAAAAAGGTTTTTATAATAAATCACAAAATATATTTATTGGAAATGTTATGTTTATAGACTGAGTGTATTTGGTTTATTTGAAATAGATTTCATATTATTTTTTATGGTATCCTTGTGGGATGGTGTTTCTCACACACTACATATTCATTTTTGTGTATTTATCTACTATTATTCCAAGTATATGAAATTGGAAATCCCAACTTGGAGATTATGGATGTTCTTAATAGTGGGCCCATTAGAGTTGATGGTAACAAGTGGAAGATGTGATCAATCTATTATGACTAGGTATAATGATGTTATTGTTGTCGATTTTATTGTGTATTTGATACATATATATGTATATATATATTTTTAATTCTCCACCTTTTGGTATTTTTCACATAAGGAATTCATTGAAAAAATCAACTTTAAAGAACTGGTTGATATTATTTTTAGATTTTCTTGAATTTTATTCTTAGATTTTTTCCCAAATTTGAGGTCATAATGATATAGTTGATGTTATTGTATTTCTTAAATAACTATTATCTATTGTTTTCAAAAAAAATTAGTACCATTACACTAATAACTCATCCCATTAATTGGTAGGAGGCTTACTCTAATGAACCACAATAACAGAACTCTATAGTTGACCAGATCCTCATTGAGGATATAGTGTATGTGGTTTAAGATCAGTTCCCATGGTCCACAACTGACCAGATATCCACAGAGAGGTGAAACCTCATAGGTATGATAGTAGTGATATGGTTAAGGATTTTTTTATCAATAACAACCACATTTCTAGGGAAGTAACTAACCATAAAAGGTAGAGGATTATCCTATAATTATTGAATGGCTCTTAGTGTTTTTGGAGTTGATATATTCTATTACTTTGAAGTGTGTCATCTGTAATTTTTATGGTTCATGTATGATATGGTATGTTACCATATTTCTAGAAGATAAAAATTAGGTTTTGGGGTTGAATGACATATAGAACCTTTTTAAGGAGTAGTTCCATCAAGATTCAATTGTATGGTCTATGACCATAGAGTTTCATAGAATCCACTAGTGTTTTTAGAGTGTGACTTAGTATACCAATCATTTTGCAGAGCATGATCTATTTTAACCTAATGAAGTTTCAAATGAGAAGATGAAATCTTGAATGATTTATTTGCGACATAATCTAAATAAATGATCTAATTATTTTAGGCCAACCCTAACATCGTATTCACATATTATAAATATAGATATGATATGGGAAATTTTATTGGAAGTTATGTTTTGGTTTCTTGGAGTAACTCATATTCCTAATGCCTTTTTTATTATTTACTTAAAAGTAAAGATAAAGAGAAATGAGTCTCATGGTAAAAATAAATTTGGTGGCCATTAATAGTATAACTCATGTGGTTTATATGTAGTGTCTGATAACATCTCACTAACTTTTTTAAATCATGGTATTATTGGAAACTATAAAATATCTTATATAGAGGAACCAAATATTTACATCTCATACAAACATTTTTTCAAATTACAGAGGTTTTTCTATGTTTTTACTACCCCTCATAGTAGAATGGGGTTATCATTACCAATAGGTTTGATTGTGTAGTCTGATTCTTCATGAAAAATGGGGTTCTATCCAAATGTAACATGTAGCAAGATACATTATAGATTGGATGATTTTATAGTACGAAATGATGTTGTTAAAATGATAGTGATAGGAACCATTTATATTTCTTCCTCATTAGTGACTAATAAATTTTATAATAGTTCATATAAATCAATCATATGAACATTAAATATGATATTTCTTTATGATCCCAATGGAAATCATGTCTCGTAGGATGGAAATTGAAACACCTCCTTGGAAAAAGAAAGGGAATAATATTTAATTACCTTATTGTGCTCTCACTTTAGAAGATATCTGGTGCGTCTTGTAAATTTTGTATCTTCATATGAATCCTTAAGAAATTACCCTTATAATAGAATATTTGGTTTCTCAAAAAGATCATATTATTTATTATCATCTAAGGGTACCCATTGTTTCCCCAGACAAGTAGTTCTATGTTTTATAGGGAAAATGTGACCTGAGGTCTCATTGATCTAGAGTTCTTCTTCCAAAGGTTGGAAAGATGATACCTCTGTACAATTTTAATCTTGATAAGGAAGCCTCTTATTGTCATCTGCCTCTAGTAGATGATGAATTATTTAATGTTTCTGAATCATACATTTCAAGTCTTTAATAAAATGTTGAGGTTGTATCATTTTTTGAAATA
Source organism: Viscum album (assembly GCA_963277665.1). Lineage (NCBI taxonomy): Eukaryota > Viridiplantae > Streptophyta > Magnoliopsida > Santalales > Viscaceae > Viscum > Viscum album. Next base: position 1,711,693,407 of record OY728157.1, on the reverse strand, counting down.
CTCCATGTTTCTCAATCCATATCAATACCCATTAAAATATTTTACTAGGTAAACTTATGGTGTTAAATAATCAGTTGTATTAATTGGTGAGAGAATTCTTCAATCAACATAGTTTTTTTCTTTGGGATAAAATATTGATTTTTTATAAGAATGATGATAAAATGATTCAGTTCTCTGTTATTTATAAAAATCACAATCCAATTAAGGTATAGAAAAGGTATATATTTCCCCATGATTATAATTTTTTTAATCAGTTGAAATGGGGGAGGTGATTCTCTCTTATTGATCTTGGATCTGGTTACCAATAGCTCAATATCAAGGAGGCTTTAATCATGAATACCATATTCAGAAGTAGGTATGGTCATAATGGGTAATTTTTTAGGCACACAATTATAGACCATTCAATTATATGTATAATTTTATCATTATATTCTTCCACATTATAACATAATTTCCATACATGATATTGATTTTATGAAAGAGTTTCATTATCCACATTGAACTTGTATATAATCAAAGGATAATTTGGGATATAGAATATGATTTCCTTCTCCCAATATTAGATGTGTTCTCCTAATAAATATAGCTAATAAATTTCCATTATAAAATAAAATTTAACTAAATGGAGTATGAAAAAAAATTCAAATAGATTCCCCACTCAAATATTTATTAGTGAGGAGTTATATAATTGAGATTAAATAAAATCACCACTTTATTTTTTAGTTAAAATTTAGGCTACATGTCTTGAGGCAGTATTAAAATAGTTATATTAAACATGAATGAAATAAATAAAGACATAAAACTATCATTATAAAAAATATTTAATGTTAATGAATATACTATAAGTGTACCATTCTATATTTTATTCTAGATCTAGTTTCCAATGAAAATGGAATAATTTAAGGGTTGAGAAAACACATATTCCTAAGTATATAATTGTTTGATGATGAACATAAAAGTAATAACAAATAAATATTTTATGCAAACTAACATCTGATTTTCAAAGATTCAATATAGTTTATTCATAGCCCTTTTATTATTATGTAATCAAAAAATATTGAGAAATGAAAATATATTAATATGAAACATTATATGAAAACATAAATTTCATTAATATTTGATAAAATGAACTATATCATATTGTGTTATAAATTATTACCATTAAAACTAGAGATTTGATGTCTTTATGAGTTTGGATACAAGAGAAAATATCTTCACAAAAAAACAACTAAATGATTATTGAACACATATACCCCATTGATATTATATTATTGAATATGATACCTTTGGTAAATAGATAAATGAAATGGTCAGTTAAAAATCATAGTAAGTTAATACCCATTTTAATACATGACGATGATGTAATATATAGGAGTTAAGAGTCATACACGACAACAAAAGGGGGAAAGGCCAGCGCCACCCTTTATCAGCGCTAACGAAAAGGTGCTGATAAAGGGGGTACCTTTATCAGCGCTACAAAAAGTGAGGATAAAAGTAAACATTTATCAGTGCTTTTTTTAGTAGCACTGATAATGGGGGGTCTTTATCAGTACTTTTTTTAAGCGCTGATAAAGGGTCTACTTCCAAAAAAATATTCATTAAAAAATATATATTAATATTTAAATATATAGATATAGATATATTGATATAAATATAATATATATTTTTTAAATATAATTTTAAATATATTTTAGATAAGTATTAATATAAAGTTACACTTAATATATAAAATATTTAGTGAAAATGGATTATAAAAAAATTAAAAAAAATATTTTTAATTAATAATTTGCTAATTATTATGTAGTAATAGTCATTTAATAACAATTTGAAGACTAAAAATTTAAAAAAAGATCCAAAATATGCTGAAAACGCAACTCGAACTTCAAAAGGCCAAAGGTTTTGATCCGGTTGTCCGTTTGAGCTCTACCATATTTCACGTAGAATCCTTCGACGAGATCTACAGCCCTATGATCGGCGGACCATGGTCATGGTTTTTTCGAGGCCAAAAAATGCCCAGAATGCCTCTAAACTGAGTTTCTAGTTAGGATACCCCGATTTTTTTAACATTTTGTGGACTTTCAGCCTCCGTTAATGGGGTATTATTGGCTTTTTCTGTGGGGACTGAATTTATTCCATGGTATTACATTCATATTGATATTATGTCTTTGAAATTTTATCATTTTTTATAATTCACTACTGTTTATAATAAAAAATATTACAATATATACATATTTTTTATATATTCACACATAAAAATGTAATTATAAATATAAATATTAATATATATCTACATATAAAATATATTATCATTATCTAAATAATAACTAATATCCATTTTATTTTAAATAAAAATATATGAATATTTATATACCTATATATTAATATAACTATATATATATATTAATATAACCACATATATATATTAATATAACTATATATATTAATATCACTATAAATATATTTATTAATATAACTATATATATTAGTATTACTATATATTAATATAACTATATATAACCATATGAATAAATATGACTATATATATATATGTCATTAACAGGAGAACAAATCAATATGGCAGAGTGGTAAGGAATTAGGCGCGCAATGGGGGAGGTCTTGAAATCAAATCTTGGTGGAGGTAAGGCCGCGCGCATGGTGGTGGTTTTGGGGGGCTAGCACTGATAAAGGGGGTGGGTGTAGCGCTGATATAGGGTGGAGGGGGCTGTGTGTGGGCACTAGAGGGGCTAGAAAGCGCTGTTAAAAGGGGCACTCAAGCGCTATAAAAGACCCCTGTCCCAATTGGCCAAATTTTTTTAAATTTTTTTTACTTTTATCCCCGGTAAAAAAATAGCTGATAAAAGGTGTCTTTTATCAGCGCTAAAAAGAAAGCGCTGATAAAGGACCCTTTTATCAACACTTTTTTTAGCTCCTATAAAAGACCCCTTTTAACAGCGCTTTTTTAGTGCCGATAAAATGGGTCTCTATCAGCACTTTTTGGAACACTGATAAAGGGGACAAGCCCCCTTATCTTCACCTGATTTAATAGCATTTTTCTAGCACTGTTAAAGGTCATTTTAGTGCTAATAAAAGAGGTATTTGTAGTAGTGATACCATGAAATTCTAAATAAAATGATCCTATGAATGGGATCACTAAACTATTAAATCAATATATTATGATCATTAAGTTGAAATTTCGTGTAATAATAAAAAACAGGACATCATAATCATATTTCAAGGATCAATATAGAGAAATTAAAATATAGTGTACCAAGATATCGACAAGTAAACCATATTTGGTATTCCATTTAATGAAAACACTACCAAATGAATTTAGGGAGATTTATAATCCTATAATCCCATTTAACATCAAAATATGTAGATTCATATGTGTTATTAATGTGAAAATAATGAATAATACATAATCATTTTCAAAATTCATGAAATGATAATGAGTGAACTATTTTTACCTAATATTAATAAAAATAATGATTCATCGAGATTCACAATAGAGGAAGAAATTATTATTTTCGGTTCATATTTGGATAATGTATCATAGTTCTTAAACATGATTTTCAGTAGAGTAAAATCCCAATGAATACAATATTGAAATTGTAAATGAATGGAACCACATATGTTATCTTTTATGAAAACAGTAACGAATACATGCCAAAGGAAAGAATTTTTCTTTTATATGACCATAATAGAATCCTGAATAGTTTTTTTCAAAAATAATAGTGTTTCTAGTTTTCTAATATTAAAAAAACATTACATATTGACACATGATTTGAAATAATTAATAGAGTTGTTTACTTTTTAATGTCTATGAAAAAAAGTATGAATTAAGAAGGGAACATAAAAATATCTTATATCCACATAAATAAAAGGAAGTTAAAACAATATATATATATATAGGGAATATATATAGATAATAAAATAAATAAATTAGAATAATGACAAAATATTTGAGTTTTATAGGGAGAAATAATAACCTGACATTAGGCATAGTAGTTCAGAAGTTCATATACATTATGTACTGACGAACTTGGTATGCACATGTAACCTCAAAAATAAAAAAATTATGTTTCTTGAGTACATGATTTATAAAATTATTTAAATATATTTGATTTATTTTTTTCATTTAATACATAGTAATTTTACCTCACATCGACAATTTGATGTTTTTTGGTCAACTTCTTCAAAATTGATTTATTTTCTTCATGGCCAAATATATTTTAATGCAGTTAAATAAAAATTTAAATAGAGGATTTATCCATTTTTTATCCATCAAATGTTATATATATGATTAATTTTAATTTTCATAAAAAAACTATTCAAACTATTTTTGAGATGTTTATATACTTATTTGGGAATGTCAAAAATAGTATTTTAATTATTTAATGTTTTAATTAATATAAAACTGAATTAATAATTCAATAATCCTAAATTTGACTTCAATATTTTATTTATTCATTGAATGCATTTTTTAATCCATACATGTAAGGTGACAATGGGAGATGAATCAAATCATTAATGGGGGTGGTGCACAAAACATAATACATGCGATGTTTTCCTTTTATAATTAAATGGAGGGAGAGAGAGGATAATTGACAGCTCGTTGATATAATTTTATTTTAGTGTAAATATGTTATTGATTTAAATATGCTATTAAAAAATAAATATATTTATAATAGGCATAAGGAATAATAAATTTTAAGGAAAATAGTTGAGACAATTTAACCATTTTTTGATATCCTCCATTACATTACACCTTATGCCTTTTTTAGTTATTCTTTTGGAGATAAAAAATACACTAAGATGTTAGAAAGAGGATGGAAGAATGTTTGTTTTTCATAGTTTGGGTGTGTTAATAGGATTAAAATTTATATAGGAATCGGTATTGAGGGATAGTATTTATTGGGGAAGTGATCAGTGTTTTAGACTAAAAATTAAAAAATATTTATCAAAAAAAAGTGACCCATCATGTGATTCAATAGTATGTTTCATGTGAATCAACAGTAAAGGGAATAAAAAATACCAACATTAACTATTCACCTATTTATACTATTTTTTGTTAAGGAATACAAAAAACACCCCCATATAATTTTTTATGTGATGATTCTAGAAATTTAATCCATTTTATGAAAATAATTATATAAATTTGTGAAGATTAATAATTAATTAAATTATTTACTCATTGAATAAAAATAAAATAATTTATAAAATGAAAAACATTTTTTAATGTGGATAATTATAATAGGTTTCATAAAATTATTCTATTATTTTTATATGAATATATGTGGTTTCATGAAACAATTTTTTTAGTTTTTTTAGAAAATTATCATAAAAATTCCTATTCATAAAAAATGTTACAAAAATTGTACCTTTTAATTATAGGTATAAAAAATTTATTTTAGCATATTGAAAAAAATAATTTATGTTACTTTTTTTAGTAATTAAAAAAATAAAATATTATTTAACCATTTATTCCAAAAAATTTAAAATTTCACCCTTGCTTAATGTTTACCTACATTTTCCAAGAAACGTAATAAAATTAATCTAAACATTATAAAATTGGGTATCAGGGAAAAAAATTAATTTATAGAGTAATTTTATCTTTAAAACTATTAACACCTCAATACATAACCTATTATTACAAAATTAGAATACCTCAAGCTAAGGCATGAAACTGTGACACATTTATGGGGTGGATCTTCATATTTTTGTATTTTGTAAAGTTCCTCCAACATAAACATCTCACATAGATAATTGTTATCGACAATAAATTTATGGATTTAAATTAGAGAATTAACTAGAGAGGACCCCAACAATGATACCTATTTCTTAATATTAAATAACAAAAATCCATTGGTGATAATCAAACAGACAAATTCCTTAAAATATCTGTTTTTCACCAATTCAATTTTATCATTAAATTTTATACACACTAATTTGAAAAATAACATTATAATTAATACATTACCAATGGTCATATTTGTTAATGGTTGTATTCCCCAATGACTATATTTTGACAAGATTTATTATATATACATAATGGTCCAATTTTACTTTTTTTATCTTTATTTATGTGGTGGATGGGATTAATTATATAAATAATTAATAAATTTCATGCACATATATATTTGGAATGCAATTTTCTATGAAAAAAGATTAGTTCATTACAATAATAAATTTATTCTTCTTGATATCTAATTTACTATATTCAGTGACATCATTATCATCAAGAAGGTTCTTTTGAAGTTGTGATACATCTAATAAGTAATGAAATTTCTCTATTAGTGGTTCAAATATTCACTAATATACTCCCTCAAATATCTAGTAAAACAAATAAAATGTTTTAATGATTTTTGTTCTAATATTTTAACCTAAAACAAATTATCACTAATAGAGGGAGGGGATACATTTAGGGACTAATGGTCACTAATAACGAAGACTTTTGGTATTTTCATCAGAACCACATAATATTTTTTACTATTTAACAATGCATTTATATGGTACTTAATAAAATGAAACATCTCCAATGATTTTTTCTCAATTTCATTCGTAGTGACCTCTATCTCAAAAATTTTTATTCCCTATAAATCTGACCATCTTGTCCATATGTAAAATTCCTTAAATGTTTTCACATTAGTTAATGACTGACTAATCCGATTATATGCATACTCCCCTTAATGAAAATTTTACTATCATGATCCTTTAAAACAAGGAACACCTACTATCAAGATTTCCATTAATTTAAAAATTCTAAACTATAGACACAAAATAATTCAATTGTATAATTCAATTATTATTTTCAGATTATTAAAATATAACTCATAACTTAGTTACATAACAAATATTAAAATTTGGTATCTCAATATGAAATATCTATCCATGAAATTTCATGGACATTATCATCATTAATGGAAAAAATAAAGGACATATAATTTATATTTTTTTATATTTTTTGGGAAATGATTTAAAATTGTGTGTCAATATAGTAAAAAAACAAATCAATTCATTTACATATATTTCCATAGCTAAAAATTCCTCAAACCCATTGATATATACATTATGTTTTACTAGTCACAAACTATAATCAGTATCAAACCCATTATAATTCCATTATATTTTTAAACAACATAATTATAAGGAATCGATAAACAAACACTACCATTAATGTAGTTATAAGATTATATTAATGGTAATAAATCAAATATTGATACAAAATTGGAAGATTTTGATCCACTATTCGAGGAGAGATTTTAAATTCCCCCATAATTGCATTATTCATAACCCATTGAATAAATGCATTCCCTTGAAATGAAATAAAATTTCATTTTATGACATTAATATAAATAGATAGTCTCTATTAATAATATGATATATCCACTCCTCAGTATAACTATAAAAAACAAAGAATCCTATACTATTTAAAAGCATTTAGAGTTAAAATTCAATTTCTTCTAGAAAACCCTATCAATATCCTTCTACAATTTTAGATATAGGGACTCATAATACTCTAAAGTCCTATATATTTTTTTTCATGTCTTCCATGAAGAAACACTCCATAAATCTTAAATTCCAAGGTATCGACTACTATATTAAAATTTCCATGGTGATAAATGGACACATTAGTGCAATAAATTGATAACATTTCCCATATCAATAGACTCTTGGTTCATCTATATAAATATACACCATATTAATTTTCAATCCATAAATACCAAAAATTACAAAATTATAACATAATATCTCAACAACCATATATCAATTTATAATAAAATAATTCTATTTTTTATTATCCTACATAAAATCATTAGAATATAAATTCTATGAATAATAGGACATCCTTACCATTTGGTTCCATAAAACATTTTTAACACTTATATTCGAAGCATGAAATAAAACCATAAAAATAACCCCTACAACTAGAAATGATAGGATTGGATAATTGAGCATCTTTTCATTGAAATATTTAAAATATATTACAATTGTGTGAGATTTGTTAGGTGGGTTATATCCTAATTTCATCATTTAATCATAAATTTTTTTTCCTTGATTTTGGAGGATTTTTATATGGTTTTGGTAATATTGATGGCCTTTAGAAGGGTTTATATCATATGAATGGGTTTCCCAAAATGTGAAGATTTTACAAGAAATAATGCAACTTGATGTAAAATATTTGGGAGTGGCACATGGTTAAGTTGAATAGTTTTAAAAACCATATAACCTCACCTAAGAAACCCTATAGTAAAAAAAATACAACCACATATTTTGAGCATGGTTTATCAAAAATTATGGTTATATATTGTGGCTTGTCAGGAGGCCCAGAAATGGTGCACTATTGGAGCAAAATTTTCAGACCATACATACATAAAATTAATTATCCAAATTTTATCTTATCATCTATTTTGACCTATTATTTATTTTATAAGAAAATATTATGATTTTAGAGACTCTTATGGCCCTCCCTGATGAATACCTCTCCTCCAAATATTGATTCAAGAAAATATAGGTGGGTTAAAGATCTATAATTGAGGCTTGTGATGTGAACACAACTATTATTCAGAATTTTCCATAATTTACCAGTTTTCCCTAGACATGATTCATAGAATCGACATTTCTATTTATAATGAATGGATTCAAATTACTAAATATGATGGAGTCTTGTTTGGTTTCGAGATCTTCGATTGTTTAGATGTGTCTACAACATCCCTTTTTATAGAACTTAAATTCCTCATTAATGTTAGATACTTATTGATATGTTTTAATATATTTATCATCTTGGGACTCTCTTATTATGAAATTTCATTTTGAATTTATTTTCCATCATTGAATTGGTAACTTATCAATGTTAATTGGATTGATCCAAATATATCTTCTTGAATTATCTTCGAATTGATAATAATTTCATTAATCTATAACAGAGTAGGAGAATTGGAATTCTATATATTAATATACCTCATAATTGGTTCGATGGAAAAATTCATTCTTGTATTTGATTCATGAACCACCCTACATTAAATGGAATATATTTTATATAACTCCTTTTAGATGAACCATAACACGAACATGGAAACATGACATGCGATCTAGTTATTTGTTGGTGTAAAATGTTGTTTTTTCATTAATTGTTATCAAAACAGTGAGTTTTTGTCACTGAAATTGAGGTTGGAAGTTCCACAACTTTTTGGGATCTTGCATCCACATGTTTCCATGATATGTTTCTTGTTCTGGAATACTTGGATGACCATGAAAGATTTTTATTTCATGTGGGTTGGTGTGTGGAATGTGATAACCATTTAAGAAACTTGTTTCAATTAATATAATTATAGTATATTATATCCTGTTTGATGTTGAACAATTGAATTATATGTTACTATAATTTTTTTCATGCTGAAATGATATGATTTTCATTATATTATCTTCCATGTGATATGTGTTACCACTCCTTTAAATGTATTTTTATTCATTATTTGAGTAGGTCGACAATCAAGAAATGGTTATCCCTTAGAGGGGGATTACATATGAATTTAGAAAATGATAAATATATATCTGAGCATTCGTTAGGAACATGATGTTTCCATAGGGATGTGATGTAAATAAATTTATTCCTAGTAGATTCCACATTGAATGATTACTTGATTCCTAGTGTGTTTTTAGTAGAAACATCTCATGTTTCTTAGAGGAATCCACCTAGTAAGACTCACTCAAAGCCTAGTGGATGCCTTGCAGTAAGTTCACCTAACACCTAATAGATGCCAAGCGGGCCCATCACTTGATACCTTGTGGATGTAGAGTAACTTGATTCAAATTATTCTTAGTGCATACCATGTAGCATATTCCCACGATACCAAGAGTATGCAGAGTATGATGATTAATATCCTTGTGGCTAGTTCATGATAATTTTTTATATTTTTGTATTCCTTCTAGTATTTACTAGAAGATTGTACGACCTAGTCATGTGGTGGCTGGGAAAGGAAAAGGGTTTGTGGTGTGTTATTGTTTATTCCTATAACCACATTTATTATTTTAATGTAACACACCTACTAAAAAATCACATTAATTTAGGATTCATTGTTGGTTTTCTACTAGGTTTTATTACTCGTACCCTACACCATAATATTAATGTGCATTTAGAATTCATGTATAGTGATCCAGTTTTCCATGCACTAATATCTCGATATACATGACATATTCATGTATTGGGATCCATGTGAAACAAATGTGACTTGGGAAGACTATAGAGATATTGATCATGGAGGAGGAATTTGTACCAAGACATACTCTAGAGGACTCCACATTGTGTTTTATCTATGTGAACATATTACCTATGGTTGGATTTCCACATTGTGATAACATATTAATTTATTTGTATGAATTGTGTTCCATTTCTTATTAAATTATGATTATTTTTTCTTTTTCATGTATCATTGATTATTTTATTATATTTATTTCTAGGATTTATTATATATTTAAGATATGATACATAGGGAATATTTTCTCTGTTGATGGCATTTGGGTCATTACTGCTAGTTGGAAGCATATTTTATATGGGTAGAAATGCATGAGTTCATGTTTCTATCTAGTCTAGACCCAATAGTTCATTTTTGGAATTAAATTTTTTTATCAGATAATATTTTTATTATTTTCATTAGGACCATCCTAGTCCTTCTAGAGAAGAAGATATTCTATATAGGACTTGTTTTTTGTGAGTTTCCATGTTCTTATTTAGCCTATGTGTATCATACAACCATTTTACGGTTGATATGATTGATGTTACTATATCATGATATTGGGGTGGGTTCATGAAAAATGACTTCAAAAATAGGATCACATTTCACATACATACATATTGTGTGTTTCATTATAGTTTTTAAATTAAACACCTTGTTGCGTTTTATGAATTTGGGACAGAATATGAACTTTGGTAGAGTGATATACCTGTTTTCCATGTTTTTGAGATATATTTTCTAGTCTTAAATAGATGAACCTCATCCTGATGTTATGTTTTTGTATATAAAAACATATGGATATGACTATCTTGTGGGGATGGATATCTTGGTTTGTTCTAGGTGTGAAATACAATGGTTTAAGGGCATACAGCATGGAAAAATTCTTGTGATTTCATAGAGTTGTTTGGGTATTTTAATAACATATTTTGGAATTATATATGTTTCCCTTTGATTTTATTGAAAAACCAACCATATAGACATTTTTCTTGACCTCATGGTGGATTAGGATCGGATATCCCATCAAGGGAGAAACATTTGGTTCTACCTTCAACCATGCACGAGAATGAACTTTATCACTCTCTTATACCCAATATTGTGGTTGTTGTGGAAGGAAAACACTGGTAAAGGGGTTTATGAACTTGTTCCTGATCAATGTGGTGGATTTTTCAAGACGATGATTAAATATGTTCAGTTCATTCTTTTACAGTTTCCTGTATCATAGTAGGGGACTAGAGTCCCTAAAGATTTTGAGGACATGATTGAAATCATCAATGAAATACTTCGCATATTTGATAATCCAATGGAACATCAAGCAACACATAGAGTAAATGGGTTCAAGTAGAATGGGTTTATAATTGAGCCTTCCTGAGATGATCATAACACATATTGAATGCTCGGCTCCTTCCGTATGATTAGTGGAATCCAAATGATTTTTCTTATAGTTTTGCATCTCTATTATGACATTTTAGGGTAGATTTCATATGGATTCACCTAGAGAGAGGTGTAGACATCGCGAAACAACTAATTCGAGGGGAAAACCAATTTTAATGTCAACATATCATATGGTATCATCCACGTAATAGGATATACATGTTTAGATCATGGAATTTGAATATAATGGATCATCGGGATGGGTATTTCAGCATTGGGGCACCTATTTCATTCATCCAGAAAGAGGATGGTAGAATTAAAATTTTCAATGAGTTCCAAAATCAGAATTACTTGATGCTGATGAATGGGTATCATTTTCCTAAGATCAAAAATATTCATTATTATCTACAGGGAGATCATTTTTTCACAAAGATTGATATACACTAAATCTATCACAAGTTTTCAGTTAAAGATGATGAAATCTTGATGATGGAATTTTATCGTAGGTATGGGATACACAAGTACTCATGATGTCGTTTGGATTATAAAATTCTCTGAAAGTGTTAGTGGATCTCATGAATAAGATATTTCACTCTTATCATGACACATTCAACATGGCTTTCATAGATGATATCAAAATTTAGTCACCATTTCAAATATCTCAAGATATACAAAAGCGTGGTTCGTGAAAATTGGCATAATGGAAAACTATCAAAGAGAATATTTAGGTTTTAGGATGTAAAATTCACGGGGAATATAGCATGGGAGACTAGTATATCCAAGGATCGTGAGAAATGAGATGTAGTGATATCCTAGACACATAACCAGAATGAGTCCTAGATATTGTTCTTTTTAGTTATTGATAGATTCTACTTGAATTTTACCCAAGACATCCCATATTTTTAACATATGTGACTATAATGTCCAAGGAAAGAGTTATGTTTTAGTGGTTGGACTAGTGTGAGGTAGAATATTTTGAGTTGTATATCATATTAACTATAGTTGTAGTGTTGATACATTTTGATCCTTGGATTGGTTATGTTGTATACTATGATTCATTGTTCCATAGTTTATTAGTATTTTATATGATGTGGGAGTGAGTATTAAGTAATGGTTCACATAATCTGTGACCCCATGAGTGGAAATATCATACCGATGACAAAAAGCTAGAAACATTGGTATATAATTTGATGTGTTAGTGACATTATCTATTCAATGATAGGATGGTTATCTACATGTAGATAAGATTCTCTACTATATCTTTACACAATAGGACCAAAACATATGGATGGTGAATATTTCAGAGTATTGAAAGAGGTTCAACTTTGAGATGTCCTATGAATCTTGTAAAGGTAACATCATTGTATATTATGCTAGATATATGACATAGATAGGAAATGAGCATGGTGAATGATATTTAGAGGGAATATAATGCCAGATATTCTCATTAGCTGGTCAGATGATGGATGATTTAGAGGACCGTGTATTGGAGAAATGTGACTTTCTTTGGTCACGTCATCCTCAGTAAACTAGGTTAAATATGGATAGAATACTGATATAAAGTGTTTTGTGATTCAGAAATAACTATATAGTGTTTACCTGATATATGAGTAGTCATTAGATGATGATGATGTGGTCCTTTCAGATTGAAGTGTTACACTCATGACATCAATCATAATAGAGATGATTAGAGAATTTAATTCCATAATGTGTGAAATTTATTCAAGAGTGAAAAAGATGTAGTATATCTTCTAGTGGTAATTCTAGATTCTGTGGATAAAGAGGGACATTGGTGGATTTGATTCCCAATGGATCACAGCCCAGACGATAAAATTCAAGAACCAACATCATGGTGCACTAGTCCAACCAGTTCATGTAACCACATGAACGTGGGAGGATTTCATAAACACCTTTCTCATGGTGTTATCTAGGACCTTAGGAGATATGATGTGGTTTGGGTGATTATTTACTGGTAAATGAATGTTTCTCTTTTCCTACTGATCTATGAGGCTCATTCTATTATTGATCTAAGAAATTAGTTTGTCCTTTAGATTTTATTATTTCATGAAGTACCTTTAATAATTGTATCTAATAGAGATGCATGTTTTACACTATGTTTTGGAAAGTATTTCATAATCCATTGATAAATCAGGGATGTTTTAGTAGAATGTACCATCCATCGAAAAACAGATAGTAAGAGAAGATGACTCTCATAAAGGAGGACATGATCTGATCTTACATTACCTATATTGATATAGAATGGAATGATCACCTAATGATGTTTGTGTTTTATTAAAACAATATTAAATAGGTATAAATTCAGATCAAACATTATGAGGCCCTCTATGGTTGAAAATGTCATCAATTTCTTAGTTGGCACGAGAAAAGCGAGGAAGTTATTTTGGGCTCAATATGATACAATAGACCACCAAGAGGGTTTAACTAACTCATAACAAATTAAACACATCACAAAGTAGACAATAATATTACAATGACCATAGGATGGGACCTATGGCTTTTTCTCTAGGTGATATAGTTTACTTAAGAGTGACTCCTTAGTTTGGACATCAACATTTGAGGAAGTAAGGGATATACATTTTGTTAGAATATTCATGATCATTGAATGAGTTTGTATAGTTGTCTACTGATTGGATATCTATCATGTAACCGAGTTATGGATAATGTGTTTCATGAATATCTTGTTTGGAAGAACATGCCATATCACATGAATGTCATCAAATCTATGGATTTTAAGATGGAACCAAAATTATTATATATGGATACACCTAACACATATTGTTTTCTAGAGTGATAATTTACTATGAGGGAAGAAATTGAATCTTTTCCAAATTATGTAGGGGCGTGGTAAAATCCAATAGAAGATATATGATATGGAGGAAACTCTTTGGGAAAAGTTTCTTTAGTTGTTAGAGCAAGAATCCTTGATATTATTTTCACAAATGGGAAGCATTTTGAGGGGGGATAATATTACAGTACTAGAATTTTCAAGTTTATTATTTGTCAATTTAAATTTTTAATGATATTGTTTGAGTTACGAATTTTTTGGGATAATTTCTAGGTGGTTTCCATATGTTTTTGTAATGTTTTTTGGGTATTTTGATGGGTTTAAATTTTAATAATTATATGCAAAATCCATGATGATTCCCTAGTAAAACGGTACAACTATAATGAAAGGCTAATGGGAAGACATAAAATTAAGTAACATAGTTTGAAAAACCAATAATCCATATATCAAAAACCATGTGGAATGTTTTAGTGAGTTATAATATGGTTTGTGAATGGTTTAACAAAACATGTGGCCAAGCAGGATGAATTTCCAAAATCCCAGAAAGGTCTCACTATTTTTGCATGGTTGTTCGAACCATGAATGAATGAAATGAATTACCAAAATCCATCATTAATATCAATTTGAGATCCGTTATGACATGATCCTATTTTTATAGGATTCTCTCTCCATTTTATTCTCTCTTCTGGCCTTCCCTAATGATGTCCTCTCTTCCAATTCTATATTCTAAAAAATCCATGTTGTTAGAAAATCTATATTGGAGGTATGTGATGTGAAACCCTATATTTTTAGGGATTTATCATGGTCTAACAATTTTATCATGAGATGATTCAGAGTTCCATTATTTCAATACTAGATTTTTGCATTCCTGTTCAATTTAATGATGTATTATTGAATCATTTTATGATTAGTTCTTATTATAATGTTGTAATGATGTCAATTTTTACTAGTGTAAAATTCCTTGTAAATGGTGGAAATTTCAGGGTTTGATATCTTTGATTGATCTTCTTAAGGATTCACTTATTGTTTAATATCATCATGAATCTACTTTCCATTGATGTATTTTTGATGGATCAATGATCATTCCCTAGACATAAGGGTTTCTTCTAGAATTTATGATTCATTCAGAATCTATTCCCCAATCAATTTTTAATATGATGAATTGATATCATCTCTTATGAAATAAATCAAAAGAGGTTATGTTGATAGACCACATGAGTTAATTGATTATATAACAACATTTATTGGCTTTTAATCTCTTTGGGTCACATTTATAAACCTTCTTCTTAATGAACTGAAACCGGAAATAGGCATCCTTGTTGTGTGATCCAATTCTTTATGGGTGTGTGATGTGGTTCAAGTATTGATCCTCGATAACCAATATATTTTTTCATCGAAAAAATTGAGGTAAGAATTTACTCACTATTTATGGATGTTTTATACCCATGTTTACTTTGAATGTATCTTGTTTTTTCTCATAGTAATGATTTTACTTACTTTTGATCACATGTTTGTGTAAACCCCATGAGACCAATTTATGAAACTTGTTTCCATGTGTATGTATGTTTCTTTTTTTCTCTTATTTGATATGGATCACATGTACTGTATTTTGCTACTATATTTCTTATGGTCACATGCTATCATTTTCTTTCTATTATTTTCCATTTTATGTGTGTTACTATGAAATTAGAGATATTAATCATGGCGATTAGAATAGGGTGATGGTTGGGAAATAGTAATCCCAAAGGGGGACCGGGAGTGTTAAATAAATTATAATGATGGAGTTGATAGACCTAATCATAGACTGGAGATATGACAATGTGTCATGGATTCAATGTGATTCACTCAAATGTTAGTGGATTGTACGTTTCTTTCTTACTAAATTCCTAGTGGATTTCAAGATGTACGATCACTCAATTCCTATCATATTCCAAGTAGTAGGATTCATTCAAACCCATGTGGATTCTACATATCATGTTTTATCAATACCTTTTTGATGCTATGTAACATGATCACTTTATTCCTAGTGGATTTATTATAGCATGATTCACATTATACCAAGTTAATATTGAGTTTCATGTTCACATCATCCCATGAGGTTGTTAAATTGTATGTTTAGAATCCTTGTCTGTATTTATTGATTACATGTGATATATTGATATTCCATCTATAATGGAGCATAAGTTGGTATGGTCAGGGCTCATGGTGTCCTGGTTAGCGCACATGTTCTTGGTATACAATTGTTTATTCTAGCTATAATATTTATTGTTATCATAGAAAAAACATTTTATACCTATGAAAACTTGTTATGGACACTTTGGTGGCGTCATACTGGGTTTTATTACTCATACCTTGTTATGGAAGTTCCATGTGCATGTATTATTCTTTTATAGTTATCACAGTATAGGAAAGTGGCTCATGGATGATGGTTGAGAAAAGAAGAATAGAGGTTCCAATGTTATTATGACATATTCTAGAGGACTCCAGAATGTTTATTTTATCATCCTTCACATATTACCATTGTATGGCTCACAATATTGGGACCCTAAATTATTTTTTTAATATGACATGTGTCCCATGTATTATTATATTATGATTATTTATTATTCCATATTTTACAGTGATCATCCTGTTATATTTTATGTTTATGTTTATTTTATTGATAAGATTTGTACTAAGGGTACAATATCCTCACTAATGGTATTCAGAACCTTGGAGTTAGTCGGTAGCCTCTTGTATACATGGAGCCACACATCAGCTATTTATGCTCTCTGTCTCAGACCTTGGGGTATGATATGGGGTATTATAAATTTTAGTCAATCGGTCCATCTTCATGAAATCGTATTCATTATTTCTCAAATAAGGTAATGGATCAGTGATCGTAGAGAATATGTACATGATCCTCCTGTTGGAACAAAATGAAGCCTAAAGACTCTATATAAATGAAACATTCATGGATACTCCCCCATATTAAAATTCTTAATTCAATTATATACTAGGGACTAAAAACCTTCATGTCCTTAGATTTATAATGATAATAAATTCAGATATCAAAAAATGCCCTTGGAAAAGATTTTTTAAAACCAGTTTCACAAAAATTGCTACTAAATAATCAATAGTTTCTTTTCATTATAATATTATTTTCATGAATACACAAAAATAAAAACATTTAATATAACCGTGACCTATTAAAGGATCATAAAAAACATTGTAGTTAATCAACTCCATAAATATACCCAGTACATTCATAACTTATATATGAATCCCTAGTAATAATAAATTCTTATAGTAAATAACCAATGGAATATTATAATGGTACTATATAATTAGTATCACTAGTATCTATTGAATTATAGAAATGTTATCTTAATATTTTATATAATAATTTACTATTTTAATTTTATTTTTATATGTTTTTCATTGTTGGAAAACCTTTTAGGAATTCTATCTTGAGAATACAAGAATTTGAAATTTATATAATTAAAACACATAATAATAAATAAAAATTTCCAATTTATATGAAACATATCATAGATGATGTAAATAATGATGTAATGTAAAATGCATATATGTACCAAAATAGAAAAGATAAATTCTAAGCACAAAATTTTGTATATAAGTTTAATTTGATGAATTTATTATATTAACTGTGATATTATGAGATATGTGTTTGATTAGCTAAACTAAAATGTAGAAGTAACCGGGTGTTTTAAATTCAACATATTATATTTCAGGTGATCACATGTGATTAAAATAGATTTATTTGGTTGTTTTTATGATTAAATGAGATGATACTATTTAGATATTCAATATTAATATATCAAATTTCATTGGGATGATCCGTAATTTAGGTTTTTATTGTTATAAATGAAAATATTATTTTTCAATGAAATGAATCTATTAAAAAAACTATTATTTTCATTAATTATTGTAGACACGGAATAAAAATTTCAGTTTGTTACATGATCAATAGAATGATAAAGATATCGATTGAGTGGAATTTAAATGATGAAAATAATGTACAATTAGGTTGTTTTATTTTATCTAATGTTGAATATAAAAATGAATTTTTTTACTCAATTAATGATGATAAAAGTTATAGTATTTAATTATTTTCATTCTAGTAATTTCAAATAAATTTATTATGTTGTCACACCTATAAAAAAATATTCTAATTTTATCTTCGGTATGAATAAAAAAATAATCAATGATTGGTTTTTTTATAATGGAAAAATGATTAAATAGATAGAAGAGATAATTGGTTTTTTATAGAATTATTTATAGAGGAGGACATGTGATCTATTTTTCCTGAAATATAATCTAGTGATTAATCTAATTTAAAATATATAAATTTTAAATTTAATAACAATATTCTTAATTCATGGAAGAAGATATTCTTTATTGGTGCTTGACAATCCAAAATTACATTATAGGACATTTAATTACCATGATGAAAGATATTTTTAAAATTGTTTGATCCATTATAAATAATATTCAATATATAGTCTTATTGGAAAATAATAAATTACCAATAATGATACCTTCCAAACTTTAATATAAATAACATATTATCTAATAATATATATATTATACATAACTCGAACATATCAAATATGTAGTCACCCATATCGAGGGTGAACCATAAAAAAGCATCTTTCCATATGTTTATATTAAATTTTAAAACACATGAATTTGAGGTTTTTTGTTGTTAATAGTATGTTGGAATGAGCAATTCATGGGTGTTTATTTTATAATTATGCTATAAAAATGGTCATATTTATTTATCCTTCCATTCATAGTATTATTTATTACATAAGATAAAAAATTAAAATTTTATTTTAACAATTCATATGTTCTTAGAAATATACTTTTTTACATAACAAAATTATGTGGAATTATATTTCTATCAACATTAATGACATGCCAACATTTGATGAAAGGGTGTTTCTTAGAAAAAATAATAGATTGTTTTTTTTCTCTCTCATAAAGAATAGTGGGTATCAATGATGAAAATATATGTTTTACTCATGATAATAATGGTGATCTAACAACACAAACTAATAAAAAATCTAAATGCTTTTGATTTGGGAATGAACTATTTTATTATGTATGAATCTAAAAATGGTTACATTAAATTAATGGGACTCGTCATTTTTATGTAAATTTTATAAAACTAATTTTTTGATGAAAAGGATAGATTTTATGAAAAAAAATTCTATATCTAGATGGATATATATTTTTTCATCTAGATTTAAAATGAAGAAAGTATTTTTTTTTATAGAAGTAAATATTAGTATTAGTAATATTAATGGATATAAAGGAAAAAATAAAATATTACGACATTATAATGAAATTAATGGGAATCTTTATTAATATTTATTTTTAAAATAATTTAAAAAATCGATGATAGGTAAGTCTTATCTCTTTAAGGGGTGAATAATTCATAATTGTTGTATAAAATGAAAAAAATACAATTTTTATAAATAATTTCAAAGAAGAAAAATTAGGGGCCTTAAAATATATGATCATTAAAAAACTAAAGGTGATGTAGGTTAATTTCCCCAAAAAATTGTTTATTGAGTGAATATACTAAGAGTTTCAGAGAATAATTTTTAAGAAAAAATGTAAAAATTTAAAATCCTAAATAAAATGGTAAACTAACAAAAAAATATTTTGTGTGCGGTGGAATTGAATAATTTTAAATTTATTGTAATATTAAATAGGTAATGGGTGATATTATGGTGGGAAATATTATTTTATTCTAAATGATATTGAATAAAAGCTGCAAAGATTTGAGGAAACATATTGAAAATAGGAAACTTTTTACAAGAATGAAAAATAATGTAGGCTATGTAATGTATTAGAATACTACTATAATCAATGCAGTTAATTAGAGGTATAAATTATATAAAGTATCATATACTATATGGATCATGTATATGAACAAAATAAGTACTATACAATGTATAATATGGTGAGGAAACATAAAGAATAAACTCTTTTTAAAAAATTTCATGAAGCTTGTATGGAGTGGAACAATATGCTTATCAATGTTCCAATACTATAAATAAAATGTATAAGAAGAATAAATAATATATTGATGAGTTACTCAAGAATATGGAGGGTTTTACTGAAAAAATAATGATTCTTAAGATGATAATAACCAAATAAAAAAAGCGATAAAATATTTGGATGAATAATTCTATAAAATAGGTGTGTAGATGTGGAAATACTCATATTGGAACGGTTATATTGAAATCATATAAAAAATAATGAGATTCGATTAAAATAAATCTACCAATGTAAATTTTGAATCATTATAAGAAATTAATTTAATTTACCAAGGTAGGAGGATTAAATCCAAACATGTAAATACATAATGTTGTTAAATAAGTTCAAATAAATATTACACATTTTGATGCCAAATTTGGTCAATAATTGGTTGATAAAAATGAAATGATAGTTACCCCTACACAAAAGTCAACTGATGTTTAGGCGAGGTGTAATATCTATAAAATACAATTCCAAATATAAGAACATTATAAACTTAAACAACGACTATATTGTTATGGATATACATAAGTCATTAAGAGAATATCTAAATTGAAATATATTATGGGTATAGTGGATTCAAGGGAAAAATGAATATTTATGTTGATATAACATTTAATTTCTAATTAATGATGAATTTATAAGGATTTTACATATGTAGGGAGAATCAACACTTTAGAGAATCATTTTTTGTGCATAAATGCCTCATATATATAATCCAAATAAGTTATTTTTGTTGAAGAAATTATTTGAGGATATCAACAAGAATTCCTTTTTTCTAATGAATTATTAATAGTAATATAATTTAATTATGTCATACTATTAAATTTAAAATATTTTAAGGACCATGAATTACTAACAAGTGACCACTTTTTGATATTATCTCAATTTGAAAAAGAAAAAAGATTCCGGTTATTTTCAAGATTTTATTCATCTCTCATAACAAAAAATAGAGTATTTCATGATAATTTTATATTCAGTTTTTTTAATCATACCTAATTATAAATCAATGGTATTGGTACAACTAAAAATGAATCCTAGATATTTATATATCATGGTATTTTTTAATTAATATTAATTTATTATATCATAGAATAAATTGTGAAAATTGCAATAGTTTTATTGTCAAATAGAATTTTTATCCCCATCATGATTGATGATTGGTTAATTATTAAAAATAGTATAGAATGAAGTGTTAACATATTAATAACTATGATGGTCATGTTAGAAGAGAGAATGATTTATGGAACCATTCACAGACTAAAAAGATTATGGGGAATCCAATAGATGGTTGAGATATAATCATATATTCCACACAAATTTTTTCTATACAAGTTTTTATGGCGAAATGATACATAATTGAACCTATAGTGACATTTATTACATTACATTAATTTATTAAATAACTAGTAAAATAGATATGATATCGATAATCAAGAGTATAATGTAGTGGACATGTTCATTGTATTTTGAGGAGAGGGTATTAGAGAGATGAGAATCACGATTTGGAGGATAAGAACTATAAAAAAAATTAATTAATATATATTTTGAATAATATTTATCTAAGAATGTGATAAAACATCAACATAATTCTCCTAAAATCAATTTTGATGATTTAGTATTTATTAATTTAGACATTAACTATTCTATAAGATAATATATAAAATTGAAAATATGAAAAAATTATAATATTTTTTTGTTATATCCCAGATCCAAAAATACAACATTTTAATTGTCATATGAGTATAATCCTAATATTATGTACATTAATGCGTTGGTTATTCCATGTATTATTAGAACGAAAAACATATATCATGGTAAATTTGTTGAAAGGTATAATTAATGTATTTTTAAGGGCTATATATCAAATTTTAATGAAACAAATGTGGTAAAAATAATAATATAAATGATTGAAAGGAGTTATGCTATAATGTTAATTAAAAAATATCAATTTCTCTACGTTATATGATCTATATATTTAAAACATTAATAATGAAAAAAAAAATTATTTAAAATAAAGTGAAAAAATAAGAAAATGAATCAAATTATATTTATATACAAATAAATCGATGTAGTAAGGATAAAGGTTCATTTAGAAATGAAAACAAAAAATTTAAATGCATAATATGATTTTAGAAACATGAAATATGATCGGAAAATTGTAGGAACTGATAAATATTGGAAGGAGACCATGATGGAATACTCAATAAACATTTGTATCATATATTAATAAATATTTAGCCACTAAAGGCATTAAAAATTATAAATATATAAATTATATAAATTAGTAGATGGAAAAAATTAATATAAATCAACTTGGGATCTTGTTCATGTATATTATGAAAAAAATTTACTCAAATCATTTTGTAAATTATTTACATGATCATTCTAAATGGTGGGATTTTATAAAACAAGTCTGGATTAATTTGTAAAAGTGACTCTAGGGATGAATGTGTTATCATTAATGAAACATTTTAAAATATTTCATGACATGTCATAATAATGATAATTAGGGTTATTACATCACACTATCAATATATTATTTGTCAAATAGATGTAATATTTTGGTTTTAGGATTGAAGATCTTGAATGTAATGAACCATTTTCTATGGACAATATGATTCATTTTTTTCAATAAGTTATCATTTTTTAATATTTAAAAGCGTGCAATATGTCCTATGAAATATTCGATGTGCCTCGGGGGCTCACTCTGGGTCAGGTGCTATGAGATTTGGGAAAATAGTGCAGGCCACATGGTTATTGCATAGTTAGTACTATAAATGTTAGGTAACTGTGTGTGGAACCTTTCGAACAACAGGGGCCATATGAGATGTCTATTATTGTGTGACTATAGGTGCATACTATAAGGCCCCAT
Source organism: Viscum album (assembly GCA_963277665.1). Lineage (NCBI taxonomy): Eukaryota > Viridiplantae > Streptophyta > Magnoliopsida > Santalales > Viscaceae > Viscum > Viscum album. The sequence continues at coordinate 1,711,670,069 of OY728157.1, read as the reverse complement.
CCTTGAAACTTACTTAATCTTGAGTTTTTACAAGATTACACATTGAGGATCTTTTCGGGTTTAGAGTTTTAGAGAATTAGATCATAAAACATTCATTACATTCCACATATAAACAAAGTGGTTACATAAAGATAGTATTCTTCATTCCCATCAATGGAAACACATTTAAAATAAAACATGGATTATTTCTTGACACATCCTTGACTATATCATCTTATCATGTACCTTTCCCTTGACCTGTGAAAAACATTTCAAAAACTTGGGATGAGCATAAAAACTCAGTATGGGTTATAAAAAAAACATGGAAAGGAAACATGAGTTCATATATACATAAGAATGAAATCATACTTTACCCATAAAACATAGGCACTTTAACATACCTCATAAAATCATGAATAAATAATAGAAGTCATAAGACATAAAGGTATCTTGAGGCATTCATAACATTCTTACGTAGGGAGTAACCCTCTTCGTTACGTTTGGAATACCCATCACAGTATATTCCCTAAAATCTTTTCGGAGAAACCTTAACGTTTCACTCCTTCGCGTTACCCAATGCATTGGAGAGCTATAACGGGCTCACCCGCCCTTAGTTTATCACGGAACCACCCGTCTTCATAATAATGCCCAAGAACCATAACATAATCATATCACATAAAACATGAATAAAAGAAACATAACATTTCCACATTTCAATCACAAGATATCAATACAACACATTGATATAATAAAAACATTATGAAAACCATTTTCAATACCAAAGTAAAACATGGTATTTATTTTTCGTTTAAAAAAAGGTATGGCTTGTAGAGGAAGCCGAAACTCAAATAACGGTCACGACGGCGGAGAAGTCATTGTCGCCTCATACGTATGACAAAAACATTCCCTATTGTCGTTTAGTAAACGCTTCGTATAAAAAATATTCCTTTTAAATAAACGTAAAAGTCAAAGTGGTTTATACATCATATAAAAGAAAGTTGTGTATAAAATAAAATATGCCTCAACAAAAGGAGATTGAGACGAAGTCCCATACCTCGTATCCGACTTGACCCGACCGTTCTTTAATCTCCTTTAAAAGTGTAACTCCTTTTGATTTGAGCCTAAAGGCTTCCTTTGAAAGGATTCTGCCCAAAGGTAATCCTTTAGGATGAGGAGAGGGATGTGGAGAGAGTAAATGGGCAGGTTTTGGCCGATCCAAAGGCTTGAGGAGTGTGTGAAATGAGGTAGAGGTGGGGGCCTTTTATAAGAGGAGAGGAGGGGCACTTTTGGAAAGTAAAGAAATATTACTTTATTTGAAAATGTGTTTCGGTTTTTAAAGGTCCCACATTGATATAATTCGTGGATAAGGTGATAAGGGTTCGAAATCCACTCATTCAATTGGTTTTGGCCATGTGTAGTTCATAGATTTTACATTGTCATTCCATTTTATTTTAATGGTCAAATAATGATGTCATCGCTGCATCATTATTATGTCATAAATAAATTAATTTATTTAATGTCTAAAAATCATAAAACAAATACTATGAAGTAGGAAATATTTTTAGCTTTCCAATTACTATTTATAATCAAATATCCGATCTTTATAACCCCATGTAAAAATTGTTTTCGTAAAACATATTATGTTTGTGTCATTTTTACTTTTACATTAAATAAAAAGTCATTTATGTCATTTCCCAACCAAAATGTCTCCATGGGGTCCCCAAGTTTACCCATGGCTTGTCTTGGTCGGAAATGACACAACCAATAAGGTTGGGACATGTGTCTAGGTCATTCCATATTATTAAAGCATTATTTATACCTTAAAATACACTAATTACCACTAATCGCGATTAAAAACTTAATAAGTTACTATTCACCAAAAAATTATTTTAATCTCATTGAACCACATTTTACTTCTTAATGAAAACCATGTATGTTGGATTTTCAAAATTCAATACACATTAGTGGTAAACTTTCATTTAACTGAAAAATCAGTTTGCTTGATTACCACTTAGTGGTTTCACTATTCATCAAAAATTGAAGTTTTTCAGAAAATTACCAAAAATTTACCCTAAGCTATATTTGATATTCCGAATTCAAAAATGAAGTCTATTTTACAAAATTCAAATCATATAAGTCACATTAATTAATTTAATAGTTAATTCCCGCTGCCAGAGCAAATAGCGTGTTTTTACAAAACAATAAGTATCAAAAGATTGACACCAGTTTAAGTCTAATTTCAAAGTGAAATTGATCCCAATGACCACCATTGGATAAAATGGTAAAAATATATTCTAATTTCACTTAAAAACCAATTCAAAACATAATCTAATCATATAAATAAATTAGATTAAAAAGCAGTTTTGATGTAAAATGCAGTATTTTTCACTATTCATTAAAAAATGAACATTGTCAGAAAAATACCAAAAATTCACACAAGGTAAATTTTGATGTCCCAATCATAAAGAAAAAGTTTATTTTGACAAACATAGTTTATAAGATTGTCAAAAGATAGATTCAAAAATGGTTTGCCATCAAAAGGTAGTAAAACAATCTTTTAAGAATATTAGTGTATTCCATGCATAAGATTGTATTTATTTTCATTTTAAGCCTCTATAACACTATCTTAATCCTTAATAGACATAGATAAAAATATCTATTATTCATTACTTACTTGGGATGTTACATCCTTCCCCCCTTTAGAAAATTGCGTCCCCGCAATTTATTTACTTATCGAATAAATGGGGGTACTTATCCCTCATTGCATTTTCAGATTCCCATGTTTCCTCTTCAATCATGTGGTTTTCCCACAAAACCTTTACCTGCTTAATCACATTATTCCGTAACACTTTCTCCCTGTGGTCAAGAATCTGGACCGGTTGTTCCTCATAAGATAGGTTCTCTTCCAGCTGAACTACCTCTGGACTCAAAACATGAGATGGATCTGGCATATACTTTCTCAACATCGAAACGTGAAAAACATTGTGTACCTGAGATAAACTCGGAGGTAAAGCCACTCGGTATGCAACTGATCGAACTCTCTCCAGAATTTCGTATGGTCCAATGAACCTTGGACTTAGCTTTCCTTTCTTACCAAATCTCATCACACTTTTCCAAGGAGAAACCTTGAGAAAAACATGATCACCTACCTCGAAAGATAGACCCCTCCTCCGGTTATCCGCATAACTCTTCAGCCTACTCTGAGCTGTTCTCATGTGTTTCTGAATCAGCTGAACATTTGCTGCCATCTCTTCTACCAATTCTGGTCCCATCAACTTCCTTTCACCCACTTCATCCCAGAAAGCTGGAGTTCGACACCGCTTCCCATATAATGCCTGAAATGGTGCCATCTGTATACTGGAATGAAAACTGTTATTATATGAAAACTCAACCAAAGAAAGATGTTGGTCCCAACTTCCCTGATAATCCATAGAACAAGCTCGTAGCATATCCTCCAATGTCTGAATTGTTCGTTCTGACTGCCCATCTGATTGAGGATGAAAAGCTGTACTAAAATTTAATTCAGTACCCAACGACTTCTGAAGGCCTTTCCAAAAGTTAGAAGTAAACCTGGGATCACGATCCGATACAATGGAGAGAGGAACTCAATGTAACCTGACTATCTCTTTAAGATACAAACGGGAAAGTTGATCAAGAGATAAATTATCTCATATAGCAAGGAAATGAGAAGATTTGGTCAAGCGATCAACAATAACCCAGATTGCATTATTACCTCGAGATGTCTTCGGTAATCCAACAACAAAGTCCATGGATATATTCTCCCATTTCCACTCTAGCACTGGTAAAGGCTGAAGCATCCCTTTCGGTAACTGCCGCTCTGCTTTAACCTACTGACAAGTCAAACACTTCACAGTAAAATCAGCGATATCTCTTTTCATCCCATCCCACCAGTAATACTCCTGCAGATCTCTATACATCTTAGTACTGCCCGGATGAACTGAAAACGGAGAACTATGAGCTTCACATAACAACTCTTTCTTCAACTGTGAATCACAAGGCACACACAAGCTCTTCCCAAATCTCCAAACACAATCATTATCAATGTTGAATTCAGGCAACTTACCTTTCTGAACCAGCTCTACCTTTTTCTGCAACTCACTATCTTGCTTCTGTGCTTGCTTGATTCTATCTGATAGAGAAGATCTCACTGATACCTGAAACAAACCAGAAGGACTTCCTGCACCAACAACTTCTATGACAAAGTTCATCAAATCGTTAACCAAAGGATCACGTTCCAACCGCAACATTGTTAATGAAGCATTACTTTTTCGACTCAAAGCATCAGCCACTTTATTTGCTTTTCCCGGATGGTAATGAATTGTACAATCATAATCCTTTATTAATTATAGCCATCTCCTTTGTCTCATGTTTAACTCTTTCTGAGTGAATATATACTTTAAACTTTTGTGATCGGTATATATTTCACACTTTACTCCATACAAATGATGACTCCAAATTTTTAAAGCAAAAACAACAGCAGCTAATTCCAAATCATGTGTAGGGTAATTTACCTCATGAGTTTTCAACTGTCGTGAAGCATAAGCAATTACCTGATCATTCTGCATTAGGACGCAACCAAGTCCTTTCAATGAAGCATCACTGTATATAACAAACTCACCATTCCTGGAAGGTAGTGCCAAAACTGGAGCATTCACCAATCTTCTTTTCAATTCCTGAAAACAATCATCACATTCTTTTGTCCAGATAAACTTAACACCCTTCCGAGTTAGCTTAGTCATTGGACTAGATAACCGTGAAAAATTTCTAACAAACCTTCGGTAATAGCCCGCCAAACCAAGGAAGCTATGAATCTCGGTTACATTTGTGGGTCTTGGCCATTCTTCCACAACTTTTGTTTTTGCAGGATCAACAGTTATTCCATCTTTAGAAACAATGTGACCAAGGAAATAAATTTGTTGCAACCAAAACTCACACTTTCTGAATTTCCCATACAGTTTCTTTTCTTTTAAGGTTTGCAAGATAACCCTTAAATGTTTTTCATGCTCCTCTTTACTTTTAGAAAACACCAAAATATCATCGATGAAAACCACCACAAACTTATCCAAGAACTCATGGAAAATTCTATTCATTAAGTCCATGAATACATCAGGTGCATTGGTTAGCCCAAAAGGCATTACTAAAAATTCATAATGGCCATATCTCGTACGGAACGCGGTCTTCGGAATATCTGCCTCCTTTACCTTCAGCTGATGGTACCCCGATCTCAAGTCAATCTTTGAAAAAAACTGAGCTCCCTGGAGCTGATCAAACAAATAATCGATATGAGGCAAAGGATATTTGTTCTTAACAGTGATATTATTCAAGGCTCTATAATCAATGAAAAGTCTCATAGAACCATCTTTCTTTTTAACAAATAAAACAGGAGCACCCCATGGTGATGTGCTAGGTCTAATGAAACCTTTCTCTAATAAATCTTGCAATTGCTCCTTCAACTCTAAAAGTTCAATTTGTGCCATTCGATAAGGGGGTTTTGAAATTGGCTTAGCATCAGGAACTAAGTCAACAGTAAACTCAACTTCCCGATCCGGTATTATTCCAGGCAACTCATCAGGAAAAACATCAGGATACTCATTTACCACTGGAACATCATTAATCTGAATAGTTCCTTTATTTTCAACGACATGTGCAAGGTAACATTCATTTCCATATTTTACAAGTTTCTCGGCCTCTTGATATGTTATCAAAAGTAAGGGTTCATTCTTGTAAACAAACTGAAAGTCTTTCTGAAAAGAAACTTCTTTAGCTCTACAGTCAATCTTAGCATGGTAAATAGAGAGCCAATCTATACCCAAGATAACATCAAACTCTACTAAAGGTAGAACAATAAGGTTTGAAAGTAGGTTCTTTCCACAAATAAGGATAGGAAGATTCTTATAAATTATTTTTTCCTCGACATTTCCCCCAGGTGTTTTTACCAAAAGTTCAGGAGTCATTTCTTGAGATGGTATTCCCATTTTACTAGAAAAGGTTTCAGAGATGAAAGAATGTGTAGACCCCGAATCAAACAACACACTGGCATAATCTGAAAAAACAAACAAAGTACCTGATACAACTTCATTTGATGGCCCAACATCTGCTGAAGTAGTTGCAAAGGATTTCACCACCCCTTTCTGCTTGTAGTCTAACTGCTTCCCATCACTCAAGCTCCTTGTCGGACACTCGTTTTCATAGTGACCCATCTCATTGCACTTATAACATTTCACTAACTGTAAATCAAATTTGTTCTTACCTTCACCTTGATCCTTTTCAGTGCAATCACGAGCCTTATGTCCCATCTTACCACATCAGTAGCACTTCCCAGAATTCAGAAGACATTCCCCAGCATGCCTTTTGCCACATTTATCACAAACTGGAAACTTAATTCTCTTACCATCAGACTTTTTTGAAGAATTCTTACCTTTCTCCTGCCACCTCGATCTCTTCTTCTGCTGGTTGTTATAGAACACTTGGTCATCGGCAAACTCCATTTCCACCTTCTCAGCACATCGAACAAGATTTTCATAACTTTTAAACTCACGAAAAGATAATTCCCTTCGATATTTTGGCTTTAATCCTGAGTAAAAACGATTGATTTTACTATCAAGGCCCCGGATAAAATTTGGAGCATACCTTGCCAATCGAGTGAAGCTTTCTTCATAGGCAGCCACTGAGTCTTCCTCTTGCCTCAATTCCACGAATTGCTTTTCCATCCTAAGTCGAACAGCCTTAGGAAAATACTTTTCAAGAAGCATACCTTTGAATTCATCCCAGTCAAGAGCATCAATCTCATCGGCGTCCCTGATATTTTTAACCATAGACCACCACTGATCTACTTCACCCTCCAAATGGTAAATAGCAAGACTAACCTTTTTGTTTGTCTAAACACCCCATGACATCAAAAATCTTCTCCAGTGCTTTAATCCACCCTTCAGCTAGCACAGGGTTAGATGATCCTTTGAATGATGGTGGATGTTGCCTCATGAAATGTTCCACCACTGACATGTTCCTCTGCGGTTGGTCTGGCTGATCTCGTGTATGGATACCACCACCATTTATCGCTTGAGTCAACTGCGCCATTACTGCAACGAACTGTTCAGTTCCAATTCCAACCATTTCTGGATGCTGATTCGGAAGTTTATTTCCTTCTGTATGCCTTCCTAGCACTGCTTCCCTTTTTCCTCTGTGGAAAACCATTCTGAACAAACATGTCTTAGATGAAGCAACATGGTAATCTTTAAATGCTATATCATTTCGAAAAAAAAATATATTTTTGGATAATCATTTAATAGAATTATAACTCCTAAAGTTATCTAAACCAACCTCTGATACCAACTATAAGGCCCCAGCCTTAAACCTTACTTAATCTTGAGTTATTACAAGATTAGACATTGAGGATCTTTTCGGGTTTAGAGTTTTAGAGAATTAGATCATAAAACTTGCATTACATTCCACATATAAACAAAGTGGTTACATAAAGATAGTATTCTTCATTCCCATCAATGGAAACACATTTAAAATAAAACATGGATTATTTCTTGACACATACTTGACTCTATCATCTTATCATGTACCTTTCCCTTGACCTGTGAAAAACATTTCAAAAACTTGGGATGAGCATAAAAACTCAGTATGGGTTATAAAAAAAACATGGAAAGGAAACATGAGTTCATATATACATAAGAATGAAATCATACTTTACCCATAAAACATAGGCACTTTAACATACCTCATAAAATCATGAATAAATCATAGAAATCATAAGATATAAAGGTATCTTGAGGCATTCATAACATTCTTACGTAGGGAGTAACCCTCTTGGTTACGTTTGGAATACCCATCACAGTATATTCCCTAAAATCTCTTCGGAGAAACCTTAACGTTTCACTCCTTCGCGTTACCCAATGCATTGGAGAGCTATAACGGGCTCACCCGCCCTTAGTTTATCACGGAACCACCCGTCTTCATAATAATTCCCAAGAACCATAACATAATCATATCACATAAAACATGCATAAAAGAAACATAACATTTCCACATTTCAATCACGAGATATCAATATAACACATTGATATAATAAAAACATTATGAAAACCATTTTCAATACCAAAGTAAAACATGGTATTTATTTTTCGTTTTAAAAAAAAGGTATGGCTTGTAGAGGAAGCCGAAACTCACATAACGGTCACGACGGCGGAGAAGTCATTGTCGCCGCATACGTACGACAAAAACATTCCCTATTGTCGTTTAGTAAACGCTTCGTATAAAAAAGATTCCTTTTGAATAAACGTAAAAGTCAAAGTGGTTTATACATAATATAAAATAAAGTTGTTTATAAAATAAAATATGCCTCAACGAAAGGAGATTGAGACGAAGTCCCATACCTCGTATCCGACTTGACCCGACCGTTCTTTAATCTCCTTTAAAAGTGTAACTCCTTTTGATTTGAGCCTAAAGGCTTCCATTGAAAGGATTCTGCCCAAAGGTAATCCTATAGGATTAGGAGAGGGATGTGGAGAGAGTAAATGGACAGGGTTTGGCCGAGCCAAAGGCTTGAGGAGTGTGTGAAATGAGGTAGAGGTGGGGGCCTTTTATAAGAGGAGAGGAGGGGCACTTTTGGAAAGTAAAGAAATATTACTTTATTTGAAAATGTGTTTCGGTTTTAAAAGGTCCCACATTGATATAATTCGTGGATAAGGTGATAAGGGTTCGAAATACACTCATCCAATTGGTTTTGGCCATGTGTAGTTCATAGATTTTACATTGTCTTTCCATTTTATTTTAATCGTCAAATAATGATGTCATCGCTGCATCATTATTATGTCATAAATAAATTAATTTATTTAATGTAAAAAAATCATAAAAAAATACTATGATGTAGGAAATCGTTTTAGCTTTCCAATTATTATTTATAATCAAATATCGGATCTTTATAACCCCATGTAAAAATTAGTTTCGTAAAACATATTATGTTTCTGTCATTTTTACTTTTACATTAAATAAAAAGTCATTTATGTCATTTCCCAACCAAAATGTCTCCATGGGGTCCCCAAGTTGACCCATGGCTTATCGTGATCGGCCATGACACAACCAATAAGGTTGGCACATGTGTCTAGGTCATTCCATATTATTGAAGCATTATTTATACCTTAAACTACACTAATTACCACTAATCGCGATTAAAAACTTAATAAGTTACTATTTACCAAAAAATTATTTTAATCTCATTGAACCACATTTTACTTCTTAATGACAACCATGTATGTCGGATTTTCAAAATTCAATACACATTAGTGGTAAACTTTCATTTAACTGAGAAATCAGTTTGCTTGATTACCACTTAGTGGTTTCACTATTCATCAAAAATTGAAGTTTTTCAGAAAATTACCAAAAATTCGCCCTAAGCTATATTTGATATTCCGAATTCAAAAATGAAGTCTATTTTACAAAATTCAAATCATATAAGTCACATTAATTAATTTAATAATTAATTCCCGCTGCCAGAGCAAATAGCGTGTTTTTACAAAACAATAAGTATCAAAAGATTGACACCAGTTTAAGTCTAATTTAAAAGTGAAATTGATCCCAATGACCACCATTGGATAAAATGGTAAAAATATATTCTAATTTCACTTCAAAACCAATTCAAAACATAATCTAATCATATAAATAAATTAGATTAAAAAACAGTTTTGATGTAAAATGCAGTATTTTTCACTATTCATTAAAAAAATGAACATTGTCAGAAAAATACCAAAAATTCACACAAGGTAAATTTTGATGTCCCAATCATAAAGAATAAGTTTATTTTGACAAAAATAGTTTATAAAATTGTCAAAAAATAGATTCAAAAATGGTTTGCCATCAAAAGGTAGTAAAACAATCTTTTAAGAATATTAGTGTATTCCATGCATAAGATTGTATTTATTTTCATTTTAAGCCTCTATAACACTATCTTAATCATTAATAGAAATAGATAAAAATATCTATTATTCATTACTTACTTGGGATGTTACACATACCCGTGCCAAAATACACATATTTATAGAGTCATTTTTCATAGTTTGTGCAAGGATAGAAAATTGTACACCTTAGTGGTGAAATATACTTTATTAGATAGATGGAACACCACAGTTTGTGGACAATTTGGCTAAACCATGGGAAAAACTGTGAGCCCTCAATTTTGAGGGTCAAATTACATTATTACCCATAATGAAGAAAAAAACCAAATTACTAATTTCTCTCTTCATTTATAGTGTGCATGAGATCCATCATTCCCATGAACTCTCTTCCACCTCTACCTATGTATTTTAAAATCTCCTAGATCCAGAATCTAAATAAATATCCATTAGAATTTATGGATAACTCTAGGTAAGATTTATAATCTACTTCCTTTCATTCTATGTTTCTCTTCATATCTGTTTCACTATTTTAGTGCGATCTCATTCACCATATTTTCAAGGCATTGGACTTTTCTACAAGTTTCTTCCAATATAAATTGAATATAAATACTATACTAGATGAGGTGTCAATAATGAACTGAAGGAAGGTTTTAGAGTTGTTTTCTCTAAAAGATATTTTGTTTTCATTGCCACACAAATGTTCGGCACACCGAAATTTTTTGAGGGTTTCAAATAAATTGTTTATTTAAATATAAATAATTTTTTTCACCTTAATATGATTCCTTGAACCAATGTTAATTATTTGAAGGATCCAAAACACAATCATTTCCGCCTCTTAGGTGTATTTTATTGGAATACCAACTACAAATAATTTATTAAATGAAAGAAACACCTTCTATTTGATCATATTATAATGTAAATTGAATTTCCTCTATAGGTAATTGAAAAATTGATAATATCACCTTCTAAATTATTAGTTAAAACGTTAAATTTAATTTCCATTTCTTGAGTAATTAAATGGTTTGATTATATATAAATACATCCTTCATGATGGTTTTCCTTACACAAATAAATTCGAATAACTAATTTTTTTAATTCTAATGTGTGTCAATTCCACACCAATATATTCATGATTACTATACTGATTATCTAATTTGTGACAACCATTTGTATACTGGGCCTATTATTTAAGAACTATTTTGAGTTGATCCCTCATTTTATTATGATTAATCCAGTGAGAATGGATGTGGAACAATGGTAAAGGGACCTTTGTAGAATGATGTTTCACTCACCTTTTTATCTGGTGTTGAGCATGACAACTCCCACTGATATAATATTGTACTAGAAATGGGAAATACATTCAATAATCCTTATTTTAGGGTTTTGGGAATGAAATATCACCATACCCATATCAAGTGTTGGCCTTGAAGACTCGCTTTAACTGTGAGATTCAAGATCAACACCTCTACATTAGCCTACCAGATCGTATGAATGGTTTCAGACACCTGTGTGCCACCCTGGGTCCAGCTAGCACCTAGTATACATATATATTACCACTTACATCCTCACATAATTAGTCTATATAGGTTGATATATATATATATATATGTTGTTATTGATCATACACTAATTCCTACCTATGTCAAAGCATGTTGAGCCGACTTGTGTCTTTTAAGAAACTAATTTTGCTTGTATTTAGTTATTCAGTATTTCTCATTATACATATTACACACACATTGTTGTTTTTCTATACACTACATGAATTAATTTTAGAAAATATTAGTTGTTGCCTAATAGGATTGTATCTAACAACCTATTAATGATTTCATTGGTACATGAGTATATTACTTGTTTGAAGGTATTCAAAAAGGAAATACCCTTGTTTTAGATTCAAGATATATATAATTTATATTTGGAGAATGGGATTAGAGGATTTTGCGTATTATAGAGATTCTTGTGGACTAGCGATTGGATTTTTTTGTATTTTTTGTATAGCAGGTTTAATATACCAATCCCAAGTATCACCTTTTTTCATATCACCAGTCCATGACATCATGTGTATGAAACTTCTTCTTAGATTTTGTGTATTATTCTACTATTCATATATTTATGCTTTCATATATTATATATATATATATATATGTTTTATAGGGATCTAATAAGGCGGGTTATCGTTCTTATAGGGATAGTGTATATTTATATTACTCCTCCCTTATTTTATGATTATAGTTTTTATTCATTGTGACACTCTGATATGATTGTATAAAATCTAGAATTTACCACATTATTCCCTCCCAGATTGTCTGACAAATTTTTTTTATAGGGTGGTGTTCTTGATACAATATAACCCACTAGCATGTGCACCCGGTTTAGTGGATGATGAGTTTGGAAATTACATGGTGGTCTGGGAGCTAGGTTTTGATACTATTACATGTGGGTTATGGAACCATAATTATTTCTCCACACCACTATTATATGGGGGTATATTATACATAGTGTACCACCTTAGACCCTCGTTGCTTGTTAAATATATATAGAATACATGGAAGCATGTTTGAGGCCATGTGACACATCAGCTTAGGGACACAATTTAGTAGACACTAGGTCGAGATGTTACATTGAATAAGATGTTTGTTAAGGAACCATATAAATATATTCTCAAAATTTATTTTACAATTGTTCAAATGTTATTGAGAGTTAATTATAGAATAAAAATTCTCATATAGATACGTATTATATCTTAAAATTCTTCATCAATGAATTAAACTTCATACTAAAAAGTTTGAAATAAATATATAAGATAATGTGGTAATATATATACACCAATTATTCTTATAATTTTATTTACATTACCTACAACAATGATATAGATTATTCCTTTAAATAATTTTGAAATCTGATTCACAGGTATTTGGTTATGTCTAATCTTGGTGAAATGATATTCATTATAGTATTACATGATTTTCCTATATAATAATAAATTTTATTACCACAATAAAAGTATATAAATTTTTTGTTTTATAAATATATAGTGGAATATTAAAAATATGTTTGAAAACCCATGATTGTTTTTTGTAATGATGAGTAATGATGGGGCAATTAATGAGTTTATAATAATGAATTATGAAGAATCATTAGAACCATAAATTATATAACTACATCATGACTTATCATTGTGTATGTGGTAACATAGTGTGAATGATATAAAGATGATACAAAATAATCACGCATGAAATATTCCAAAATGATACATAGATACACCATTAGTATATTAATTCACAAACTTTTGTATATATGTTGGAATGAGTTTAATATATTTTGGTGCACAAATTTATATTATGTTGGATTTTATAATGACAGAAAATCAACATTATAAAGAATATTTTTTTGTAAAATATTATGAGAGTTCAAAGTCCAAAAAAATATTATATTCCACTGTGTAACTTAAATGAAAACTTCTTTGTTACTACCCATTGATTCATAAAAATGATTATGTTGAGAATAAAAATAAGATAACTAAATAAAATGAATTATATCATTCATATTAGTTTTTTATATTCTAATTTGACATTTATTACTCCTAATATATTATTTGAATTTAGGATAAAATTAAACTTTTAGGAAATCCTTTCATGGAATACCAAATGTATCAAGAGTAACATATATATACTTATTATTCATGCACCATGAAAATGTAAAAAAATTATTCATTTAATAAAAAAATTAGAAGTGTCTCTCCATTTATTATTATATATTCCATTACCCTATTTAAAAAAATTTCATTCAAGAATATTAATGGTCAAAACCTTTTATTACACCACTCTATATGGATTTAATGAGGATGTTTTTCTTCCAATCATTATTAATAACACTATTTTATTTTTTTACAATTATCATTAAATGTTATCCAAGTATCTTGGTCTATTAGCTTCTATCAAGGAATGTTTTGTAATGTTCTATTACTTTCTTTTAGGTACATTTGACCCTTTGTGTAAACATTCAATTTTTGGACCTTATTTTTAGTTGTTTTGGGAATTTTGAAAAAGATTTTCTAGTTTTGTAGTTGTGAAAAATTGGGAAATATTTATGAATAAACATGTGACACAACCTAGTAAACTATGTTACATGTTTAATTGCAATGTAAGAAGATGCCTGATTTTTTTCAAAATGAATAGATTCCTCCCAAACCATGAAATAATGTGTTATGGGAAGCACATAGTTGGTTTCTAGTTTCAAAACCTATGCGGATAAAATATGCACCCTAGTCTAGTGGATGAGGAGGGAGTGCATGGTTTTCATGTGGTTCATCTAACCGTGTGGCATAACCATGGGGAACCTGTAGAATCACAAAAGGAGCTCAAAATTATGTTCATGATTAGTTATAACCATTAATCCTAGCCTAAGAAACCCATAGGATGAGTTTTTAACCCCATAAAAACATAATTGAATGGATGAACCTCCTATTATAAAAAATAAACACCTTATAACAAATCATAATCTTACTCTTTGTATTTTGGAGGATCCATAGATATAATTTCAGATTCTCCAACACCTCTCCTCTCGGATCAATGTTCAATTTCATGTAATTGATATCTCTTGAGTCCATTAAATCATCATAAAATATAATCCTCCATTATTCTCTTATATCCTCCTTTTAGGGTTATATAAACTCATGTTATTATTATATATAATCATTGATTTGATGGATTATAATTCTAGGGATTCCTATTTGACCATCCTCATATTTAACTCTCTATTGGCGGTAACTTTAATTGTTTGTTCATTGAAAGTGTGATTAATGGTAGGTGAAGCTGTAAGTAATTTCCCTATAAGTGACAACTAGAAATTTATGCTTAATTAAAAATGGATTTTCAATTTGATTCCTTTAATCCAGTAAACTTGATATTTTACTTTAAAAGGCATGGATTTGTGAAATAAAATTCTTTTTTTGATGTTTTTATAAACTAATTGGATTTTGATAATTATGGATTACAATGAGAAATAATTTGATGAAAGAATTTGAAAATTAATATTTGAGAAAAAATATCTATATGAATAGTGATTGTAAAAGGCATGATTTTTATGAAAATTTATTATTGTTATTGAAACAAAAATGAAATTTTCAAACCTGAATGTTGAAAAATGAAGGTTTAATTGTATTCAAATAAATTATTTTCCAAGGATTTATTGATTGATTTAAATAACATGACAGACTGATTAGTTATTGTGTGATTAATATAAAAACACTTGGACATTGAATGCCTAGAAATGGTTTGATGATGAAAACTCAAACTGAACCATTTTAAACATGATTTTACCAATGGGGTATTGATTGATGATATACCGATGGCCTGAGACATAGTGATGTGTTCACATCTTGAGCCCTGGTGATTTGAAGAGATGTGTGAGGATACTATATCCATACACTAACTAGACTTAGGGACATTGGATACTATTCATTATCATGATTTGTTATTTATATTTCATTCACTAGAGAATATTTTTTATTCACAACCTATTTTTTATTGAAATTTTCATTTATGATCGATTTTGATATACTTCCAACTATGTGCTTTGGAAGCATGTTTTGAATAAAAATGTAATTTGTTTCATTCCTTATTTTCATTTAAATTGGAAGATCAATGGTTTATTGTTTATGGAATATATTATGATATATTCAATGGAATCCAATTGAGATATTTTTCTAACACCCTTCGTCTACAATAATCATTTTTATATTATCTTGTACCAGATCTAGGGAAATGGAAAGAGTCTCATTGTGGTGGAATGTATTCTTAACCAAGATACATGGGGGATTATAGTGACCATTGGATATTTGATCCACTCATTTCATCAAGATTATGGTAATTTATCTTGATGGATGTTATGTCTATTATTCAAATGATGTATCACTCAGGATTTCAATATTTCAACTTGTGGTGATCATCCCCTTGTGATTTGGTAGGATTAATAATAGTTAGCTAGTTTATCTTATGTTGTTTTACGTTGATGGTTTGATCTCAGGGATAAATCATCACATTTCACATTTTGATTATTCGTAGAGGTTAGTGAAAAAAACATGGGGATCCAAAATGCACTTTGGTATATTTAATTTCAATCTCTAGTATTGTTGTATATGGGTATTTTGGTTTGTTCATGAAAAAATGGAATGAGTGTTGGTTGAGTGTATTTCCATGAGACAACATGGAATCTAGGCAATCCTAATAGATCAATGGTAACATTTTATGAATAGTAATGGTAGTTATTAGTGAGTTCTTATACATCCCTCATCGTAGTGTTCCTTAAGTAACCTTTTGTGTTTGGAAAAATCTTTCAAAGTTATAAATTAATATGATTATTGTTTTATTTAAAAAATGATCTGGGAATTTTTAAATCCTATAAATAATTTAATTTTTTGTGATTAAACTGATATCTTGGTAACTACTGATTGTATAGATGATCTGAAAATCACTACTAAAATTTTTTATTGCCTTATGATGTTGTGTAGTACCATGCCTCCATGAATATTTTTGAACAAACATTAAGAGGGATATTTTTACTGGAAAATGGAAAGAATACTCTCTAGTAGATAAGGAACGCATTGAAGTAGTGGTGTCTGTGCTCCATGATCTAGGACAGATAACTGCAACCTTTCATGTTTTGGATCTAGTACAAAAAACATGAAGGGAAGAAAATTTAGATCACACTCAATATTTTCTTTTATAGAAACCATCATATTTCCAAGGCTCAACTTTCCCTCAATAGGTGGATTATTTTTTTAGAGTTATTGATCTACATTTTGATTTGTTTGAATATTCTAAATCTGTTAATGTGAAGTGTGCTATAATAATTCTTGTAGTTCCCAAAATGACCTAGTGAGATTTGAATGTTTTAGTGAACAAAATTGAAGTCATAGAGTTGAAAGACATCATATATCATTTTAGGAAGAATTTATATTAACATTATATGGTCTTCAAAATGCTTACAGATATTCTCATCCTCCATAAGGATGACAGGAAGGGGACTCAGTATGAAAATTGATGTTCCAAATTGGTTTAGTTTTATCCTATGGTAATGTTTAATGAGTAGTTGCTGGCCCAATGATTCAAGATAGGTCTTTGATTAATTATTCAATTATAGGTTTTCATTTTTAAGATCCCCACATATGTGGATATTTGGGATGGAGATTTTATGATAGATCATGACATGGATTATAAGTCATGGTGAATAGGAGTTCCCCCTTCTCCTAGTGTAATACTCTTCAGCTCCTCTAATTGAATATTGAATCATGGTAATTCTCATAAAAGATATCAATATTATACCTCATGTTGAACTTCTATATTTCCTGGAAGATGCTAGTTGACTTTTTTAATGAGGAATGGTAAGGATTTCAAAGCTAGTTTGTATAGAGTCACCAATGATATGTGATTCATTTAATCACTCAGGCAATATTCATAAGTTCTATCATGTCGTTTGAACCCCATGTGGAGGAATAGGATGGTTAGAACATTAATGTAATATGATGTTAGTAGATACTTCATGAACTATGGGGTTCTATTTATAGAAATATGGAATGAATCTTCTCCACATAGTGGAAGAGTCTCTAGAGGAATATGATGTGAGTCCAATAACTATAAGAGGTACCATCCCTATAACATCATCTTTAGTGACTACTCTATTTGAAACATGTGCATATCTTTTATTCGTATCAAATATTACAGTTAGTTTTTTAAGTATTCTAATGGAAATTATTACATATTTTAGGGGTATTTATAGACCTCTCATAATAAAGATAGGGAAACATATATGATTAACTTCATATTCCGACCCTTCAATAGAGATTGAAATCACCTAAAATTTTAAGGTTCTGACATGAAACCTTTTGGTGTAATTATCGAGATGTATTGTCTAATTTCAATTAATTCTACGAATTATTATTATCTTTGGTGGGTATCTTTTACTACACCCAATGAGAGTGTTCAATGTTTTTTAGGGATAATGTGGACCAAGGATGAGTATAGATAGACCTCATTTTCCAAAGTATGGTAGGATGAAAAATATGTTTTATTTTGATTGTGATAAATAATCATTAAGTATTGAAATTCCAGAATTGGTTTTTGAGATTCAAAACATATATCCATCTGAATTATATTTATTGATAATGGTGAGGCCTGAATATTTCATTATTAACTTAGTACTAGGAACTCAACTAAGCGCTATTATCTCCTAACAAATGGAGTTAGTTTAATTGAAGGATTTTAAGAATTATTAGAAAAATTTGTTTGAAAAATTTTTCATTCTCATGAGTGTGTCCCCTTGGGTTGCGCCCATTCTTTTTTAAAATAATTCTTATAGAACTCCTCAATTGTTTGTTTATTAATGAAATATCAATCAACTGAGGGTAAAGAAAAAATATTTATTTCCTTGGAATTAATATTTATTTTATTAGTCTGATGTGGAATACTAGTTCATGAGGTTTTATAGTTAGTATGTTCACCTTTAGTTGAGAATCAAAGAATCTTATTTTCTGAAGACCATCATCAGGAGTGGGTATGGTAATTACATAACGAGAGGACCTTTTTAGGATATTCATAACATTGAGAGGGGGGATGAATTGATGTTGAGGAAATTTAAAACCAATTCAAACTTTTTATACTTGAACCTATTGAGATATTATGATATTTACTCTCTTGTTCTCTTTTCCATGATTCATGCAATAATATGAAAGCTGTAAAAATATTACATAGTAATTTTACAAGATTCACCACTCAATAAGAGTAGTTATGTCCTTTTTATGGATGGTAATGACCAGTGAACGGATTATCAACTATAATGTAGTAAATTTTATAATGTTTTGGATATGAAAAGAATCTATTATCCAGTGTGGTCCCTACACATTAGAGGGGGAAGGGAAAAATCTTATCTTCCTGAACTGGTGACAACCTTGTCCAACATGAACCTCTGTGCTGGTTCTTTATACTACATCTTAAGAGAGTCTTATCCCTGTTGTGAAGGGTTTAAAACAACAATAAATTCATCAACTTTTTGAGAACTGTTGGATCTCACATTATTTCTTGAAATTCAACTCTTCACTTGTTACTTACTTAGCTGGATGCAAGTAACCCTCTTCTTCATCCTAGCAGCAAACCTAAAAGCTACACAATCATCTTCTCCTTCTTCTTCAGTGAAAAACTAGGCTAATTGAAACATCCCCTTCTACATTATCGAATGACAAAATCCCTTTGTTATTGTCAAAAAAAATGAGGATCAGATCAGCATATCATCATAATAATTGAAAAGGCATGAATAACTAAATATAGATTTTCCACTCTCCATTTATTATTTGGCACAAAATAATGTGGAATAGTGTAGTAGTTTCCTGATTTAGCTTTATTATTCACTTTTCTACACAGAAGATGGTAAAAACTTTAGGAACAACTCATAGCTTGTGTGCCACTCCCTGCTTGTGCACCACTTCTATCTTGGGTGGAACTCATTGCATACAAATCTTGACATGAGCGTAACTATCTCCTTGAGTGCCTCTTACAGATTGTTCCAAAATCATTACTTACAAGCCTCTCACTTCTTGTTTAAAAATCTTGTGGGAATCTAAAACATTCACACAACTTCTGTATTTCACAGATCCCACTTGCGTGCCTCCCAACTTGCGCACCTCCCTACTTGTGCACCACTTTGCTTTCAAGCCTTACAAATAAATCCTGACATGTGAGACCTCAACACTTGTGTGACCAAAGCTCAAATTTTCCCTAAGTGTTGAGGTCCCTTAAAATAAGTAGGGTATGCATCTATTTATAGGAATTTTGTTGACCCCGTGTGTGAGGTGTGAAACTCAGCTTTTTCACCCCATTATCACTTGTACACCGCTCGATAACTTGCACACCACTTCATGACTTGCACACCCCTTAATTTTTTCATGACACTTATTAACTTGATCTCTATGTTCTTTACTTTGAAATATTTTTATGTGATGAAATATGACTAACAGACCACTTCTTCACTTGCGCGCCAGATAATGACTTGTGCACCACTTCTTAACATGTTACCCACATTCCTTCCATTATCATATTTTGATATGATGATCTTGATATATGACTTTAATGAAACATACACATGTGTTCCAATTACACATGCACACCCCTTTCAGCTTATGTTTCACTCTTTTTCTTCCACACCACATTCTTTCCTTTTAAAAAAGAACTTCTTTACTCCCCCTATCCTTCACAAAGATTTCATCACAAGTTATCCAACCTTATGATATTTGTGAAATAAAAATAAGAAAATCATTGTCATAGTTTACCATTCATGAAAATCATATTCCATGGTTTTCTTGAAATAATGAAATATTGCATGACCCTTAATTCCACTTCATCTTCAAATCTATTTAGACTATGAGTTATAAATAACTTCTCGCATGGATGATGAATTAAAAAGGACTTCAATCATCCTCAAATGGATGATACTTAAACCATATTCATAGTTTTAAATAATGAATCACATTTGATACACGTATTCTAAACATAGGATTAGTGCAACAATCATAGGATTATGAAAGCTATGAAAATTCATGCTTTATCCTTTCCTCATCATATTCAACCACTATGCGTGGCCATCATCAAATGCTAATCAAATTCACTATTTCTATTTTCCTTCAATTCTATTATTTATTGAACATGACTTCAAAAAAAATTCTCACATCGATGACAAAATCATCTATCTTCATTGTTTTAAATAATGTGTCACCTTTGGAAAAAGTCAATCGAACTTATGATCAGTGCATCAATTGTCAGATTTGACAACACAGAGAATTTCTCAAGCATGTCATTCACTACTATGATACCAAAAGAAATCTATAGGCACAATAACTTCATCCAATCTCCATAAACATTGGAGGTCCCCTTCTTCATTTTCATCATCAGTGGAAATCTCATTGACATATATTGAAAAAAAATCAACTTATAAACAAAAGTACTCTATACAATCTACCCTGTGTATTTGATGGAAATACCCAATTTTCTCTTTCAAATAAATGTGTCCGTGTGATTATTCTCTCTCCCCTTAACTTAATTGTACTTCATTTCAATTTATGCCTACTTATTGAAAATAAATTCAATGTTCTTGGGAAAATGGTATCAATCCATTATTAAGAAAATCATCATCAATCATTTCAAAAGACCACATGAGCTGTGCAGAGTGTTGAAAACAAAAGGACCTGATTCAGATAACAAAGTTTCCCATTTCCCTATATTATGATACCTTATGATATGAGATCTTATGTTCTTATCATATAGGGTTTTAACATTCCTTCTAGGATGAGGATATTTAATGTGATGTGAAATGATCCACCTGAAACTCATACACTCACTTCAACAAATGGATTAAAAATAGTCAAGTGTAATAGGTATTATAAGTGACCTTAGAGAAATTTCATTCTTCTTATGTCACTGATTGATTTAGTTACTCCCCCTTTGTAGAATAATCTTTATTTTGAGTAACCAAGGTTAGGAGATTATGAAATGACATACTTTTTTCAATGAAATGATCTTTAAAAAATTTCTAGATTAATTAAATGGAATACCATTTAAAGTTGATATTAATTGTAATAATAACCATGGATGCTTCTTCATTTATCTCCCCCTCAAGAGAAACACTCATCATTAGTGATCCTTCCTGATATTTTTATTTGAATACAAATTGAAGAATCTTCCAAGGATGTTTACTTCTTCATCTTTGTTTTCATGTATTGGTAGCACTCACAAATTCTCTGGTTCTCCCCCTGAGGGCTTTCTTCACCTTCAATTCCATGTATTAGAAACACAAATACAATACATAAAAAGCATTAAGGAAACATGGTGGGTACTTATTGGTTCACCAACATGAATAGAAAGGGTGATATGGTTTTCTAATCCATGATGCTCTATTTTCTCCACTCCACACACTTCCATAGTTGATATTCATTTCTGATTTTGATTGTGTGGATATTATCACTTATTCCATTTCTTTGTGTGAGATGCTTCTTCCATCAAGATATTTAAAACCAATAAAATCTCTTGATTCAACATTCATATTCTTGATTAATTATTCGTGACTTGGAATCAATGCAATGAAATTTCTAATAGTGTGACCAGCCTTATGGAACCTCACACAAAGATATTTCATTACAACCTGTTGAATCTTCTTGTTACTTTTAACACTATCCTTAGCTTGTGAATATTCCATTTTCATCATTTTTTCCCAGTCTTCTAGCCAGATTACCAATAATTCATTAGGAACTGAGTCATCAAGATTGGATCTTCCACATGTATTCTTCTAAGTGTCTCCCCTCTTCACTGTTCTTTGGGATGCACCACCCTAGAACTTCTTGGATTTGTAATCCAAGGTCTTTTCACCTTTCCATCATAAATGGTACATGGGAGATTTTTTTTCATCATTATTATAATTACTTCCCAATGATTCTTCTTAGTTCCTAGTTAGATATTTGGGTCTTCTTTTCTTATCACCATTGAATACATATATAGACAGACATTCACTAACATGGTGACCACTACCATTTCATACATTATAGATTTTTTCAATATTTTCAAATATGATTTTAGTATACATATGATTTTGGATATATGGATGTTTCTTCTTCCTCTATTGATTGACCCCCCTTGATATAAAATTTCTTTGGGCTTATTCTTTTAAGGAATTGTACCAAAAATCCAATGCAAAATTCCTAAATCTATTGTAGCACCAACATTGACACACAAATCCTGACTTCTTAATATCTTCTATATTAGATTTTTGGGCCATATTATTGATTCATTGTTCACTATATAGGGATTTATTTTATATATTTATATTTTATTCCACCCTATTCATGGTGGTAGGTTTCTTATCATCTTTCTACATCCACACATGTTTAAAATTATTCATCCAACCATCACTTTTTGAAGAAGTAGTTTTAGAAACATTTTTAATAGAAGATATGTATTGTACCTCATATTTATAAAATTCTTGTGATAGATCATTGAATGAGGACATTATCATCTTATCACATGTTTGAGTTATTTTGATAAGATAATCCTCAAATGAACATTGAGTAGTAGTAAGAATTATTTCTTTCTTTTGTGAAGTCTCAATATGTGTATTATTAAGATTGGTCAACTGAGATTATAGTTCTAGAAAATTCACATTAAGGATGAAATTCTAATATTAAATCATAATCATCTTCTCTTCACAATCCTTCTTCATTCCATCAACTTTATCCTCATTCATCTTTACATTTTTTTGTAATGATGTGTCATATACCTTGAACATCATGGATGTTTATTCCTAATGTAAACCCTTGACCTCAGTTCTCTTTCTCATATCATTTTCAAGTGCATTAATCTTCACTTCAATAGTATTATTGACTTTATCTTTCTCCTCAACTTCATTGATCCATTTTGAAGACTTATTTCAAATTCCCTCTTTGTTGCTTCAATGTCTCCAACCTATCTGGAGAGCATTATACATTCAACAATTATTTCTTGTATGCCTTTCTCCAAGACATCATTTTTCCTCTACCATATGTGTGATATCTTCCTGCATACATTGAAATAATATACATACAAGGGATACACTTTCTCTAGGGATATCATACAGAATATCTTCTAATCGGTTAACTGATAATTCTTGAGAGGTTGTAGATTGATCATCACAAATTCTGCTATCATTTTCTTCATGAGAATAATTTTTAAATGTAATAACACATACCTAATGATAACTTGATGTAGGTTTGTTATCCATATTATTTGTGGAAACATGAGGCCCCTGGTCATTACATTCCATATATAATATGTCTTCATTGTAAGAAAATTATGGACAGCCAGATAAGACCTCTTTTTTAGATAATGAGGAATACTTATTAAACATTATCTCCTATTTCATTTACTAATTCATCATGGTTATGGTAGATATAGCCTTTGTATGAGAGGTAAATTAGTCTTCACCAACACATATCTTCATTTTTTACTTAGTAAAATAACTCAAGTCTTTAAAAGAAAATATATTCAATGTAGATAATCCAATAGAGGTGAACCAACCTCTGATACTAATTGAGAGAACCAATTTGGGATATGCCTAACATAAAGAGGGGGTGAATCAGTGTTGGGGACTTTTTTAAATCAATTCCAACCTTTTATAAGTGTACCTATTGAGTAGTTGGGATCTTGACTCTCTTGTTCTCCTTTACCTATCACATTCATTAATATGAATGTAGTAGAAATATGACCATATATTTTTAGAAGGATCAACAATCAATAAGAGAAGTTACATCCTTTCCATGTATGGTAATGAAAAGTGCACATATTCTACACTATAATGTAGTAACTGTTACAGTGGGTGGGATAAGAAAATAATTCGTTGGCTAGTGTGCGTCCCTACACATTTGAGGGGGAATGGAAACATTCATATCTTCTTGAACTGGTGAAAACCTAGTCCAACAAATAGCTCCTTGTTGGTTCTTTATACTGCCTCTAAAGATAGTATTCACCATGATGAGAAGGGTTTTAAACACCAATAATTTATTCCACCTCTTGAGACATGTTGGATGTGAAACTACATTTTTATCTTCTACTCTTCACTTGTTACTTGCATAGAAGCATGCAAGTAACCCTCTTCTTATTACTAACAACAAACCTGAAAGTTGAACAATCATCTAATCCTCCTTATTCAGTGAAAAACTAGCTGCATTGAATTTTCCCCTTCAACTTCCTAAAATCATAAACTCCCTCTATGATGGTTAAAATAGTGAGGATCACCTCAACTTACCATCATCATAGTTGATATGGCATGAATAACAGAATATAGATTGGCCACTCTATATTGTTTCCTTGTGAGAGAACAATGTTAAATAGTCTTTTAGTGTATTGATTTCCCTTAATTATTTATTTTTATACCTATAAGCTATTATAAACTTTTGTAACAACTCACAACATGAGTGCCACTCCCTGCTTGCATGCTAATCATTACATGCACACCACTTCTGGAATGTGTGAAACTCACTACATGAAACTCTCTACTTGAGCGCAACTATCTGCTTATATGCCAATTCTAGCTTATGCAGAACAAACTACATGCACGCCACTCACTGCATGTGTGCCACTCACTTCTTGCACGACACTCTGGTGCGCAACTGAAAAATTGTGCGCCACTTATGGCTTGTATGGAACTCACATGATTGCCTCCCTACTTGTGTGCCTACCTAATTGCGCTTAATGTTACTTTTTCTCCTTATAAATAACTCATAACTTGTGTGACCTCACCAATTGCATGACCCAAACACGAATTTTCTCTAATTTTTCAGAATACGAAAAATAATGAGGGTATCCATCAATTTATTGGTTGTTTGGTTACGTTGTGTGTGAGGTGTGCAACTCACCATGTGCACTGCTCTATAACTTGTTTCCCACTTTATGAATTGTGTGCCCCATAATTACATTCATGCTAATTCTTAACTTGTGTACCATGTTCTTTCCTTTTCATATTTTGATGTGATGAAATATGAATTGCACACCACTTCATCACTTGCATGAAACTTAATGACTTGCACACCACTTCTTAGTCTATGCTCTACTTTATTTCATTTTTCATGTTTCGATGTCATGATATTGAAATATGACTTGCATGCAACATACACTTATGAACCACTTATACTTGTGTGGCACAGTCAACTGGTGCGCCACTCCTTTACTTTCACGCCACATTGTTTCTTTCGTCAAAAACACTTCTTTATTAACCTTATCCTTTATAAGGCTAGAATCACAAGTTCTCCATACATATGATAATTGAGAAATACAAATCACCAATGCATCATCATAGTTTATCATTCATGGAAATCAAGTCCATTTTTTTAAAACAATAAAATATTGAATGACCCATATTTCTTCTTCATCTTATAATATTTTTGGAGTATGAATTACAAAGGACTTATCACATGGATGATGACTTAAAAATCACTTCAATAATCCTAAAATGGATGATATTTCAACAATATTCATTGTTGTAAACAATGTAACAGATTTGATACATGTATTCTGAACATTGGATGAGTGTAAAAATCATCTGATTATGAAATCATTTCACAAACGTGCTTTCTCCATTCCGCTTCATCTTCAACCACCATGCATGGCCATCATCGAATTCCAAACCAAGGCACCCTTTCTATTTTCACCATATTATATTCTTTTTGGAATATGAATTCTGAATCACTTATCACATGGTTGATGGAAACATCCATATTCATTGTTGTAAACAATGTGTCACCACTGACACATGTTCATTGAACTTATGATCTGTGCATAAATCATCTGATTTGACAACACATAGAATTGATCAACCATGTAATCCACTTCAATGATTCCATAAAAATTCTCCAGGAAACATAACTTCAACCAATATCTATTAACAATGGAGGTATCCGTCTTCATCATAATCATCATTGCCAAGCTCATTGACATCTATTGACAACAAATACAACTTATACATAATAGTGGTACCAACACATGTAACATGTTAGGTGTTTTGGTGTAACCAATGCTCATATAATTTTTATGGTTATGATGAATAAAATAATCTATGTGTATATCTGACTCATCCATAGTCGTATTTGTGGATAATATCTTGATTTACTCTATAACTAAGGAAGACCATGTGTCTAATCTGAGATAAGCTTCAAAATTTTTGAGATATCACCATCAATATACCATGATTTTGAAATATAATTTATTGATTTAGGAATTTATTTTCATTAGATATGTGTTCTGGTAACTTATAATATCTGCTGATCCTTATAAAAAGAAGGGTTTTATGACTTGAGAAAAACCAAAAAAATATTTTTACAATTCATGCTTCTTGGACATAGCGGGGTATTACGGATACTTCATTGAAGATATATAGAAAGGGATTTTTCAATGATTTCTGTAACGTCCCGGTTCAGGAAGCCACCCAGAGCCACCCCGTACCCGGATGATCACAAGGCTTCAAGCACATTTCCCTGAATGCCAGAGGCAGCCGACTAGAAGCGTGGGACTTGGGTGTGATAGTGGGGAAACTATTCCCTCACTGAGAGAGTAACACAATGGAAGAAAAACAATATCAATAGTGGAAGTAGTAATAATCCATATAAAAGTAAGTAGCAGAAGACTGGAATATAATAAACTGGAGCACACACACACATATATGAATGTTTCATGAGACATATGTCTAGGAAAGCAGCCAAACCAATCAAAATGCTATAATACAATAGTAATAAAACAAATACAAAAGAAATCATGTAAAACAATCCTCAGCATCGCAATCCATAACTTTGTCCCATGCTCTCCAGCTCCACAGTCAATCAAGAACATGAAGTAGAACAACACTTTCCCTTATATATACCGGCAACAATATAATTTTTTTGGGCCCAAAATCATGACCCAAACAGGGTGTGAGACTAAATCCTATTAGGCAACCACCTAAAGATTTGTGCCTAGTTGTCAGTGAATAAATATGGCAGGGGAAATGTAATAGAGCAGTAATAAATTCCATAGTTTCAAGAATTCAATTTCGCAGACCAAAAAGCAGCTAATCAAAGAAGGTAACCCTCTAGGAAGTACACACATCCTATCCCACCAGGTTCAGCTATAAGAATATACAAATACACTCTGAGGAATCACTCACAGTCAATTACACTTATTGTCTAAAATGATAAATGGCTCTCTAAGGAAGCTCGCACGGTCAATTCCCCTTATATCCAAAAGTGGTCAATGACTCTATAAGGGAGCTCACACAGTCAATTCCCTTTATGGCCAAAATTGGTTTATAGAATCTATGAGGAAGCTCACATGGTCAATTCCCCTTATAGTATATAGTAATCAAAGACTCTCTGAGGAAGCTCACACAGCCAATTCCCCATATAGTCTACTATACCAGGTTCCCATGGCCCTGTGTTGGTCAAACGAGCATAGTAGTGAAATACATCCAAAGTAAACCTCCTGAACTAATTGGCTAAATAGTCGATAGCATATCAAGCATGTCAAATAACAATAATCACATCATCCTACAACTAGGCATGGAAAAGCATGGCAGGGCAGCCTAACATGATAAACAGGACCAAACGGTCGTAAACAGAACATGCATGGGAAACCACATCCAAGGCATAACAATCTACCCCATTCATATCCAATTATTATATACTCAATCAATCTAGCATGGCAGGAAATCTAAAGGTGTAAAACGGTGAACACAAAATACCATGTTCAATGGTATTGGGCAATAGGGCACATATTACTCAATGATATTCAATGAAAATGAACAGACCACCTACCTCTGCTTTGGGAGATCGGTAAATGTGAACCTCAAGCCATGAATCATCCAAGAACATCATAGATCTATAAAAACATCTAAAATGTTAAACAAGGGTTAACATGACAAAGAGGATGAATCATGAAACGAATCTCAAGCATAAGGGAGAGCATACCGATGAGATTCAATAGCAATTGACGGCAGTCGAATCGGAGTTCAGATGCTCTGTCGGGGCTTGGAGAAAAATTGCAGTTTTATGGGAGATCTTAGCCAAATAAAACCTAGAATAAGGGTGTTATTTCGATTAGACGTGACCCAGGTCCATTTAATGAAACAAAAGTACATGACGTGTGATTTTGAATTACACGACATGTGCTCACCATTTTCGTACTCTGCTTTAGGCAGCCCACACGTCACCCCCACATGGTTCTGTCTGTGGTCACTACACGGCCAGCACATGGCCTCCTACAGCAACACAGTACACGGTGTGTACTCATAAATTACATAGCGTGTACTTGAGATATTTTCAGAAAATCCTCTTTTTCTAAAAAACAACCCTAAAATGAAAACATAACTGAAAAGAAGGTATGGGTTCTTAAAAACTTCCCCCTTAAATAAATTCATCCTCAAATTTCCCTCGCCCAGAATTGAATAAGAAACCCCAAATAGATCTTGCCAATGTGCTCGTACATCAGCCTCCCTCTCCCAAGTCTTGTCATGTACCCTCCTGTGCTGCCATATTAGTCATACCAGAAGAACAGACTAGCCATGGAGAACCTTTTTACTACGATCAAAAATTTGGATATGATGATACTCTAGTGACACATCCACTTTGTGCACAACCTCCTCAGGTGTAAATACATGAGACGGGTCTAATAAGTAATGTCAAAGGTGATAAACATGAAATAATGTTGTGCATAGCCCGGTACCTCTAGAGTAACTGTAACCAATAGGTTACCAGCCCAACTCTCTCTGGAACCTCAAACGGTCCAACATACATCAGTGAATGCTTACCCTATCTCATAATTATTCAATACCCCAAACTCAGTGTGACATGCATGAAAACCCAATCTGCAACCTCAAACTTCAGAGGTCGTCTCCGTTGATCAGCATTATGTTGTACCTCTCGTATCCCCTCGTGGTTTAATTTTCATGATCACAATCACTTTCATGTTTATCTAACATTGTTTGAAGTGTTTTTGATTGAAAGGCACAAGGTTGCCAAGAAGTTGGCCCAAGAATGGACATCAAATGGACTGAAATTCAGTCCACCGGCCAACCGGTGTGATAGCACCGGCCAGCCGGTGGAACTGGCAGAGGGATTGCCCACTGCCAGGTTCCACCGGTCGACCGGTGGCTCTGTCACCGGTCGACCTGTGGCACCCAGCCCAAATAGTGTTTGCTACTGTCTTGCCACCGGCCAGCCGGTGGCTCCTCACCGGTCGACCGGTAGAGCCTGGATCAAGACTCTTCTTCTCTACCAAGGCACCGGCCAGCCGGTGGAGATGTACCGGTCAGCCGGTGGCCCCTGGACAGGAATCCTATGCCATTTTGCAAACACCGGCCAACCGGTGGGACTGTACCGGCCAGCCGGTGGACACAGTCAAACTAGCCGTTGGGCTGTTGACCAGCCTGTCCACTTGGCTCCCAACGGCTCTTTTAGCCTCTCCAACGGCTCCGAAGCCTCCCCAAGGGTTCCATGCCTATAAATAAAGGCCAAGGAAGCCCTGGACATCTACCGGAACAATACGGAAGCCC
This sequence comes from Viscum album, assembly GCA_963277665.1. Classification (NCBI taxonomy): domain Eukaryota; kingdom Viridiplantae; phylum Streptophyta; class Magnoliopsida; order Santalales; family Viscaceae; genus Viscum; species Viscum album. Next base: position 1,711,640,085 of record OY728157.1, on the reverse strand, counting down.
ACGGACATATTTTGCATCAATTGGCCAACCTCCGGCGACTTCCTCCAAGGGAACCCCAATAGCTCCAACAACTTCCACATCCAAGGAGCCCCCTCAAGAAGCTTGGGAGAGCACGCTACATCAACTCCATCATCCAATTGGCGCCCAAGTCTTCCTCCATTACGGTTTTTCATTCTTTATTTATTTTGAGCTTAAAATTGGGTTTGTGCCTACAAACCCCAAACTTTTCTCATCCCCTATTTCTTTTGGGTTTCACATCACCACTAAGGTGTGAAGAGGTTGCCAAGCTTTCCTTTAAATAGCTTGAGACATAGGTGAGCTATCCTTCACCTGTAAGAAGGATAGTGGGTTCTTGCTAAACCATCAAAAGCAAGTGGGTTCTTGCTAAACCACAAAAAGCAAGCTGTAATAGGTCCTAGTGCTACCTCAAAGCCTAGTGGGTTTCTTGCTAAAACCATTGAAAAGCAAGCGGTAGGAATCTCTCAACGGTTGAGTTGGGAGCGGAGACGTAGGCCGGGTTTTGGCCGAACTCCGTTATCAATTTTGTGTGTCTTGCCTCCTTATTTCCGCTGCATCTTTCACTTTGATTTTAATTTGTTTATTTTTTTTAAAGGCAATTCACCCCCCCTCTTGCCATCATTCCCGCTTTTCTTCCGCCCAACACATTAGACTTCTGTCAAGACTATGCAGTAGCCATCCTATTCCAAATCAACTATATCTGCTCTGTGGTCTCTTGAACAAGACGAGGTCCCCGCAGAGCTGCCTCTCTAGACTCCAGCCAACATAAGGGTGATCGATATGGAAAATCATACAAAGCCTCATAAGGTACCATCTGATTAGTTTCTTGAAAAATATTATTGTAGGAGAATTCCACAAGAGGTATGTGATTCTCCCAAGAACATCCAAAATACATAATGGCTTCTCGGAGCATGTCCTCAAGCACTTAAATCATTCTCTAGTATTGGACATCTGTATGGGGTGGTAGGTTGTACTCAAAAGTACATGTGTACCCAGCGCCTTCTGAAACCCCTTCCAAACATGAGAAGTAAAATGAGAATCTCTGTCTGAAACAATGGAGTGTGGAAATCCATGTAATCACACAATCTATTTGATGTACAACTTCCACAACTCATCATCACTGAAGGTGTCCTTGATCAAAAAGAAGTGATAAACCATCGTGAGTCTGTCAATGAAAACCCAAATTTCATCATTCCCTCGAGGTGACCTTGGTAACCCTATCATGAAATCCATCGTGACATCATTCCACTTCCACTCAGAAATGGGTAACTACTGGAAATGACATACTGGTCGTTGTTTCTCCACCTTCACCTGCTGACAGGTGGAATACTTCAAGAAAAATACAGCAATATCTCTCTTCATACCTAGCCACCGACACTGACGATGTAGCTCATGATACATTTTGGTGACACCAGGATGAACTGCCCAAATTGAGGATTGAAAGTCTCACATCAGCTCCTCACGTATGTCAGCTGGCACCCATCCGCGCCCCTAGAAACGCAAGATCTCATCCTTACCTATGGTCCATCTAGTAATATGGTCATCTCTTGAAAAACTCTCCCATAGGAATAGGCCTTCAGAATCTGATAGCAGCCTCATTCAAACTCGATCAAGAAGTGTAGAGGTAACATCTACAGACAAAATAATGTTTTCCCATGTCTGGAGTGCACCTCTAAATGCATCTCAGAGAATAGAGCCATAAGCTACCACTCACTGCTGGCCTCCTGAACTGCCTGTATCTAGGTCCTCCTGCTCAGCGCATCAGCCACTGCGTTTTCCTTCCCCAACGTATAGGAAATCTCAAAGTCAAAATACTAAAATTACTCAACCCACCTTCACTATCTCAAATTCAAGTCACGCTGAGTGAAGATGTTCTTGAGACTTCTGTGGGCAGTGAAAACAAAAAAATTCCCTCCTAATAGATAATGTCGCCAACAACATAAATCTTGAATAACTACTGCCATATTGAGATTGTCTGTCAGGTAATTCCTCTCATGTGGGATCAACTGATGAGACCCATACGCAATGACTCCTTCTCCCTACATAAGCACAGCTTACAACCCAATACTTGATGCATCACAATAAATAGTATAGACATTTCATGTCTATTGCAAGACTAGTATTAGTGTTGAAGTCAGTCTCCCTTTTATCCCCAGAAAGGCTGACTTACAAGAATCTGTCCATTGGAACTTTTCACCATTCTTAGTCGTAAGTGGCTCTACTAAGTGTGAGAAGTCCTAAATTAAGCGAATGCAGTATCCAACCAGCCCTAGAAAACATTGTACCTCAAAGACGTTCTTCAGTTGCTCCTAAGAAACTACTACTCTCACTTTCTCTGGGTCCATTGATACTCATGTCTTTGAGATAACATGACCCAAGAAGTTAATCTGGTCCATCCAAAAGTGACATTTTGAGAGCATAGCATATAACTGATGCTCTCTCAGTGTACTAAAAATAATCTCAAGATGGGTAGCATGGTCATGTCGAGTGTGATAGTACACCAATATATCGTTTATGGAAACAAACACAATGGAATCCATGTATGGATGGAACACTCTGTACATCAGTTCCATAAAGACTTCAGGCGCGTTCGTGAGACCGAACGACATTACTATATACTCGTAGAGACCATCCCTGCATCGAAAGGCTATGAGAGGTATATCAGATGGTCCAACACGAAACTGATGGTAACTGAATCTATGGTCAATCTTTGGGAACACCCAGGCTCCTTGAATCTGATCAAAGAGATCATCAATCCTAGGTGAGAGATATCAGTTCTTGACCATCAACTGGTTCGATTTCCGATAGTCCGCATAAGGCCTGAGGGTGCAGTCTTCCTTCTTCGCAAATAGGACATGCGACCCCTACGAATAAGTACTCGGTTGGATTCAACCGTTTTCCTGCAACTCCTCCAACTACTTCTTGAGATCCTGCAACTCTAGTGTATCCATCTTATAAGGGGTAATGGATATCGGTGCTGATCTTGGCACGATCTCAATAGAATATTTTACCTCTCAATTCGGAGGAAAACATGAAAATTCTTCTAGGAAGACATCCCTAAAATGATCCACCACTATAGGAAAGTATAACTGTGAATTCCCCTGGTCATCCAGATATAGAATATAAATCTAGGCTATAACTCCTCTCAACCCATGATGCTCGGGTCTCGCTCTTCTCACCTGGACATCCCATTCGCCCTTATGAAGAAAAGATCCACCATCCAGTGATATGATACTCACCCTTTGGTGATAACAATCAATGACTACTAGGAAGGAAAATAACCTGTCCATCCTGAGAATGACATCATATCCTATCATCTCTAGGACATAGAGGTCCCATAAGAAGTAACACCCACAAAACTCTAGAGGGAAATCCTTGCCCCGATGTACAATAGTCGTTCTTATCCCCAACACAATGTCTGTTGTCAAGATATCAATAGCTTAAAAGATGCAAAGACCAAGGCACTCCACAATAGAAACGAATATAATGATATGGGAATACCCTGTATCAAAAAGAGAAGAAGATAAAACTAAGGCTACTAAGATCGTACCTTGAACTGTAGAGGGTCTGAAATCCTGCTCCGGTAGGGTCTACTCCACTGCAAAAGTCTGGCATGCACCATGGCTTTGTGACCCTGCCTGACCACTCTGAGCTAATCCACTATATTGTCTCAGAATGCCTGGTGACAGACTGCCATGACCACGACCTCCACCTCTGCCTGAAAGGCCGAAAGAACTCTAGTTCCCAAACTGGTGGGAAACTGATGGTGCTGCTCCTAAACGAAGAGTCATCGAAGAACCCCTGTCACCCACTGCTGGTGAGACGGTCTTACAGAAACACTGAAGGTGACCCATCTTGTAGTAGGATCGGCACTAAAATGGGTCTCTTGGGAAATGTGGCCTTGTATGCCTTATCCTCCCACACTGGTAGCACACCACTTGGCTACCAGAAGATGTATCCCGCCTACTCTGATATCCACGTGAAGTCTCCCGAAATCGCTTCCTACTATCACTAGGAGAAATACTAACTCTGTATGTCGAACCACCATGGCTCACGGATCCAAAATCCCTCAAATTACGCTCCGTAATCAGAACCTGTTTGACGATAGAGGATATCAAAGTCAACCTAAAGATGTTCACTTGGGATCGGACATCCTTCCTGAGACTTTCCTCACACTTCTGTGCAAGGAAAAACTCATCTCCCCCTAGAAAGGGTATAAAGCACTACAGCTCTGTGAAGCGAGGGGAATACTCCATAACAGAAAGAGTACCCATCTCTAGACTCATGAACACTCAGGCCCGATCATCCTTCAAGGTCTCTGGATAGAAGTAATCATAGAAGATGCGCTGAAACTCATCCCAAGAAATATTATGTGGGCATCCCTCCTGTGATACCACATCCCACCACCTTTTGGCGGAGTCTCGAAGAATGTATGTACCATGCCTCACTGTCTTCTCTAGAGATATCTCTAGATTCTTGAAGATCGTTAGCATGACTTCTAGCCAGGGCTCTGTAGCCTGGGGTCCTCTATACCTGTAGAAAGTGGGAGGATGCTAATGCTAAATGACCCATGTTAATTCATCCATCGACGGGGTAGGAGATGATGCTCCCCAAAAGGTCTGCATAATCCTCATGAACCCCTCTCTGAACTGCGCATCAGCTCCTGTGTAAGGTACAATAGTTGGTTCCAATACTTTCACAACTGGAGGATCTACAGGAAGACCCTGATCAGCCATGTCCGGTGTCAGATCACCATCTGGCAATTGGCATGCAACCAGAGGATGTCCTGGTGGCGGACTCTGCAAGGTCAAGAGCACACCTTTGATCAAGATTATCAAGGACTGAAAACTGGATGTTTAAGTAGGAAACAGAAGAAAAAAATCATTCAACTTGTTCAAAACATGACTACATGGCATGTATAGTTCCTACACGACGTGTTCCCTAAATCCATACACATGGTGTGTACTTCTTCCAATACTGGTCGTGTAATGCCCCAAACACACGGCGTATTGTCCTCACACATGGCATGTACGTGATTCCACCTCACTTGACCGAGTCCTTCTACACGGTTAAGACACATCACTATCCTAAGATAATATTATATGGCATGTTCATGATAGACACAACGTATACTAGACAAACATCACCAACCTGTGTTGTTAGCTACATGGTTGGTTACACGGCTCACACTACACGTCGTGTTATAGACAGACACGATGTTTACTTAGAGGATTTCACCGACCCATGTTGTTAATTACATGACCAGACTCCAAGATCACACTAAATGGAATGTGCAAGATTGACACACCCTATAAAACCTAATAATTTTTTCCTCTGTGTAGTTAGTCACATTGGTGAACAAAGTTTCTAGTCACTCGGCATGTATATTCGATACATGGTGTGTTCCCACAAGAATTTCCCTATCTCGTGTCTCTACCCACATGGTTAGAGACTACACGGTGTGAACATATGGTACACATAGTGTACATAATAAAAACAATTTCTTCCTGAATAGAATAACACATGGAGTTTAGTCAAGAATATAGGACATGTATTCTGTGTTTTTCCGGACAGTAAGCCTCAGAAAATACTCCAGAGCCCTGAAAAACTCTGAAACTGTCCCTTAAGTTCCAAATTCTGATCCGTGAGGGCCCCTACTTCCTACAAATAAATTATTTTCATCTTATACATGTTATAAAAAAGGATAACAGTGCAATGATCCTCCAAATTACTATCCATGAGGGCCCATAACACCTCATGACCCAAAGTTTGGAATTCATTCAAGTAACACCTTACACAATCAATTCCCTAACAAAAAGCAGGTATTCTATCATGGCATCTATCACAATAGCATCCATACTCTACACAGCACCTATCACAACAACATGCAATCGCTAATTCACCCTAAATGGAATGGGAAAGAATACATGACATTTGATTTCTAACAAGTTCCTATATGATGATTGAGATGGAATACCCTCATCCCATTGGGTTGTGATAGAAATAGAACCTCAATAACATCAACACTAATAGTACAAAACATGTGCGTCAACCAAAGTTGAAAATCAAATCAACCATAAAATTAAAAACCCAGAAAAATTGCATTAAACGATGTAGATTGGATTTTCCCTATACACGGGTTAGCAACACCGGGGTACAGCTAATTTCAAAGTACCTATTCCATCATATCCCTCGCTAAAGGCTCAAAACAGTAATTCAAGAGAAAATAATTCCTCTGATACCACTTTGTAACGTCCCGGTTCCATAATCCACCCAGAGGCGCCCCGTACCCAGTTCGTCACATGGACTCAAACGCATTTCCATGAATTCCAGAGGCTGCCAACTAGCAGCGAGGGCCTTGGGTGTGATATTGGGGAAACTATGCCCTTATTGGAAGAGTAACATAGTGGAAGAAAAACAATTTCAATAGTGGAAGTAGTAATAATCCATACAAAAGTAAACAGTGGAAGATTGGAAAATAATATACTAGAGCACACACACAGATATATATATATATATATATATATATATATATATGAATGATTCATGATACATATGTCTAGGAAAGTAGCCAAACAAATCACAATGTTGGAATAAAATAGTACTAAACCATATACAAAATAAAGTAAGTAAAAAACTCATCAGCATCACACGCCATAACTTTGTCCCATGCTCTCCAGCTCTATAGTCAATCAGGAACCTAAAGTAGAAGGGCGCTTGCCCTTATCTATACCTACAATAATATAATCTTTTTGGGCCCATAAGGATGACCCAAACAGGGTGTGAGACTAAATACCAGTAGGCATCCACTGAAAGATCAGTGCCTAATAGTAAGTGAATAAATATGGCAGGAGAAATGTAACAGAGTAGTAAATAGTTCCATAGTTTCAAGCATCCAATTTTTCATACCAAAAAGTATCTAATCAAATTAGGTAACCCTCTGGGAATTACACACAGCCTATCCCCTCTGGATCAGCTATAAGAATATACAATTACTCTCTGAGGAAGCAGTCACAGTAAATTCTTCTTATAGTCTAAAGTGATAAATGGTGCTTTTAGGAAGCTCACATGGTTAATTACCCTTATAGGAAAAAGTGTTCAATGACTCCCTGAGGAAGCTCACATAGTAAATTCCCCTTATAACGAAAACCGGTTTAAAGACTCTCTGAAGAAGCTCACATGATCAATTCCCCTTATATTCTAAATAATCAAAGACTCTCTGAGGAAGCTCCCACGGTCAATTCCAATTATTTTCTACTACACCAGGTTCTCACGGCCATGTGTAAGTAAAATGAACATAGTAGTGAAATACAGAAAAAATAAACCTCCTAAACAACTTGTATAAACAGTCTATAGCATATCAAGCATGTTATAAATCAATGATCACATTATCCTACAACTAGGCTTGGAAAAGAATGGTAGGGAAGCCTAACAGGTTAAACAGGACCAAACTGTCATAAATAGAACTTGCATGGGCAGCCACAACCAAGGAATACCAATCAACCCTATTCATAATCAATTATCCTCTACATAAGCGTACCAGCATGGAAGGAAATCAACAGGGGTAAAACGATGAACACACAATACCCCATTCAAGGGTATTTGGAAAAATTTCACATATTACTCAAAGACATTCTATGAAAGGCACAAACCATCTAACTCGGCATTGGGAGATCGCATTATGTGAACATCAAGCTTCTAATCGCCCAAGAACACCATATATCTACAAACACATCTAACATGTTCAACAAGGGAAAACATGAGAAAGAGAAGGAATTGAAAAACAAAGCTCAAGAAGAAGGGAGAGCTAACCGAGGAAATTCCAACGCAATCGACGGCGGTCGAATTGGAGATTAGATGCTCAGTTGGGGGCTCAGAGGAATATCACGGCCGTAAGGGAGCTCTCAGCCAAACGAAACCTAGAAAAAGGGTGTTATTTCGATTAGATGTGACCCCGGTCCGTTTAATAAAAAAAGAAAGTACACGGCATGTACTTTTGAATTACATGTTGTGTACTCGCTATTTCCATACTCCGTTGTAGGAGGCCTCCAAGTCAACCCCACATGGTCATGTGTGTGGTCACTACACGGCCAGCACACAGCCTCTTGTGGCAACATATAACACAGCATGTACTCATAAAGTACATGGTGTGTGCTTTAGAAATTTTCATATAATCCTCTTTTTCTCCAAAAAACCCAGAAATGGAAAACATACCTGAAAAGAAGGTCTAGATTCATACAATTTCTTTCACCCATAAGACAATAAAGTTATTGTGATATTCAAAATTCATGAATTATTTATATGATTTGAAAAAAAATATATTTAATTATTCTCTAGGGGTGACTATTCTAGTTGTTGGGATGGGTTGAATACCTTTTTGGATGCATGAGGTTCGGTATTGGGATATTTCTATGTAGTGTGATAATATGGGGGCTTATGAATCCCAAAAACATAAGACACATAAAAATAACTATCCCATCCATGATATTTAATTTTTTAGCCATGATTCAATATTTTATGTATAGGTGACATAAATTATTTATAGAATTCATTATAGTATATTCCAATCAAAAAAATAATGTCTTATATATTATTTTTAAAATATTTCAATATTCATTATAGGAGAAGGGTGGAGTAATTGGAATAGTTTTATTTCAATATTTCCTATATATTTTGTATGGGGAATGTTTTTGCTGATGCTTTATGTAGGAAATGTCCGGCCATGCTATGAAATAACCTTAAAAAGTGTGAAATTTGATGGATATATTATTTGGTATACATTTTTTGGATTTGGGGGGATAAGAAAATGATTTTATTGAAAAAATTTCATCCATCCCCCTCCATTCTGAATATAATCATTCATTAAGAGTAGTGTGATGATGAGTTCCGTGTCATTATAGAATCTATTAATGTTGGGTAAACCATCAACTAATTGTATATTTCTTCTATGGGTGTACTATGATTTCATAGGTTGTATTGTTCCTTTTACTATGATAAATGATGTTTTGGGGTACATCAAGGGTTACTAGTGAGAGGTGGAACATTGAAAAATAATGTTGTTTTATAATATGCAATGATAATTCTAGTGGGAAGGTATGCCATAGGATATCATTGAGTATTTTCTCAAATTTTTATACTTGTCTAGAGGTCAAGGATCAGAATAAGATGTCTTTGGGTATTCTTCAGCCCATTTTTATACCAACTTGAAATTGAGATGATACTTCCTTGGATTTTATATTAGGAATTGTGTGTACTCCTCAATGGAGGAATAAAAATGTGGGTAGCGATTGACCCCCTGACCAAATTGGAACATTTCATTCCAATTTGTGATATAACTAATTTTGTGGAAAATTGAAGTATATATGTGAAAGAAATCATCAGATTACATAGGGTTAAATATTTTATATTACATGATAGAGTGCATCTATTAACATTATATTTTTTGAGATTCCACTAGAGGAGATGGGATCTCAAGTTAGTTTGAGAATGATATATCATCCTTATATGGATGACTAATCAAAAAAAGAAATATAGTTTCTTGATGTAATTATTCTTTATTGTGTTGTTGACGTTGGTGGATATTTTGATATACACATAGTGTTATTACATTATTCTTACAAAATAAATTTCTAGTCATCCATCAAGATGGGAGAATTTGTGGCTTTTTATGGAAACTAGTGTAAATATTTCCATTGTTGGTTCGATATTGGTTAATATTAATTCATTTGACCTAATTTGGTGTAAGGGATGACTATAAATATTTAGTTTATTTTTTAGAGAATGGTGACGAATCAATGATAGTATAAAACTTATTTTCATCATCATAAATTCAATATTGTTTTTTTTGGGACTAGGTGATTTAGAGTTGCACCCTGGTGGGGTCACTTTATACATGGAATATATTTAATGGAATCATTGATATATGTGTGATCATTTGATTTTGTTGAAAATATTAGAAAGGTGGTGTACTTTTTATATTTTCCACCACTATTGACATCGATTCATAATTAGTTTCACATATCTCAACTCAGAAAATATCTCTCTCACCTATATCATTTCTAGAGTCAGGAAGACCATGATGTAGATCATAAACTATATATGATTTAGTAGAAATTTCATATTGTTTATCCAGAGATTAAGGTTCTTTATGGGAAGACCATACCGTCATTTAGATTACTGTGGAAGCACAATTCTGAATTTTAGGAGTCCTGGGAGTGTGGGGAACAAATGATAGAGCAGTTTCCTAATATTATTGAGCTATATAATTTTCTTAATATGATTTTATCTAAAAAAAAGTTTTTGTGGTGGCGGTTTTGAAACAAACAGTTACCATATTTCTTGTTCTTATGAATCATGTTTTTGTTTTTGTTTAATTGGAACTTGTTCTGGGTTAATTTTGAGAAATTTATAAAATTTAAGTAGTTTATAGGGATAAGAACGGTTAGAAACATTTTAGGGAAACCTATAAATTCCAGCAAAGGAATCCAAGTGCAATGTTTAGAGGCACTAAAAGGGGTTGCATAGTTGGCACACGGTCTTCTGAAAATAGTGAGGTTTCCTCCCAGAATGTGAGACTATGGATAGTGGGAAGCATATAAATTCTTAATTTTTTGTGAAAACATGTATCCAAATATTCTTCCAATAACTATTGGCCCAAGAGGGACTGCACTTTTGGGGTGAATTTCGTCTAATCATGTGACCTCCTCCAAAATCCATGTAAGGGTTCATGGTTAGGTGCATGGTTTGATCTAACCGTGCATCCGTACTCATGAAAATATTAAAAAAAATGTCTTTAATCTGCTAAAAAATATTAATTAATACATCTAACATCCCATTATAATTCTTAAACACCACCTAATTTATCCCTATTCAACCCTTTTTATTTTGGAATCTATCTGGAGAGGATTTTGGCTTCTCTAACCCCTCTCTTACCAAATCCAAGCACCAGTGCATGAAATTGATCACTCTTCATTATGTAAAATATTATTGATATGTAATACTCCCTTTTTATATTCTATATTCCTTTTATAGTGCTGGATGCTGATGTTATTGATATATATAAACTATTATTTGATTTATTTTAATTTTAGGGAATCAAATTTGATCTTCCACACCTTAGACTCTTTGTTGGAAGTCAACATTCTAAGTGTTTGATTGACCCTATTATTAAAGGTAGGTGTCTCTATATGACATTAAAATAAACTCTTAACCTTGAATTTCCTTCTTTATATTAAATTTATTTTCAATAAATTTCCTTTAACTGGGTGTATTCCAGGATTTATTTCAAAAGGATAGGAATTATGAAATAGAACCCTTTTTCGAATGATTAGAGAAATTTATTAGATGTTGAGAAATATGGATGGAATTTAAAAATTATTTGATCAAAATATATTATTACCAATCCCTTTTAAATTGAATTAATTAATGGTTTACTTGAAAATGTATGAATGGACACACATGATTTGGTTTTTTAATTGAGATTTCATATTGAAACATAAAAGTGGAAATTTGAACCATAAATGATTAACTATAATGAAATGTATGAGTACAATTTTATTTATTAATTTATTGATAGAAAATAAGAGCTTGAGTAGTTAGTGGGTGATTTCAAAATAGCTAACTGACCTCATTGATTTTAACATGGTGATTTTTTTTATTTTCTACTAATTATATAAATATTTTTATTCCCCCATCCAGTTTATGGAAATATTCATTTAATCTATTTTTAAAATATTACTATATACTATATTTGAAATATTGTTTTAAATAAAAATTGGAAATGTTTTTATATTCCCTATTTTCATTTAAAATAACAAATCGATGCTTTATTTGTAGTGAAATTTCATGTGGAATATTTTGTGGAATATTACAATGATTTGTTTCTCAGAAAATACCATTTCTTTAAAGAGTTTATATATTACCATATACATGTTATAGTAAAATCTAAATCACTATTTGGTGGTGGTGGGTGTGGTTTATCATTAGACAAGTTCGATGGTGGTGACTGAGGTAGTTGTCATCCACTCATTGTATGAACATTATTGGACTTTGTCTTGATAGATGTTATGCCACTTTTTTATATGAAGTATCAATTTAAATTTATATAAGTGTACCTATTGTATTTTTATTGTAATGCCTTGACCTTAGTTATTGAGATTTTGTGCATTATTACATAACATTGGCATGATACAAGGAATCATGTCCCAAAAGACCGATCAGTTTAGTATCCTTGGAAGTACTAGATACATTCATATGTTTTATATTACATCATGAAATAAAAACATCAACAAAATTTTCTCCCCTTTTTAAACACACTTATATCCTTATCATATCCCTGGAGGTCATCCAGAAAATACATCTTCACATCCTGGAAAAAATAAAACATTGAAAGGGGTGAGCTCTGATGCACTATAAGGATAACAATATAGCAGAATCTTTCATTAATAAGAACAAACATTTAAGGCAATGTATAAGACTAAAAAAAAGTATTTTAAACATAAACATCTACATAATATGGAAAAGATAAAATCAGATAATTCCATTAACTTATTCATGTGGATATTCTACTAGTCAAAAAATCACATGCAATTTCAATAACCAATTTCATAATGATGGAATGCATAATGCTGGACTTCATAACCACACAGTCAAGGACTTGTGCCAAGACTACAAATAATATTTTATCAAGGCCTTATGACAAGACACTAGTTTTTCTCATGATACCTACTGATGAATTCAAAAGCTATAGCGAGCTCCACCCGTCACTTACTAGGTCCAATGCATTCCTCATATGAAAAGGTTTAAATATTTCATAAACATCCATATTAAAACTAGCATACAAAATGTCAATACATTAACCAAAAACGATGAATGGTATAAAAATAACACATCCACAGTCAAACATATCACAAATCCTTAAATACAATATAGAAGATTTGTATCCTAATAAATCAACCTGGATGAAGAATAATATCCCGTAAAGAATGTTGACATAGTTGAAAATGATCAGTAAAAATCATGTAGAGAAATATCCAGTTTTCATGAACTCATTTAAAATTCATATAAAGTAAGTCATTTAAATTATAGTTATCAATCAATGTGTCCCATATCACATTGAAACTTTTAAACATAACTAACATTATAAAACATTAATGTCCATATATATTAATCCTTAAAAACATTTTAAAAACATGGATATTATTGGGAAATGTTTAAAAGAATAAAACTTTAAAACATTTATAATGATGTTTTAGTAAAAAGTCCCTTAAAAATAATCCCTTTTAAAACTCTTTTATGAAACATGGACATGGATAATAAATATGTCCCAGTAGATACTTACATAAAAAAACATTGGATAATAATGAGATTATGAAATTTAACCTTAGCTTGTACTTTTCTTTGGTTGGGCGTACATTAACGTACTGTATAATCGTTAAATTATTGTTATTAAATTATACAAGAACCATATAAGTAAATATTATACCATATATTATCTTCTAATATTTTTTTGTTAATAATATTTTAGTAGTATCATCTTTTCAGGTGTTAACTGATATGTTTTCCTTTATATGCTTAGTTCTGTAAGTCATGTTTGTTATGTATACGATGTATTTTATTCATATCCAGAATGATATGATGTTCATAAACATTATTTTTAATCATAAAATGAAAATTATTCTTGAATGATTATGATGGGGCATGTATATCATCGCGTTCGTGGAGACGGTAATCTGTATGTATGCATGAGTGAAAATATCATTATATTGATGGTGAAATCATATGTAATTGGATAGTATATAATATATAAATAATCATTAAAATTTAATATTTATTATTTTCATCGGTTATACTCATTATTATACCCATCCAAATAATGAAGTGTTTGAATAACAAACTAGACCATGGCGTGGAGACGGTAAGCCATACATACACACGTATGGTGACTTTGTCATTCATATGATGGATAGAATAATGAACATGGTTGTACCATTTTTATAATAACATCAAACTATATATAAGATACCAGATTTATTATTTTATAATGGAATCAATAAAGAAATAGGAAGGATAAAGAAAAAATATTTTGAAATATATGATGAAATATTTATCTCTTCTCTTGGTTCTTTATTTTGATTTGATCAAAAGGGTTCCTTAGGTTGGCTTTTTGACCCAAGTAATGCCTCTAGGATGAATGGAGGATATTTGGGCAGCGATTGGTTGATCCAAAAGGCTTTGGAGGGGTGAAATTAAGAGAAGGGGAAGTTCCCTTTTATAAGCGATGTGAGGGTCACATTAGGAAAAGCTTGAAATATTATTTTATAAGACAATCATTTTTTGTTTCTAATGGCTCCAAAATAAATTATTTATAGGATAAGGTGGGATGGGTAGAATACCTCTCAACTAATAGGTTTTATACAGGATTAGGTCATCATATTAACCTAATCTTTTAGATATAACTCTTAGTTAAATAGTATGTCATTTACCATGTCTCTTTGTATTTTTATATAATATGGTTAATAAACATACTATAACAAGACAAGATAACCCCATGTGGTTCATTATTGAAATATATAAGCTTATTTAAGTCCTTTGGCTGAACCTTATATTTTTAGGAATATTATATCAATTAATAATATAGTATTTATTTTAAAAACTCAATTATGTCAATTTTGACACTATTTAGTATTTGATTTTTTTTGAAAGCCATAAAAACTTCATCACTTCGAATAAAATTTATTCAACCAACCCTAACAGGACATATTAACCATGAAAATTAGTGTAATTAATCAGAAGTCTCAATTTACATTAATTTGGATATTTATAAAATCAATTATTTTAATATTTCATTAATAAGGTAATTATTGCATCATCATTATGTAATAAATAAATTAAATTATTTGAAGTCTAAAAATTATAAATAAAATACCATTATTTAGGAAATATTATTTTATTTATAATGAATATTAATAGTCTAATTTATATTGTGTGTAACCCTTCATAAAAATTTGTTTATTTAATAATCTTTGAATTTAACACTTTTAACTCTTCTTTAAATAAAATAATAATAATAAATGTCCTAATCTAATCCAAGTGGACCAAAGAGGATCATATTTTATTTATAAGGTTTTTTTGGTCAAATTATAATTATCCAATAGAATTAGTACATTAGTTAGGTAATTACGATATCCTTTTTACCCATAATTACCCTATTTACTTTTAACCGTGGTAAATAAAAGTCAAAAGTTACTATTCACCAAAAATTATTTTAATCTTATTGAACCATATTTTAATTACTGATATTAACCATGTCTCTTGAATTTTTTAAATTCAACTCAACGAAGGAGTAAAATTAAGTTTTTTGCAAATTTGCAAATGCTCCTAGGAGGTGGGTAAAAGACGGTAAAATGTTCGATAAAATTTTATATATCTAAAGTTATTATAAAATGAATCCAATTAATTACATTTAAAATATATAGGTATTAGGTTTTTTATTTTGACTAAAAATAAATTAAAATAAAATAATCAATTAGTTAAATAAAATGTCGGTTTTAAATAATATCGTAGTGTTTTTTCACTATTAATCAAAAATTGAATGTTTTCAGAAAAATACCAAAAATTTACTCTAAGATAATTTTGATATTCCGAATTCAAAAATGATGTATATTTTAACAAATTAAAAAAATGGAAGTTTCATTTATTAGTTTGAAATTAATTTCTGTTGTCAAAACCAAAAGCGGGTTTTTAAAATGTAAAAACTGTCTAAAGGTAGACATGTGTTTATGTCAAATTTAAATGTGAAATTACTTATAATGACCCACGTTGAATTAAATGATAAAAATATAATCTAATTATTCTTCCAAACCGTTCAAATGAATAATTTATCCCTATAAAATACTTCGATTAAAAAAGTTCTTTTAAATTAAAACAATGTATTTTTCACTATTCATCAAAATATGAAAGTTATCAGAACAGAACCAAAAATTTATCCAAACTAAATTTTTAAGTCCTGCTACTAAATAAGAATTTATATTTATTAAATTGAATATATAATAGTGTCAAATATTGGTTTTAAAAATGGTTCCCCGTTAAAAGGTGGTAAAATTGCATTTTTTTAAAATAATAATTTTATCCGAAAAAATGTATTTGTTATTATATTATTTCTAAGAAAGACATAATACAGATGTTAAAATTATATAGAGTATATAAAATTAAAAATGCAGTTAATACAATTCATAAATTTTTTTTGTATGAGTAGTTTAGTAAGTTGTGCGCTCGAACTTAGTGTTGTGTGTAGTGAAAACTATTAAATTACTTTAATGAGATAACATACTATAAAATCATGGGGTGTTACTTTTATCTAGAATGGTTTTTAAAAAAAACTATTCTCTTGTTTAGATTCTAATTTTATTCATTGATTGTTTGGACATGGCGTGAAATCCTTCCCATTTAATATTTGATGACGCCCTATTCTAGTTTTCAGTTTGTGGGGATTAGAAACTCTATTGGGGTATTGTCAGTGCAATATCAAGAGTTAGTGTACCTACTTAATTGGTTATTTCATAAAAATTATGTCATAGGGACATGATTTCCCGTCGATTTATTTTATGTTTTTCAATATTTTTTTTTTATAAATTCCCAATTATTAGTATATGGTGAAATATTATTATGGAATAACATCCAATGTCTTTGTTTACATTGAAGTAGGTAGGTTTCCTTGAAAATTACCTATAAATAATTGAACAGAGTGTTACTTTGTGATTTTAATCGTTTTAAATGAAATTTTATATTATCACAATATGCATTAATTTAATATCATACATTTTTCACATATAATTTCATTTTAACATAATATCTTATCATCATTAATAGAATAAAAATAACTTATATAAAAACAATAATAACTATTTTGTTGATAAAATTTCAATAAATAATTTTAGTGATTTACCCAATGATTCAATTATGAAACAAGATATTCTTATTTATAATGAATTTCAATTATTTTTTTAATATGGATATCTAGGAATGTGACCTTGTTTGATTACTTTTTCATGTATTTATCTATTAATGATTGAATAAAAACATATATCACTAATAATTATATAAATTTACTTAGTTAATATAAAAAATAATATTTAATTATTTTTAGGTATTTTAAAATTTATTAATAATCATTTAAAATGTTTTCTCAAATTAAGTGTGACGCCATGAAAATATAATGTAGGAACATTTTATTTGATAGAGTGTATGACACACAACACCATGTATGTAAGGGAATAAAATATCCCGAGAATTTATAATATATTCAATATATTCAATATAATTTATATTCTTTAATGCATGAAATACTGAGTTAGCGTGCGACACTTAAACAATGAGTTTCATTGATGGATTGTGTTACACGCAAGACCGAGTTTTACCAAAACAAATATACTATTAAGATACTATTATTTAATAAGATAACCTATAATCTAGTTTTTATGAATAGTATTAAATAAATTATGAATATTTATGGTTTATATAAATATAAAATCAATTCATTGTTGACTAATTAACGAGAAATGAAAACAGGAACCAATTGGATATAAAATATAAATAATTTTATTTTTATACTTCTAATATAGATATGTCTTTATAAAATTTATTAATCACAATTATTGATTTATTCTAGTTAAATATATAATTTATATGTTCAATAAAATATTTTTGATATTCATCCATTAGCTTCAATAGACATAAGATAAGAACAAACTCAATTTTACACATAAAAACCTGTATTTTTTAAAAAGAAATTTCACCCCCTTTTAATGGAGAATCTTTTTAAAAATACACATTTAGTCACTATAATTGATTTAAAATTTCAAAATTAACTTAATATTTTAATTATAAAAAAATAAATTAGGTTAGGGTGAATGTTTTATATTTTTCTGGAATATTTCATTTTTTAATAAATAATTAAAAATACATAATTTTACTTCAATACTGCTTTTTCATATAATTTATTTTTAAGGATAAGTTATATTTTTTTTTGGTTTTAATTTCTAATTATAAAATATTTTATCAATTAATATAATTTTGGTCATTGTAATCAATTTCATTTTGAAATTCATTATAAAAAACATTGAAATCTTTCAGATGTTTTTTACATTAAAAACATGCACTGTCTTCCCGCCTATATGATGAATTTTAAATTAATTTTTACCACTTATATTATAAAAATTTGGAAGAATAGATTCCATATTATGAATCATTACAATTTATAATATATAATAAAAAAACATTGTTTTTACAAAATATATTTGTGAAAGTATTTAAAATAAATTACAATAATTGAGATGTTATTAAGCATAAGAAGGGAATTAACATTAACCATAAGTCCCAAAATGATATATTAAATTTTCCAGGGGCTATTGTATGGTAATATATTGAACGTATACTTATTTTCTAAATTTTGATCCACTACTGGATCTACATGCAACATGAAAAACATGGGATGAATTCCTTTGTCAAGATATTACAAGAGTGCCACACATCCTTCACTATAAAAGGCTTCCACTTCCCCCAATTACACACCCCTCTCAAGAAAATATGGTTTGGAAAGGATATTCTAAAAGATCATCCCAAAATCCCCCCCCTCGACCTTGAATCCTCACATTGGGATGAAATCCTTCTATATAATCCCTTTGGTATAAACCAAAAGGTGTTACATGATTTTTAATGTAATGGTTTTAAATGATCTATTTTTTCATTTAATCCTCTACCCCTCCAATAATTTTTAAATCATGATTATATAATGACAAAATCATGATCATTATACTATGATTTTTTTATTAAGCATTATAAGCACCCCGTAATCCTACATGAAAAATGGGTGTTCAAAACCCATGGGGCGCAGGTACTATAGCAATACTATAGTGGTACTGTAGTAGCGGTGGTATTGTTGATCGATGGGTACTGTAGCAGTGACAGGATAATGTAGTAGTGGAAGGGGATTATAGCAGTGGCGGGCACTATAGCAGCTAGGTTACCATTCACAGAATGGGCCTTAGGCAAAAACATTTGGGCCTACGAGGTATATATTGGGCTATAAGACCACCAGACCTTTGGGCTATGTAATGGGTCTCCATCTACCCAGTTAAAAGAGGTCTTTTCTTGGCATTAATAAAAAAATGTGGCTTCAGACCCATCCTTTAAAAATAATCTATCTAATGGGTGACAAACACACTATTTCTGTGTATGGTGAACTATTGCCTCAGGAAACATTGATTGTTCATTTTTCCTTTACCACAACTCATGTTGGAAATTCTGATGAACTCTATATTTATATATGATATATATGAGATCTCTTATTTACTTGTTATTATTTTATTTTTTTAAACCAATACCCCTATACATACGATTTTTTGTTAATAAAATCACATCACTTATGGAAGTTCGGACTAACGCACCCTTAATACGATGTGATTCGTTCACACTATACATGGAACATATAAAGAATGGTTTAAATTAATAATATGTAGCATAAAAACATTATATGATATTCATGAAATAATTACCCTTGTTAAAATAATATAAATATATAACATTTTATTTATTACACTTTTGAAAAAACATTAAAATTGATAGCGTCGCTGGTGGATATGGGGACTACCTCCTCCTTGACATGATATGATTTCTCTTACATCACAATATTTCTATATAGATGTATGTATGATTAAATAAAATTTTTATCTATGATATCATGATCATTCTATAAAGACATAATTCCCCTTAACTTCTTTCCATTTTGATCATTGAAAAATGAGAACGTTACTCATGCGTACGTACGACCTACTGTCTCCATGATTGAAACATTGATTCATATTTACGAACCATATTTAATTATTGATTTTTAATTTATAATATATTTATATATATGATAATTAAGTAATGATTATTATTATGGAGATGTTATATAAGAACACATTTGACCATAGTTTACCTACAAAAGATATTTTTGTAACATAAACCAAATTTGATCAAAACATCCAATGTAAACATTATATTATAAGTAGTTGTATCGAACATGGTAATAATTGAAAAAAAATGTAATGATAATCATTAAAATAGTTCTAAATCTTTTGGAAAATTACTATAGGTGTATTATATATGATGTTAATGGACTTTCACCCGAAATCAAACTCAAGGTGTGTGATTATCATCTCACTTTTTATATTCGTCAGATTAATATCATGTTCAAAAAATAAATATTATTTATAATGTATCCACTACCCATTTTATTAAATTATATCATTAATAATTTTATCATTATTTTATTTTAAAATTTCATTTAATTTTATTCCTTCCGGAGTATTATGGTTTAAAATGATTTAGTGTGGTATGAGATACATAGGAATGTTTATAGATTATATTACACAACAATAACATTAATGATATTTCATTGGAATTTCAATTAGAGGAAATTATAAAACCATTTTCCAAAAAACACATTCATTTTTCAAACTTCTGGTTATTCATGACCCTTTTGAAGTACTATTTTCCCACTATTTAGTAATAAAAATGTTTTAGATTTTTCTTCTTCTTCAGAAAACCTGAATTTATTTCCCTCTTCAGTCAGAAAACAAATTTTATTCTGAAATCCATGTCTTTTCAATGTTTTTTAAAAATGTTTTTAATTTTTTTTGGTAAATAAATTTTTACCCTTTTATGTATTTTACCAATTTTTTTAGTATAATTTATTTTTCTTTCCAAACAAAAAAATTTTCTTAAATATTTTACCTTGAAAAATGAAATTTTTTTACATTATATGGATTGTATGGATTTACCCACCAACATTCCTTCTATAATTACATTGTATATTTAAATAGATAATATTTAAAGAAATGTTTGGTAAAATGTATTTTCAAAGAAAATAACTTTCAAAAGGTTTAAAAAATTATTTTTTCTATCAATAACGTTTAAAAACATCTTTTTATAATATTTCCATTCATCATTGACCAAAAACCATTATCTTAATCTACTTGGGGTATGTTTTATTGATACCATCCTTAACCTTCATCTGGATGGGTTTGGATTGATTTGGTCCAAGATATTATTCATATACACATTCTCCATTCATTTTTGAAATCCCCTTGAAATATTCAATCTCTTATGATAATTTACTTTTCCCTAATTATCCATATCATTTAACATGGATATTACCATTTTATAAACCCTATTACAATTTACATATGGTGTCTACTTTGATAGTTATTTTATTATTTATGGAAATATTTATAATTATGTATTCTTTGTTCCATATAGTTATTTGATAGGGCATATTATTTATATCAATTGTTCAATATGAGTATTTTTTGGTTGGGTATGACATAAGTGGGGTCTGGTTATAGATAAGCCCTTAATGCATTAGTATTCTCATGGGAAGAGTTTGTTGGTTAGCCCATTTAGATGGATCTTACCCAATATAATAAACTATATTGTGAAAGGTCTTGAAAGTAATGGATCTATGAAGCTAGGAAATATGTCATCTAATAATTATGAATTTAACTCATATAGTTTTATTAATTATTCATCTATTATTTTTTCATCAACATATCTAGGTATAAATTTCATTTTATGTTCATTTATTAGATGATAGTATTTTTTGTTTCTTACATTAGAATGTAGATTTTTTCAAATCTAGTTAATCATTGGAATACATTTTCAATTATTAACTTTCCATATTGTTTGTGAACATCCTATTAAGTTTATTGATTATATGTCATTTGAGTTCAGTTTTTTAAATTTTCATAACTATTATTATTCTGGGATACTTTTGAAATTCTCAGGAATGAGAATAGATTGAAAGGTATCTAATGTAATAAAATTGATTTATTCAGGACCTACCTTTGTGAAAATAAAGTGTTTGTGGTGTTCTAAGAGGAAACAATGGCTTATTTACTGTGTTTTCCAAATATCCAGTTTTATGTTATCATGTCAGCGCATCAGCATGTCAGTGTGTCAGCATATTACTGTATCAGCATGACATAGGCATCGTAATTGGTGAGTCAGAGGCTTCATCATAGGTGAGTCAAGGGCGTTAGTATCGGTTAGTCGAGGGAGTTGGTATTTGGTTGTTAGGGGCGTTTGCATCGATGAGTCGAGATTATTGACATCAATTAGTCAAGGGAATTGGTGTTGGTAGGTCAGTGTGTTGGAAGGTCATGGTGTTAGTAGTTCATTGCGTCAGTTGTTCATGGCATCAGTAGCTCAGTGTCTGTGGCTCATCATTTGTAGGTCTTATCGGTAGCTCACTCATTAGTGGATCTGCATCAGTGACTCTCCCATTGGTGACTCATTTCAAATTTTTTTCCAGTGTTTCCAATTTCACCACCATTACATGTTTTGCTTCATGAAATGGTAACCTATCAACTCAAAGCTATGTGATATAATGTATCCACCATTTCCATGGGGGGTTATTAAATTATTCATATCTCGTAATGTTTCACTAGCCTTGAAACTGCCATTCTACGTGGTCAAACCCCAATCCGATTTTTATGAACTTTGAAAATGTCTCCCTAATGTTTATGAAATATCACATTCATAAACCGATATCTATTCATTCCTTCTTCGTTTTCATTTTCTGTGGTGTTCCTAAATCCCTAGTCCCTATATGATTTGTTCACATATGCTAGAGATCTCCTGTTCACTTTCCTTGGAGTTCATTCATACTGCTCGCATGATCCCCTATTATTAGCGCAAGGAAGAACTTTGATCCTATGATCATCCATGTAGGGATTTATTTTGATTCTCTATAATTTTGTATCATACAGGGTTAGTATTCAAATGAATACTTGTGAGTAATGGATGAAAACTTTTCTTAAAAACAAGAAATAAATAAGGACTAAATTTGATCAAAAGATAACAGAGGTAAATGATATAACTTGCAGAGAGTGGTTTGATATTGATCACCAATATCATTTTTTATATTTTATTCTGTTGTGGTTTTTTTGGCTATATTCCTCATGAAAATCATGGCCATATGTGGTATTTTATTGCATAAAATATTGGTATATAGTATTGAGATAATTTAAAAAATGACTGGAATACCAAACCAACTTGGTCACATATACTTGGTTAAAAATATTATTTCCCTAGGATCAGTCCTATTGTTTGATCACCCTAGTTATAATTAAGTAGAATTAATGAATCTATTCTAGTTAAATCTGGATATATGCAGATCTGATTGAATGGTTAGGCTGATTCTTTGTTCTATTGGGTTTTTTGACCTTGTGTGAGTTATGTGGTGATGTTGTTTGGAGCATGGTTGTGAGTATAAGGTTGGACAGAGGAGTTGGTTCTATGATAAGGGTGTGGTATGAGTATACAATGGGGATGCGGGTTAATGGTAGTAAATATGGGATTATTTCATGTTTAGGTATAGTTAATGTGTTGGTATCACAATCTGAGTGATTGATTGATTGTGGAATGGATGAACTTATAAGAAGATGAACTTCCATTGTTGGGTTGTGTTCGCAGAGTGACATCGGGCGGTGGGACTGTAGTGTGGTTATGAACCTATATGTAGTGGGATTGCATATGGAAATTTTTGGGTAGTGGGGATGTGGAGTTGGGTTGTGAGAGATAGATGGTGTAGAAAAATGTTGAAGTGTTATAACTAGAAATAGATCATCATGTGTCTAAAAAGGTTGTGGGATTGTGCAGTTGGAATGCATTGTGGTTTTTAATGATTTATTGGTGTGGTTGTGATTGATAGTTTCCATATTTTTCTAGAAAAAAATTAATTTTAACCCCCAAATTAAAAAATATAAAATGGTTGAATGAATATTGAGTTTATTTTCAGTGGCTGTTGTGTGGTTATGCATATAGGGGTGGCAGCGAAAGTGGTTCTGAGTGGGTTGGTTATTGTTTTGGAATCCAGTCAGTTGGGATGAGTATCTTCTCACCTATATATATATATAAACTGGTGTTCCATGTGATTTCTATATGCACCCCACCCTTGTTGAGAACTATGTGAAGTACACCTCCATTTAATTGGGTAGGGTGTTTTCCTAACATCTCAGTGGGAGGATAGATGGATCGAAACTGACTTACTTCCTCACACACTCTTCCAGGTTCATACCACATGGGTATATTTGGGAAGTCTATAATGGATCACGTATTACCATAGTCTAAGATTCAATGGGTGTGGCTTTGATGTATATCAGAGAATGATGTGTTTGTAGGCTAGTTTTGTTTTCCCAAGTGTCTTCGGGATGATTCCCAAGTGTCTTTGGACGAGAGGTATGGTTTTTGTGGCCTAAGAGTCCGAGGGAAGAATTTTGTGTGGTTTTTGGCCATGGTATTTCTGGGTGGCTTGTGGAAGTGGGACTATGTATGGTAAGAGTGGTAGCATCAAGAAATTATCCATTAAGGATGAGTAGGTAACCATTGGGAAAGCTGTGAAGGCTACCCAAATATTGATGTTATTTTACAATTACATTACATAACTTGTGTTATGTGGAAAATGTGCCTTGGTGAGGTGGTTCTGGTTAGTATTCCATGTTAAGTGATTTGAGGTTCTATTTTATTCTGATAAGGACATTAGTATGTTCCCTCACTTGTGCATGGGTGACTTTAGAATTTCTTACTGGGTATACTTGTATACTCACCCTAAATATATGAAAATATTTTCATGTTTTCATGAGGATTTTGAGGATCGTTCTTGACTATACTAGCTCATGCATTGAGATTAGTTGTTCTTAATTTTTAGTCTCATTCCTTTTGGTACATTACAATTGGACTTTTTTGGTACCTTACATCATCTTTACTTTTGAAAATGCATGTTGGATAAGGTTTTTGAATTTACTTTTACTTTTGGTATATTGAGTTGTTTTGGATTTATCATCTTATACCCTGATCATGTTTTATATAAATGTATAATTCCATCCATTTCTGTGTGATATTCTATACCCTTGGTGCTAGTATTCACTCAAGAGCATATTGATGGTGGGACTCAGGGGTCTTTATCTCTCCTTCAACATGAGCAAGTAATGGCGATACACTTTTTCTTCCCTTCCCTCATATTGAAGAAGGCAGGTTGTGAAAACCATGCATTAGATACCTCTGAACACGTTATCATCCTTGAGAATCAAAAACCATCCCATATAAGAAAAAGAAATTGGGTCATCCAAACATCCACCCCGTGAGATACCTCTCAAAGTGCTCGCCACCACAGGAGATCTACCGCCCCATCCAAGCACAAGTGTCTTGCCATAGTGATTAGATGGTCTAGACATCATGTCTTTACCACCTATAGAAAGAGAGTCAACCTTTAAATCCATAAGAATATAATCACAGAAAGAACATGGAATACCTCGCATGTCTTTCCCTACAATGGAAAGATAGTAAACCACTAAAAGTAATAAGAGAGTGAGCCATCTCATGAACCTGAAAAAGGTATACAATAATAAAATGAACTTCATTACAAGAGAAGTGATAAAATTAAAACAAATCAGCGTACTATGGGAATAATTATGAGAAATGTTCCCAGGTACTCTCCTCCATATCACTTTTCTTCCACAAGACACGAACCAAGGGGATATCACACCCGAAAAACAAATTCTACTAGTGGTCCTGGATCTCTATAATCCACTCCTCAAAAGACGTATCATTTCTAACATCAATATCACCCCAATCAATGATAGGAGAATCGTTGTTAACATAATGATGAAGCTGTGACATGTAAAAAACATTTTGTATCCAGATCAACATCGGGGGAAGTGAAATCTGATACACCACAGCTCCAACATGATTCAATAACTCAAAAGACAAAAAATATGAGGAAAAATCTTACTCCTATAACCATTCATTACCTATCTAGGATGGGGAGTCACCTTCAAGAACACATAATCCCAAAAATTAAACTCCAGTGTGTTGTACCTCTCGTTCCCCTCGTTGTTTTATTTTCATGATCACAATCACCTTATTATTTGTCTAATTTTGTTTGAAGTGTTTTTGAATGATACGCACAAGGTTTCCAAGAAGTTGGCCCAAGAATGGACAAGAAGTGGACTGAAATTCAGTCCACCGGCCAACCGGTGTGATAGCACCGGCCAGCCGGTGGACCTGGCAGAGGCATTGCCCACTGCCAGGTTCCACCGGTCAGCCGGTGGCTCTGTCACCGGCCAGCCGGTGGCACCCAGACCAATGGGCCAGCTACTGTCTCCCCCACCGGCCAGCCGGTGGCTCCTCCACCGGTCAGCCGGTGGAGCCTGGACCAAAATTCTTCTCCTCTGCCAAGGCACCGGCCAGCCGGTGGCCCTGTACCGGCCAGCCGGTAGCCCAGTCAAACTAGACGTTGGCTTTGACCAGTCAACCCTCTTTTGGCCTCCAACGGCTCCGAAGACTTCTCCAACGGCTCCGAAGGCCCCAATGGGTTCCATGCCTATAAATAAAGGCTGAGGAAGCCCCGGACACTAACCGGAACTTAAACCAAGCCCAAGGACACTTTGTTGATCATTCGGCAATCCTCCGGCGAGCCACCTCAAGGAACCCCATTTGCTCCAACACTTTTCCACATCCAAGGAGCTCCATTCAAGAAGCTTGGGAGTGCCCTTCATCAGATCCATCAATCCATTGGTGCCCATGTCTTCCCAATTACGGTTTTTCATTGTTTTATTTATTTTGAGCTTAAATTTGGGTTTGTGCCTACAAACCCCCAACTCTTTCTCTCATCCCTCTCATTTGGGTTTTCACACCACCTCTAAGGTGTGAAGAGGTTAGTCAAGCCTTTCCTTTTAAAAGGCTTGAGTCACCGGTGAGCTAGCCTTCACCCGTTAAAAAGGCTAGTGGGTTCTTACTCAACCATTAAAAGTAAGTGGGTTCTTGCTCAACCAATAAAAGCAAGCTGTAATAGGTGAGCTAGCCTTCACCTGTAAAAAGGCTAGTGGGTTTCTTGCTACAACCATTGAAAAGCAAGCGGTAGAATCTCTCAACGGTTGAGTTGGGAGCGGAGACGTAGGCCGGGTTTTAGGCCGAACTCCGTTATCAATTTTGTGTCTTGCCTCTTTTATTTCCGCTGCACTTTCTACTTTGATTTTAATTTGTTAATCATTTTTTTAAAAGGAAATTCACCCCCCCTCTTGCCATCACTCCCTTTTTCTCCGCCCAACAATTGGTATCAGAGGAAAGTTTGAATAATTCCTTAACCGGTTTCAAATTAAAGATCCTTTTGTGATGGCTTCTACCGCTTCAACCTCTTACGCCCCCGAAGGCTTTTCTTTGGATCGTGCTCCATTCTTTGATGGAACCGATTATAGTTTTTGGAAAACCCGCATGACCACATTTCTTAAAAGTATTGGATATCCTATTTTTAAAATTTTCATGCATGGTTATACTCTCTCTAGTAAAGATGAATCTCAATGGACCCCCGTAGACATTGCAAATTTCGAGCTTGATGGAAAAGCCATGAATGCTCTACATTGTGGGTTAGATCGTAATGTTTTTGATCATATTTCTTCTTGCTCTACTTCACATGATATTTGGAAATGTTTAGAACTTACCCATGAAGGCACTAAGAAGGCTCAAAAGCAAGAACCCAACAACAAGTAAGAACCCGATGAAAAATCCGTGCCCAATTGCCCACTCCACAAGAAAAGGGCCAAGAAAAAGGAGAAGAAGAAGGCTTCAAAGGCATCTTGGAGTGATAGCTCCTCCTTCTCCTCCTTCTCCTCAAGCGACCAAGGTAAAAAATGCCTAATGGAAAATCATGAGGTATCATCTTCCGACTCTTCTTCCTCGTCTTCTAGTTCTTCAAATTCTTTCAATCATTTGTCTTATGAGGAACTCCAACATGTTAGAGATCAACTTGAAAATGGTTTTCATGAACTTTCTTCAAAATTTGTTTCTTTAAAAAAGAATTTCAAAAAACTCTCCTCCGAAAAAGAACAACTTCTTAAAGAGAAGGAGGAACTCTCCCTAAAAATCAAAAATTTCCCCAATGTTGATTCTTTGGAATCAACCATTAAGGACCTTAGGGAATCACATGCCAAGTTCACCCAAGGGGAACAAAATCTGACCAAACTCTTAGGTTCCAAACGTGTTTCTAGAACCACCCAAGGGCTTGGCTATTCCAAGCAAGCTTCCTCTTCCCATGCTCCTACTATTTTTGTAAGGGGGAGCTCTCAATTTAAATTTTGTAATTATTGTAAAAAACCCGGGCACTTAATTTATGAGTGCAATTGTAAAATTGCCCGGTATGGCCGCCCCAAAAGTATTTTCTTTAATGATGAATTTTTTAGGAGAAGACCCGCCACTAGACAAGTATGGATTGAAAAAATCCCTCTTAGCGAGTCTCTCCGGCCCAAAATTTATTTCGGTTTCAAAAACCACTCCCCGATGATTTGTTGTTTTTATTTAGGGGGAGTTAGGATCGTTTAAACCCTTTTAATTTCAATTTCAAAATTTTCGATTCAAACTTTCAATTTCAACACTTGGTATCAAATTTTTCAATTCAAAATTTTCTATTCAATTTTCATTTCAAAAATTTCAATTCAAAGTGTTATTCAATTTTCTTTTCAAAACTTTCAATTCAAACTGTTATTCAATTTTTCATTCAATACTTTCTTTTCAATTTTTTGATTCAAAACATTCAATTCAAATTTCGAAAATTTCAATTGGTTTAAAAACTCAATCTTGTTTTTCAACTGTTTCCCTCAATCAAGTTTTTGCCCCGTGCTATTTTGATAATCACAAAGGGGGAGAAATTCTTGATTGATTGGGGGAAAAATTATTTTAAAGCATGGTTTTCATTTCTTTTTTACATTGATTGTTTTGGTGATTGTGATCATCAAAATAGGGGGAGATTTTTGTACCTCTCATTCCCCCCGTTGTTTGATTTTCATGATCACAATCACCTTATTATTTGTCTAATTTTGTTTGAAGTGTTTTTGAATGATAGGAACAAGGTTGCCAAGAAGTTGGCCCAAGAATGGACAAGAAGTGGACTGAAATTCAGTCCACCGGCCAACCGGTGTGATAGCACCGGCCAGCCGGTGGACCTGGCAGAGGCATTGCCCACTACCAGGTTCCACCGGTCAGCCGGTGGCTCTGTCACCGGCCAGCCGGTGGCACCCAGACCAATGGGCCAGCTACTGTCTCCCCACCGGCCAGCCGGTGACTCCTCCACCGGTCAGCCGGTGGAGCCTGGACCAAAATTCTTCTCCTCTGCCAAGGCACCGGCCAGCCGGTGGCCCTGTACCGGCCAGCCGGTAGCCCAGTCAAACTAGCCATTGGCTTTGACCAGTCAACCCTCTTTTGGCCTCCAACGGCTCCGAAGACTTCTCCAACGGCTCCGAAGGCCCCCAATGGGTTCTATGCCTATAAATAAAGGCTGAGGAAGCCCCGGACACTAACCGGAACTTAAACCAAGCCCAAGGACACTTTGTTGATCATTCGGCAATCCTCCGGCGAGCCACCTCAAGGAACCCCATTTGCTCCAACACTTTTCCACATCCAAGGAGCTCCATTCAAGAAGCTTGGGAGCGCCCTTCATCAGCTCCATCAATCCATTGGCGCCCAAGTCTTCCCAATTACGGTTTTTCATTGTTTTATTTATTTTGAGCTTAAATTTGGGTTTGTGCCTACAAACCCCCAACTCTTTCTCTCATCCCTCTCATTTGGGTTTTCACACCAACTCTAAGGTGTGAAGAGGTTAGTCAAGCCTTTCCTTTTAAAAGGATTGAGTCACCGGTGAGCTAGCCTTCACCCGTTAAAAAGGCTAGTGGGTTCTTACTCAACCATTAAAAGTAAGTGGGTTCTTGCTCAACCAATAAAAGCAAGCTGTAATAGGTGAGCTAGCCTTCACCTGTAAAAAGGCTAGTGGGTTTCTTGCTACAACCATTGAAAAGCAAGCGGTAGAATCTCTCAACGGTTGAGTTGGGAGCGGAGACGTAGGCCGGGTTTTAGGCCGAACTCCGTTATCAATTTTGTGTCTTGCATCTTTTATTTCCGCTGCACTTTCTACTTTGATTTTAATTTGTTAATCATTTTTTTAAAAGGCAATTCACCCCCCCTCTTGCCATCACTCCCTTTTTCTCCGCCCAACACAGTGTTCTCCTCTTATGACCAACATAGGATTTTTGAAGATCCTACGCTGCTTTCACCCTCTCACGAGCAACATTAACTATATCTATTAGGTTATTTACAAGTTCCTACCTAATAATTGAGGTATCTATGACCATAGTCCATCATAATGGATAATGTAATGGTTGAACATATTGTGTGTAAAATGTGACAATACCTATGGTGGTGTGAAAACTATTGCTGTAAGAGAACTCTACAAAGAACATGAGCCTCATTCATGGACCTCTAAATTTGAGGAAAACAGAAAACAACATGCCTTTAAGAGTATGCATGGTCCACTCTGTCTGACCATTCGTCTCAGATGAAAAGTAGTTATAAGGAATATTTTATATACAAAATAATTATGGATGCCTCTCAAAACTGTGGAGGTAAAATGATGTTCCTGATCGAAAATGATCATCCACGGGACCCCATAGAGTCTCACTACCCCCTCCATATAGTCTTATGTGGCTACATCTGAAACAAATACCATATAAATCAATAGTCTATAGAACATATAATCTTGGAGTTTCCACCTCCATGTGTTGTCATCCTCAAAATCTACAATTTAGTGATAGACTGGCACAACTTCCTATGCATCTTCTATGTAAAATTGACACAGACATCAACATGGAGACATTATTGAAAAGGAAAAAAGGTTTGATCTCCCAAACCTAGAATATTGATGTCTTTAACATTATTTTTTTTCTTTAATTAATTTTACTTTAACCTATCCAAATTTATACCTAGTCAAACACATCCCCAAGAACAATGATGCATAATATTTTACTAAGTCTCTACCTCACAACTAGTATCAATTTGATTAGTATATTATGTATATTTACTGGTATGTCAATCAGATCATAGGGGAACCTAAATACCCATGTCTCAAATGCTCTCCCATGTTTACAGTACTTGCTAAACATTGTTGATAATATTTTCCTACCAACAAACAAAAACTCCCCATTACATAAATCCAATCACCTTCCTATCCATCAAATAAAACTCATATAACATTCCCTCATTACCCCATCCACAAAAATTGTACACCTCCTAGGTTGAAAATGGGAGAAGATAAATAATGACACCTGAGTCCAACCACTAGTATGCCTTGGGTCAGTGACTAACACTAAGGGTATAATAAACAATCAGATTGGAGACCTTACATTCAATGAGTAAAAATGCAAAAGAGATAGATAATATATAAACCAACCAAATCCCACTCAGAATAAAATATAAAAGAAAAATTAAGTTCAAAAATGTAATGTCATGGAAAAACTACTAAAACTAAATTGAAAAACATCATGTACAAAAAGAATGTAAAGATGACCACATCCACAAAGCCCAAACAACTCCATCTAAACACCAAGATGGTAGTAACCATCTTGATCTCAAAACACCTCTAACTAACATAAGAAATAGTTATATAAAAATAGTGTGAGTATAGAAGTATTCTCAGAAGTATCCTCCCTAAATCTACTTGTGAAAAATTTAAAGAAAGCATGCTAAGGCAGATTGAACAACATATGAAACTAATTTATCACTTCTACTGGTATACCAGGTTCCCAACCTCACCTTGTATACTCTTACCAAGTATCGCATGTTAGACTATATAATAAAATAAATAATATACTGGGTACACTATTACCACTTCCCCATAGTTGGTCACTTTCCCCAAACATTACACATCCTGACCATATCCCTTTAAAAATGCTAGACTAAAGACACATGGAAGAATCACCACAACATGCAACTCAAGAAACAATCTACCATGTACATATTACAAAAAATAACAGGGAGGTTTTTGAGACCCACAATGGCCTTCATAACGTGTATCATAAATCATGTGTTATACCTCAAGCCATCATATCCCATACATTGAGTAAGGATCCACATTCCAATAACAGTCTATACAAGTTATACCTATAGTTTTCCTGGAGAAACTATATCGAGAACACCTGTGTATTAAATAACCACTATCCATTTCTTCCATCTACCCAAATATTTTATGAAAACTAACTACCATGCATAGTAGCACTAGTAACAACCAAGAGAATAGAGTTGGGTCCATAGAGGGTAGTGAGACCTCCATACTTCCATTGGAATGTTGGAGGAAACACCCCTAGGGCTCAGAATCCTGGGGGTTTCAAATCTATGGGCATAACATAGTCTTAGACTCAATTGAAGCTAATGTCTCTTGGACTCCTGGATGCCTCTTCTAATACCCACTTTCCTATATGCGAAAAACCATTTAAATAGATACATTAAGATATTTTATTCATTTTCTATTGTTTAAATATTATGTTAATTTATTCTAAACCATTAATTAATCATTATGATTTTCTTCATTACAATAGAGAAAAGTTGCATGACCTCTAGGCATAAGCAATCCATGTCCATTACTTCTCATAATTATAACCTCAACATTACATCCTAGAAAACCAAAAAACCTTATGTTAAACATTTAGTCATTTATCAACATTATAAATTTATATTTTCTTAGGTATTCTAGGAAAACATTATATGATTACAAACACAAGAGGATCAACATAGTAACAAGAAGAACTACTCGTAGAGTCATTGCAAGTCATACAAGGAGCATACAATCATCCAACCAAGGGAATATAAACACAGAAATCATGTGGAATATCTCATGATTCATTACCTAAGTTGGAAGGAGAATAAACAGAACCATCTAACTCCAGTAGTGGGGAATGTAATGCAGATAATCAACAACCCAACCATCGTCTAAATAACTATTTCAAAGAAGTATCCATCTTTCATATCAATAGTTATGCCCAGATATTATCTATTCCATAAACTCTAATGTCTTCCCCAACACCCACATAAATATCCCAATGCATCTCTCCACTCTAGGAATCAACCACTGCCACAAATTTCTAGCCTCCCTGCCCCAAATACCACAAAATCGCTATTGGCTCAAAAATCTCAGGCCCACAATTCATCAGGGCCTCACTGCCCCATATACCACAACAGCTCTACAAGATGAGTAATCCCATACTCACATCATAGGTATCTAGTAATAAAAAATCAACCAGGTTCTTGGCCATAAAATAAGGAATCCAACAATTACATGCAATGAGATCTCATGGCTCGAAGAACAATACACTTGACCTTTACAAGAAAGATGTAAACTCAAG
Organism: Viscum album; assembly: GCA_963277665.1. Taxonomy (NCBI): domain Eukaryota; kingdom Viridiplantae; phylum Streptophyta; class Magnoliopsida; order Santalales; family Viscaceae; genus Viscum; species Viscum album. Next base: position 1,711,606,807 of record OY728157.1, on the reverse strand, counting down.
CCACCCAAGGAAATATCCTTAATCACAAAACCAGTTCTTATTACATGTTGAATAATGATTCATTATCACCGGTTTCCACTATGGGAAACCTCTGAAACAAGCTATCACAAATATCATAGATTAATTAAACAATTATTTTAACATGCCTTCAATTTTATTATCAACAAGAATCATCATTCTTCAGGTTCATTAACCAATTAAAATAACCATGAATACCTGTATCAATTTTATTATCATCAAATTACCACACAAAAAAGACCTATTAAACATCCTCTTAAATATTAAACGCAATTAATTATCAATTAATTCTGGATTTACATTATTTACTAATTTCCTTCGTGAACAACATGAAAATCAAAGAAATGAATAGTTATCACACTATCATGAAAATCAAAAGACAAACCATTATCATGATACAATGAAATGACATCACTATGTGATTGATTAAAATTCATTAATCTAGTTCATAAATTTATTAGGTCAATTTATTTGATATCTACGTGGATAAATCATGATAACTCTATGATAGTACATAATTAAATAGATAAGCAATGAGCCCTTACCTCAAAAGGCCTTCGATATTATTGTCTTGAGAATGAACCATGAAATAGATATATAATGACCCCTCATGCAAGAACAACATCCACTCGAGAATGCTACGGAACAACCACACCAAACAAATTACAAAAAAACCCACATTATAAACATCGGAGATCATCCCCCATCACATAGTAAGATGGATGGGAAGAAAATATGATCATATATTAAGAGACCTCCAAAAAAAGAAGAAACACAACTTGGATCCATATATGTCATCATGGATCGAAGATGGAAGCTTGGAATCAATCCTTAGAAAAGGAATCCCCAAATTGTTGAAGAGCTGGTCTCGGGGACGCCTAGAGTTGAGAGAGAGACACTGAAGCTGTAGGGTTTGACAACCCAACTGGATGTAAATATTTTAAAACATACAACATTAGAAAATAAGACAATGTGTAATCCCCTTTCACATCATGTAGTCCTCATAATTCGGGTTTTTATGAAAAAACTAGCCACCTATTTAATTATTTATTTTTCAAACCCCAATATATTAAAAGTTATGACACCCATATTCACATCATGTAACCTCTTGTCAGGATGTGAAATATCCACCACTTCTAGAATCTAGTAGCTGAACTCTTCCATAATTTTTTTAAGACTCTTCCGAGATCCTCTATCTTTGGATACATGAAAAGGGTCGATGCATACAGATTTAATCCCTTAAAAATATTGTTAGGGAATATAATCTTTAAACATTCCAAGTATCTCATACAACATTGAATCATTTGAATCATTAACCACATTTATGGAATAATATAAACGAATATTATAATATAATGAAAATAATGTTATTCCTAATATGACATGTAACTAATGCATTATATAAACCTTATAAATGATGATTGGTGTATAACATAAAAACATACTAATGGTGGAAAATTGTGACACCATTCCATTACATCTTTGGTAAATTTAGTACCATAAACCCCATAAAATAATAATCATTAAATGAAATATAAAAAATCTTTAAAAATAAGATAATTCATGGTATAACATTTCGAATAGGTAATATATACACCTTATAAAATAATAATTATGTATAACATAACAAACATTACAATGATGTAAACTTATGATAGCAATCTATTGCCACATTAGAAACATTGAAATTGTTAAACCCATGAAATAATAATCATGAAATGAAACATATAATATCATGATAAATAAGGGTATTCATGATACAACATGCTTGTGTGGCTATACATACCGCAAATAAAATAATAAATGTGCATAACATCAAGATATACCTTAATGAAAGGATATTGAGACGGAGTCCCTTATTACTTATTTATATTCTGAATCAAGATATCTATGATTGAATATCATCTATTAAAACTATATATATCATGAAATAAATTAATCTGATGATATTATAAGTCACAGGGTGGTAGATACAACATATAAAAGAAACTGTGTGAATAATAAATTTAACATCCCAACCTGGGTGTCAAACATCAGTGCCCTTAGCAGTTCCACTATGTGACCTCAAGCGCACCTTCCCATACCCTAGAGGATTCCAATTTGCAGCAAGGTCTAATTTAAATCATGGAGATAATATAACCTATTTTATCAAAGTAATACATCAGTGGAAAATAAGAAACAATATCTTAATAATAAAAATAATAATAATAACAATACTAATATATCAAGATGACAAAAAATGGATATGAAATATCCAAAACTCAAGTAGAAAAATATTTCATTCCATGTATGTTTCAATTGTATAAATGAAAGAATAAAATAAATACACTGAAAACTCCCCCAAGTGAGTCCCAACACCATGTTTGTTTCCCCCATTCATGCTCAATCTCAAATCATCCATCTAACATATTTCTATTTTCTTTATCCAATCCCGCAAACATGATTTCTATTCTAGTGCTTACTATGTAGCCCATGTACGATATGAGTAAAACTATGTAGGCTACCTCCAACAACTTAAAAAACAAAATCCTTTCAATAATAGTTTATATGGTTGTATAATTAACATAATACTGTCATTAATGTAAATAGTTTACATTTATTCAATTACTCATTATCTAACGAGATAAACCTCCTAGGTTCCCTTGGACACTATAACTCTAAATACATTCTTTAGCCTAAATCGGAGTTTGAAAAATCCCCAAGGGATACCATAGAAAATAATTCCATTGTTACCATTCATTATCTCAATTTATGTCACAAAATTCAATTGTTACTATTATCCATCTCAATTCATATCTCAAATTTTTATTATTTTCATTCTTCATCTCAATTCATATGTATGAATAACATCGTTACCATTCATCAATTTTATATTATTTATCACTATGGGGTTTTGATGTAGAATACTATTTCCCACACATAATTATCATATACATTACAATTTCATATGTATCACAATATAATGATTTCACATATTTCAATAAACACATTAATTAATTCAATAATTAATTAATATGATTTAAAAATCACATAATAACATCATTCCATTAAATTAATTAAATAATTAATTAGTTCCATCATTTAAAATAATTAATTCTAATAGTTAATCAACACAAATTCAATTTTAATTAATTAATTAAACAATTAATTAGTCATATCAAAAGAATTAATTAATTAAACAATTAATTAGTCACATCAATTCTATTAATTAATTCAAGAATTATTTATTCACATCAATAAAATTAATTAATTCCCCATATTCCATTAATTAAACTCAAAAATTAATCAAACACATCAATCCCATTAATTAATTCAATAAATAATTAATCACATCAATTAAATTAATTAATTCATGAATTAGTTAATTTAAAAAATTCAATTAACTAATCACTTCAATTAAATTAATTCATATTTCAATTAATTAATCAAGACAATTCTATTAATTCATTAAAAAATTGATTAATCTTATAAACTCCATTGACTAATTCTCTAATTAATTTATCACGTAAATTCCAAAAATTAGCCCAATAATTAATTAATCACAACCATTCCATTAATTAATTCCATAATTAATTAATCCAATTAACAATATAAATACACTAATAATGAATTCAACTATTAATAATTCCACTTTAATCAATTTCATAAAAAATAATCCCCTTTAATTAATTCACAAATTAATTAATCTAATTAAATCAATCGAATTATTACAACAATCCCCCTGAATTAATTCGCTAATTATTTAATCGAATTCATTCTACTGAATCGTCATAAAAATTTACTGTTAATTAATTCACTAATTAATTACTCCAATTCATTCAATTTCATCATAGAAAATAATACCTATTAATTAATTCCCCAATAAATTAATCAGATTCTTACAATTGCATCATCATAACAATCACTATTTTTTAATTTAACAATTATTTAATCCAATCAAATCAATTTCATGATCACAACAATCCTCATCAATAAATACCCCACTTAATTAATCCAACTCATTTAATTACCTTCTAAAAACAACCACCATCCACTAATTCTCCAATTAATTAATCCAATTCATTCAATTGTTTTATCAAAACATTCCCCATTAATTAATCAACCAATTAATTAACTTAATTCATTCAATTTCATCACAATACCAATACATATTAATTAATTCAACAATTAATTAATTCAATTCATTAAATTGTATAATCACAACAATCCCCATTAATTTATTGATCAAATAAATAATCAATTCCAATCAATTCCATAATCCAAAAAATTTACAATAATTAATTTAATAATTAGCTGTACCAATCCCACAGTCACAATATCATAATAATTAATATAACATTAAATTATTCAAATCTCACAATAATGTTATTTAAATAAATAATTCATCAATTAATTATCCTAACTTCAGAATACCAATATCTCAATAATTAATTCATCAATTAATTATTCCAATTTCGAAATCCAAATATCTCAATAATTAATCAAACTATTAATTACCCCAATTTAAAAATCACAGTATTCCATTAATCTATTCAATAATTAATTAATCCACTTAAATTTCAATAATCAACGCTAAAAATAATTAAACCAAAACAATATTGGAATGATAAAATAATTAATTAAATAAGTAATTATTCAAAATTCCCACAATTCCAATGTTCTCATAATTAATTGAACAATTAACTATCCCCATTTCACAAATCCATTTTTCATTTATTAACTCTATAATTAATTGTTCTTGAATTCCCACAATTTCAATATTCTTATAAGTAAATAAATAAATAATCATTCCTAATTCACAATTCATGGTTTTAATAAATAACTCAGTAATTAATTTTTCCTAAATTCCCGCAGTTTCAATATTCTGATACTTAATTCAACAATTAATTAATCATGATTCACAATCCATTAATTTATTAACATACCATCATAATTAATTCAATAAGGAAATGTAATATATAAAAATTACCTCGAAATTGTATAATTATATACACATAATTTAAATCTTGACTGTGGTATTTGGTCAATAAAACACCTTTGTTGGGAAAGAATCCTTCAATATGTCCTCTCGGTATGTTTTGGGTGTGATTTTGTTTGTTCACAAAGCCAAAAGACCATGAATGAGTATGGTTGATGTTTTTTGAAGAAATATTTTTAGGTGGAATGGGTTCCCAGTGTTTACCAAATTTTGAGCAACAAAATCAAGAATTTATGTTTAGTAAAGTAATGTTTTCTTCATAGGACTGAATTATGTGAAGAATGGAAAATGAAATCGGAAAAGGAAGATAAACATGGATCTTGGGACTTATATTCTGTACCATGTCCAGTAAGGGTACGCAGATGCATACCAGGAAGATAGAATGGTACATGGGAGTCGTTTGCAGAACCAAAAATGGTTCATGGTGACGTTTTTTGGTGAAGGGCATGTGGTATGCGGAAGGCATGATGGTTCATAGAATGGTTGTAGTTCGCAGTGACAGAAGCGGTATGTGGTGGACGATATACCAAATCAAATAGTTGGTAAATATTATATTAGTAGATTTTTGTAGATATATTTTACTATAAAATGATTGATAATACCACTAATTCAAGAGAGAGAATATATCATCTGAGAACATCTTTTTGCTCTGGGAATTAGGTGATGTTTGAAAGGTGTTTGTGGGAAGCAATTGCGCAAAAGCAGAAGAAGTTCAAGGAAAATTTCACAAAAGTGTTTTTGTGGGATTTTGTAGTCCATAAAGGAAGAATTTTCATCAGAAGAAAAACATGGTTATATGGAGGGAGAGCTCTGGTACGTGATAGTGAAGGTAGCTAGTGTACATGGAATTGTTTGCAAACATAGGGTGGTTCATAAAGGAGGTTTTAAAAGTCTGTATGTGGTGATGCTATGTGAAAACAAAGGAAGAGGCATGCCACTGAGGAACGGTGATTTTTAGATGTGGTAGTAGTACATGGAGGATGTGGTCCACATACCATACCTAGTACATATTACCTGGGAGGAGCATGTGTCTTTAAAAACACATAGGGAAGCTTGAAAATTCATTAAATTAGTTTATTAAAATATGTATTTCATATGTGGTTGAAAGTGGGAAATAAATAGAGAATCTACCTATAGTTAAGGTGGCAGAATTCACGAAAATGAAGGGACCAACATGTCCAAAAAAAATTGACTTAAATTTCTTTAAACTATGAGTGTATTTCTTTGCAAGAGAAGTGGGCAAAGGAAGTGGAAGACAATGACACTTTCCAGTGGTAGTGATCCAAAGAAAGAGGCATATGGATACACCCTTGGGAATGCAGTTAATAGTCCATGAACCTTGTAAAGGCAGTGAGCCTAGGAGGAAAAGATATAGCCTGATCTTAGTAGCCATTGTTGGTCGTGAGCCTTAGTGAATTTTGTGTATTGACACACTGTCGTTGTATTCTCCTTGAACGTAGCCCAGTGAGGGTGAACAATTTAATTTTTTGGGTCTCATGCTTTATTTATATTATGTTCATACTTTTCAACTGGAAAGTGATAGAAGAGAGCTTTTTTTAACGATGAAAAAGATCCAAAGGGGAAGAAATTTTATTCTATCATACCCTGATTGACCCCCCCCCCCCCCACTCAGGGTATTCGACCTAGTGGACCTAAGAACCTACCTGAAAATTGATGATGAATTCTCACCAATGGATAACACCAATTTGAGAATAAAAAAGAAAATAGAATAAGATCTGGGTCTGAAACACTGGTTCATGATCGAACAAATAAATATTTACTAAACCAAGTTCTATAACTAGAACCCACATCAGATAAACATACCTCTCTTACTTGGGATAGGAGAAGGAGAGACAGAGAAAGAGATCTAAATGTGAAGAAATAAAATACTTGGGGAGGTGCAGATATTTAGTTTTCCCATTTATTCACTGAGAATAGAGGTTGGGAGGGATTTGAATCCATCAAAGATACACAACAAATGATAGAAAATGACTTGGTCCATGTTAGTTCCGATATGGGTTTTTTAGAGGATCGGGTACTTTTAAATCTAATTTTATGGTTAATTAAAACCCCACAAAAAATTTTCTGTGTAGAGATACATGGATTACTAAATCATGTACCTTAACTGTATCCCTCTTCTGGGGGGGGTGCACGGTTTCTCTTTTCAAGTTGCATAGATTGACAAACAATGTTCCAAAAGTGTGAATACCCTATATTAGTGTGTGTATGGTTATCTGGGGAGGGGTACATAGTTTGGGAACACCATGTGAAAACTGTTCATTTTGTATCTTAAAACCAAAATTCTCAAAATTCACCCCAAAACACCAAAACAACAAAAAATACAAAAACAAGGAAATGAATACATGTAAGAAATCCAATGACACATCCATAAATGGTCGAGATCTTAAAATCTCCCTACCTTATAATAGATAATCCTTGAGTGGTACTCCAATGTATTTCTAAAATTATTAGTTAAAAATATTAGGCCACTAAGACCAAATATTTTCATCTCTCTCCAACTATTCTTCCCGAATATGGCTATATATTCCACAATACATGAAATATCAACATGATATTTCTCCCATAACACTCTTATAATGTGATCAAACACATGAATCAGATTCTCTCCAAAGGACTCATCAGTATCAAGCTCAACTTCCACATTAACAGCATCAAACATTGGTACTAATCAATTCCATAAAAGCCATCTATAAAGGGTGTAAATCCACTACCACCAAGGACCAGCTGGCTTTTCTCAATTAAGCATAACACTTGTGGTTCTTCATTTTCATTCTTATTCAACTACTTCCTACCCATTTTCTTAATCCACATATCTAATCTTGAGACAATGTTACCCACCTATATACAGTTATTATCATTTCTTATGCATGAAACTCAACCACCACGACCCACGATTCAATCACAAGTAAAACCCTAAAACATGGATGTTCCCTTCTAGATATATATTAGACAACAAAACTAAATCAACTAATATCTATTCCTAGTTTCCAAGCATGTAAACCTTATAATTTTGCGACCTACAATTCATCCTAAGAACCTCATCCATAAAATTTTGATTGGGGTACCTCACACAATCAAACTCCACATATACCAACTCCTAATCACAAACTCTAAGAGGCCTCATATCAAACCAAAATGCATTCTGGTAGCTGGGCACAAAGAAATAGATTGCATGGTGTACTTGGGATGATGTCAAGATAATGGAAATAATCATCAGTAATTAAATGTACACTAAAAAGTTTTCAGTGAACACCACCATAATTCCCCCATCACAATTCATTCCCCCATTTTCCTACAAAATGGTCAACACTAAGGCAATATTTATACTCTTAACCATCCAACATTTATTCTATGGTAAACAAAGTGTAAACTTGTTCTCATTTAAAGTTTCTCATTTTAAACTAATATATTCACATCATTGCATCATTTTCATCATGAAAACATCACATTATACAGCTCTTTAGTTTAGTCTAACAAGAATGGTAAAACAATATCATGTTTAAAAACATAACAAAAACATAATTTTCTGTGTGTGCCTATAAATTATGCATGTCATAATAATACTGAGTGCATATTATGTTGTATGAATAATCAATTATTAGTAAATACAATTAAATTATTAAAACATATCAAAATATCAGAAATAATTTTCACATCGCACAACAGGTGAATCTTCTAAGGTAAAATAACAAATAACTTTTACAAAAATTACCAATAACAACAATCCCACCCTAGGTAGTTGGGTTTCCCCCATACATCGGTTAGTTACTACCACAAACAAGCTCATTACCAAGGGCCGATAATCTTAGTCTCCTCTATACCATTCCCAAATACTTATAAAAATTAATATAAAAGAAAATTGTGCTCTAATACCACTTTATAACATCCTAAATTGGGTTCCAAACACCTATGCCCCGATCCGGTTTGCTGCATGACATCAAGTGCATATCCCAATATGTCGGTGGGTAAGGACTACCATGAGGGTATAATATTTATCATTGGGAGACAATATCGTCTTATATCAAAGAAATGCACGCTTAAAAAATAAGAAACACTAAATTCATAACAATAACCAGAACTATAACAGTATTACAAGATGACTAAATCTTGATAAAATATAGCCATAAATAAAGTAGAAAAATATATCACTCTAAGTATGACACTAGTGTCTAAATTAAAACCCAAAATAAAGACACTAACCCCCCAAGAGTGTCCCAACACCGAGTCCAGTTCTCTCATCCGTGATCTATCCCAAATGATCCATCTAACATAGGTCACTTTCCCTTAACCTTTCCTTCAAACATGATTTCTATTCAGGTACCGATTAGGAAGCCTCAGTAGGTTGTGAGTAAAACTCAATAGGCCCCCACTAACTTTTTCTAAAACAACATGTATTCAATAATAATAAAAGTTATTGTATAAAGTATAAAATATGATAAATATTGTAAATAGTTTACATTTATTCAATTAATCTTTATTTTACCACATAGACCTATTGGGTTCCCAAGGACACCCGAGCACTCAATACCTACTTAAGCCTATGCCTGGGTATGAAAAATCCCCAAATAATGTAATATAAATGAATTCTATTTTTATCAATCATTATCTCAATTCATATCTCATAATTACATTTTTACCATTATTTATCTCAATCCATATATCACGATTCCAATATTACCATTCTTAATCGAAATTCATAACTCGAAATTCCATTGTTACTATTCATCAATTTATCATTATTAATATCTATGGTATTTTGATACAGCAATCGATTTCCCACACACAATGAACACAAATATCACAATATAAAAATTTCTAATGTATCATAATATAACAATTTTACATCATTAACAAAAAACTGATTAATTAATATACAAATTAATTAATTCTATTAAACAATTGCATAATCATATCATTCCATTAAATTAATTAAAAAATCAGTTAATCGCATCAATTCCATTAATTAATTCCACAAATTAATTAATCAAAATTAAATTTCCATTAATTGACTCTATAATTAATTAGTCAAATCAAAATCATTAATTAATTAAAAACTTTATTAATCAGGTTCATTCTATTACATAATTCATTAATTAATTTTTCAATTCAATAACTAACTAATCACCACAATTCTATTATTTAGTTTAATTAATCACCTAAATCCAATTATATAATTCCAAAATTAATTAATCATGTCAACTCGATTAATTAATTCCATAATTGGCTAATCATGTCAATTTAATTAATTACTTTCACAATTAATTTATCTCATCATTTCAATTAATTAATTCGATAATTAATTAATCACTTCATTTTTATTTATTAATTCCACCATTAATTAATATCACGAAGTCTATTAATTTTTTATATAATAAATTAATCATATTAATTAAATTATTCAATTACACAATCAATTAATCATATTAATTCATTTAATTAATTCCCGAGTTAATTAATCCAATTTATAATCTAAAAACTACATTAATTATTTCGACAAATAATTATTCAACTTCAATACATTTCATAACCACAACAATCCCAATTTATTAGTTCACAACTTAATTAACCCAATTCAATCAATGTAATCATCACAAAAATCCCCATTAATTATGTTACCAATTAATTTTTCAATTCATTCTATTACATCATGACAAAAATCCCCATTAATTAATTCACCAACTATTTAATTCAATTCAATCAATTCCATCATCACAATAATCCCTTTTAATTAATTCACCATTTAATTAATCAAATTAATTTAATTAAATCATCAAAAAAATATTAATTAATAATTCACCAATTAATTAATCCAATGTAATAAATTGAATCATTAAAAAATAGTCATTAATTAATTAAAAAATTAATTAATACAATTCATTCAATTTCATAATCAAAATAGTCACCATTAATTATTTCATCAATTATTTCATATTATTAATTCAATTACATCATTAGAAAAATACACTTTAATTAATTCACCAATTAATAAATCCAACTAATTCAATTGAATCTAAAAAAAATAAACATTTATTATTTCACCAATTTATGAATCTAATTCATTTAAATTTATAATCACAAAAATCTCTATTAATTAATTCATTAAATAATTAATCCATTATAATCAATTCCATAATCAGAACAATTCTGAATAATTAATTCATCAATTAATTTTTCATATTCCACAGTGACAATATTAGAATAATTTTTTCAATAATTAATTATTCCAATTTCACAATCACAATATTCCAATAATTAATTCAACGATTAATTATCCCATTTTTATAATCCTAATTTCAATATAAATAACTTAACAATTAATAATCTGAATTTCACAATGAAAATATTCTATTAATTAATTAAAAAATTAATTAACACACTTCAATTCAATTAATTAAAATAATAATTAATTATTCCAAAAAACAATCTCAATATTCCATTAATTAATTCAAAAATTAATTATGCCCATGTCACACAATTTCAATATTCTAATAAATAAATAGACAATTAATTATTCCTTATTCATAATTCAATCTTTCAAAAATTAACCCATCAATTATTTTTTCTTTAATTACAGTTATTTTAATTTTATAATAATTAATTCATTAATTAATTACTACTGATTAACAATTTAGTGTGTCAATAATAAAATATTCTATTAATTATTCCAACATTAAAATAATTTAAATTATATGATAATTAATTCATTAATTAATTATTCCTGATTCACAATCCCTTAATTTTTTTAATTTACAAAATGTATTAATTCAACTAGAAAATAAAATTTCCAAAATAAGCCAATAAATTCTAAAACTAAAAACATGTAATTGAAATATTAACCATGGAATTTAATAAATAGACCACCTACCTCAAAAATGATGAAGAACGATCACCAACGGAAATCCCCAATTTGAGTGGAACAATGATGTAGAATGTGATCCTATTCTAAAACACTAATTTACTATTGAAAAAATCATGATGTGACAAAACTATGTTGAGATATAGAGCAAACAATTGATAAAAACACACTTTTATCTAGGTATAGGATCATGGGATAGATAGAGTGATCTAAACTGGAAGGAAACACATATCGTTGGTGGTGTAGATCTTCAATCCACCCATTGATTTTTCAATAAAGAAATTCATGAGGTCTTGGAATCCACTAAAGTGCAACCAAAAAAGTTATAAAATGACTTGTACAAATTTAGGGTTGATATAGGTGAGTTTTGGGGGTTCAAAAAATTTGAAATCTAATATTGGGGTTAATTAAAACCTCACACATTACTTCCTGGGCCTAGGGAATTATTTTCTGAACCATGAATCTAAAATATTTACCACTCCTAGGTGTGATTTTTTTCTCAAAATAGGTTTCATTTTATGAAAAACTATGTTCCACACTTTTGAATCTCTTCTATTTTGGATCACACAGTTTTCTAGGACAGGGGACACGGTTTCCCAAACACACCAAAATTAAAACCTTAACAATTTGTACTAAAAAATAAAAACTAATAAATGTAAAAAGGCTCATGAGACATCCACAAAAATATGGTATCCTACAATAAAAATCAATCTATATGGAATGTATGTTGAGAATAAACAACTTAACTCAAGTTAGATTTTTCATAATTATTATCTATATTCTAAAATAATGAACTTATGTTAATTATATACTTTATTAAAAACCTCTAAAAAGTATATTATTACATTAAATTCACTTATTAACATATTATATACAATTACATAATAAAAATGTTTATGTTTCATGGTTTGACCATATTCAGCTTATGTATCAAAACAAACATCGATTAGTTGACTATGGTCCATGAGGACATTATATAAACATTTAAGAAATAATTATCATGAGATAAATATCATATTTACATATAAATTAACCTTTTTAAAAACAATCCTGAAATATGGTTATGAAAAATGGGCCAACGCTACAATCTTGGAGATGACAGGTCATACGTACGCATGAGTACCATTCCCATTTCTCAATGTTCCTTATGGAAATAAGGTCAATAAAATTTATCTTTATAGAATAATTATTATATAATATATACCATATTATATAATAATATATAATTATATGTATAATTGTTTTCATGTAAAATAATTCACATCGTGTCGAGGAGGCTGTTGTCCACACATCTACGAATGACATTATTATATTTTTAGTGTGTGAAAGGGTAATAAAGGAAATGATATATTTTACCTCCAAAAATATAATCATGTTATTAATATCATATATATTGTATTTATTTCACTTTTTTTTTCTAAAATCATCCTTAAAACATTAAATTTAATGTGTGAACATATCACATCGTTTGGAGGAGGAGGTGGTCCACACATCAACAAACTATGTTATCATATTTACAAGAAATAAAAAGAATACAAGTATGTGATATATAAATATTAAAAATGAGTTAAGTAGACATAAATATCATATAAATAAGTGTTTCCATCATAATTCCCAAACATGAGAGGTAGTAAATAAAAAAATGAATGATATCGTTTCGTGAGGCGGAAGTCCATCGAACATAAACTGTAATTTCATTTCCCATTTGATGGATGTTTTCATATGTGTATGTTGAATCTATATAATAAAAACATATAAGTATATTCAGGACCTAATTTTACTATATAATCAGGGAATAATAATAATTAAATTTGTCTATAATTAGGTAAAACATAAATACACATTCATGAATGTTAATTCTTTTATTGGTAACCCCTTTTAGTTTTCACTGAAGGTCTTCAAAGGTTAGATTTATTCGCTAGGTGAGGACTCTAGGGTGAGGTGAGGTATTTTGGGAGATTATATGGGTATCTTATGGATTATAAAAAGTAAATTAGTTGTGTGATGAGAGGATGAGGATACGATGCCTTTTATAAGTGGAGGTAGGGGACCCATCAGACATTCTTGAGAAGATTTGACTCCTCCCCACATTTTTCATGTACCCAATGGGTTAAAAATTCACTATTATATGTAATAATAGGTAAAATGGGTTAAATATGTTTGAAAAAATTATACAATTGTATTATTATTTTTATACCTTATTTTCCATGTTTTTTAATTATTTAAGCTCATTTTTTCATAATCAATTAAATTACTTTTAATTAATTTTAATAACCATTTTGTAAAAATTAAATTTAAAAGTAATATATAGTATAAATTTTTTTTATTCCTTATATTTTATACATTTTTTAATATTCCCATTAGATAAGTGGAAGAAATTAATTTAAAATTAATTCAAAAGATTGGACGATAATGCAGGTTTTTAATGAAAAAATGTTAAAATGTTTTCTATATTTTTATATCTAAATTCCATGTAAAATTATTTCAAATGAAAAAGATGGGTTTAAATTATGTAAATTTAATTTAATTAAACTTTAAAACCAATTAAAATATATTTTAACACCAAAAAATATTCAGAAAAATATCAGTTTTAAATTAAAATTCTGTGATAGTCACTATTCAAAAAAATATGAATGTTCTAAAACAATTATGAAAAATTCCCCCAAATTAAACAATGATATTACTATTTTGGAATTTGTTTTTATTTTTTCATGTAAAAATTAAAATTTTTGAAAAACTATATTTAAAATATGTGTTCCACTAAAAGTGGTAAACTGTAATTAAGAAGTATATAGCTTTTTATGCTCAAAATTGGATTTATTCTTATCTTATCATGATCAAAGTTAATGGATGAATTTAAAAATATTTTATTAAGTATATAACCTATAAATATCATTAATATCATTCAGTAGTATTTTTTAATCGAATTTATAAAGATAAAAAGTCATTATGGTCCTAAAAATGGTTTCCATAAAAACGAATAATTTTTATTCATTTAGACATTATCATAATTTATTATTAAATGTTAAAAAATGAATTAATTTTATTAAAACTTGTAAGTTATATTTAAAACAAATTATTTCATTCTTCTAACTATTAAAATAGCTATGTAATAATAATATCATTATTATTTATAGTATATTTTTTCCGTAATACTTGGGATTGTGTGTAACCTAAGTCATAAAAGAAACTCAATGTTTCATGCAACACCAGATAAAAATGGTTTTGTGTTTGATGCATGCTAAACTATCTATTGTGTGTGGAATAATCTACGAAAAAATATAAATGAATTTGAAAGAAGATAATTTATAAAATTTTGTGTTGTTATATATTAGTAAATATATAGGCACTGATGTTATAGTTAATGGTTCATTTGGTACTGAATTAGTGTGTCAACACATGTAATACCAAAAATAAATCCAATATAATAGAAAATAATCCCATGTTTACACAAAAAAACAAGTGGGTTTTTTGAATAATTTCCTGACACTCTCAAAATATTTGTTCCAAATCCAAAAGAGATTATAGGGAAAATGAGAGATAATGGGTTCCAATAAACGTTTAACACTTCACATATGACTCATATGGTGATAATTTTGTCTATTTTGGATATATTTATCAGGTCATGTTTTTTGTTGGTGATGTTTGGGAATGTGACTATGCTAGCCTCAAGTGGTCACATACAACCACTTAATTGATATTAGTGTGAGATAAAAGTAAAAAATTTATTTCCGTCTATTTAAAAAGATGTCTCTCTATATTATTAGTGTAAATAAAAAATCTAAAAATAATCATCAACTTCAATGACATTTAAATATATCAATAAATTTGAATAAATGAAGTGGTAGTGGTTAAAATGATTTTCTAAAGGTGATGGATTGATCAAGAGGTTGGATCCAGGACAACAGATTAAGTCACAATATAATATGATAAAAATTATTATCACAAGGATTATGTATGGAAAGGAAGGTGTCGTATACATTTTAATTATGACTACTAAAATATCATTGGATCAGGAAAAGAAAATTTTTGTAACAATGAAATGATATGATAAGATATATCGGTTGATGATGTTCTTATCATGACATTCTTGGTGTAATTATGTTTTGTTAATCAGGACATGTTATGGATTGAACCATGAACAATTTTATCATCAGTGGGAAGAATCTTATAGTAAAAAATGTAATGTAATTTTACAATGTGTTGTAACTAGATTATCGAGGTAGGTGGATATTTTTTATTTCTATACAATGATTCACAATAACTTTATTTCAATCAATGAAATTTCTAATAAATCAAAATTTTTGTTGAATAACTGGGGATGAGTGATGGAACTCAAAATATCCATAGATTGTCATTTTCTCATACACCATAATGAAATTTTTATAAAAATGGGAATATTATTTATAAAAATGAAATTATGAAATTAAAAGGGATAATAGTTTCTTTTTTCGTGCATGTTTACAAGTGTTTGAATACATAATAGAGATAAATTTATGGTAATGTTTAATTGGATCAATTCATTTATAAATATATTAGTATTTAATTTTTAATATTAATCACCCACATTCTTGTAGTTTTTAATTATAATACTCAATATTAGAGGATGTATGCAAAGATTCAAAGGTGTAAAATTCTGATTTTCTAAATAAAAAATGACATCGATTATTTTTAACCAGAGAAGAGTTTTGTCTTGAGAAGGATGTGATTAGATACCATTTTTTTCATTGATCATTTATCATTCAAATGGATTGGTTTTAAGCATATATGGATTATAAAAAACATGGATGAAAAATTGATTATTATGAAGGAGATGCTTGATTTGTTTAAATAATGTGGCTATTGCATAAGTATATATATCTACTTGAAATTTTTTACCAGATTGAATGGAAGAATAAATAAAAAATTATGTATAGAGATAATCCATCACATTATTAAATTTTTGTATTTTTTTATAAGTGTATCAATATCAATATTTTAAAAAAAATAGATATACTATCATGAATATGATGATATTTAATATACATTCTATTTTATATGAATGAATGGTGTGTTCATTGATAACTATATTGGAATGATATTATTCAGAAATCACGTATATATAATATAAATTTAAGTGTATCAATAATAAAAATGTGAGTATATTTGAGAAGAATTAGATGAGTAGTTTAGTATCTTAGTGGGAGAACATAGGGATAATCCAAATTTTATAGTAGACAATGATGATGAGTTAAATAAATTAAGAATAAAAACAAAAAAAAGGATAAAACTAGAGATAAAATTAAGCATAAAATTTTCATCACCATTGAGACAATAATGATGAAAATTTTGATATTAATTTATTTATATAAAGGTATCCAATCTCTTATGAATGACCTAAATTAATTAGGGGATCTCTAAGAGATGATAACTTGTCCCATGTAATGAATGAATTCATTTAACGAATTCATTGAAATAAATAATTTGAGAATATTTTGATTTTTTGAGGTAAGAATATCATTATGACTAAATAATTTTTCCATATTAAAAAGAATTAGGTGACCATTGTTATTCAAAACAATGACATAATATATTTTATGGTTTACTACTAGATTGAAGCTATCAAAATAAATGTTATTTTATATATGTGGATAGGGTGTTAATAATTTGGTAATTCTTGGATATAGTGTACTAAAAATGAATATTGGTATTCATTATTACAATGCCCCAAACATTTATAAATGAATCTACCTTTGGATTGACTAAAGGGATTCATATTATAGAAAACACACGATGTCTAGTTAACATGGAATGATATAGTCTATTTGATTTAAAAGGTCATTAATCATCTTAACCATCCCAAATATAAACATTGTAAAATGGAAATTAATAATATTTTATATTAATGGATATTATAAATCTGAATTTACTGAGATAAAGGAAGGGATAACCTAAAATAATAGGATCTTACCATATGAATCCTATCCATTGGAGCATCTGAGGGTGATTTCATTGCTGGTATTTTAACATAACAAATACAAATACAAGATGAAACAAATCATGATTGAGGAAATCTATTTCTTGGATAATTTCAATATTTTCAAGATCACCACAAAAACTATGTTCACTGAATCACACCAAGAAGGACCCAAAATTGCACACAATACACATTGGGTGTACACTAGTATAAGGGGATGTGTATATTGACCATAACAAAATTATTATTTTTTAATTTTATTAGTAATAAAATAAATATTATATTTATATAATTTTATTGTTACTTTATCAATGATTATATAATGTGCTAGATTAATATCATATTTTGACGAGAAAAAAATAAAAATTGTATTTTTGGGAAATATATAGATTCAATTAAGAAAATATTTTGATATTTTAATTATTTTTCAAAAGTGAATTTTAATTTTATAAAATAATATTATTATATAATAGTTCTTTAAATATAACTTATAATATAATTTAATGATATGTAACTTAAAATTTTAAGGTTATAGCCTTGTTAATATTGTAACAAAGTACTATCCTGAACATAAGGATTTTGAATTGAAAAGTAAAAAAATTAACATATTTAGTATATTATATTGAAAAAAAATATTAATTTTTAAATCATTTCAGGAAAAATATCCTATGGTGACTATTTCATAATTTTTCAAGACATTCCATTTTTTGGATAAAAAATAAACACTATATAAATATACAATATGCATTATAAAATAATAATGGACTAAATAAATTTAATAAATAACAAAAAATTCAAACAAAATTATATATATTTATCCTTTTAAATATATTACTTTTTAGTTATTTTACTAAATTTATAAACACCAAATGAATCCCCCGAATTATATATGAAATTTTAAGGTTCTATAATTATTTCTTTATAAACATGAGTCACTTAAACATCATTAATGGCAGTATTTTAAAATGATATTTACATATCCTATTAAAATATTGGAAACCACTCGTTTTTTATTTAAACCATTGTATAAAACATGAAATGTTTTTTTTATTGTTTTATTATATAGAGTCCAAAACCTATATTTTCAAATGAATAAATTAATCACATGTATTTTCTATAAATAAACAACCAAAATCCCACAAATCTTTACTAAAAACCCATTTACAATGAAATTTATCTCAATATCCCTCTCTAAATCCCTCATATGTTCTTCCCAATATCATGAGAATATCCTACCAGTCTTTAAGAAGAGCCATATGAAGGTATGAGATCAGCTCCTTTTCATCATTATTTCGATCAACTTCTTTGTATTATATTTTTTTTCAATTTTTTGTGGTGTAAATTTTTTTACACATAAAGTTTACATTAATTATGGTTTACATGTAATTAGAGACCTACATTAATTCTAATTAAACCCTTATATGAGTAATTATGTACACCCATTATGAAGGGAAAATTATGTTGCGATTTTCCATGTTAAACATTTTTTAGTGAGGATGTAATATGAATGTAAACCACACTCCTTAGTCATGGGAGAAACACTAAATAATTATGTTCATATTTTTTATTAACTATATGAAACACAAATTCATGTATATTATATAAATTTCCCAGGTGTTGTGAATAATATAAATCCCTCCAATTAATGGGGTAATATATTTATCTTTTCAGATACCTAGTATGTTGAACGACAGGTTCTCCTATGAAAACTATGGTGTGATTTTAGGGTTGTTAGTATTAGATTATGCCTATGATACCATGTTGTATGTTGCTTCCAATTTATCATGTTTCCTTGGTATTATCATATTATATCACACTTTAATGTTCATGTTTATGATTATCACCCACTTTATGTCACCTGGATAGGCCTCTTGTATAAAATTTATTACATCTATAATGTTATTCTTTTATTAATCAATGAATAGGAATTATAGCTCAACCAATTCTTACATACATCCTAGGGTTTTCCCATGATGTATTGAAAGATATTTGGAATTGAAAGAACTTGTTAAATATTTATAAATAATGTATTTATCCCAGTTTCATGACACGATATTATGTATCTAACTACCTAAATACCCATGAACCTTCAATATTTTGGGATTAAATTATTATTTTAATTATGTAATATATCATGAATCAAGTTTTATAAAATAAATGTGTTTCCATTTTTATTATTTGATTGTGGACTAGTTATATATTTGTGTTAGGTTTATAAGACCATTATGAATGCCTTGGGTATAAGAATAATCATAGGAAAACATTACTAATTTATAGTAATGTATAGAGTATGGGGTATCGTTTAAACAAAAAATATGCCTATATATTACTAGTGGATGTTTCCCTTACATAGTTTTAAATAAGGTTATTAATCATTTAAATTGAACATTGGGATTTAACACAATCGTCACCTAATGAAAAACATAGAGTAAATGTAATACACCTTGATTGATACTCTTGGGTGATATGATTTGGTAAATTAACATTATATCTACAAGACATTTTGAGGGGAACCAAAATGGCCATAAGATTGTATTAGAAATATACCATGGATAATATATATAGAAATATAAAAATTAATATGTTAATAAATTTATTTCTTTTATGAGTTATCCCTTAAATGTTCATAATTTTAATTTCATGTGTGTAATAGTTTGAAAAGTCCCATAAACTGATAAATTAAATGATTAAAACAATAATAAAATAGTGAAATGGGGGATTGTCTCTCATTAATAAACATCAAATCTAAAATGAGACTATGGTTCTATGAAGTGATTAATATCACATATCCTCAGTATAACTATTTATGAACCTCCTCAAATCAAGTAAAAGTAGCCATTATTGTTAATGTAAGATGGTTCAATTATTTTATCCCAACTATATAAATTCTTCCACATC
This sequence comes from Viscum album, assembly GCA_963277665.1. NCBI lineage: Eukaryota > Viridiplantae > Streptophyta > Magnoliopsida > Santalales > Viscaceae > Viscum > Viscum album. Next base: position 1,711,586,080 of record OY728157.1, on the reverse strand, counting down.
CATAAAATATGGATGATCATCCATGTGAACCTTGTGACACTCCATTTACAATAATTCATGAAATTTTGAGTATCGATTGACTTTCATTATTTAATTTTAATATAAATTTTCAAAAGTTGGAAATGACCCTATATATCACCAATTTATCTAAAATTATACAATAGCTCAAGGAGAAGGAAGAATGTACTTTGTAATAATCAACTGAATGATTGATATTATTTCCTTATAAAAATTTATATCTTTCTCAAATGATTCAGAATAACGAAAAAATAATCCTTGATGACATGGCTATTGTAAGTCAATATACTGATTTGTTTATTGTAAAATATCCTCACCTTCACCCAAAAATGAGGATATTTTCTCGATCAAGATTTTTTCCAGAGATTTTTAAATATTCAATACTCCTTATAGAATAGAATCAATGGTACTTTAAGAGATAATGGAGAAACTATAAGAAAATCTAGATAAAATGTTTATATACTAAAGTGGTTAACCAAGTTTTGCATAGATCATCATCAGTAAGAAGTTGTATGTGTCAATATAAAGACCCATAAATTAAATAAATATATTTATCATATTTGTATATGATTATTCATCATAGAACATGACAATCCATGATAGAATCATATAAGTATAGTTCCATTGGAAACATTGATTCATAATAAAATTCAATCACATCCCACTGTGTTGTTCATAACTATAATCCCTCGTTGGAAACTTATATATAATAAAATTCTTCATTAAATAGGGAATGGATATATAATAAAGGGTGAGATAAATTCTTAGAAAGGGAAATTAAGGGAGATATCAATGATCATATAAACACAACAAGAGTGTAAGGGTATAAGATAATTTGAATAATATCTAGAAACCATAACCTTTTAACATAAATCGTAATAATGATTTATGAAGTAAATATTGACATTTCCTAAGACATGAATAATAAAGGAGTCAAATAACAAGGGACACAAGTGAAAAAAATTGAAATAAGACATAAGATTGTCGAATACAACTAAGTTTCACTACCAATAATATCATAGTTAGTAGAGTCCCTTAGTAAATATGGTTCACTCCCCATTACATTACTATTTATCTCATGAGATATCTATCGTTACCCAATGTGTTTGAGGTCGATATAAATCTTGGACCACTAATTACATAATGATAATCATATATATGTCTTAAAATAAATCATAAAACATTCATCACGTCATATATTTTAAAAAATAAGTGGGTTTCATAAGATTTCATCATGACATTGAATGTGGAAAAGAAATGTGTTTCAACCACATTTATTCAATTCAGTATAGAATAAACTATTGAAAAGAAACAGATTTCGTAAAAATATTTTCATCGTAAACATAAACTATCCAAATAAAGATTTATACAGGTATCATTGGATCATATCCCCAATATATATTAAGAAACATTAATAGACTCTATTATAGATGGAAAATGATTTTAAAATATTACATGAAACAATTCATGAAGAATTTTCCATTTTTTCATTGAAATCACTTATTAAAAGTTAATAATATAACAAAAAAATTAAAGAAAACTTTTTATATTAAAATAATAATTGAAAATGTTAATGTTCTATATAAAACCTTGAGTGGTCATGATGGTGGAAAATACCATTCATTCCATAAACATTAAAATGAAAATTAAATTCACATTTTTCATAAAAAGTAAAAAGTCCATTATTTAGAAATGTAATTATGGTTTCATTTAAATTATTGTGTGAAAATTGAAACAATGATTAAAATGACATTTAAAATGATTGGATAAGATTAAAAAATTTATTTAAAAACAGTTTTAGAAAAAGTATACATGGAAATTTAATAATATTTGACCAAAAAGAGAAATAATTCATGTTTTCATTAAAAAATTGACTATTGAGTATTTAAAGAGTGTTTAATGAAAGGAACACATGAAATTTATCGAAATTGCGAGAGGGTTATAAAATTGAAGTGTTTATTGGAAGATAGATCACAGTAGTTCATCCTTATAAGAATACATAAAAACAAAATTTTGAAACAATGAGATTGTATCATGAAACCCGTAAAATATTGGAATCTTTTGAATTGTATACCCCCTGGATGAATAACAGTAATTAAAAAATTTTGATATGTAATTTTCTAAATTTTTTCAAATAAAAAGGCCGGTTTAGATTTAGTTCCATTTTGGCCTTGTAATTCTACATAATAGTTTCATGAAGTTCATGGGGGTATAAGAGGCTTATTCGGAGCCCAAAGCCCCAGTTTTTTATGTAGCAGACTCTACTGTGTGGTTATGAGACCCCATAAATACTATAATCCATAGTTTTCATAATTTTGTTATGGTAGGATGGAATTGACAAGGGGATGACATAGTTTTCTTCAACTGTAAAAAAATGGGGTGCATTGCCATGCAGGGTTTTAGAAACGCCTCGATATAGGATGTTCACAAGGATAGTATAGGGTTATCAAAACCATCCACCTAGCTTATGTGAGGATTCACTTTGATTAGAACTGCATGCATGTTTGGCAAATGGTTTTTCCAACCATATGGCATAACCATGTAACCCATTAATTAATGGGGAAATGATTGGTTTCCCCTGAAACATTTTAAAACCTATTTTTATCTTCCTCCCTTTGTCTCTCTCCCACTTCTTACATCTAAGGCTCCTCCTCCCATATACAAAGGAATATTGATCCCTCCTCCATCGAAACTCCAAAATCATTCATCGTTTGATGTGTTATAAATCATGAGGTAATCTCAAAACTCTACTTCATTCATTTTTTATTTTCTTATATCATCTATTGTGATATTTTTGTGTGACCTATTTTCCCCATTTTCAATGCATTTAATTATTCATTAGATATCTTATATTCTAGCTCGATTCATGGGATGACAATGTATGAGTGGTCTTCTACGAGCGTAAGGTTGGTGGCCTAGTTTCCATCCCCAACGTTCAATGCATTATATAACATGCTCTATTGTTCCTTAGAAAATTCCATAATGGATACACTTATAAAGTGTTAAATAAATTTATTATAAATGGTTTTGAATGTTTCTTATGATCCTAGATAGTGGAGAATCTCCTCCTTAGTTGATCGCATTGACCTAAGTCATCCTTTTGGTTATGACCAATCCCTGATGGCCTACCTGCCACTTTTAAATTTTTTAAACACCACTGAAGTTGTAATAACACTATAATATATTCCTTTAATGAATGAATATAGTTGATTATAATGGTGATTAATGAGATAATCCTCAACACCTCATTCCATAATTTGAAATTGATGGAATAAATGAGAAATAAAAATTGTTAATCACAAAATGAATTCTTTTCCTTGTTAAATGTAGTTCTTTTTAGTAGGCTATTCCTTTGGGATGATGGAAAAAAATGGGTACCAACAGATGGACACTTTGGATGGGTTCATCATGCCTTATAGTTAGTTTTTAAATGAGTTTGTAAATAAACATGGGTAGGCATAAGTTATGCCGGGAATGGCCTCGTAGTAAATATACTCTTTTTACATCTATATGAATGATATCAATTCCCTAGGGGAGGTATCATGGATGTTATTGGTGGTGTGATTTTTTTACCATGACATGAGAGAGACTCGTGCCACTTTGTGAGATTCCAAGGAAAGACTCATAGGATTGTCTATTTTTTCACCCCCTATTAGAAGGGACAATTAGTATATCATTAATGGGTTTCTTGGGATGGTATCCCATTTAATTGGAAATATACAGATACCCTAGGGAGTTACAAGTAATTCCCTTAGGATCACCATGAATAGGATAGGGTGTTACTTAATAATTTTCAAATATGTCAATTAATTTAAAGAATAATAATGTGGAACAAAAACCTTATGTATGTGACAACGAAGCCAAATCACATGCCTAGGTATGGACATTCCTTTGAATTTTTTATATATAATAAATTACCATGTTACCCACATGTGTAGTTAACTACAATTCAGAGACACGCTACTTAGAACGAGGAAGGTATAGTTGTTTCGGTTACCATGAAGAACCTAGTCCTGTGTAAATTATTTATTTATCACCATGCTTCTGTTATTTTTTGGAATCCTAATAATTTTATATAGCACCAAATAGATTGATCTAGACATTATTGGTGGTTGCAATCTGAGTATATATCACAGCCTTATTGGGCCACCATTGATAAGAAATAAGGCTTCATATATACAAGTATTTATAAAGAGAAGTATTCAACATCTGCTTTTGGATTTTGATTCATATGATGGAGTATGGGAGAAGAGGACTAATCTTATTCTCATGATTCTAGTTTTAGATTCTTTTGTAATTTTTTTAATTTTCGTTGTCATATACTATATTACAACATTCACTATTACCCATATACTCATTCTCATTTTTCAAGTCACCTGATCATCATCCTTTATATATTTTATTTATTATTCACCATCCACATGTTGTTTATTTCTCTTGGGTGGTTTATTATTCATTATTTTTCTATTTTCAATTACATGTTCTGTTTCTTATGACTATATTATTTAACTACCATTGTGATAAACTATGACCGATTAGTGAATAGTATCCCACTAGAACATCGTAGCCCCTCACTGCTAGTCATAATACTCTGGTGAATGGGGAGGTATGTTAGAGGTATTGTAGTCATTTCCTCAAGGAACCATAATTTGGATTTTTGGTTGGGATGCTACAAAGTGCTGCATAATCCTATTTATCTATTTTCGTTCTATTTGGGTAATATAGAAAGGACTTGGATGTAATAAAATTTGGAAATGAGTCTATGTATAAGAGTAGTTATCCCACAGACATGGGAAACCCAAATTTCTTATGATAGGTTAATGTTTTCATTGGTTGTGCGTGTTATAATTTCATGATATTCGCCATTAGGTGATTAAATTTTTGTGATTTATTTATTATGAATGTAATTTTTAGGGGTATTTTGACCCAATCCAGATAATAGGTGGGTTTATTAATTCAATAATAACACTAGGCACTAGATGCAAAAAAATATTATTAATTATTCCTTTCTATAACAACATTTGTGCATGAATTTCCTATATTACATGTACTTATTGAGAGTGTCTTGTATATTAACTTTGGAAAAGTGAAATTATTTCTTGTATAAATTACATAATTGGATTAATAAAGGGGCCTACATAAATCTAAAAGGGTTTTCCTACATAGATTGATGAAGAAACCTTATTTAAAAAGATTATTCCATATTAGTTTGTTTTGTTGACTAATTAAAATGAATATTTAGGAATAAAATACTTATATAAATTATTAATTGTCGTTCATCCAATAAAACGACTACACATGACTTCTTATAACTTGTAACAAGGTTTAATGTGCAATTTAATATATACATTGTGTGTAAATTCAAATTTATAAAGAGTATGGGCCTTTATAAATTTATAATTTATGATAAAATCAGCTGGATTAAGATATCAATATGTATATAAATAATGATAAACTTTAATAAATTAATTCATTAAAATAAAAAGGTTACCGATATATGGGGATTCCAAATTCATAGTAAAGGGTGTTTTTCTCTATTACATTCATTTGAAACTCTATATACTGGGACCTCTACTTCCATGTGGTACCTTGACACTAACATAACCTTAGATGTGGGAAATAGGATGTGTCTACTTATCCTTTTACGACCTTTATGGTTACCAATCCCTATCTCTAGAAGATCGATGAGGGGGATGACTCACCAACTGGATGGCTAAATACAATTACCATATCTTCATCGCTTTTCCTATCTATTATAAATCCAATCTAAGGAATGAACATGGAATTTATAGAGTTATTACATCATTACCTCTTCATGTTGAATTCTAGGAAGGTGGTGACGACCACACCCCAGAGATGGTGGGGTTTGATCCATTTATATCACCTAGTATAGTGAAACCTAAGGCATCTCATATACATCTTCTACTGGGAGTCGATGCATAGTTTCATGATAGATATTTATTATTTAGGAAGTCACTATAAGGATATACTTGACCTTCCCCTACCACAGAAGAGTTGACCCATGAGTTATAGTAGCATCATCCTCCCACCTTATTTAAGTATGGTGGACCTCAGGATGCTAAATGTTGGCTAGAGGTCATATTATTGATCAATGATTGTATGGAGACACTTCTAGAGTGGAGGGTCATTCTCACCGCCTATAACATTTTTGGCACTACCAAGCGTTGGTGGGATGTACTCACAAAAGCCGATCAACATTAGGGTGCGGTCTTAGAAGACTTCCAAACAATGTTGTTTAGCATCTTATTTTATCAAACGTTATGAGAAGACAATAATCTAGAGTTCATGAACCTCTAGGAAGGTGAAATGTCAGTGATGGAAAATATAGATTGCATCACTGAATTACAATGTTTTCACCTAACCTTGACTAGGGAAGAGGTGACATGTATGACATTATTTGGGGATGGGATCATATAAACCATCTAATCATAGGTGAATATATTATAGATGATCCCTATTTATGAGATACTAATCTATGACCCCATCCTTTAGTGGAACCTAAGGGAATCCTATAATGTGATCCCAGACAGTCCATCTTCTGGATAAGGATTTGGATTTTCTAGTGGTTGGAAGTGTTGTTTCAAGGGTTCACACTGGGGGTGCACTAGCCATGTGGCAAACACTGACAACATTTTCATTAGTCACCGATGAGGAAGGCCAATCCATAATATGCCTCAGTACATAAGTAACCTAATTGAGTGATGATCTAGTGACAAGATGGGTCAACATAATCATTTCATCTAAAATTTCCACCAACTTCTTGTGAGAGGGGATCTGCACCAACACCACTATCTAGTACTGGTAAAGTAGCTCAATGGAAAAATGTAAGTTGGTATTCTATTGTATGATAATTCTAAGGATTTGTTCAATGTCGAGGAAGTCATGTTTCAAAGGCTCAATTTTCGCTGATTTCACCTACATCGGCTACTCAATATACATCTCAATGATTTAGTTAAAGAAAAATCTATGTTGTACATCATATACATGAGGAGTATAGTACATTGACATCTAGGATTGGAAGTAATATTCTAGTAGCCTCAACTATAATTTCATCCATTTTTTATAACGGTTCAGCAAACTTCATTATATATTTTTTAATTATTTTATGTATATTCCTCGCAATAGATTACTTTAGTGGAATAATTACTATTGATGCACTATTGTGGGTTCAATAAGATATCGTGTTCCAATGTAGGGAGTTCACCCTTATGATAGGTTGGAATCTTGTCATATATAATTTCATCTTACTTGAGATGACCATCTTCAAAATCATTCATGGTATGGACTAGAATGTTTGTTATCATGCCCATGTAGATTTCTATAACTATTGGATGTCTTTTAAATAACAAATGGGTAGTTCTTATATTCACAATGGATAATAGGATGTCTAGGTGAGTTGACATGGATTCTAAAGTACTAGGCTAAGAAGGGTGACATCCCAGATGGAATTTCTTTTTATGAGCATTCAGGGAATGAAACCTGTTAAATTACCCCATATTGTGTAACATTTCAAGGATGTCTTCCCAAGTGATTCTTCTAGTTTGCCTCTTGAGAGAGAAGATGATTTCACCATTTAGATAGTGCATAGTTCCAAAATTGTGTCCATATATAATTATTGGATGGAACCTACATATCTGAAATAACTAAAGAAGTATCTTGAATATCTAGATGCAAAATGCTTCATCCAACCATACACATATCTACAGGCTTCATTGGTCCATTTTGGTAAGTCGTCAAATGGTACCCTTAGGTTTTGCATGGATTATCGCAAGTAGGAAGAGATTATGGTAAAGAACTATTATTCACTACCTCAAATAGAAGACCTATTTGACCAGATATAAGGATGAAATGTTTTGTCTAATATCAATTTGAGGTCGTGCTACTATCAGGTGTGTGTGAGGCAATTATAAATACCTTGTATAGAGTTATAAATTAGGCTAAAATTGTATGAGTGTTTGGTTATGGTGTTCATCATTATGAACTCATGAATATTTTTTATGGATATGATGAATCTGGATTTCCATTAGTACCTAGGATCCTTCTTGAAATTCTTTTTCGAAAAAATTGCATTGTATTCTTCCACAATACATGAGCATTACAACCATCTTGAGATCATTATTAATACATTGGGAGAGAACCAACAATATGGTAAGGTCATAAAATTCAACATTTGGATCAATATTATCTTATTTTTGAGTTATATCATTTCAGAATATGGAATATTTATTAAAACAAAGAAGGTGGGTATCATGGTTTCCGAGGGATTACCCAATAACGTGTTTGAAATATAAAATTTATATGGGTTAATTGGATATTATAGGCGATTGATTTGGGATTTCTTTCTCTTCGAAAAACCTCATATGGGCCTGACTAAGAATGGTATTTTGTTTGTATAGTTTAAATCTTGAGAGACATACATTCACAATTTGAAGGGAGTACTGAATTTAACACCGATCCTGAATTTTCCATATCAGAGAAGAGGATTTACTATTTTCTGTGATGATTCATGAATTTGTCTAGGAGCGGTTCTGATGCAAGGTGATTGAGTCATTGTGTACAATCCCTGCCAGCTGATAACACATGACTGGAATTACCCAACACATGAACTCGAGATAACATTTATGATTTATGCTCTACATTATCATAGGGACTACTTATTGAGTGAGTGGTTCGATGTTTATATCGAACAAAAAATCTTCAAATACATATTCACACAGTGATAATTCATTATGGGGTAGTGTAGGTGGGATTAATACCTACAGTCATTCAATGTTGATCTTTCTTACACACATTGTAAGGGAAATTTCCATGAATTATGACTTGATATAGAAGACTTAGACACATGTCATTAAGGACTATATAAGTGAGTGGATGTTTATATTGTTTTTTTGATATGATCCCTAAGGTTTAGGAAGAACATGAGCATCTCACTTTAGCTTCTTTAGTAGTGAACTTCTCTCTTCTGGAACAAGTGAGGATAAGATAGATATGTGATTTTGAGGGTGACTTTGTGAGGGAGATCATCACTTTTTATAATCCATAATATTATTAGGTTGTTGATGAGAATGAAATCATTCTCATCCATGGGAATGATTGGGTTCATTCAGAAATTTTGGAAGAGTTGATGTGGGAGTCTAATGATTATATTTAGGAAGTTGACCCTAGGAATACCAAAATATATAGATATATATGTCTTCATTATTGGTTTCCTGGAATAAAGATGCATATTGAATTTTTTATCTTGAGGTGTTCCACGAGTCATCTAGTGATATTGGAAGCACATTCACCCGTTGTAATTCAATAACCTCTATCTATTCCAAAGTGAAAATATAATGACATACCAATAGAATTCAGGTTTTTCTTTCTACGATCTTGATGAGGATGTGATGTAGTATGGCCGACCATCAATATTTTGACCAATTTCACACACTTTCTACCTATCCAAGATACCTTCTATATTGATGAATGTGGAAGGCGTTATATCCTAAAAATAGTTCGACTTAAGGGTGATCCATGTCCTATTATATTCTATAGAGACACTTATTTTACCTCATTGATATAGAATGGGTAGTTTATGGCACATGGATCATAGTGGCTCTTGAGTACTACATATCATCCTCGTACTGATGAGAAGTCCGAGTAGAAGAAATGTGTGGGAAAGGAAATGATTTGGGCATGCAACATTGATTTTAGAGGTTTGTAAGAGAAAATGAACTTATGGTTGACTTTAACTAAAACAACATACTTTGGGAAATTATTCAGATGGATATGTATGAGGATATTTATGGTTGACCGTTCTGTTCAACTTTATACCGGTAAGAGGCAGGTGAGATAGCATTATTAGGTCGTCATATTGTTCATAAGACATCATATAAAGTCTATATGATTCGAATAAATACGTCTGTAGCTCTACCAAGGAAGTAGTATTATAATGATCATCACCATGGACCACTATATTTTGAGGAGGGACATTTGGTATTTTTTCATTTTTCATCAAAATTATGTCAAATACAAATTCATAGACAAGGTAATCTATCAACTAGTTATGTTGGCCTTTTGACATAGTCTAGAGAGTTAGGATGGTATCCTATCAATTATAGTTACCTCAGTGGTGCCATACCATGAAACACGGATTCCAGATAACACATCTTTTATTGTATCATGAAGACCCATCACATTCATTTGACATCATGGAGATTCAGCTATAAGTGAATAAATCTTTTGAAGGGAATCTGATATTTATTGTTGATCATAGAATAAAACATCTCCTAGGAAGGGAACATCCATTTGTATAGTAGATGATATAAGAAAACATTTTCAATATGATAACTACAATAAAGAAGCTGATGTACATGCATAGTGGTTGGAACATTTCATAGATGATGTTTTACCACCATCGGAATGAAAACTTGGGGACGAGTTGTCATAAAAAGGGGAGGTAGTAATGTCTCAACTTTCCCCAAAGTAATGTACAATTCCATTGATTTAATTACTTGGTTACACACTTATAATCATACCTAATGACATCATGGAGGGAATGGTGTTGTTTGGGGCCTGTCTAGAGCACAATGCCCCAGTTTGTGTGGAAGTGGAATAGGCTAAATAGTTTGGAGAAACTATTCCAGTAGACTTAATGGTTTCCCTAGTTGTGTGGGAGCGTGAATTATGGGAGTAGAGGGAAGGAAATTTTCTACAACCATGAGGATCATGGCACACACCCAGGCAGGGTTGTAGACTCCCCATTGATAGAGGCTTTCTACATGGCTAGCACATGGTTAGCCAATACTTTTGCCAAGACCGTGCGAGGTTCCCATATTAGAAGAACTAGGCACATGGAAGGAACATGGTTTGGACAAAAAGTGTATCCAAAACATTTATCCTATTAATTAAAGGGGAAATGATGGTTTCCACAGAAATTTTTTAATACCCATTTTCTCTTCTCCTCCATTGAAATCTATCCAATTTCTCTTACCAAAGGCTCCTCCTCCTCCTCTACACTTCTTGATTTTAAACCCACCTTCATCCAGAATACAAATCATTCTCTATCTAATGTATTGCTATGCATGAGGTCATATATACACTCCTCTTTCCTCCATTATTTTTTATTATTATCCTATATTGAAGAATTTCTGTGTGGCCTTTTTGGCCATGTTTTCTCAGCATTTGTAGATTCTTATGATATCTTGTGTTCTAGATCATTTCATATCTTCAAAATAGATGAGTGGTATTTTACGAGCCTATGGTATATGTCCTAGTTTCTTTCAGTAAGTTTCAAATAATTTTTTAACATTCATCATTGTTTCATGCATCAGACCCATTTGGAGATTCTTGCAAAGTATTACATTAATTGTCATAAAGGGATTCAAATGATTATTATGATATTATCTAGTAAAAATAACCTCATAGTATGATCACCTTTAGAAAACCAACCCCTTTGGGCATGCCCATTCCTTGATGGCCTGCCTTCCACATTTATAGATTGTTAAACAAAATGGGAGGTGTACTGACCCTAATATAAACTTCTTAAATGAGAAAATTGAATTGATAAGAATGTTGAACCATTAGATAAGCCCCTAAACAACATTAAATTATTGGAATTAGTTGAATTAGATGATATAGAAAACCTGTAAATCACATAATAAATTATTTTACTCAAAATATTTTTTGATCTTTACTAATGTATACCTTTTGGTTATGGGAGACACAATGGTCCGGACATAATGTCACCTTGGATGGTCTCTTCATAAATTATAGGAAGTTTGTAAATTAATTTTTATATAGGTTGGAGTGACCCATGCTATGCCTGGGATGTGTCACAAAGAAATTTATTCTTGAACTATAGACTAGTGATAATGGTTCCTTTATGGAGAACCCCTATGTGAGATATCATGGATAGACTCAGAAGTTTGTCTTGCTATTTTTGGTCCATGTTATAAGTGACGCATGGGATCTCATTCATGGGGTTCTTTGGACAGACTCCCATGGAATTGAAAAAATACATATTCCCTAGAGAGATACTTGGGAATACTTTGGGATCACCTAGGATGGGCTCACGGTTTCTCTTAATAATTTCAATGATTTTATATTAATTAAACAGTAATAATGTGGAAGTAAAAACTCTAGGACATTTCTGCCCATACATCTCACATGCTTAGGGATAGTGCATCCATTTAAATTTTTATTATAGAATATCATACAATATTTCACACATGTGAAGGTTACCTTAATTCAGAGAGTTTTGGATTATGTAAAAGTAGCTATAGTTGGACAGGTGTTCCATGAGGAAGCAAAACTTGTGTAAAATATTTATTTATCCGCTTGTGACTATTATTTATTCAAATAGTGATCATTTAATATTACATGAAATGGATTAGTCTAGAAAATTATAGTGGTGGACTACTAATTACATATCACAACCTTCATGGGCCTCCATTGGTACCCAAGAATAATTCATGGTTTTATGTATTAATATAAGTAAGATCCCATATTCTGATGATTGATTCATTTTTATCTATTATTAATTTTTCATTTTTCACTTGTTTGTTTTTAGCTTGGATGATTTCTTGTTCAATATTTTTTCTAATATAATTTATTTATTCTATTCTGAATTACTATATTATTTGACTACCACTATTATACACTCTGACCTATTAGGGTATAATATCCCCACGAACATTCCCTAGGCTCGCACTACTATTCGGAACCCTCTGGCATTTGCAGACCAAAAATTGGGAAACTTCTAAGTAGATTCTGTGGTCAGATGCTAAAAAATATAATTAATATAAGGTTATTTACATTATATCATGTCAAAATGGTCGTATATACCACGTATAAAATTCATGAGTGGTAAAAATTGCATATGTCTACTAGAAGTAAAAGTCAGACAAAAATCCCTATGTTTAGGTCTAACATCCACTATACATGATTGAACATAATTTATTATAAATTTATATTTATTATGAGTATACTATTGAATGATAATAATATATAATATTTTATATTAACATTGTATCAAAATTTTATTATAAATTATTTATTAAAATAAAAATTTTGTGTGATAACTACTTAATTTTTCATTAATTTTTTCATTAAATAGTTTGTTTTCTTTTACATTGATAATGTTTGAGCAATCCTTATAATGTTATCGATGATATAGATATCACATTTATTCATTAGATTCATCCTTAAAATTTGAGAATAGAAAATTTAACACACCATTTATATAGACAGTAGGCCATACACACAAATGAACACTATATCCATTTTTTATGGATGAAACAAAAGAAATATAAATAATATTTCCCCCTTAAATAATAATTCTTATTACATATATATCACATATATTCATTATATTTATTTTTATTACCCACCATTATAAAATAAAATGAAAATTGAATTGCATCCCATTACGGATGTGCTAGTTCACATTTAAACAAAAGAAACATTGGATTTTTCAATGGGATTGGAAGTTAATAATGTATACGTGACATTATAAATATATAAACAGTAAAATTTCATAGTTATCATATATAGAAATTAGATGTGTCATTATATTTATATGTGAGAAGCAATGTTAGAAAACATATTACATCGGTTTGCAAGGTGATAGTCTATGTTGCATATGGTCGATAGTTTCATTTCCAATTTGATGGAAGTGGATATAGATATAGGATATAACATTTACAATGTAACATCTAAGAATAAGTCATATATTTGTTTAATTAATTAATCATAGTGCAAGAATGTCTAAAGGTGGTGTAATAATAAATAAAAATATATATTCAGTTAACAACGATACCTCTTCTTCTAAAAAACTATTTTGGTGGGCATTGAAACATTTCTCAAGAGGGTTTCATAAAACAAAATCTTGTAGAAAATTTGAGGGGATGTAAGGAATATATTTTGGTGTGGATTTTATGAACCGAAATTCTTTGAAAATATGAATAAAATAGGAGATTAAGTTCCCTTTTATAATTTAGGTGACTAGAATACTCGTGTTTTTTAAAATATTTTCAATGATTACACGTCATATTCATTGAAAAAAGTATCCAAAATGACCATTAACAAACCATAGATGATATATTTTCAAAATATGGCTAATAATTACTAATAATAGATACGTTTAGTTCATTTTAACCATTATATTTTTACTTTGACCACCAATAACCCCATTTTATCCTTATTAGTGGTAATTAAAATTTACTATTTTTTCTATTAATTTACAAAAATTTAGATTAAATTCTTAAAAAATACTAATTATTTATATTATAAACAAGAATTATACATTATAAAATTAAATTCACTTAATTTTTATAATTTAACAAAATGTTAAACCCATATATGTGTCAAAAAGTGGTTTTAAAATAATGTATTCTTAAATACAAATATATATATAGATCATAAAATTGATTCCAATTACCTAAATATAATTATTAATAACAAAAATGAAATAAAGATACTTTAAAACCAATTCCAATATAAAATTTATCATTTTGAATACTTTAAATTAAATAGTACTTATAAATAAAAATCAATATTTTTACCTATTTATCCAAACAATAATCTTTTTATAAAATTATAAATAATTGAATCTATGATAATATTGAAATGATGATTCCAAAAATGAAGATAATTTTTCAAAATAAGTTTTATATATTTCTCAAAACCTTGTATTATATTTTGTTTACAAAAGTAAATAAAAACATTTTATGGAAAAAAAAATTTTGAAGTATATAAATAAATTAGAAAAAGTATTTTTTTATTTAAAATAATTATAAATATTTTTAATATTGGTTTATTTATTTTAATACCATGAATTTTATTTATATTATAAATAGAATACAATATAATACATAATTTAATCTCAGGGTTCGTGTATTGCACATTATCAAAGAGATTAAATTTATTTAATATATAAAAAACAGCTTTAGGTGTTACATTCTACCAAAACATATAATGAAATTTTCTCCCCAAATTAAATTAATAGGTTAAAATCGAATGGGGATATCTATTTTCACTACATCCCAATGTTCCCAATTGTCTTCATTAAATTTTTTACATCTACAGAGACTATTAATAATGTGAGTTGTTTTTTTTTAGTAGCACTTTATCTGAATTATAAAAAATTTATTCTAATTATTCTTCATAAAAAAGATCACACCCTAGTGGTATGAATTATTAGATAATTAAATTTTAAATATTATGAATTTAATTCCTCCAAATAAATACATGTAACACACTGTGAACTTAATAGAAGTATGTTGGATGCGCTAATTGAGAAGATCCCATCCCTAATTGATTAAGAATATCAATGGGGCCAATATAAAAAGGGATAGATTTTCCATTCCTCTATAATTTCAAAGCCTTGTTAAATAGTGAAGTGTAAAAAAGCAACCTTGTCACCAATTTAAAAATATAGATCACATTAAAAATTGATATCTTATTTTTTTTAACACTAAGCATCCATGATGTGATGCTGAATGACTCGAGATTTCCTTAACATTCCCATAGCGATATCAGTTCCCAATATAATTATTCCTCCAACTTCATCCCAACATATTAGATTTCAACACTTAAATACATAGAGTTATTAATAAAGAGTCCTTTTAATGAATGGGGGAATGATATTGTTGTAAAAAAACAGAACTATAAGAAGTTGCTGATCACAGACACCTTTGAAATCCAAATAACAAGATCTCAACATATCCCCTAGGGTTTGAATAGTAACCTATTACTAGATATCATTAGAATTATTATATTTCATAATGAAACTCAACTATATATCAAGATCCTACAAAATTATTATCCAAATAATTTTCGTAAATCTAAGTCCTCGATCAGATAAAATAAATTGTGGTTCTCCACGAAACCATACAACATCATTAATATATATCCTAGAATGATGATAAAATGTGAAATATTATCCTATATCAATGTGGTATATATAATTTATAAGATTATTTACTAATAAAAAATATAAATTATGGCCTTTAGACATTTTGGGGAGTTCGATGAAAAAATCCTTATCGATGTTTTTCATGTTCTTGTTCTGGTATGAGTAATGGTTTCTAAATCCACATAGAAATTTCTCTATCAACCTTAACATTATAATATAAAACGAATCGAGAAAAAAAACTATAAAATATATCTCTATAGGTTATCCCACTATAAATAATATTTCAAATCTCTATACATATTCATACATCCATGATGAATAGAGAATGATGATCTATGAACCTCCTCCAGTAGATCCTTCATCAACTATGGTATATACATGTCACATAATGGGTTAGTAAAGAATACCATTATGAAATAATTAAGGTTTAACTCAAGAACATTTATAACACACTTTTTTAGATATATATCTTATTATTCTGCTTATTTAATCTTTACATGCATATATGGTTGAACAATCATTCGTTAAAACCCATTCACACTAAAGGGTAATGTAATCATTGGTATGATGAATAAAATTCTCATTAAAAACTTTAAATTCAATTTTAATTTACATTTTTATTGTATCATGGATTCCATATAAGTTAACTTTTTTTGGAATTATAATGTAATGAGAAATTATCTATATTGTGCTGATAATATACTAGAAATCCATGAAAAATTAGGATCTATATCACATTCGTTGGTTAGGAAAATGTGCAATAACACCCATCTTTGATGTATCCATAGATTTTCAATCACATTAAATTAAATTACCTAAAAATGAAACTATCTTTATAGACAATTTAAACCTTTTATGTTTTTTATACAACTTATCCTTCCTTAGGGTCTTCAATAGAATACCAATGTGATATTCTTACTCTTCCTTTATCATTGAAAATAAATATTTATATCATCATTAATTACTTCCTCAAATTGAACCTGAAAATATATGGGCACTATTTTCTTAAATCAATGAATGTAGTAGAGGAATTAGTAAGTGAAAATGAAATCACCATAAAATTAACGTTCCTGTAGCTTATACATAAATCTTTCTAGGGTATATCCTCCCTCTTAACCATCAATTTATGAAATCTATAATGAAGATAAATCATTGAAAAGTATTTCTCTATGTGTAGATGGTCAAGAAAGTTTTAAATAGATGGTATATGCTTCTTGTTCATGATTTTGATCATCTTTAATTCCCAATAATTAATATATATACAACTTCATTCATGTTTCATCTAATGATAAAATGAATAGGTGAACCCCATGGTGACACACATGGATGAATGAATTCATTTTCAACATTCTCATAGAGATCACTGGTCAAATCTTATAATTCAATCAAGGTTATTCAATATAGATTCATTCAGTTATGTGTAAAACTAGATATGATTTTCATTGAGAACTCAACATAATGTTTTGATAGATTACTTAGAAACTCATTTTGAAATACCTAAAAAAACTACCCCACGATAAGAATATCATTGTTTTTTACTCTCTCTCCAAAATCTGAGATAAACCCTCATTTCTAATTGAAATAAATACCCATACAATGTATATGATTTCTATTGGGTGTTCATATTTATCATTTCAATAAAAATTTACTATATATTGGTTTGGAATTTCAATTTTGAAACCCCTTCTTCCAGAATTATTGTGAGATTTATGTCAATAAATCCAACCATTTCCAAAAATTAAAATTAATTTAACTAAAGGGATATAAATGATATTATTATGAATGAAATTCCAAAAAACATCAATCAGACATTAATCATAGACAGATGATGTCACCATCATAGCATTAAAGTCAATCATTTATAAATAAACATCAAATCATTGAAGATATGAATTTATATTCGTTCATACATTTCCTAATATATAAGAATTAATATAAATAATATCATTAATCGTACATAAATATTTGAAGAAACCTATTACCATATATAATTATTCAGTCTATCTCAAATACACTAATTTAAAAAAAATTGTTTCTTGACTATAAAGTATCATTAAAGAGAGTTATTAATCATAAAAAATTAATCATATAATGTCTAAATCGTTACAAATTCATTTTAATATATAAAATCTTAGGTTTAACCTTGGACACTAATGATCATTATCTATTAAAATATTTCATCATGGGCCATATTAAAAAGGTTAATTAAACTAATAATATGTCCTGAAAGTTTCAAACAATTTATGTAGTTATGGAACAATCACCGTGCACCAAAATGATGAAAAATATATATTTGACCAAATTCATTCAGGGTTATTACCACTAAATGCATTTGTCTTAAAACTAGGTCTGCTTTTAGTATCCATAAAAGATGTTTTCTGGGAAAACGACACTCCATTATTTATCATAACATATTATACTCTCAAATATATAAGACTATCCTTTGGGGTCTTTTTAAAGTGTTATCTTCCAAGTTTATAATGCTAACTAAACTGTGATATGATACACACTATAGTGACACATAATTTTCATACATAAAAATTATATCATAATATATGTAAATTCATTACATAAAAAAGTGTTACATGATACCATCATATTGGTCTAATGGATTTGGAAACTTGGATACATAAAAGAGTAGTTTGTAAGAGAACAACATCATCTCCCACTATGTTCTTCATAAATATAACCCTTCATTAACATATCATATATAATAGCATTCCTTATATTATGGGTATAGGAAACATAATATAGGTGAGAATAAAAGTTTAGAAAGGGTGAAAAAGGTAGATATCAATGATCACATAAACATAACATGATCATAAGATTTTGATAACACGACCTTAACATTTGGAAACTATACCCTCTTCTATATAGATCATAATCTTGTGTCATGGAATATGGAATGATAATTCATAATACATGAATTTTAAAGGAATGAAATAATGTGATACATGATAGTATAATATTAGCACAAGATAGATTATGTTAGCATTCATATAAGCATAGAAAATAATTTCATTAGTAGAAAATTCATAATTACATGACTATCATAGTGGAATGAGCTCACTCCCTTAACCATCATAGTGTTCAATGTTCACTCCCAAGACTATCATATTGGATAATTTCCCATTTTGAGCTAAATTCGCTACCCATTATAGTCCCTTTTTCCATGGTGATATCTATTATTATCCAATGGATTTGAGGAAAATATAATTATGGTCCCACATTCTACTTAATATATATAGTACTTATATATTACACAAGATCCTAAAACCATATTCATATCATATCTATTTTAAAGGAAATGGATTTCATAAAAATTTATTCATGGAATAAACCATTGAAAATAAATGGGTATCATATACATATTGTCTAGGAAATCATAAAATATAAATAGAAATAAAAATTACGGTAACATGGGATTATATCCCCAGTAAATATTAGGAAACATACAATGATTAAATATTAAATGGAATATGATTCTAATATATCTCAAGAATATTTTCCCATGGAAAATGTCATTTTCCACATGAAATCACTTATTTAAAATCTAAAAAATTCCAAATATTAAAGAAAAAATTTTGTTTTAAAATATCCTTGGATGATTTGTATTTATTTATTTAAATCATTTATTTTTCTAGACTATGGGAAACACCGTTGATGTTATCCATGTCAAAACAACGATTCCATTCACAATTTTTTGTAAAAATTAAAAAGTAACTCATTCTAAAAATTAGAAGATGATTCCAATTTAAAAATTATTAAAAAAATGTAAAACAATATAAATTACTTTGAAAAAATATTTTTATAATATTAAATAAAATATTTAAAAATATATTTGGAAAATTTGGACATGGAAGATAAATGATTTGTGAATAAAGATTGAAATATTCTCATTTTTTTATTAAAATTTTATTTCTACTCTAGAGTAAATAAAGATTTTGGTTCGGGTGTTGAAGTCGAACATTTGGAGAAGGGTCTTCCAGGAGGAGATAGGTGTCTTGAGTCTGTTTTGAAGCCCGCACGGTGGGAAATGGCGATGGTTGATTCCGGTGTGCGATGACTGATCTCCGTTGATTCACGATGACAAATCTCCGGAGGTGGTTTTTACTGGAGCAGATGTTGGCAAGGGAGTGTCAGTTGGGATGGATTTCTGATGATGTTGCGTCGTTGCGGTTTTTGACTTCGGTGATAGTGAGGTGGCACGTGGTGGATCTGATTGGCGCATTTGGGATCCTGGTTCGGCATGCATTCACGGCAGATAGATCTTTATGGGAGCCAGATGGTGGGATCTCATTTAGAGTCGACGGGGTGCGATTCAGGTGTTTTTTATGGAGCCCGCCTATCAGGGGGTTGGGCACTGGCGGCACAGTTGATTGCGGGCTGCGGACCAGGGGACTCGAAGCCCTGTGTTAGTTCGGTCTCGGCTCATGGAGATGGATAGAAGGTCCTTTGTGTCGAGAAGATGTGGTCCGGTGACGAGACGATGCTGGAAGGTTCTGATCATTGGGAGGTGACAGGGCTGGTTCGGCCGCATGAGTATTACTGGATACTGTCCAATGATGGTGGAGTGCGGACAGTGTTCCTGGGTGATCATCAATGGCATGGAATTATGCTACAGTGGTGTTGGTGGTTTCCACTAGTGGTGTGCTTTTTGGGTGACGACAGTTTCCATTCAGCGGACTGCTTTCCAGTATGTCATTTGTGTAGGAGTCCCAACGATGGCATTTGGATGGATTCTGATGATGTCGGGGTTGGGTGGGGGAAGATTGCGCTATGGTGGAAAACTTTTACGCGTCGACTTCAGTGAAAACCGGTTTCTTTGGCGCATGTAGGGTTTTTTCTTCATGACAGGCTGTGGAGGTGTGAACTTTTGACGGGATGGGGGTGACAATGGCCTCGAGATGGATGAAAGTGGTGATCTTGGCTTGGGGTCTTCCTCGGAAGCTACGTGCTTAGGCTGGTGATATCCTGGGTGGGTTTCTCATGGAACTATGATGGGTTGAATTCGTCTGTAATAAGATTGTTCCATTTAAATGATTGGATTTATGTTTTGGGTGTTTCCTTTTTCATTTTGTGGTGATGCTTGGGTGCATCACTTTATGTATCATTTGTAATTTTATTTTCTAATAAATTTTTAGGCCCGAATTTGTTCGATGCCTGAACATTCCTAGTAGAGTAAATAAAGATATAAGAATGAAAATAAAAATAAAAATTTTAGAAATAACTAGAAGTGATGACAATTCATGATTTTTATGAGATTTATATCATAACATTTCATTATCATAATAATAATAAAAAATCCAAATAAATAACGAGATTGTAACAACAAACCCTTACCATTTTGGAAATATCTAATTTATAGGTAAAAAGGGTGTTATATACACCATAAAAATGAAATTATTGGTGAATATGAAATATGACTCTTAGAAGTAAAGGTGAGTTGAAAATGTCCTACCTCTGGTCCAAAATCCTTCGTACATGTTTGATCATACTATATAATAAATATGGATTTATTTTAAATATATTTAAAAACCATACTCATATATCATAACATATATTATTTAAATACAAACTTTTGTCCCTCTTTTATAAATAATTCATTATCAAAATCACAACCCTGGGTGATAACAACATTAATTTTTTTGGAATATTTTCATTCGGTAGTTTTTATCTATATATTTTGATCATGGATACATCGTATATATACTATTAATAATGATATATTATATTATATATATTCCTAATATAAAAAATTTAATATATTTCATAAAAGTATATATCGAATAATGAATTATACTATTCATGGAGATGGTAGGTCATACATACACCTGACCATTATTTCCATTTTTTTGAAAGATTGAATGATAGAACGTTAAATATTATATTAACTTCATTTAATCATATTTATGTAATTTATATCATACAAATTCCTAATTTATATCATTGCTACCATATATGTTAATATTAAATAAAAAATAAATCACATCACTTTGTGGAGGCGGTAGTCCACACATATTCACTCATATTACAATGGAAAGGATGGTAAGAAAGTAGATATGATATTTTAATTCTATAAGTATAATTATGTCAGAAATATAATATATATAAATTAAATAAATTGTTATGTCCTTCCTTCATAAGTGGTGATGGAAAAAACTACATCGGTCATTGTGATGGTGGTCTACTGTACACCGGATCGATGGTTTCATTTTCCAGTTCATGTAAGTGGAAATGAATATTTTTTATTCAACTAATATATTATCATATTATTAAATTAAATATAATGTGGTTATTAACATAGTATATTTGATTATTATTTGGAAGAGGTGGAAGAAGAAAAATAAAAAAAATGCTTGGTTAATAATGATACCTCTAATTCAGAAAACCTCTTCACCTATTCACCATGATCATTCATAGAAGTATTTTCTAATATAACCAAGGATTATATAAAATTCAAATATTATTATAGAAGAGAGTTTTATGATGGGATAATATGAACCAAAATGATTTGGAAGTGTGAATAAAAGAGGACAGGATGTGCCGATTTACAATTGAGGTAAGTAGGAAATTTTATTTTTTAAAGGATTCACAATAATTCCACATCATATTATTAGATAGAAGGATAAAAAATGACGCATTAATGAACCTCATATGAGATAATGATTAAATAAGGCCATAAAATATAAATTAAAAATTTTTTCAAGTAATTTTATCTCTAATCGTTTTTGTTTAACCCCAGGGAAAACATATTTTAACGTTAAACATGGTAATTAGTGTTTACTATTCAATTTCAACAAAATTTTGATTGAATATATTAACTAATATGAATAATATTTTTTTTATAAATATGTAATCCATTTCACTAATTTATATTCACATAAGTGTAAGAATTTTAATTAACAATTCTATTAGAGAAGCAACGAAAAAGTGGTTTAAAAAACTCCAAAGTACATAATGTTTTTATATTGAAATTTTAAATAAAATTAAATACAAAAAAATAAATTTTATTAATTATAAAAAAATATAGTTTTTTTAAATTTTAATAGTTTTTAATTAACTTTTTGTCATTTTAAATACAATAAATAATAAATAATATTTTAATAAAAATCATTATTCTCACTATTAATCCAAAAATAATTATTTTCAGAATATTTTAAAAAATAAAATCTAAGATTATTTCACGTGGTTATTATTAAAATGAATAAAATTTTTAAAAATAATTTTATTAAAATAGAAAATTTAATTTTATTATTTTTTCACAAAATCAAAGGAAAATGATTTTATAGAAAAAAGTTTTTTTAAAGCATATAATGACATTAATAAACTATAGTTTATTATTGGAAACCATTATATATTTTTGTCAAATTTTTTCATTCCTATTTATGAAACCAATTTAATGGAAAAGATATATAAATAAAAAAATTAGGTTTCATTTAGACATGGAGTTGTAGGTATCAATATTTTTTGAAGAGATTAATTCTATTAAATGTAATGTTTCATAAAATATTAGGGGTGTTATAGTCAATGTACCTCTCTATCGATTATCATGAGATTAAATAGGTCATGATAAAGGAATAATATCGTCATACCTTTGTTGATTACTTTTTTGATCAGTTATGTGGAGCTCATTACATCTCTATTGTAGATCATCAGTCATAATATTATCAAGTAAAGGTGAAGACAAGGGATTTCCCCATGAATTTATTTAATATAAGTCACCAGAACTGTGAGTTTATAGTGATTCCATATGGACCAAACAACTCCACAAATTTATTCACAGACTTATTTAATATAGTATTTAGGGATTACCAAGATAAGTATTTGTATTAATTATAGGTCATATCTTATCTACTCCAACAGAAATGAGTAGAATTTGAAGAATTTTAATAATATAATGAAGACCAGTCAAATGAAAAGGTTATAAGATATGAAGAGTAAATTAGAGAATTATATTGGTAATTTATCATTCCTAGGTATTTTTATCACAAAAAATGTATATATTTTGTCCCTTAAAAATAGTGGAAACTGAATGATTTACTATAAAAAAAATATGTGATAGAAATCAGTCGATTGGTTGGATTGAGTGGGTATATCATCGATTTTTTAGAATAACTTCATGATTTTCAACACCAATAAACAAAATAACATATAAGGGGTGATGTTCTTATGGAATATTGAATCCAATGGGAGAATTAAATAAGTATAAAATATGTTATTCACCACAACTATCCTCATATTTTCCACAAGTGGGGTTTGTGATTTGATGTATAATGTTGCACCAAAAAAAGTAATGAGTTTTATAAACATGTAAGATGAGAAATTGATAGATTATGACTCCTTCAAATAAATGATCTATTTATATAACTACCCAATAGATGTTTTTTGCCTAATTTTATCTTCATATTGATTATTTAGAAACATTATCTATATGGGGATAAGTGTGACATATATAAATCATAAAATAAAATGGATAAATTCAAAAAAAATATCAATATTATCCAATGAAGTATCTTGAGGATGATAATGTATTTTTAATGTTCAATCCATTACCTTGATGTAGAGTTAAAAAAATTGGTATATACTCAAAGCAGTATGGATCCTAAAACCCTATCAATGATTAGGATTTAAAGAGATCCAATCTCTATAGACAGGAAAATGATAGACATATGAAAAATAAAATTATCTTCATCATACCATTATCAAAAAACTTCTCAATCATCTCTTATTGAGAGGATCATGGTGGCCCAAAAATATGATGCGGAGCTACAAAAAGTGTTATAGAATATTACAAATTTTGAATTTACTAAATATAGAGATATTATTTTTGGAACCCATATATGTGTCCCATAATAAGTATAAATCAAGATGTAATTTCATGATTATGTTAATAGGTCATCATTTTCTATTTTTTTAGGAAGTAATAAAATTTAAATCTATTTGAGGAATAATTTCTGGTGGGATAACATGACTTGAGAGACTATGGAATTTGTATCTCAATTATT
This sequence comes from Viscum album, assembly GCA_963277665.1. NCBI lineage: Eukaryota > Viridiplantae > Streptophyta > Magnoliopsida > Santalales > Viscaceae > Viscum > Viscum album. Next base: position 1,711,561,138 of record OY728157.1, on the reverse strand, counting down.
GGTGTCCCACAAGATAAGGATAATGTATATAAGTATAAGATTATGAATTAAACATCACTCATACCCATATGTAAATGTCAAAAAAATAACTAAGGTTTTCAACATTGGACTTACAAGAACATTTGAAGGAAAAAAATTCCACCTATTTGGTTGCCAATTTCAATATAATGTCATCACATTTCATTACTATCAATGAATATATATACATTTACCAACTCTCCATGTAATGGAACAAACCCTTAGGATTTTTAATTAACCAAAATGTTTTAATGTAGGTGTCTAAGGAAGGGATAGGGTGTTTTAGGGACATATGTGCCACTACAATAGTGATTCATTCAAACAACTTTCCAAATTTCTAGTTTTCCAATGGTGTCTCACTATAGAAGTGATTCATTTATGGAGTTGAATCATTCTACCGGTGAATCACTCTAGTATTGACTAATTTCTGACAATGACTTGTTATGGTGGTGACACATTCTGGGGGTGATTCATCCTTGCGGTGACTCAACCTGACAGTTTTTCATTTTTCCATAATTTTATAATTTCTCAAAAATGTTACACAATCATTATTTTTACATAATTTATAAATTAAAATGGCTTCAATAACTAAATTATTGAATTTATAAATCCTTTAAAAAATAAATCAATTGTATCATTTGATTCTAAAAATTATGAATGCATCTTTAATATCTAAAGCATGCAGTTTTATTGAGATATACATTTAATGGTATACCAATCCATTCAAAATCCCCATAGTTTCATATCTATTATTTATAAGGAAGATACATTCCCTTCGTTCATTCCTTCTTCTTTATCTTAATACAATAGGTTCCAAATCCATATTTCTTGTAGTTTTAGAACATTATACTCTAGGTGGTTAGATTTCTCACTATCCAAGAAGCAGTTTTGTCTTGCACACGCACACCCCATTTTAGTGTAGAAAGCTAGTGAAAGGATTATTCCTCCCACATAGGATTTACTTCATTTCTATTTATGTTTATCCTTATGGATTGGTTTATAATTCTTATCCATGTTCATATGGTTGAATCTAGTTTATGTAAGATAAAAAAATTGTGTTAAATTAAATATAAATTAGCAGGGGAATGTGATATATAATGTTACATCTTTTTATTGATTTTATTTTTATTGATTTGATATTATGATTGTGTGGGTGTAATTCTATAATAAAGGTCATTTATTTTAGTGATATGATTCTACTATAGTGACTTCTCTTTTGAAACCTCAATTTTTCTGATTATTTTCTATAATCATAAATAAATGGATAACCACATATCGTTAGTTAATGAATTTGATTCCTTAGGATCCAATGGATTATGTGATAACACCCTTAATTAAGGAAGTGAAATTTAATAATAGATCCATTTATAAATAAAACAAATGGTTGTGTTTTCATATGAGATATGATGTGTGTGTGGGAAGTGGATATAAAATGGTTTAATAGTGGGGTTGTGATGAAAGGGGGAGGTGGATGTGGTTGTCGGGTTGTCTCAATTTGTTTCATATTGTGTGTTGTTTTGTTTTAGGTTCCCATCAGGTATGAATGGGGATAATAATGATCTAGGAATATAAATCATTGAATATTTTCTTAATATAACTGGTTGGTAAGAAAGAATATGGAAAATGTTTTATCAATTATTAAATATTGAAAACAATCTCTGGATTGTGATCTGCTTCTATATGGTTATGCATTTAATCTTAGAAGCATATGTGGGGTAACTAGTAGTCAGGGTGGTGATCTTCTTGACAACCTATAGGTGGGGTTTGTGAGGATATATATATATATATATATATATCCTTTCAATTTCTATATGCACGCACTCACATCGATCACTATGTGCCGACACCCACATAGTCACATTGGGTGTTTATTTCCCAACATCTCAGTGGAGGATGGATGGCTGGTCACCTGATCTTCCCTACTCCCACATCTTGGATATAATTTCCCAGGTGTATTTGGTTGAGTTGGGATGTGTTATCCCATGTTTATTCAGGTGAGATATGAAATGGTGTCCCAGGTGTCATTGGGATGATATGAGATCAAATATGTGTCCCATGTGTGTGTGGATGGGATGGGATTTGATGTGAAGTGATGTGTGGTCTTGGTTTTTGTGGGAAATATTTTTATTAGGTGTGGTCTAGATGTGTGTGGGTGGAATGTGGTGTGATATATTGAGAAGATGTGGTAGCATTATGATGTTTGACGTTGGGGTGTGAGAGTGAGTAATGAGTGGGAAAGTGGTGCATTGTACCTCATCATCGATGTGGTATATATTATATTATATTACATGGATGTTTTATTTGGTGAGAGAGCCTTGGTGAACTTAGTGTTATGGTTAGTGTACTTGTTAGGTGTTTTTTGATTATTTTGTTTTCTCATGGGTTCTTTAGAATGCTCATTCCAATTGGGTATAAGAGACTTTAGTTTTCCTACTAAGTATTCCAGTATTCTCACCCTATGTATATAAAAACGATTTTTAGAATTTCATTTGGACTTTGAGGACTGTGCTGGACCATACTAGCCATACGCCCAGATAGTTTTTGTGTCGTTACTCTAGTTATGTTTTTTGATATTTACTTTGGATGTTTTTTTATTAGATTTATTTACACATGAATTGTTGAATGATTTTTGGATTTCCTTTATTTTTATGACATTGAGTTGTTTATAGTTGATTCATTCTATCTCTTCATATTGTTTTTTTATAATGGGTAATGCCTCCTATATTGTGATATTTGTACACCATTCGTTCTTGTCACCATCGAGATGCCTGTTAGATATAGTACTCGATGTTTCTTTTCTCTCTCCCCTCATTGTAGTATCTTTGGAGGGAGGGGTCATGATAGAGTGGTATTTGAGCTAATAGGAGATTGATATGATGGATTTCAGATTCCGACATAGAAGAATTCATGGTTGGTATGGGAACGGTTCCAATTGACCTTGGAGACTGACATAGTCTTGGGAGACCAACATGGAAAAGTTATTTTAGGTCCCCCATGATCAAGTGCATTGACTCTGAGCTTGTTGAATAACCAAGTGAGATGGGACTGCTTGTACGGTAGTGTCCTAGGAAAGGTACTTTCATCATGATTACATGTGTTCTTATGTGAATTGGGTGATCTCTGAATGTTAAAATGAAGTAAATAAATCAATAAATTTTATATTTGTTTATCTAACATCTTCCCATGCTATTATTTTCAATAATTTGTACTATATTTATAAACTATAAATATAACCAAAAAGAAAGAGTAAAATGATAGTTAACTGGCCTGAGATACTTATTTAAAATCATCATTAGGATTGATTGTGTTGTTTCATTTCCTATTATAAAATTATTCTTAATGAATTTAATTTTTATTCGTTTGTCAGAAATGTATAAAATCTCATATAGTTTTCCATATTTTATAGAAAAAATTATAGCAAAATGATTAGTTTACTTGTTTATGATCAATTGTTTAATTTTGAAAACCCTTTTGAAGCATGAACACCAAATTGGATTTCATACTATTAGAATAAAATAAATTATTTTGAAACTATTCTAATAATTATACTTGTTTGCATGTTAGTTAATATGTCATGCATTTCATTCCATTTATAATTATTCATGAGAATGTGCTATGAAAATAATGTAAAAATTGGTTTTATCATTTAAATACTAAAATTTATGAAAGTAACCATATCGATTATAGATAATTCCATTGAATTTGGAAACCTTGATAAGAATAACATGATCCATATTTTATATTGATTGGATTTGAACATTATTAATTTAACCATATATTATAAGCATGTGTTGGGGTAGAAATTCACATGAAATTTATTTCTAAATTTTGGACAATGATAAGCATGTTTTTGGTAACATGTTTAGACATACAAATATTTAAATTATTAAAGATATTATTTTACGACTAATATGAAATTTTAAGTACTGAAATAACCTTACCTCATATGTTAATTCATGATTTTTTTCTTACGGGAAGCATTATTAAAGTTTAAATAATTTTTTCCTTAATTAGGGAAATTATAGTGTGAGATACTTTATCATGTAGCATGTTTAATATTTTTCATTTAAATACTTATATAGAGATAAGATTTCCTTATTGATGTATAGACACATGTTTTCATGATCCCTAAAATGATTAAATAATGTTTATTTCAATATTGATAAATAATGAGGAATAGTAATACAACATGTTAATTTTTTTATTTCATTGTAAGAAAGGATATTTTATTTTTGATGGCGTTAAATAAATTTTGTATTCGTAATGGGGTATTTGAATTAAACACAAGCTCCTAGAATGAATAATTTTTCAAATTAATTTGGAAGTGAATATCTTTGTTAACAATATGAACCTTTATAGTATTGTTCAACATATTAATCCATACATGTTAGAAGACATGTGTTTAGTTTAATTTTTTCTTGGATTTATGTCTAGTCCATTTTGATTCAAATAATGATGTTTTAATGGAAATAACCAGAAAATGGTGAGTGTTGTTTGTGGTTACATTGTTAATGATGCATTGAAGTGTTCGCATGCCTTTAAAAAAATAATTTTTTTAATCCTATTATTCTCTATGATTATCATGGGTTATGATACCCTAGATGTTACAAATATATTATGCTCACCCAATATTAAAATTATACGCAATTATATATTGTTAATGAAAATTCCACCAAATAAAATTTCAAATTGTGCAAGAATACTCATGCTAAATAATTATGTGAATTAATGTAAGCCACTAAATAATTGTATATAGTGGTATTTTTTGTAGCTATGTGTAATTTTATTGTTGTGATTCCATTTGTGACTTGTGATTGAAAACTTCAAGCATATGAAGAGGGGTAAACCTATCCCATAATCCATATGTGTTATAATTTAACAAGATTGAAGTTGTGTTGATGACTCAGAGCTTCCCAAAGAGGATAATATCTCGACATATGAAAGTCAATTCCCTGATTTGTGTGTTTGGTGATTTTGTGTGTAATGATAATGGTGACATTTGGTTTTAGAAATCTGTAGTATTATATAGAGAATGTGGTTTTGTGAAAATTTGGGTTTCTTACTGATAATAAATTAGTGTGGTGATGTGGTTTCACCAAATTTCTGGTATTGATTTTCATTGGATGGTATGTTTACCTGGTGGTTGGGTTCTATACTTGTGGTGATGTGTCGTAGATAAGTTCATGGTTGTTGCAATTATATAGGTTTTATTGTGTTGTTTTGTGGTTATGTTAATGGGATACCTCACCTCTCAACAAATGATAATCTATTAATGTCGATTATAAAATAAAATGGTTGTTTTTTAAATTAAGAAATTCATGAAGATGAGCTTGCTTCCCCTGCATAAATCTTTTATAAATTAAGTGACAAGAATGGTTTACTATTACATTGTTTGTTGTTATATATTGGTTGATGTGTTTTTTATAACCATTTATGTGAACTTATTCATGTTTGAGAGGTATTTACCCCATGGTTATTGTTTTTAAAATATTTCTTAGATTTTAATTTATTTTTCCCATCGGTTATTGTATTTCAAATACATCAACAAACATGATTGGATTTTCATGGGTTGGTAGATTGGACCACCATTAACTTTTAATCCTAGAATGTTTTTGAATCTTCAAGAGGAAGAATTAAACTAGTTTAGGTTCTACAGAGTCATGGTGGCCTAGAGGAGAGTCCTTAATAGTGTGAGAGGGAGAAGCAGGCCTTGTACATAGAGTTTTTTTAAGTTTACCCTTGTCTTTTTTTATTTATAATTTTTTATTCAAACTGTGGTTCTTAATGAATATTTATGTTTCCCCTTTATGTTATGTGTGATGTTGGAGTATGTTCTGACAAGATAAAAAGGGAGTACTTGATTCCTAATCAAGACACATTTTGATATGATGTGATTAAACCCATGTGGGTGAGTTTGAGATTCCCAGAGTGGATAAAGTATTAACATTGAGGACCAAATTTTCTTATTCTTATGTTCAGGGATGTATGTTTTTTAGTTTTTGTGGGTGTTTGGATAGAATTTTTGTTTTATGGTAGTGTTTCAGTTGTAAAGAAATCCTTGAGTGGTATCTCAAGAGAAGGTTGTTTGTAAATTTTATCTACATCCTTCTATGTTGGTTTTGAATTCTCAAGGGCATGAATTATTTGATATGTATCTAGTGTAAAGACCTAAACATTCTGAAACGATTTTGATTCAAAAAAATCTAATAATTGATTTGTATGGGGGAAGTCTAGTAATGTTTTGGGACATGTGATTCATTCCCATGGTAATTCATTCCATTTGTTTTCCATATTTCTATTTCTCCAATGGTGACTCACTCATGCGATGAATCATTTCAATCCATGACTTATTATGGTAGTGACTCACTCTGGAAGTGATTCATTTTTTGTGGACATTAATTTCGGCAGTGACTCATTCTAGTAGTGAGTCATCTTGCAAGCATCTCATCCAAATAGTTTTCCACTACCCATAATTTTTTAGTTTTTCAAAAAATTCTAGAATCCCTACATTGATTACTTTTATAAATAAAAATGGGTTTGATAACATAATTAAGGAATTTTATATCCATTTGAAATATATATATATATATATTTAGTTTCTGAAAAGTCTGAATTTCTTTAAAACGTCTAATACATGTGCGGGAAAAATGCAAGTGTTTGTCCTAGGTGAGATGTGTTGTGAGGTGTGGCATGAGTTTGTGTAGATGGGATTTGATGTGATATATCCTAAATAAGAGGGAACACCATGATTCATTCTTTTGGTGTGTTTGAGAAACTAATCAATAGGAATGTGGTGTGAAGTTTACTATCATCAATGTACATTGTATTATATGATATTAAATGGATGAATTATTTAGTGATCGTAAATTAGTGTGGATGGGGTTTTTTTGTCTACTTGTTAGGTGATGTTTGGTTTTTCTATTTTCTTATGAGTACATTAGTGTTCTCCTTCCACTTTTTCATGAGAGAATTTGGTTTCCTAATAGGTATACTGGCATGATCAATATATGTATATAAAAACAATTTTTCATGTTTCCAGGAGGACTTTTCATATATTGATTGACCTTACTAACCATACCCTTGGATAGTTTATTTGTTGATGCTATATTTTTTTGGTATTTACTTTGGAGACATTTATTTGCATTAGTTTTATTTACAAATTCATTGTGGGAAGGTTTTTGTCTTTATTTTATTTCTATTTGATAGGGTTATTTTCATTCGAATTATTCTATCTTCTGATTTTATTTCCTAATAAGTTCTAATGCCTCTTATATTATGGTATTTGTACACCCATTGTGTTAGTCTTCATCCTGAGGCCTACATGAGGTTGGACTCGAGGCCATTATCTCTCTCCCCTCACTATGATATGTTTGGAAGGATAAGGTCATGACACTCCAAGATATACATAATGAATATGGTAGCAACTCATAGATGGACATTATACAATGTATCTCATTAAGATCCAAGGTTTACCTTGATTTTCTATAGAATCCATTAATGATCATTGTATTTAGATATGGGTTTCAGTACTTATTATCACCCACAAATGGATGGTCTATCTGATAGAACCATTGAAAATATTGAGGCTATGATGAGATATTATTCAATGGATTTCATATGATGTTGGTATCAACAATATCCAATAGTGGGGTTCTCATATAAAAAAATAAATTATAGAATTCAAATGGAACAATATCAGGATATTTATGGGATGATTTTTCAGACCCCAACTTGTTAGGATGATGTTAGAGTGTGAATGCATATGTGACATGAATTTATTAAATATAAGATGTAGAATGATTAAAACATTCAATATCATTTTGAAAAGGGAAAAATTATACATAAAATAAATATAGGAAATCATCGATGTGACATAGAGATTGAGGTTAGAGATATGGTTTTCCTTCATATATAACCATGAAAGAAAGCCGTGAGTTTTTAAAAAAAATAGAAATTATAGTCCATGATACATATACTCCTTTTAAATCCCTAAATACATTATATTTATGGCCTATATAATAACACTCAATCTTAACCAACTTTCTATACATGATGTGTTCCATGAATCTCTATTAAGGAAGAACTTATTCGACCCCTCACATATATCAACTCTATATGTGGTACACCAGGATAAATTTTTTTAATATGAGGAGAAGCCTTTAATGTTCTTAGATCATAGATACATTGTTCTATGAAATATTAAAACATGCCTTCTAAATGTGTTGAGGTAAAACCAGATGATTGAGGATGAAACATGGGAACTGGAAAAAGTGATTAAAAATCATTTTTGACATATATTTTAGTGTATGAAATGAAATTTTGAGGGTGAAATTTATGAAATAGGGGAGAATGTGATGACACAAATCTTTATAAATGAATTTCCTTTTTGATTGGGTAAATTCCATATTGTTATTGAAAACACATTCACTACTTTGGTTATTATAGACCAATATAGATTGTTTGATTTAAAAGGACATTAATCATATTAACCTTCTATAATAGTAATTTTATAATCACAAATAAGATTAGTATTAATTAAGGGTTATGATAAAGTCTAATTGACTCAGATTAAAGAAGTGATATCCTTAACTAGTAGGATTTTCCACTATGAATCTCATCAATCTAAGATTTTGAGGGAGGTAACATCCCCAGAATTTTCCCATGACTAATACCAGGTCGATATCCAACAACAATAGCTCATCAAAAATAGTTTATGGGTGAATTCAAAGCTTATCAAGGTCATGACTATAATAATGTTCACTAAACCACCCCAGGAAATACTAATTATCACACACCTTACCCTTAGGGAACACAGTGGTTTAATATGGTGTTTTTTATCAAAATAATATAAATATAATTTTATTTATTTTCATTATAATGAAAAATAATTATATTATTTATTTTTAATATTACTTGAACATTGATTATATAATGGTTTTGATAAAAATTAGATTTAGATATGAAGACATTCGAATTGTATTATTAGGAAATACTTAATTTCAATTATGAAACTCTATAGAAAAATGAATGCTTTTTTGAAAAATATAATTTTTAATAAAATATTATTATTTGATAATACATCTTTAAGTATAAATGATAATATAAGTTATTTAAGTCCAATGTAACATTTATAAGGTTCAAAAAGTGTTTAATGCCATAAAAAATATATATTCAAGTAAATAGATATTTTTATTTGAAAGTCAAAAATTTCATATTTTGAAAATAATTTTTGAATAATATATATTATTTTTTAAAATAGAACATAACAATTATCCAATTTTTAATTTATCATATTTTTTCATGAGAATGGATTTTTTTGTAAACAAATAAAATTTTGTATAAATATAAAGTATGTATTATGAAATCACGATGACCCAAATGTGATGTAATGAATTCCATAAAATGAATCCATGATCAAATATATATTTATCCTTTAAAATTATGTAACTTTTAAGTTGTTTTATTAATTTTACAATCCCTCAATGAATCATCCAATATATATATATATATATATGATATTTTATGGTTATAAAATCAATTCTTTAAGAACAATACTCACTTCCACATCACCAAAGGAATTATATTAATATGATTAGTTAATTTACATATAAAATATTCAAAATATTTCAACATTGGTATAAAAATGACAAATAATCATGGGTTGTTTTTTATTATTATTTAATCATATATAATGAAAAACCTATGTAAAGATATTATTAATGAAATTCCGTCACTTTCGATATAAATAACCACAGAGCCACCAAATCCACATCACTAAAAACACAATTGGAATAAATTTCCTCTCTCTATTCCTCTATAAATTCCTCAGATGGTGTTCTTAAACTCTTAATAAACTCGTCTCATGATTTTAGAAGCACCCTCTAATGGTAAAGAATGATGTCATCTTCCTCTTTATTAATGCACATTATTTTCATTATTCCATTTTATTTCAAATTATTCAATTTTTCATATGTTTTTACACATAATGTTTTCTATCAAAATGATTGAAATGTAATTAGAGACCACCTATAACTCTCATTTTCCTTTATATGAATGATTATATACGCATTTTATGCTACCATAATTATCTTGTGAATTTCTATACAAAACTATTATATGGATAATACACATACACATTTCCACTCATGCGTATCCACCTACATATACCTATTCTTTAACGGTTTAATAATTCATTATTTTTTACCCAAACTCCATAAAGTTTGCATTAAAATTGATGAAATATGTCATTATGTTGTATGATCTATTTGGAACACAAATGCATGTACTATATATGAAGGTGAAAAAGGGTCTGAAATTATATATCCCTCCAATGCTTTGGGTAATGTTTTTATCTCATGATATAACATGTATTTCTAATGGGATGATATTATAATAAAACTATTTTATCATGTCTTGGTAGTTATCATTTGTTATACTTATGATGTTATGTTTTATATTGTTTCAAAATTATTATGTTTCATGGGTGTTGTCATCACATATCATGATTAGATTCACATGTTTATGATTCCCACCCATTTTATGTCACCTTGATATGTATCTTTAATGACACGTATTATATCAATTATTTTATTATTTTATTATTCCCTTTATTTAATTTATAGATCACCCAATTCTTATGCATACCCCCATGTTATCCCATGCCATTTTTGAAGATACATTTAACATTTAGAGTAAAATAAGACATTCTAAACACTGTTGTCTTATCCCTATTTCATGTTATTATTTTATTTATCTAATTACCGAAGGAAAAAAGGTCAATAGATATTTTGGGATTTTATTTTGTGATAATGTATGTAATAATTAATTAATTAACATTTTCAAAAGATATCAGTTGTTAAAATGTTTTTTTATTAAATAATAATTCCTAAATGGATTACGTTAGAATGTGTTTTTTTAAAATGAGTAGAAAGATGGTTTTTTGTGAGGGTAAAATATTATGATAGAAAATTCACTTTATATGCTCATGAAAGAAGAAGGATACAGAATTCCTAACATGACCAATACATGATAAAGCACAGTTTCTAGAATGAAGGAGTTGCGTACAAAATTTATATAAAAAATATTAATAATTGAAATATTATTGAACTTTAATATTTTATTTTAATAATTATTTGTTTAGGGAATAATTAATACTATAATAAAAAATTATTATTCAGTATTTCCAATTTTTAAATGTCAATTAATAGAGAGTAATTTTTTCTTGTCTCATAGATGATACAATATGGGAATGTCAAATTCAACTATGAATATACATATGAATATTTACTATAGAAATTATTTTTTATTGATTTTCAATGTATATGAAATCTAAAATTTCAAATAAGTTGAAATTTATAGTTGATGATGATGGAAAATAAATCAATTCCATCATATACACTATGTTTATTATTATCAATATATTGACAACAATGACATGACCTAACATTGTGTTCATTTTTTATGAAACTTGGTAAAAGAGTAATTACATGGGAATAAATATTATTGGTGTATAGAGGATAATGTGTTATATCAATGACATATTTAATTTCAATTTTATTAAAAATTTCACGTCAATGTTTGAGATCTTTAGAAATACATACATGAAATCAGATGTTAAATAATTGAGGGAAAGTAAGAGTTATTTGGTATATTATATCATGGATTATAGTGAAATTCATGGATCTATTATAAATATTATTCCATTTAATTGAGAAATGTAGAAGCTAAATGTCATGTTCCAACACAACTTTACATGAAACTATTGTGGATGAAGTAATAGTTTAATAATATTAGAGTTAAACTGATCAATTTAGCTGAAATATAATATGATAATTCAAATCCTCTAAATCTTTTAAAAAATAATTTTTTTCACTCATTGATGAATCACATTGATTCCATTTATCATTTTTTTCCAATATTATTCTATGAATGGTATGGTGAAATTTTAGTATGTGCATACAACAATTTAGGTTAAATATATCATGACCATACCATTTCTCATGGTGGTGTTTGAGAGGAATTGACAATCTCTTAATGTCATGTTGGCATTATAGTTTCAGAGAATTTTATTATGGAGCCCAATTACTTATATTTTGAAATGGATTTCCTCATATTATACTAAATGTTATTTTCCTCTCACAATTCTAAAGTGTGCGATGTTTTTTTTCCTTTACTAATGTGGAGAGATATTGACCATAAAATGGTTTGTGATATATTAATCCCTATTTAGGGGTGAATATAAAAATGCTAAAGCCATTATTTTATGGACTAAATATCAATAGTTGAAATGAAAATGAAATATGATGGATAATTTGGGTCCTGTAGATGTCAAGAGATAAATGATTTGTTGAATATAGTTATTATTTAATGATCTTCGAATAATAATGTTGCTTGTCATACAGATAATGAAACATGTGTTCTTCGAGTACATATCAAGAGATACTACAATAACTACAAGGTTTTGGGGAGGAAAATATATGATTGTAGTTGAAAGTGAAAATGAATATAAATGATGATGGTTTTAATGTTTTAGGCATAGTTAATGAACCCAAAGGCGGAGATTATTTGGAAAATATCACTCAATGTGAATTTTATAATATTTTGAGATTTTTTTATATAAACTTTAGATTGAAAAGGTTCTATAGTGAATAATATAATTATATATAGATAACCAGATATATTTTGAAGGGTTTATAGTCAACTTGAAATTTTTTTATAGATTTTGGTGGAAGGGATGTATTTTAAAACAAGTTAGGAATACTCAAATATATGTAGAATTAAAAAACATTCAATGAGATCAGATTTGGTTTTAGTGAGAAGAAATAGATGATTTGTTTCTTATGTGAAATATTTTGTGATAGATTAGTCATTTCTATAAGAGTACACTTATCAGTGCATTAATTTAGATGGAAATGAAGGGAAAGGATAAAAAAATTATACCATAAGGGGTTTTTGAATATATATTAATATCAATGGAGTCTTTTGTGTAAATAAATATCATGTAGAAACTATGATATGTTATGTGAACCAATTTTTCATGAATGTGAGTTATAAAGTTATCACTATAAAATAAAATGAGTTTTAAAGAATCCTTATGTAAATAGTTTATAATTTGTTTTGTAGATTTTATTTCATTATTAAGATGAAAAAACAATTCATAACACACAGACTATGGTGTAATAAATTTTTTCAAATTATAAAATAAAAAAATTATTATAGAAAATTTAGAACACATTATTTGACAGGGAAGTGAGTTTAAAAATTGTGAGAGAACAATGTGTTCACGAATTAATTATTTCTATCCTCAAGGGACAATGATTTTTATTTGACCATTATAAAAATATTAACTATCCCTATGTAGGTAAAAATTTTAATAATCCATTGGATCACTAATTTTTCCACATTATCAGTTCATATCTGTTTTAAAGGAATTTGGTTTTCATAATAAATATGGAACATGAACATTGTAAATAGTTTTTTTATTGAAATTGGAATATAGTTACCCCTATCTATTTCCATATTTACCTTGGCTAGGTAAAGCAAAAAAACAATATATACCTACAATAGAAAAATATGTTTCACATAATACTAAATTTCCCAATAAAATTCTTTTATAAACAAAATATATGTAAATTTGATGTGGAGTATTAAGGGATTCCACTCATAGTTTGTAACCTCATCTTCCTCAATAACATGAAGTCCTATCCATAGTTCTTGTCCAAAAAATGTCATAATTTCAAAAAATAATACCTCCATGAAAATGTCTTCCCAATAATAGAAATATTAATATGAACCTTTATATATTTTTTTAAGGTGGGGATTCTAACATTGGGTTGAATATATAGTTTAGGTATCACCTAAATTTTCAAAGACTTATATAATCATCATTGAAACTTTTATGTGAAAAAATAGTTGGATATTTAATTTAAACTAAAAATCACATAATTATTAATAATATATTAAATAAAATAGATATAAAAAAACACCACTCTATGTATCAATGATAACAATTCCATTGATGTTGATTGATGTACTCCTCCATATTTCATTCAAATATTCAATGATACAATGAATGTGGGTCAACCACATCGTATAAACATGTAATAATTGCTAATATTCCAAGGGAATAAATTTATTTTTCAGTGATAAAAACATCAAAATAGAAATATATATCACCAAACAGTTGATCTATATTCTTATTCAAATGGGTATCATAAAACATGGGTTTATTGGGTTAGTAAGACTCTTGAAAATATATCCTCTAGTAGTTATACTTTAATTCCTCATCCTGGCCACAGAAAATATGAGATCCCATCAATATATCTTACAAAAAAACTAAATGAGGTTATCATCATCTATTTAGTTTAATGACCACAAAAAAATGATCCAAATTACATGATAAAAATTTTAATGTAATAGTTTTAAATTATATAAATTTTTTAGGCTTACGTAATAACCATTAAAATTAAACACATGAATAAATAATAACTTAATTACTACTTTTTTTATCCCCTCAATATATACACTCTTTATCAAATATTATTATCAATATAACAAGTTGTTTTATTTTGATGAAATCTTTCTTCAATATCATTGAAAAGTTTCTTTTCAAATATCATCTGAATGGTTTAAATGATACATTATGCCTAAAAAATTATTAAAATTCTTAGATGTGTATACTATACAATATATCCTAATAGAGAATTCATACTCATATACCACACTCTCATTAATCATCCCCATAAAAATCCATGTGGGGTTTTTGGTGATATTAGGGGTGAAAAATAGTGACCACGTCTAATAGTTCATGAGTTTAAAGATGGAATAAAAGGTTTGAAAAATAATATATTTATGGACATACCCATTTTAATATCCTAAAATATTATATATATGACTTTATATTTTTTACAGGTTATCTTTTAAACTAATTTTTTTATACCTTTAATGGTTTTTTGTTTAAGATTGTTTTAGGAGAAATTTGGGAATTTGGGGAGAAAATGGTAATGTGCATGGTGGGAAAAGTGTATTCCAAAATCGTGTTCCTACCACCAGCAAATTATGATACTTTAGGAAGTGGGTGATTTCATAGTTGGTGTGAAATGCTTCAAACGATGATCCATGTTAGGAGAAATTTTTCCCCCCACATTAAAAGAGGTATACTAATAGGATGTATGGTTTGGAAAACCATGCACCCCATCCGAAGAAAACATATCGTGGAATTATTTTCATTAAATTTTTATTTTAAAATTCAAAAACCCCCCACAAAATTTACCCACATTCACAACCACTCATCCTAATATGTTCTCTCTTATTTTTTGGTTGTCCCATAGAGGATTACAAGTCATTAAAACAACCATTATCGATGAATCTAAGATCAGATTTATGTATCTGCACCTCTTTGGTTATGTGCTTTATTATCCATTAGAGTTATATTTATATTCCCTCTCTTTGTAATTAAATATTAATATTTTCTTAATCATTAGAGTTCGATTAGAACAATGTTTTGATAGTTTTTTCTTCATTTTATCTCAGATCAATATTTTGGATTTATGTGTCATTCTTTATTGTGTAATTGAACGTTCCATGTCAATTTGGGAAAATTTCATTTGGTGAAGGGTTTCCAATGATATTGTTGTAGGGGGTGTAAATTGGAAATCCCATATTATTTATTATAATATTGGGAATGGAATTTTTATTTATAAAATTTCATGATTGGTAATAACATATTTAATTGAATTAATCAATTTATTAAATAATTAATAGAATTGTGGGATTATGAATTTCATGGGAAATTGGGATTTTGTAATTGAACAATTAAATAAGATTTTGTAATTTTTTAATTGTTGAGATATGGAATTTATTGATAATGTGAATAAAGGGATGTTTGGAATAACAATGAATGTTTAAGAGATTATGTGAATAAATGTCTATAAATGGTTTAAATGATGAATTTTTGTATTATTCCGTGAGATTGAAGTGTTTATCCATGTTAATTTTTTGTAATTGAAATGGTATACGATGATGTGAAATGTTGATGAGTAGGTTATTGATGATTAACCTTACTAATGTGGCATATGTGATTGATTGTTAAATGGTTTGTGCGACACAAAATAATGCATTAGATACCCATGGGGTGTTGGACATGGTTTTCTATACCCAAATGCATGAATTTGATAAATTATTGTGGTAAAGAGACTGATGCATCCAAAGATAACATGGGATTGATTGAGAAATGGTTTTTGGGGCACAGAATAATGCGTCAAATTCCCCCAGGATCCTAGCCATGGCATTAAAGGCCAAAAATGTTGTCATTTGACTCTGTTTTCATATAACCATGATATGAAATGGAATTAAATGAATAATTGAAGCCACTTTGTTATAATGAATTATGCTTCACTATGTGTCAAATAATTCAAACTCTGACAATGGCCAAAGTAGGTATCAGCGGTTCACGTATCATTGTAATACAAAGTATATTTGTGGTTAAAAAAGAATAATTGAATATTAAAATTGTGTACTTTATTACATTTCCTTTATTATTTATAAAAATAAATACACAATTATTGATAGGATAATATTTTAGACATCGTTGATTGTAGAATACTAATTTTTACTCACACCCAACTTAGTCTACCCGATTAGTAGTCGAATAAATTTCATGTTTTCATGATAGGACAGGGAAATGATTTCAATGTAAGGTTTATAAGTTGGGAGTGAGATTGGATAGGGTAACTAGTCATGGTGTCAGGACCCACTTTGGAGTTATCAGTGACTTTGGATTTGGGTTTTCATTTAACACATGACACCTATGTAATGAAATTATTGCTTCTTTGTATGGGTATTGGTATCCTATTCTATTACCATAGTAATCATTATTTGAATTGGATATAGTTTCATTATGAGTATGGTTTGTTATACATTTTTATTATTGTTCTATTTTTTGTGTAACTATGATAAAAAGGGTACACTATCCCTATCTTTTATTATACCCTTTCTTCTATTCAAATTCCTCTTGTGTTTTTGGATTCATTGTTGAGGTAAAATGATGGTCCATCCCATGGAACCGGTGGGAGGCACCAAGGAAATGACATTACAAAGTGATATCAGAGCCCAATTTTATTTTATTTTATTTTTTATTACTATTTTGGAATGGTCTATAGGATACTAGGTTGTTAAAACCCTTTTTCATGAGCACATTCATGGGAGTAGCTAACCCCAAGTGTAGTGAAAATCCTAAGTACCCAGGGTGGGATTGTTGTTATTGATGTTTACTGTTACATTTCAGTGTTATTTCAATTTGGATGATGAAATCATTGTGTGATATTATTGATTATAATATTTTGTGAGATTTTAATTCATGGCTCGATTTTTAATGGACGTTTATCACACATGAATCATTTTAGGTGCTCAAGAATTATTTTGACCTGCATCATTTAAGGCACGCACAAAAAAGCAGTTTTGGGGTGATTTTTTAAATGAAATTATTTTCTTGCTTATGTATTTTGAATGAAAGATGCTTATAATACGAAATTAAAACATTAAAATGACTCTAAAAGTGAGAATTTTAATGGATAAATCAGTTTTAATGAGATAGTTTAATTGTAAAAATCATTACCCTTAGTGTTCCATGTACTAGATGGGGGTGGTAGAGGGTAGTGATAAGACCTCCGTTTTGACTGTGTAGAGAAATAAAGAGGATTAATTATTATGGATTACTGTGAATCAATGTAAAATTAATAATTCTTTAGTAATATTTATTAATACATGTGTTTGGAATTATAGATATATTCATCATTGACAAAACTTGTTCGTAGGATTTTTGGACCACATGGATAGAAATGATACTCTATTATTATAACATGAGGCAATTATTTTTCCTAGTGAGGGAAAAAAACAAAATTTTAGGGAGAACATTTCTCACTTTATAATGTTTATGGAAGGGGACCCAGGGAGTGATGTTAATATATGTCCATCTAAACATGAGAGTTTCAATTGAACCAACCTCCTACTTTCACTCGAGAGGGCGGACCTGATGTAGATGAGTTATGTATTGAGACAGTCCAGAAAATCCATTACCATCAAGAGTCTCATATACAAAATAGATTCAAAATGGATGTTATTATGCTACATGGTAATTAAAATCATCATTATTACAGCAAGATTAAGGATCGATAGATAGATAGCATGGAGTTTATGGACATTTCAGAGAAGTTCATGGAGTACTTTTTCCTTGGTATGCTCAGGAAAGAGAGAGAAACTGAGTTTATGTGGTTGAATTAGGGGTCTATGTATGTTACGTAATTTTATGATCACTTTATAGATCTTAAATTCTTTTCTCCAGTGTTGGTAGAAGATGCGGAAATATCAGTGAAACAATATCATGACGGTATTAAATGTGAATTAATTACCAATTTTAACATCTTTAGGATGAATATGGATTCAGTAATGGTAAAGCAGGCTTTAATATATGAAGGGAACTTAAGGATACTTCTAATAGAGGATATGTGGTTTCTATTAGATGTCCATGAGGTAATCCTTCTATGAGTTGAATAAATCATTTCAGAAAAATAACCAAGGGAGATAACAAGCACAGTGGATAGGGAGAAGGGTAATTTACTGAGGACCTTTCTTGGATGACCCTACACCAGTGCGTTAGGCCAGGTCACATTCATAGACATTTTCCCTGATCATAAGTAGAGTTTAAAAAATGTAGTAGGATGAGACATATTAAATAATTCATAAGGAACCCATTACATACGGGTAGTGATGGGGAAACATGTATAATACGAGTGATGAAAGGTGGTACTCTACCCTACATCATTAGGGCAGTTATATTTCTACTTGTCTTGATGGTCATAGAAGTGGGTGTGGTACATCTATGAAAGAAATCCCATATCATTAGAGTGATATAGTTCAAGGGAATCAGACTGTAGTGCAGTTAATATGAGAAATATAGTTGTGTGAATTTCATCCTAAAATTGAGGATAGTGGGGCTTTACCATTGACAATTAGAGGTAATATTCTAGTAGATAATATTAATTATTATTCCTTATATGATAATAGTTCATATCATTCCATTATATCTACATAATTTCTGAATAGGTTGAGTCTAGTAGTGGAGTTTGAGAGTGGGATTACGACAATTAACACATTTTTTGGAGTATGATCAAGAGACATCTGTTTGTGGATGGGGTGTTCTTTTGTGGTGGGGTAGTAACAAATACATTGGGATATATACATCATTGATATGTTATGTTTTGAAATGATTTTTCTCATTAGAATTTTAATAGAATAGTTAGGTGATAGAGATTATTACTGTAGAAGAGTGATTTTTACAAGGGTGGAAATTATCTTCATCGTGGACATTGGGATATCAAGTAGGTCTATGGGAGGCCAATTATTCAGAAACATGGGGTGATTACCACCTATGCTTCAATTTTTTTGCTAGTTTATGGAGGTGTGAAGGAAGAATTCTTTCAACTCATAGTGGATATGTTCAACGATGTTTTTCATAAGTACTACTCAGGCCCTCCACCTAAGAGAGATGTGGAATTTAAAATCGATCTCATGCCTTGTGCTGACCCAATTTCTATTCCACTCTATATAATGGAACTGAAAACCCATTCTCATCTTAATACTCAACTAGAAGAGTTCATGGATAAGGGATATATGTGTCTAATTACATTGACTCGGGGTTCTCTAGTTTTTTTGTGCAATGAAGGATGATGGGACTTTAAAATTATGTGTTGATTATGGGAAGGTGAACCAAACGATAGTGAAAATATGTAATATATTTCATGTATTGTGGATATATTTGATTATTTAAAGGGAATATATTGTCATATAAAACATTTAAATGATATCAGGGTATCATATGTTGGGATTTTGACATTCTGATATACCTAAAATAGTCTTCAAAATCAATTATATCCTTTATGAGTTTTTTAGATGTTATTTGGTCTGAATAATGCATCTATTATATTTCTTGATTTGTATAACATAATATTCCACCCATACCAGGATTATTTTGTGGTAGTGATTGTGGATGAAATCTAGATATACTTCATTTATGAACCCAGATCTTTATTTCAGGTGTGGATCATGATTCTGGGTTGTTTTTTGAGGAAAAGGTAACAAATGGGAATCTTTATTTGTACCTTACATGTACCTATGATTACACACCATATACCAAGGTACCATGTACAAATACATACCATTCATGTAACGGCCGAGTACATGCCCATGTAGGTGACTTGGAAAACCGCTAAAGGCGGGGTCCTGTTAATTTCACTACGTGACATGTACATTTAATGAACAGGTAGTGTAGTTTTATTTTTTTATATTTTAAATCATAGAAGGGTCTCATCTCATCCTTGGAAACATCTTATTCTCCCATTGGTTTGTACAGGAGATCAATGAGATAGACACAAACTTCGAACCCCTCCCAATTCTATGTCCGACCTCTGATTGAGACATTGTTGGGTGTGTTGGAATCCCACCGTTGAGTCTTGAATTCATATAGAATCATTTTTCCTGATTCATATCTTGTGATTTATTCAAGCCTATGTGTTTTTCACTATTGTGTAGGTCTACATCACTCTAGGATGATTCAAGGGCAGATGTTCCAGATTATTAATCGTACAACATCAAAGTAGGGGGTTTGTTCCTTTTGATGTTCATCATTTTATTACATAGGCTTAAATTTCTTCATAACCATGTTTGGGGTATTTATTAATTTGGTATTTAACCCTGATTAATTCTAGATATGGTGTGTTTGATTGGAAGGGGTTTTTTGCTTATGTGTAAGGCTAGGTACCTTGTTTTCTAAGACTTGTCTGATTAGGATGGAGTATGTTTGATTATATGATATGCATGTGGTTTTCCTTGTAAATGTTTTTCCATGTAGTTTTTATAGATTACATGTGATGATTTGATATAACATGCTATGTTTTCCATTGGACCGTGAGAGACTTAGACCAGGAAAACTCTAGTTGTTTCCATTTTTTTTACATAGGATCGTGATAGCATTTGTCGAGATATTGACCTTGGTGTATTGACCATGATAGCTACCCAGGAGGTCGTTTATGGTTTTTTATGACATGATTACCCAGGGGTATTGATCGTGAGTGCTACTGAGGCGGTCATTTATAATTTATTGATTCCATGTTAACCTATGGGTATTTTCCATGAGAGATACAAATGTGTTTTTTATTTAATGAATTGGTGTAGTGTTTAATGAAAGGGGTTATACCGTGAGAGAATCCCCAAATGGTTGTTTAAGAATGATTGAATGATTTCTCTGAGTATGCTATGTCAAATCACAAGAATAGACTCAGTCTTACTAAATTGTTTAGATGGTCTTCTAAGACATCTGTTTTTTTAAATACATAGAGGATAAAGAGCTTAGTCTAGATCCCAAGGTTTTCATTATTCAATAGATATAATAATTAATGAATGTAAATGAATTTAATTGAAAAAATTATTAGATTGTTTACTTTTGAGCACTTCCTAGTTTATTGCTTCGCTTCATTATATTACCTGTTATATATATTCACTAACAGTTAGGAACCGTTCTTTTTTTGTGGTTGCCTACTGGGATTCATCCCAAACTCTATTTGTGTCATCGTTTGTACCAAAAAAGATTATATGGTTGCAGGTATAGATAAGGGAAATCGCCATTTTTCATTAGGTACTTGCTTGCTATTAGAGTTGGAGAGCCTGAGACCAAGATGAGGCTTGCGATGCTATTGGTGTTTACATCATTTCTATACATTCGTTTCAGTAGTGTATTTCCAGCATTGTGACTTCTTTAGATACATTCCTAGATACTTGTAACATGCATCATTTATATATATTCTATAGTTGATATATTACTAGAATTCTTTCACTGTTTATTTTTATTGTATGGTATTACTAATTCTACTATTGTTTACTATTTTATTTTAACTTGGTATACTACTCTAATGAGGTAATAGTTTCCCCATTATCACATCATGGCCCTCGCTTCTAGTCTACAACATCTGGAATTTGGGGAAAATCACATGAGGTCATGTGACCAACCGGGTTCGGGGTACTTTTTGGCGACACCAAAATCTGGGACGTTACAATGTGGTATCAGAGATGGTTCTTTTTTTCTTTGCCTTAATATTTGGATTCAATAGACTGGGATAGGAATTAATATGTATTTGGTAATAAGTTGTGCCTGAGAGTAGCTAACCCTTGTATAGGGAAAATCCACGTTATCCTGAATATTTCAAATTTTTCATGTTTTGAAATTTTTAGAGTTGATTTGATTTCACCATTGGGTGATACGCATGTATTGTGATGTTATCTTTGATATTACTAAGGTTCTATTTCTATTTCAACATGATGATATGAGGTTATTACATCTCAATAATCTTATAGGCACTTTATAGAGATCAAATTTTATGCATTCTTGTTATGAGATTTAGGACGCATTATTGGTTTTATGCTGTTGTGATAGTTGTTGTGCAAGATATTCTTGTAGATGTGATAGATTTTGTGATAGAATACCAGCTATTTTGATATGCTATTGATATATGAATGGTTTCATTTGTATGGATGCCATAATTTTGTCCCTAATGTGTTATGAGCCCTATTGGATCAGAATTTGGTGGATCATGATTGAATTTCAATTGACTTTTTTCAAGATATGATGTGAAAAAGGATACTAATCATTGATTCATGGGGAGTATGGGCTCTCACGGGTCAGAATTTTTCAGGATTTGGGAAAAAAATTTGTTTTTAAGGGTTCTAGAGATGTTTTATTGGATTAAATTCTAAAATTCTAGAAAACATTGAATGTGATGTTTTTAACACATGCCATGTGTTCTTTTATTCTGTAAGAACTGACATTTCTTACGTACACACAGTGTACCATATGTACACTATGTGTAGTTGTGGACTATTTGACTTACTATTTGAGATGAGACTTGAGGTTGGTAAACTTTTTGTGGAACACTCCATGTACTAGGGTAGACATCGTGCTATATTCGGTCGAATATCTTGTCATGTGACTAACAACATGGGTGGATGAAACATTTATGGTACAAACCTTTTCTAGGTTGAACACACCATGTACTGTTACACTAGTAGAACTATGTAGTACTAGCTGTATAGAGGTACCTTGGAAGGAGGGGGTATTCAAGTATGTGTGGTGTCTCAGGAGGAACATGTAGTGTGTAAGGGTTGTTACACAACCTGGTTAAAAATTGGTACACTCCCATGTTAATATTTAAGGGAACACCCCATGTGGTGTTTCTAAATGTTGTGTATCCATCTTTTATAGAACATGAATTTTTTCTTTCTCATGTTCCATCCTTGTGATTCTAAGTTGCAGTCATTGACAATATTTTATTGAGGTGTGCGCTTGACCTTGTAGAGTCATGCCACTGATACATCCTCTGGTTGTGCGCTAGGTACGGGGTGATGAGAAGACACCAGAAATGGGAAATTAGGGACTACTAGTAGATCCTACCATCATGGCCATCATGGAAGCAACTGTTATACCAGACGCAGGTGTTGATGCATAGTTCCATAAAGGAATTTTGAGGATGAGGTTTAATTTTCAGGGAGCACCACATCCTGTCCCATTTATTGAAGAGTTGAATCGGGTGTTATAGCAGCAACATCCTCCATCATTTTCATGTTATGGAGGACCACAGGTAGAAAATTCATTATTAGAGTCCATGCATGTTATCTTTGAGCATCTTGTGACGCTTCCAGAGGGGAGGTTGAAGCTCACGTTGTATATGCTACGTGATTTTTCCAAGCGATGATGGGATGTATTCTCACATGAGGTAAGTCATCATTATATTTCATGGTAAGAGTTTTATAAGACCTTCTATGATTACTTTTACCTCGACAGGTTGTGGTGACCATGTTCTGGAGTTTATGCATTTGGTGTAGGATGGTCATTTGGTGATGTATTATTCTTCTCACATTACAGAGCTTCAACACTTCTCACTTTTATTGGTGGGTGATGAGTTATCACGGGATATGATATTTGAGGATGGTCTCAGGTCAGACATCAGATAGTTGGTGAATTTTTTCTGGCAGACAACTGTAACTTCTATAGTAAACCAGACACTGATTAATGAGCACAATTTTAGGGATTTTGGAGTTGTGATCTAGTGCGGTTCAACATCCACAGTTGGTACTCCTTAAACCGATAGAAGGAAGAGACTTAGGAAGATTTCACATGATGATTCTTTAGGTAGCTGAGTGGTATGATACTAGTGCGGAAAGAGTGGGAACATGATACCTTAGTGCCCGAGGGACCCAGTTGAGTGCTGATCGTTTATCAAGATGGTCCATCTTTAGTGTTTTTCCCAGTTTTTCACACCAGAAGCTCACGTTATAGGATCCATTATGACTCTAAATTTAGGGAAAGGGCCACCATTTTCTCATTAGTTAGGGAACTAGAGTTCATCAGGATGTTTAGGCAGAGGATGTGGTTTTGGTTATGGTAGCAAGGAGATAGGTTTCCAATGATATTAGGGTGGATTAGCTTAAGGTATCCAGGACGGTTCATAGGGACGTGGTATAGGTTAGACTTTTTTTATGGAGAAGACCTATAAATACATGGATCCCAAACATTCTATGGTTAGATGTATGATTCTAGTTTCATCGGTTTTATATTATTCCCTTTTTGATATAGGGGCTTCCCATATTATTCTATTTATTGTCATTTTGGAGAGACTTGGGATTTACGTGTTTACTTTTGATGATGTCATAACACTAGACATGGCATTGGGGATTATGATGGATAGTGTACGTCAGTGCAAGCAGTTCCCTCTTAGGTTTGGTGGGTGTCACCTCTTGTGGGACCTCTATGTCTTAGAGATGACCAGCTTCATTCTCATTCTTAGAATAAAGAGGTTGGTCTCCTTTAAGAACTTTTTTGACTACTATCTCTGCAGGGTGAGTTGCACATCAACATATGGTGGGTCACATCAACACAAGGGTGAATGGGATGTCTAGGCGAGCATAGGTGGCCTAGATTATCATGGGATCATAATAATTACTCCCTAGATAGCTAGTTTATATCTAGAAGACAAAGGGACATCACAGATTTACTTTCCTCAAGAGGTGTATTGTTTCATATATGTATTTAAAAATGAATTTTCAGGTTTTCCTCTAGAGAGAGTGGTAGATTTCTCCATTGAGCTTGTGCAAGGAGAAACATCGATGAACATTCTTCCTTATAGGATGGCTACACCAGAGTTATAGGAGCTTAATGAACAGTTAGAGGACTTATAGGAAAAACGGTTTTATCTATCCTAGTACTTATCTATGGGGTTTTCCTATCATTTTTGCAAAGAAGACGGACGATACCCTTAGAATTTTTGTGCATTATAAGAAGTTGAACCGGTTGACGGTTAAAAAACGATATCCCTTGTTAAGGATTGATTATCACATTGATCAAATATGAGGAGCCCGGGGGTTCCAGAAGGTTTACATGAGATCTGGTTATTCTCAGATGCATGTTAGACCATCAAATATACTTCTTAGAGCCTTTCAGATATGGTATGGTCTATAAATATATTTATTTATGTTGTTTTGTATCATGAACACTCTAACAATTTTCATGGAACAGATGAACCGAGTGTTCCATCCTTACTTGAATTCATTTGTTGTAGTATTCAGGGATGATATCTTGGTGCACTCTCACACTCAACATGATCGTGCCACCCATATTGATATCATATTGAGTAAACTAAGAGAGCATTTTTTATATGCTATGATCTCAAAATACCACTTATGGATGGACTTGATTCACTTCTTGGGTCATTTAATCTTGGAGATAAGATTATCTACAGACCTAGAGAATGTGAGAGAAATAGTCTCCTAGGTGCATTTGAAGAACTTCTTGGAGTTAGGATGTTTTCTAGGGCTGGATGGTTACTATAAAATCTTTATCCTAGACTTTTCACCCATAGTAGTGCCACAGATGGGCCTGATTAAGAAGGGTGCAATGTACTTGTAGGAAGATTCATGGAATTCAACCCTTCATGAGTTGAAAGGGTGATTTACTTCGGCACCGATACTGATTTTTCTAGTGCCTGGAAAGAGTTACACAGTTTAATGTGATGCATCCGATATCGGGCTTGGTGAAGTGGTTATACAGGGGGGGAGTCATTGCATACAGGTCTCGATAATTAAGACCACATGAGATTAACTTCACTATGCATAATCATGAGTTAGATGTAGTTGTGCATGATTCATGATTGTAGAAACATTATATTCTCGGTGAGCATTTTGTGGTATACATTGACCAAAAAATATTAACTTATATATTTTCTTTGCATGATCTAAATTTGAGGCAGTGAATTGTGGTTGATTACCTTCGGTATTTTCACTTGGAGCATTCCTGGGAAAGAAAACGTTGTGGATGATGCGTTGAGAAGTAGGAATCATATACAGGTAGTTCAGGAGGCCTGCAGTGAGTGGCGGAATATGTATTTGTTTTCTGAGATGCATTTGGAGGTGCACGACAGACATGGTAGAATTTTATTTCTTTTGTATCTGTTACCTCTACTTTTATGGATCTAGTTCAAATGAGGTAGCTATTAGATTCCGAAGGCCTAGTCCTAGGAGAGAGTATATCAGGAGGGGAACCATCTCATGGGTGGCATGTAGCTGACAAAGAGGTCTTCCATTTTTATGGATTCATATGGGTGTTAAAATAAATACATGAGGATTTTATGTGAACTTTTATTTCCTCAGTATGGGCAGTTCATACTGGTGTCACCAAGATGTACTGAGATATATATTCAGTATTAGTGGCCAGACATGAAGAGCGATGTAGCTGGTTTTGTTATGAGATGTTCCACATGCCAGTAGTTTAAAGAAGAGAATCAACGATTTGTAGGGATTTTAAGGTAGTTATCCATTCCTGAGTAGAAGTGGAATGATATAGCGATGGATTTCATGATGGTTTTACTGAGCTCGCCTCGAGGGAATGATGCGGTTTGGGATGTGGTTGAAAGATTCGTAAAGGTTGCGCATTTCTTACTGATTAAGGAAATCTTCAGTGTTGATGATCTTTGAATGTTGTACATCCCAGAGATTGAATGTTTTAATGGGTTTACAAACTCCATCGTTTCAGAAAGGGATTCCCAATTTACTTATTTTTTCTATAAGGGACTACATTGGGAATTTTTTATACCTGTACTTCTGAGTACCACATACCATCCCCATACAGATGGCCAATCTGAGCGTGTGATTTAGGGTTTGAAGGACATGATTTGAGAATGCATCCTTGATTTTAGGGGTTCTTCGGTGAGACACATACTCCTGCTGGAGTTTTCTACAATAATAGTTTTTAGGAAATGATTCAGGTTGGACCTTATGAAGCTTTTTATGGTAGGCCATGCCAATCACCCCTATGTATGTTGGAGCTAGGAGAGGCAGCTATACTTGGACCTTGTCTTGTACTGAAGACCACTAAGCAAGAGGAGTTGATTTGGAAGATAATGGCTATTGAATAGTCTTGGTAGAAATGTTATGTTGATTGATGGAGATGACCTATAACGTTCAACGATGGAGATCAGGTTTTCTTGTGAGTCACAATGAGATTAGTGCACATAAGGAATAGGATACATGGAAATCTTTCACCAAGATATATCGGGCCATTTGTGGTTTTGGATATAGTCGATCTGGTAGCGTATCGGTTGAAGTTACCTTAGAGATACCGGGATTTGCACGGCATCTTTAATGTTTCTTAGCTATGACGCTACTTTTCGGACTCGTCTCATGTTTTTTAACCCGAGCAGGTCGATTTAGGGGTGGATGCATCCTTTGAGTGGAACCCTTTTTGGATTATGGATCATACCTTGAAGGTTCACAGTGGCGGGTTTGTTCCTCTGGTACAGGAGCTATGGAAGTATGGGTGAGTACAGGATGAGACCTGTGAGAGAGAGGCTAATGTACGATCATAGTGGATAGAGTTGTTTGAGTCTTCTTCTTCACCACCCTTGGAATGGAAATTCGGGGGAAAATCTTTAAGGGGGAAGATTCTAAGAACTCATATCGTTATTCTATGTATGGATCTTTATTTTGGGTTATTTTTTATGAAAAGGGAAGAAGTTAAAAATTTTCTATGAACACACCATGTACATATGGGTACACCCCATATAATAGGATACCCAGTACATCCACCTAGAGGCCTCGTAATGGCAGAGTACATGGTAGTGTAGGTGACCTGGAAGACCGCATAAGGTGGGGTCTAGTTAATGTTACTACACATCATATATATTTAATGAAAATTCCTTGTGGTTTCTTTTTTATTTGATAAATCTGAGCAGTGTCATGTATCTTCCTCAGAAACATCTTCTTCTCCCCTTAGTTCATACAGGAGAGAGGTGAGACGACCACGAACATTGAACCCCTCCCGATTCTCTTCCCGACCTCTGCTTGAGACATCGTCAGGTGCATTGGAATCCCACCAGTGAGTTCTCAATTATTCAAGATGCGTTCATCCTAATTCCTCTGATCTCATGAGTTTTTAAAGGTAGGGTTTTTTTCACTATTTTGTAGATATATGTCATTATAGGACAATTCATGGGTCGAGGTTCTAGACTAATGATCATACGACATCAAGGTAGGTGGTTTTTTCCTTTCTTTATTCTTATTTGGATTATATATATGCTAAAAGTGATGCACACTCACATTTAGTGTATTTCATGATTTGGTATTTAACCATGATTAATAACTTCTATGGTTTTTTTGATTTTATGTGGGTTGTTACATATGTGTAAGTCTATGTAACTTGTTTTCCTTTCCTTGTTTGACTTGGATGGTATTTTTTGATTATATTAACTGCATGTGGTGTTTCTTTTAAATCTTCTGCCTTTTAGTAGTTATAGATTACATGTCCTTCTTTGATATGACCTATGTCATTTTTACAATGCTCCGTGAGAGCCTTGGACTAGAAAAACTATGGGGGTTTCCATGTTGATTAACATAGGACAGTGAGAGAGTTGGTATAGATATTGACCCCAGGGTATTGACCCTGAGAGCTACTCAAGAGGCCATTTATTATTTGTTTATTCTATTCTAACTGGGGGTATTGACCGTGAGAGCTACCAAGGAGGTCATTTATAAGTTATTGATTCCATGTTGACCCAGGGGTATTGACTATGAGATCCTACCATGTGGTTGTTAATTAATGAATTGGTTATATGTTTAACCTAAGGGGTTAGACCATGGGATCTTTACCATCAAGTTTATTATGAATGATTTAATGATTGTGACAAGTTTTCCAAGCCAAATCATCATCTTGGATTCGGTATTACTAGATTTTTTAGATGGTCTTCTGAGATATGTTTTTCTACTTACATGAATGATAAAGATCTTAGACTAGATACCAAGGTTTTAATTACTCAATGGATTGAATAATTAATTAATTTAAATTAATGTAAATGAAAAAACTATAGGATTATTTACTTTTCGGTACATCTTAGTTTATTGCTTCATTTATTCATATAACCTACAATATATATTCACCGAAAGTTAGGCACAAAACCATTGGTGGTTTACTACTAGGATTCATCTCACACAATTTTAGGTCAGGTAATGGATACAATCAGATTATATGGTTACATGTATAGATAAGGGAAAGTTCCCTTTTTCATTAGGTACATGATTGATGTTTGAGCTGGAGAGCATGCGACCAAGCTGAGGCTTGAGATGCTGTTGGAGTTTACTTTTTTTATGTAGGTTGGTTTCAGTATTGAATATCAAGCATTGTGAAACGTCTGGATTCATTTCTAGAAACATTTTATATGAATCATTTATATGTATTCAATAGTTATTATACAACTATCATTCTTCCACTGTTTACTTTTGTTGTATGGTATTACTACTTTCGTTGTTGTATACTACTTTTTCCATTCTATATACTCTGCCAATGAGGGAATAGTTTCCCCATTATCACACCTTAGACCTCATTACTAGTTGATAGCCTCTAAAATTTGGGGAAACGTGCTTGAGGACATTTGACCAACTGGGTTCAGGGCACCTGGATTTGGGATGTAACACTCCAAGACTCATGGAGATCATGACCAACATTTTGACCAAATCATGAGTACAATAAGAGATAATAATCTACAACCTAATCTATATAAGTGTAAATTCATAATCAAGAATGTAAATTTCGTGGGTCACATTATCATTGAGGAACCTATGTTAGTGGAACCAGAGAAAATACAGGTTGTTGTTTCCTAGGAGTATCCCATGAAAGTAATTGATAACCACAGTTTCCTGGGATTAGTAGAGTATTATCAAAGGTTCATCTATGAATAATACAATATGGACGGACCTATCTTTATCTTTACCAAGAAGTTAATCATGTTTTAATTTTTTGGATCATGTGAGAATTATTTTCAGGAGTTGAAGCAGTGTTTGACTACCATACCGATCATGATCGTACCTAATAAAGTGGAGGAGTATATAATGTTTTTTTATTCTTATGGGAGATAGAAAAGAGAAGTTTTGTTACATAGAGATTTAGTTTTGGTGTATGGTTCATGGTAGTTAAGGCCACATGAATGAAGATTCCCTATAAATAACCTCGATATAGATAATGTGGCTTACTCCATGAATTGTTAGAACCAAGATGTTTTTGTCGAGATGTTTATTGTGTAAACTAACCACAAGAGTTTAAATTTTATTTTTTTCAATGATACATAAATGTTTCAAAAATGAAATGGTCCATGTATTTGCAGTCATTTTATTTTGAGCTAGCATATACCCATATAAATGGAAATACTACTGTTGATACATTGAAAAAGAAAACTCGGACATAGGTAGTTCTAAAGTCTTGTTAAGAGTTCAAAATGAGACCTTGATGGTTGAGATTAATATTGTAGTTTAGAAGATCCAAGAATAGATTAATCACAAAACATATTCAATGGAATAAAAAATTTAGTTCCCAATTAGTGAAATTTAGAATAAAGATCTAAAGTGTTAACCTTGAAGGAAATGCTTGAAGGTGAGTAAACACCATCTGAGTGGACGATTGATGTGAATGAGATATTTATTGTGAAGAATTGTACGGTTGTGCAGACGATTATGTGAGATAGTTAATTCACATGTTACATGACTCGTCATGGGAAATACATCAGTATTTGAAAAACTATATACCATGATCTACATCGATTGTATTGGTGGGAGAAAAAGAAAAAAGTTATTGCCTAGTTTGTGAAATGATGCTACAAATCTCAACAAGTTAAGGTCGATCAACAAAGACTAGTTGGTTTAATTTAGACCTTGACCATTTAAGAATCGAAGTACAACAATATTATAATGTAATTAATTTTGGTTCTCCCAATAAAACCGCCAATGAAAGACACTAATTGGGTGATTTTGGAAAGATTGACTAATGAAGAACATTTCACACAAAAATGGAAGACTTTCTTAGTTCATCATTTGAACGAATTGTATGTATGTATGATAGGTTCCCTGAATGGTGTGTCACATAGTATAGTTTTAGACTGTGACTCATTTTTCACTTCACGCTTCTAGCTAGCCTTGATAAATACACGCGGTATATAGGAATTTTTTAGCATGGATTTCCACCAATAAAATGATTGGATGTCAAAGCCTATTATACGTGCACATTAGGATATTCTATGAGAATGCATTAGAGACAATGATGGGTATTGGGAGAAGCACCTAGAGAATTTTGAGTTATCCAATTAAAAAAATTAAAAAGAAATAGTTACGATGGAACCATTTGAGGCTCTTTATGTTAGGCCATGGAGATCACCTCTATGTTGGATGGAGGAAAGTGAGTCAGAACTATTGGGATTTAGTCATGTGCATGACACATCAGATCTTGATCAACTGACTCAGAAACATATGTCTATGTCTCAAAGTAGGTAGAAGATGTATGGTGATATACATTGATGAACCCCTATGTTCATGGTGTATGATTTTGTTTTACTTAGGGTTTCTCAAATATTGGGTCACTATATGATCAAGAGGTATGGAATGTTAGTGCTCATGTTTGTTGGACCTTTTGAGATTGTGGTGTGAATCTATCCATTAGTGTACTGATTGGCTCTTCCATGGAGGTACAATGTTATGCATGATTTTTTTCCTTTATAAAAACTTTTGAAGTATCACACTAACCCTTATCATGTGATCAATGTTGATGATATTTATCTCAAGACCTAATAATACTTTGAGGATCATCCTATATGTGTTGTGGATAATAGTGAGAAAATGTTGCAGGGAATGGACTTGATGATAGTTCTTGTATTATGGAAACAAGGCCTTGTTCTGAAGGAAACATGGCAGAGAGAATAAAATATGTGGGATCTATGGCCCAATATTTTTACCCCAGAATCTTATATACGCTTGGGAGTACAACTTGAGGAAGATCCGTTATACGGTGGGGAGATTATTAGATCCTAAAATTTTCTGGAGATGTCTCAAGATTTTTTACAGGTACACTATTAACGATATTTTGGAACATAATAGTTGGGTTTGTGTTTAAGGATATATTTTTTGAAATTTTTCACTTTTGGTGAAAATGTAGTAGTTCATGGTTGACCCACGATTTTGGTAAACAGTTGTGAAAACCAAGTACCCTTTTCTAAGAAACAGTATGTATGAATATATTTTCTCTAATTTTTTTACATTTCCTAAAGCAACTCATATTCCAACCTCAACACCCAAAATGAAACTTAGAGGTTATCTCCGGTTTTTAGAGTCTCTGGAAAGGATTCCAAGCCATTACACCCCTCTTTCTTGATGAATCAATGGTCTGAGTGATGGATATGCACCTCTCCAAGTATGTGATTCTTCTCGATTATATTTATCTCTCCCCTTTATCTGATTCTAGTAGAATAGGAATGTTTTAAAATTAATTTGTGTTGGATTAGAACTAGGTTTTGATTGTTGTCTCTCAATATGATCATGGATCTAGGTTTTGGATCTTGATCTCATTTGTCATTGTGAGGATGAATATTTCACATCAATTTGAGGAAATTCAATTTGGGCGAACACTAGCTAATGATCATAAGGTATATTTCCTAAATTTAAAAAACATTTTTTGGATTATAATGGTGTGTATGGAATTGTGATTTAGAAATTTTCATGTATGGAAATCACATCTTAAATTGTATTAATTAATTAATTAATTAATGGTTTCATTATGAAATTTATGTTTAATTGGATTTGTGGGATTGTTTAATTAAATAAGATCATGTAATCGATTATTTATTGGGATATGAAATTGATGAATAATTTAAATAATGGGATGTTAGGTTTAAAATTGAATTTTTAATGGGTTATGTTAATAAATGTTGATAATTTATTTAAATAATTAATTTTTTATATTATTAAATGTGATTACTGTTGAATTTTTTTGGTAATTTAAAATGTTTTCAATGATGTGAAATATTTATGAGTGGGTTAATGGTGATTAACCATGTAAAATCTGATATATGTCATATATGTGACTGATTGATAAATGGGTTGTGGGACACAAAATAATGCTACAAATACCCTTGGGGTGATTTAAATAGTGTTCTAGAACCAATGATTGAATGGAAAAAATGAGTGTGGGACATGAACTGAATCCATAAAATCATAACTATGATTTATTTATGAATGGGTTGTAGGACACCTACTAGTGCTCCAAATACCCACAGGCTCCTATCCATGGAATTCTAGGACAAAAATGTTTTCATTAGACTACAGTTCCATGTATATATGATATGGAATGTGATAAATGGATAATTAAATCCCACATACTATTAATAATTTTGATTCTATATGGGATATATTATTTAGACCATGACACGGGCTGATGCGGGAATATATGGTTTATTTATCATCGTGAACCCAAATATTTATGTTGCTAAAGAAAGAATAATTGAATATATAAATTCATTACATTATCAACTATCCTTTATTATTTATATAATTGAATATGATTTTATTTAATGGATAATATTTTTGATACCATTGGTTGTGGCCTACTGATTTGTAGTGACACCCTACTTGGGCTAGCTGATCAGTACACAAATAGACTCTAAGTTTTTAGAGAAGGATAAGGGAATGATCTATATGTTAGATGAATGAGTTGGGATAGAGCATCGATGATGGAATTAGACATAGTGTTAAGAACTACTCGAGAGTTGTTAATATCATTAATTTTGGTTTTTCATTAGACACTTGGCTCATATTGAATAACTAATCAACTTATTTGATTTGGTATTTCTTTTCATATTCTGTTACAGTATATATTTCTAGATTGAATTGATTATTATATCAATCCGAGTGTGGTTTATTATTACTTGGATATTTTTTTCCTATTGTAGATATTGTATTACTCTGATAAAGATAGTATTTTCTACCCATGTATTGCTAGACCGTCACAACGAGTCACATCCTCTAACATTCAGGAAGGCATGCTTGAAGTCATGTGATGGTCCAGAATGGGTCACCAGTGTGTGGAACCCATGTCTAGACATAATACCCATATTAATGATATTAAATGATGGATCCAGAATTCTAAACCTAGACATACGAAATAATAGAACCCGATAATTGCAATAATATTGTATAAAATTAATGTAATTCCATAAAACCCATTAAGACCATAAAAATCATCAAAATTCAATAACAAGATAATGAATATTTTTATAAGAAATAAATGAGGCCTTTGAAATTCCCCACTCAAAAAAATTAAATTCTATTAAGGTATTGAATTATCTCAAACACTATCATAAAAATAAGAAATTTATTTTATAAATTTACAGCTGATATTAAAATATAATGAAGTGGTTCCTCCAAATAAAAACTTGATTTTTTTTTGAAGTTATATACCGAAGAATAAGAGAATGAAAAATTTAATTAACATATTATTCTACCCTCAGTCATCTAAAAACTATTACAATAAAAAATAAAAATCTAAAATCAAGAAATTTTATTTGTGTTAAGATCCTGACAATATAGTAAAAAAGATCCTCATTCCAACACAACCAAAAAGATATTCACCATAATATCATTATTTCATATTCCATAACATCATTATATTGAATCCATGACATATCATTCCCCACCAAAAAATAATTGCCCACTTATTCAATCCACATCACACTATTATAAGGTTTTCCAATAAACATTGAGTTGTTGAACATACATTTACATAACATTCTGGAATTTGGGATATTATTATATTAAAACATACACAATTTAGTTAGATAGTTTATCTCAAACATGTTTTTGAAAATATAAATTTATAATTCATAATCTAAAATCATAAAATATCCCAAATTAGACTAAACATTTATAATTATTTCCAATTATCCAATAATTGAATATGTTTTCTAAATTTCAAACATATAATTCTTTCACTAACAACATAAAAATATTATATATCCTTCAACACAATTACACTTCATATTATTGTATAAGGGTTAGAGATTGAAATTTAAAATGGATAAATTCATCTTGAAATTAATGGATATCTAATTATTTTTAGTGGATATATAGTGATGTTCATAATCATACCATGAATTTTTAAGGTTACTACCAGGTCCAATTCATCAAGGATAAAAAATAATTTATAGTACATTGAGGTTCCAAAAATCTGAAATTCATAAAATTTACACACATGCACAGTTATGTACTTCATTGTAATGGACGTACAACTTTGCAATGCACTTTTTTGAGCTAGAATGTTGTCGTATCTATGCACAAATCAAGCACATGACTAAGAAATTTTGTTCTAATTTAATGTTTCCATTTTTTTTCATTGGTTCTCGAATCCTATTACCTATATAAAAACCCATAAATTTCAATTTTTGGCACAACATGTTGATATAAGTGTAGACTATGTGTGGGGTAGAATCCTTATAACAATTTAATTGAATGATCTATATTTTTATCTATTATATTCTCCCATATTAGGGGATTTAATAATATAATATATTAAAAAAAATAAGTTATTTTTTTTCTTTTTAGGTGTTTCAAGCATTATAAGACGAGTTTTCTCATCTAATCACCATTTCAAGGGTGGGGGAACATAGTGAATAATTAATACTATGAAGTCATGTTATTACCAATTGGAACCCACTTCCATAAAAATCGTTCATTTTATGTGTATTCATAATCGATGATGTTGTGCTCTTAGGTTTCAACCGAATAAGTTCCCACTGACTTATATATATATATATATATCATATATCGAGTTATGATAAAATGTGGGTCTCCCCTTTACAAATTTATTAGTTCAATAAAATTAATGTTAAACAATGTTACCCGAGCTCACTGAAAGATTCAAAAATTCATTAAACTAGGAACCATACATCCAATTCCACCTATCAGATTGCAAAATAATTTCTCTCACCTAAAATGGATATAATTTCCCATGTCTTCAATTAAGGATTTCACTCAAATCAATATATTCACCCTTAATGAATTTATAATTTATTTTAATTCAATTTGGTACATTAATTAGTCTGAAATGATTTCCCAAAAGGCGATGTTGGGAAAATTTATGATGGATAAGGAAGTAAGAGTATTATTCATTTGAAAAGTTTTTTCTTTTGTTGTCATAAAGGATAAATCATTTCTCTTTGTAAAATCCTTAGAAAATATTATTATCCTAAGGGTGATCAATTAAACATTATATATAATGATATAAGGTGTTTGTGATGAATGAATATGACTGTGAATTAGTATGGATGGTGATTTGAACGAAATTTTTTAATGTGGCACCATTTCCTGGTGTTTTCCAAATTTCTGTGTCAAAAAATTGGAGAATGAAGAAAAGGGTTTTTTGCAAAGGAAGTTGTGTGTAATTATCTAGTAGGGTTGGAATGTTTCATGCAATGAAAATTTAAAGACAATTACATCAAAATATGAAAAAGGAAAGAAGTTCACAGAAGTTATGGAGTTTCCATTCATTCTATGTTTGCATGGAAGAGACATGGTGAATGGACTTGTGTGCACGAGGAAAAGTTGTGTGATCTACGTGCACGGTTGAAAAAATTCCTATAAATTGGTGTCTACCCTCTTTATTCATTAATTATCACAACATAGATATAATTTGAGCTTTGAATCACACAAGTAGTAAGTGGTGCACAAGTATGTCATGGCTCACAATTAGTGAGTTATGCATAACCAGTGAGTTGCACGTAAAGAGGGACTAGCGCAGAAGCAGGGAGTGCAAGTAGTGAGTGGTATGCAAGAAAAGATTGGTACACAAGAAATCAGTTTTTTGAATGTTGTTAGTTGAAGGTAATAAGGGAGTTTTGTGCAATTAGTAAGTTGTGTGAAAGGAAGTTCTTACTAGCTTAAAGGTAGGAAAGTGAATAAATGTTTTGAGAGATCAAATTTGTGAAAGTTAATCAAGAAGCACTAAAACATTATTCTACCACATTGTTTCTAAGAGGGTAAACATGAAATATTGGATTGTATTCATAGTTACACATTAGTGTATGGGAATATCCTATTCTTTTTATTCCATATCAAAGGATTTTTTTCTAGTGTACTGTGTGGTATTGGATTATTTCCAAACCATACGAAGGACATAAATACTCTTGTTGAGTAGTGAAAATTTTAAATTCTTGTGTTTATGTGGATGTGTGTTTGATTTGTGTTAATTTGGGAAAGAAATATTTAACAAGAGGTTACATTTTTTTCAAAGGTAATGAAACATACAAGAAAATGATATCTCTAATTCACCCCCTCTCAGTGATAATTGAATCTTAACTGTGAAACTTCAAGAAATTTGAACAAACATTATCTTGAATTAACCTGTAACAAACTCCCATTCACCCATGACTCGTCAAAAAATTATACAGATAAATAAATAGAATATTTACCATAGTGTACTCTATTCTCACCCTAAATTCCATTGATAATGGGAATCTTGATAATTTCAAAGGATTTCCAATGGGTTTTTCTTGCCAACCATAAAAATACTATTGGTTTTAATGGCCAATTATTTATTAACATGGTTGAAACCTATCATTAGGAGGTCATATAATCCACCCCATTATCATGCTGATCATAATGGCTACCCCATATTGGGCTCTATAGTAGTCATGCATTAGGACATCATCCTGGTACCCAATCAATGAGGTAGAGACACACATTGTCCTCAAATCCAATGCATGTACAAATAGTCCATCAGTTATTCATTTTACATGTGACTATATTTAAACATACCCTTGTAATAACCAAAAAAATTAGTTGGAATTGTATATATTTTCCATCTATAATGTTTATTCCATAACAATTCCGTCATCTTTGTAGTTAACAACTGATTGGGTATAATATAATAGGTTACTCAAGAATAAGTCCCATATAAAAAATTGTTTTTCCTTATCACAAACTAATATATTCTAGGAGATAATAAACTAATAATAGTTTTCCATAATGATATGTCTTGAAAATAAAATACTTCATCATCATAGTTTCATGATTTTAAAATTTTCATGATATTCAATGTTATATGAAATTAAAATGTTAAAAATTGGATATGGATGTAGTACCTTAAAAGGTACCATGATTATTTAAATAACATGTCATAGAAAAATATTTGATTTATTATTAAGAAATAATTTTTATATTTGGGATTCTCATTATAGGAAAATGTAGGAATCACTTCTCATCAGCTTGATCCCAAATGCACATCACCCATCACCTCCTAGGATGAAGGTTAAATTTTGAGTGCATTATTGTCTGGATTTATAAAATAGTAGAAATGGTGAAAAAGTGTGATTACTGGGAGCCTAGGATGAATTTTTTTGTTCAAATTGATTATTGTTATCAACCTGTCATTATCACAACCTTGAAAAAAAAAATTTAGAAATCATTCGACAAATTTATCATAAATTATTTAGATACTACACAATATGTAAAAAATAACTTTTTAGAGTTTATTTAATATAACATCTTCTCATTTGAGATAACTTCTATCAACATCACTATAGGTGATTATGTGGCCATTAGCATATGAATAGAAAAAGAGCCATATGGTATCCAAAATGAACAAAACAAAAGAACCAGGGGAGAGGGACATAATTTTATATTAATGGGAGAACATAACATGAAATAAATTATAATTTATTGGCTTAGATTGACCATGGTAATTTTATTATGATACTTTATTGGTTTTTTTAATTTAATTATTGTACCATTTAATATTTATTTTCACATCCAAATTAAATCAAAAAATTTACATCAAATTTCAACCATCCCAGAAAATATATTGGATCCTAGATGGTCAGGCTACAACATATCTATATATGATTAAATAAAACTTTCCCTAAACAATGATAATATCAATAATAACATGCTACTAAAAGATTTTTTTTAACCTAGTTCCTCCAATAACATGGATGAATTCATTAATGACATATTATAAAATCAACTACTCATTTCTGATATAGAAGGAGGTCATTAAATCCACCAATAGATGATTCCATATAGGTAATCCTATTAATTACAAGAAAATAAGAAGTTATTGAAATCTATTCTCACATAAAATCAATATATGTTCATATCCTTCGATTTCAATAGTTACCTTTTACCATATAATATTATGGTTGAGATTGAAATATTTTGTGTCACTACTACAATTCAATAGAAACAATGAAGGGATTCTTATAGTAATATTGTTGAATATTCTATTAAACCTAAATCGCTTAAGATTTTTTTATGATCATACCATAGAGCACCTGGATATATATTTTCAGAAAAGGAAACCCATGAGGAAGGATTTTTAGAATAAGGTTGATTTTAGATAATAAATTTTTTTTACAGAACTATTCATATTTACACTCATGTTGGAAATTAGAATATAATAATTAAAATATAATGTCATCCAAAGAAGAATAATAC
This sequence comes from Viscum album, assembly GCA_963277665.1. Classification (NCBI taxonomy): domain Eukaryota; kingdom Viridiplantae; phylum Streptophyta; class Magnoliopsida; order Santalales; family Viscaceae; genus Viscum; species Viscum album. The sequence goes on along the minus strand of OY728157.1, from coordinate 1,711,521,229 downwards.
TTACAAAGGACACTAAAAACTTTTTGTGAAAAACAATTTGGCCAAATATCTAACCCTACTCTTCCATCAAAAATAATCAACAATGAGGTTTCATTATGGGAGACTCACATTCCACAGGTAGGTCCCTAACCCATTGGACTATGACTTACTGAAGTTCATATACATAACTTAACACTATACCATATTGATGGAAATAAATTTTTTAATTGTCCCAATATTTTATAATTAAAATAATCAAGAGTTCCCCATATGGTATTCCTTATGAATGTTCTCAATACCACACAATTATAAAAACAATCAGTGGGTAACTTGAACTGATCAACTACTAATTAATTCCATGTAGAAGATTATCCAATAACAATGCTGGTCATACAAAGATAATGCAACATGAATTATATCCCCAATGTAATGTGTAAAAATACTACATAGGTCATCTTGAGATTATATTTTCTGATATTCTAGTTAGGATTGGTTATGATATTTTATTTAAGATGGTGAATTCAGTCAAATTGATAGAGGAACATTGAAAAATTTATTTTAAGCCTCGAGAAGGATATGGTGGTGCAATAATTACATGGTTAATGAATCGTGTTTCTTTACAACAAGGATAATATAGTTAGATGACGGTGATCATAGGTACGACCTCTCTTAGATGTGATGAAGTTAGTATACTGGAATAATATAATTACATGTAGTTTTTTGAATTTATAATAATGTAGAGTTTTTTCATTTGCTGGGGAATGAAATTATAATATTAATTATAATATATTTAGAAAACATAACATTTCAAATCTGATATTTTTGGAAGTATTCATTATTCAATGGACATATGAGATGAGATAGTAGATATATTATACTATTTAGATAGTAACCCATGAAAATCATATCTGAATGGACTCACTCTCCATGAAGATAAAAATATATTTTGGATAGGTTTACCACATATTTTTTATTATAAAAACGTAGATTAAATTTTTTTAGTTGGATTTAGAAAGTTAATTTTTTTAAGATTAAACTATTATGGGGATATTTTGAATCACTATAAAGGAAAACCTAGTTGCACTATAATGAACAAAATCTGAGGTTCTCTAAATGGAAACCATCGATGTGGTTCTCAATATTCCAATAGGAATAGAATCACTAAATGTACCCATCACAAAATAAAATACAAGATAATCATTCACATATGTCCTCCTTGTTAAAATTTTAAAATTCATCATAAAGAAATCCTCCTGATTCTAGTTTTGGATTTATATAACTAAAGTAGTGATATACTGAAAATGAGTAGCTCCCCTTACAAGATAATTCTCAACATATATACATGTATTACTACCACCATTGAAATATTGTGGATAAATATAGAATCCTTTAGTCAGATGTATGTTATAGATTTTTTCCCAATTAGAATGAAAAAAATGATGTATATTTCCTCTCAACATTGGTGAATCTGAAATCAATAACCATGTATGCCTTCCCTAGGGTTATAAATCCAAATACCTTATAGAAATATTATATCCTATAGGATTGAATGTTCTAAAAATTTTGTTATTACAATTTTTTATTTTTCATTATATCAATAGGGAGTGGGTAAATGAGGCTCCATATAAATTTAAATTCATCACCATTCAACAGTGTGTCATCCCCAAAAAAGGGAAATATTAGGTGGTGATATTTGTATCTTCCGTTGTTAGAGAATTCACCATAGGATGTAACTATGTTGGTTAGTATAAAATCAGTATTCTAAATGAGATTATGGAGAATTATTCATTATATTAAGATCAATTAAATAAACTCTCTATTAAAGATTAAAATAACACTTTTCTAATATAGAATGAACTATATAATGCTATAATTACTATTTTTTGACCCACAACCACTAATCATTATGAAATTATCATGAATATTATATATGAATGAATACGTTATCTTCAAAAAAAATATGGGTGATATTCTATCATATCATAAATAGTTACCAATCATTAAGTGATTTCTTAATATATTTCAATGAATTGGATTAACATGCTACTATTTGAACATGACCACCCATATAGTGGCTCAAAATCCAAAATTTTGGAAACCATGTCACTCACTCTAATGTAGAACGATTAGTAGAATGAAAGTGCTGTAAAATATAATCACCCATTAAATACCATAAATTTATATTGAATTGTGTTGATAATAAAAATTCATGGATTTAAAAATTATTATTTGATTACAAGGATAATTTTTGAAAGAATCATTAAATGTGATTTCTCGAAGCCATATGTCATGTCCAGAGTTATAAAATGTTAATTTTTCTGACCAATGAAATCCCAAAATTCATAAATCTCAAAAAAGATACACTAAACACGATTGATCCATTTTGATTCTCTAAAATCATTCTTCAGGGAATGTGAAAACGTCCACCATTTTGATAAATGGAAAACTATAAATCATATAATAACCACAAAATGAATGCATCACTCACTTAAGAAATGATACTTATTAAATATGATTAGATTGAATCATGAGAGTCCAATAAAGTACATATAGATTTCATAGTGGAAGTACATAGTTATTTCTATAGTATTGGTGTAGGGTAATTTGTAAGACCGTTCCCTAGTTCTCTATATTTAGATCGAAGAGTGTCAATTATTCTAGTAGATTACAGTCATCCCTATCTTATTTGAGTGATGAAATTATTACCTCCCCATCATCTAATTCTTTTGAACTTTTATTCCATCGGATCATATTATAATTAACTAATTCCATGACATTTCAATTGATGATTTCAGATTCATCTCTTTATATAGGAGTCTGTTCAGTTATGTCAATTGAGGATTCACTCAATTTTACCTTCTAAAATCTGCATGGTGCAATTTGTCAATTTATGTGGGATAAAAACAATATGAAAAAAAAATGGACTTATAATCAAATATAGCTTAAATAATATTATTACACATACTTCAATGAATATTCTATTGGTGATCAATTAATGATGTTATGTAATAATAATGAGTATTTGATTCACACTGCAAGATTCACATTGTAAAATATTTTTGAAGTCCATCCAAAATATAAAAATTAAATGAATTTTGTTGCTAATAATTTTACAATAAATAATAAATTTTAAATATGGAGAAAATTAAATTAATTAAAGGATAGTGTATAATCCAAAATTAATAGGAAACATGTGAGTTTGGAATCATATAATCATCTAGTTATGACCAAATTGGGGTGAATCCACTAAGGATAAATTGAACGGTGATGGTCAATCCATTAGACACCCACGATATAATGAAAATTATCCTATTAATATGAAGAAGATTATCTCATTGTTTGACAGTTTCCTAGAGAATATAAGTGTAGTTAATTCCTAACTAGTCGTATAAAATATATATATGTTGAGTGTAATTATAAGAAAAATCACATTAACACAAAAATTGTTAATCCATTTAAAGACAAAGTAGAATCCCATCAACCTAGATAAGTTTTATAACATTTTATTTATAAACTAACCATATCATTACTTTAACTAACCATAATTGAGATGGATTAATAGGAATGTCCTAAAATATTGCAACAACAGTTACCATTTCAACTGAGTTACTCAAGGGTGACTAAATATGGTTATCGATATAAGTCATGTGATGGAAAACCTTATGAGGTACCTCTATGTACATCCAGTTATGTATCAAACATGGAAAAAACTCCCCTAAAAACCCTTTCCTACTTACATCCAAACCAGATTTTTATTTGAAAAAGATTGTTCAACAAGGACAAAGATCTAAGGGGGAATGTTATAGTTCAAGCTGTGGGCATCCCCTCTGACCAAATTCTCACCCTATAGTGTCAATAAATTATTAGATAAGAGGATTGTTTTGATGGAGCTATGGACTACTTAAAAGGCCAGATGATTTGCAACCCTATTCCCCCCACGCTGAGTATGGGTCACTCATATGTTGTCACCTAGAAGGTCTCTACATTTGAAAACAATGTATTCTATGGTCATAGGAGAAGATCCTATGTTGTGAAAGGAATAATGAAAAATTATAGAGTCAGTCTCCACCAGAGTGATGCCAAGGTTCTTCTGCATGCATAAGATGAGTCCAGTGAGCAGCGCATTGGCCTTAGCCTAAAGGGAAGTACCATTGTCATAGAACAAAGTGTAATCCATAATAATATTTCACCATGATACATGATCGACTCCCCCTCTACTCATGGAACTTATATTACATGACCCATCCGAATTCATTTTGACCCCACTGATGGGAGGGTGCCAGCAAACCCATCTCCCTTGTATAATAGAGGTATAAGAGGAAGGGGTCCTGACTTATAGAAGCATTAAGGAAGGAGTCCATTGCCAGTTTGTTATGAGAGAAACCATATCCACCAGAAGGATGCAATTCCATGTGATTATGGACTACATCTAAAGAGTATCGCCATAAAATCTATCATGGTTTCTATCATTCCACATACACCATCTCCTAGCACTAAAAATCATAGTCATAGCTATATATTCCATAACTGATTCAGTCGATCTATGGAACCATCTATCAATGAATGGATCATCCATGAGTTCACGTGAAGTAAAGGTAGTAAAACCACTAAAGTCATTCCACACATTCGGATCCCATTCCACTTCATAGAAATGATGGTGGGAGTTATCCACCTTCATGGTTCTACAACAATGGCACATTGAAGCCAAACATATTCCCACATTATTGAGATTTTTTTCCATGGCTATAGAATCCATCCTGATGTACCAGGACAAAAATTGGTACTTCACTGGTATCTTTTTGCACCACATCACATCATTCAAGCTATCCTATGCGTTCTTTCTAGAAACAATCCTACAAAAATCCCAGGTGGAGAAGACACCCAAGGAAGAATGAGTAAACACACATTTATCTTTCTCTGAGTTGAACTTGATGGATTCGAGAAGGCCTTGTTGTTCTCCATCCAGGACAGACTTTGTAGAACATGGGTATATTCTCACTTCCTTCCCCTTGATTAGAAGATCACGGTAGTCAGGGAAAGTAAGAATAGCCAGTTTCGGATCCAGAACAAAATGTCCCCCATCCCAACCAGCCAGTGGGAATTCTATTGGAGTGTCTGAAAGAGAGGGTAAATGATCGACCTGAAAGGATAAGTATACCCTCTCATATCCTTAATAGTGTGCCCGCATATATTAGACATGTAATTACCCCAGAGAATGCACTCCTATAGAATCTACCTTGCAATCTAGGCCTACATGCAATGGAGTGTTCACTAAATACTCATCACATTGATCTCACCATCATGAACATATATATTCAACCTATCCCATAAGTAAAAATGCCTCTTACCTTCAGACATTGGGTCCTAGATAAAACTAAAAATAAATTTATCAATAATTTGAATAACTCTGCTCGGTACGTAGGAAGAATCCATCGCATGGACAAGGATTAAGTACAAGATGCTATTAACTAGATACATAAAACCCCCATAATCTTATAAATGGTTCATCCTCTTATGTACGCATCTTGTAATACTATTCACAATTTGATCGAATTCATGAACATGAAGCCTACCTAAGGAAATAGGATAACCCAAGTACTCCATGGGGAAAATGCCAAATTGTATGATGAGGCGACTACACAGGAGGTAAACCCACCTACAAGTAAATCTATGATAGATGAAGAAGTGACTCTTTGAATTTCTAATAACTTTCTCACTCTAGAAACAATAATCATCTAGTATTTTCTTGAAGCCTATTATAGATCCTCTACCTCCATTTGTGAAGATGAAAGTATCGTCTGCAAACATATGATGTGAGTTCCATGGAAAGTTCATATTCCTTATATAGGGTAAGATATATCCCCAGGGAATTACTAGGTTGATTAGTCAGTTGAGAGTGTCCTGCGCCATGGAGAAGATAATCTATGAGATTAGATTCCCCAACAGAGGGCCCCTCGTTGCCTTAAAGAAATGTTGATTCTTTCCCAAGAAAGAGACTATCAGCCATGATGATCTAAATCTCTTGAAAAAGAGATAATCTTCCCTGGACGATAACCACAAAGCCAGAAGAACTCTATTGATAAAACTCCATTCGATCCAATCAAACGAATTATTCATGTCCAATTGGATCACTAGATTAGAACTGTAGTTCTTCAGGTTAATATCTTGCATCACCTCCTGAGCTACTACAATAGTTTAATGTATGGAACTCACTCGAATGAAAGCCGTGTTTCTCAATTGATATACACCAAGGGAGAAGATTTGATAGTCTTTGGTTGATCACCCTCACTAAGATCATGTAGGTTAAATTTCATAAACTCATTATTCTATACTGATAATGACATGAGGGGTCCTTGATCATAGGGATGATAATTAGATTTGTAGCACTGGAAACCTGAGGCTGACTCCCTCCATGAAAATAGACCTGAATAGACTCAATCATACCCCCTTAACCATGTCCCACACCCCCTTGTGACACCTCGGTCTTATTTCTTTTATAATAAAAATATTTTTTGGTTTTACTTCTTTCCCATGCTATCCAAAACTATACTTTCAAATAAACACAATACTTTTTTTATTCAGTGAACACTAAAATGATTACATTACTTCAAGTCTAAGAGAATCCAACTAACAAAAAATACCTACTAAGATAACCTTTAGAATTATAGGGATACCACCCAATACAACAAATAACCTAGGAAAACAGTATGGGTTTTCAGATCTTTCATGATGAACATTAGTACATCCAGGACCACAACAACCATGCAGAGCATTGTAGGAATGATAAGAACCATTTTTCCAAGTTTTCTAGAAGTTGAATTACCATAAACATGTATTTATAAAAGTATTTTTGACCATTGGAGATACATATGACTATTTAATTATTTTTAGGGTGGTTGGAATTTAAAATAAAGTGATTTTTAGTATCTTGTTAAACCAAAATAATTTAACTCAAGAATTTTAGATACCTTGTATAAATTTTCATAAAACTAACAAAACTTCCTTAAGAATTTTAATTATTTTGATATTTTTAACATATCTTATGTTTTCTCTTTAACACCATGTATTCAAATTTAAGAGTGTATTTTATAAAACTTATTATGATTTCAAAACATAGGTAATTATTTCAAATAATTTTTTAATGTTTAAAATGTTTTAAATATTGTATAATGATACATTAATGATTTTTTAAAAAAAATTGTGTTTTAAATTAAGTTTCTATGGTTATATTAAATATTCCTTTATAAACATAATAAATAATGCTCTTACTATGTATTTTTAAGTATAAAATAATCTTGAATGTCTAAAGTATTTGTGTACTTTAATCCTGAAAAATGTAAAATTAAGAAGGTATCATGTTTTATGAAATTATTTTCTTTTTTTACAATCTTTTATTTAATAAAAATAATTTTTAATCTTTCTAAATATTTTTAAGTACCCTACCTAGCCGAGGGAAACATCGTAGGAAGCAACTCAAGAACTTTGTGGGAATCTTAGAGAACCCTGGAAAAATGGAAACGGGCTATGCACGCATAGTGCATGCTAAGTGGAACACATATGGGTGCATAGTAATCCCTAGGCATGCAGAGGCGTGCATGTGTAAGAGAACCAAAGCCTGCCACCATGCGAGGCAGCACAAAGACAGGGGTGTGCGCATAAGTGCGCCCGTAGAGACCCGTTATAGGGAAATACCAGGGAGAGGGGAGGGGGATTTATAGACTAATTCCTGGAGACTCATTCTTATAAAGGAGTCATTGAACTCACTTTGTTTCAATGTGGGATGAATATTTTCAGATGAGAGCAAATTTAGACCATCATATCTTGTTGTGAGGAACCAGGACCATCCAATCGGTTCTACTATCGATCCCACGTGACCACAGATTTCCCTCTACATTTTTATCAGTCGTTTGATCCTGTCAGATCTAATATGGATTGTTCCTATATTTTTAAAACACAGTGTCACACTGTAGCCATCCGATCGAGTCAAGATTTAATCTCGACTGATCATTACTTTTAAAACTCGCAGATGCATCTCAACCACTATAACTTCTTTATGGTTAATTCTGACTGTCCATTTTAATTTGCACTTAACCCATCACCTTCTTCTTTCTCTACCTACTCTGTGCACCACACCAGTACCCATGCTACTATTTATTTTCAATTTATTCCACACCCGTGACCGGGTGGCCCCTGTTTTCGGTCATTTTCTACAAGGACAAACACCCTTTGTCTTATTTAAAACCAAGATGCCTCAATTTTCCATGAGAGTAGCCTTAAAAATATATTATATATGATTTATAAATATATCACTTTTGTATCTGAACCCTACAGTGTTTATCCTCTCCATCACCTCCATCAAGCTCCTTTGTACCTCTCCTCCTCCTTTAAACAAGGAAAGGGACCTATATGTCTTGCCTTGTTTCAGTTTGTATATATATATATATATGTGTGTGTGTGTGTGTGTGTGTGTGTGTACATAGATGAATACACACACACACAAAGATATATATATATATATATATATATATATTTGATTATAAGACCCACTGACTTCTTCTATGATGGTGAATCATTAGTCTTAAATGTGCTCTTAATATTTTACTAAACAAGGGTTTGAGATATTATGTGTTTGACATGTATATATATATATATATATACATACACATATATATGTATATGTTTCATAAGAAAACCTTTTATATTTTATGGCACTATTTGAAATTAATGAACCCATGTTTAAATAATGTTCTTATTGTGTTCAAAAAATGTAAGTGTCATTAAATGTTTGGTGTAAGACCCTTATATACACCATGTATATTCGGTTATATGTATATATATGTATGTATAAACTTGGATCCTAAATCTAATTTAGATTTTCCAATGATTTTTCAGAATGAATAGAAAATTCTATTTTTGAAATATGAATGGTTTTTAAGGAACAATTTAAAAATACCATCCTTTATATACACCGTTGTGTATAAATAGATTACAAAAGAATAAATCCGTAGATAATTTTTGAATTTCCAAATGTTATACTTATGATGTGTTTAGTCACTATGGAGAATTCGTGAGTAATAATTGTTTTGGTTTCCCACTCTGATATTCATATGTCTAGAGTGGGAAAAAAAATTCCATAAAGAGATTCATCAACTTGTTTCAAATAAGAATTATATTTATGTTAATAATGTGGGTGTTTATCAACCCACAAGTGAAATTTCAATATTCCCTTAATTATGTATATTTTTTATTTTAATATATATGTATGACATAGTTATTTTCATAAATATTAAATGGTAATAGTTATGTTTTAGTAAGTGGGGTGGTTGATTGGCATACTTTTCAATATTTAACATTGTGATTAAATAATTGATGATTCCCTTGTGGCATGTTAATACATGAACATGAGAGTAATGGGTGTTTAGAAAAATATTAGTTTAATACCCCTATTGAATATCTTGTTTACCTTACATTATTTATGTATTCAATCCATCATGAAGTGCCTTTATTCATTTTTGGAACCTAAAATACTTACTCTCATAGTTAGAATTTTAGAATTTAAGGCTTATCATTTTATGTGACAAACTAGTATTTTTATGTGCTTTAGTTATTGTCACATGTGGTATAATCTTCCAATCATACTTTTCATTTATTTCCATAGACAGTTAGTTGTTAGTATTTCTATTGACACTAATATGCCTTACTCACTTTGTATATGTAAATGCTAATGAATGTAATCAAAATCAAATGGGATTTTATAGAATTAATAACTAAAATATTCAATGTGGTATGTGACACATTGAGTAATATGAAATGATAAGACAAGTAATATGTGACCCATGGAATAATAAGTAATGAGTAATTTAACAAATCAAAGTTGTATGAAGAAATTGGATTTTAAAAAATGAGGAATGTATTGGACATAGTATGTCACGGGTGGGGCCCGCTATAGCCCCTTGATGCATCGGTAGGTATCATGAGACAAAATAGATGTTAAATTGGTTGAGGATTTTCCCAAAATTATTTATGTTCTAGGCACGAGGCCTTGAAAGAGAGATTATGGTCTTGGCACGAGGCCTTGACATAGTCCTTCACATGCACTTCCCTAATTATGTTTATAAAATTTAATTAACCAAGTGAATATTCGACTAGTACAATATTCATGGTGAAAGAGCTTGTACATATGAGAATCAGAAGAATTAAATTCTTATGGCATAATTTGTAATCATCACACAAATATTTATCATCTAGATTATGTTTTATAGTTAGTAAGGAAGTAATTAGTGTTATTATTTTATGTGCAACTCGGATCATGTGTTATTCTCGGTTGTAAATTATTTACATAAAATTTCTCATGTCATACCTATTAAATTTAGAATGACTCTAACTTTATATGAATCACTTCATATATTCTGTATGTGTAGGATTATAATTTGAACATGTTTCATTATAAATCTATTAGTGTTCCTTGAAATTTTCACTTATAATTATTGGAAAAAATATTAAGTTATGATTCATGTATTAAATCTTTTTGTAAGAAATTTTTATGAATAATTTTAATTGAATTTATTCAAGAGGTTTTAATTTAAACATTATTTTATTGTATAACCCCCTATTGGGCATTCGTATTCTCACCCTTCATTTTAACTTAAATTTTACAGGTTTAGTAGATTTGAGATACACAGTTTGGTGGAACAATTCTGGAGATTCTTCTCCCTTTTGATTTTGAATCTATTGTAATAAGTATATCTGATTCTCTTGGAATGAAACCCAAAAGCTTCTCCTTAGTTAAACATGACTTGTAATAATCTTCTTTTCCTTTTATCAATGAAAAAATACTAAACATGTTTCATTTAAAACTGCAACGGTTCCGAGGTTGTTAGGGGTCGGGGCATCAAAGATGGTATCAGAGGAATGGTTTAGACAGCCCTAGAAAATTAGAAAATCATTAAAAACATGATTATAACTTATTAAGTAGAATTTTTTTTATATTTTTTAGATGGCAAACGAATTGATCCTTCTTTCTCTCCCAACAGAAGTATTAGAAACTATAGTTGGAAAATCATGTTTATAAGTTTATGAGGTTTTCTAAAACCCTTATTTGTCGTGTAGAAACATCTACCATATATCCACTTCTCCTCGTGTACTCCAACTTCAATAAGGTGGAGGTTTCGACTATTTCCTTACGATGAACACCCAGTTTTCATTCTATGCTAGGAAGGGAAAGTATTTTTAGGGTTTATTTTAATGCTTTACCCTAGGGGGGAATTTTTCCTCTCGAGAGGACATACAAGAGGTTGCCCAAGAGGGTGAACTCTGAGCAGAATACCGTTGTAAAATAATATATTATGGTCTCTGTGGTCAAGTTATGGACATTGAAATTTTTTGGGATGAGTCTTACTTTAAATTTTATCTATTTAAAGATCTTACTGATGTCTCTCAACTTGATACATGTCATGCTTCTCTCACACTAGACTTTAGATTTCCACATGTGGCTGATCCTAGTTGCCCGCATTGCATTTGGACTGAATAAATTGATGAATTTGGAACCACTTGGGGTATCTTCAAAACTGGAATCTATTGAAATTTCTAGCACTAGTGAAATCGATGAAGTTTCATCTTGGAGGTTGTTAGTAAATCCATACTAGTATTTTTTGATTGGGAGAGAGTAGTTATGTAACCCATTTGGTTCTTTAAATCTTCTATAATTGGATAATGTCATATTTTATGTTTTACTACATTAAAATTATTTTACAAATTAACGTCTATATTTTCATATGGTCATGCCTTATTGAGTAAAACGTGTCTTTTCAAATATTCCTATGGAAGACATGAGTTCACCAAACAACATCTTATCACTTCCTACCGAACTATTAGATGTTATAATTGTCATGATGTCCTTATAAAAATACCAGCCCTATAAATCCTATGTATGTCTTGAAAAAAACATCATTAGGATTCGAACCACCCGAACATCCTCTGTCTCTTCCAAGAAGTAAAGTTTTTCTATTACCGTTTAGAAAATACAAAATTTGTAGAATATAGGAAATGATGAATGTATCACGAAGGTATTTTTCTATGTTTCACTTTGGCTGATGACTACCAAGCCGTAGGTAAATTCCTAGAAGCTGCATTGGAAGGTGTCCATTGAGTGGCCTACCTGTTCTAGGTCATGAATTTTAGTATGTACGAGGATATCTAGGACATCAATATTTTCAAACATGATATAGTACTAGGGATTTATAAGAAATGAGTCCACTCTGAAATCTCCAATCTCCACACCTCTCGTGCCTCTCTATGGATGGTCGAGTATTTTATGCACAGGTTTGACCCAAAATATTCACAGTGTATTTGGACCAAGGAAATAGAGGATGTGAATACTACCATAGGAATCCACCTGAGGTCGTCAGCACCCTACCCTCTGTTGTGGTCCCAATGAAGGGACCTCGGGAGTGATATATGTATGGTATTTCTGGTATGTGTATAAGAGTGTCTTAGAATTTTGAATATGCACTTTTTTGATGGGGGGAATAATGTGACGACCCGAACTTATTACTTATGTAATAACAATATTTTTTAGTTTTACTTCTTTTCCATGAAGTCCAAAATAGTACTTGCAAATAATCATAAGACTTTCTTTATTCAAAGAACCCCGAAAATATTTCATTTCATTTTGGATAATAGAATCCAACTAAAAAAAATATCTACTAATAGAGCTATTAGAATTACAGTGAGACCACCTAATACAACAAAAATCCCATGAAAATAATAGGGGAATTTCAGATCTGTCACGATGAACATCAGTTCATCCAGGACCACAACAACCATGTAAAGAATCAGAGGAATGATGAGAACCATTTTCACTAAGTTGTCTAGAAGTTTAAATACCCTAAACTTGTATTTATAAAGGTATTTTTGATTTTTGGAGATACATTTGACAGTTTTTTATTTTAGGGAGGCTATAGTTTAAAATAATGTGATTGTGAGTTTCTTGTTAAACCAAAATAATTTAACTGAAAAATTTAAGATACATTGTATGAATTTTCCTGAAACCTACACCACTTCCTTAATCATTTTAATTTTTTTGATATGTTTAACATATGTTAAGTTTTATATTTAACATCATGGATTTAAATTGAAGATATTATTTTATAAAACATAGTATGATTTCAAAACATAGGTAAGTATTTAAAATACTTTTTTAATGTTTCAAATGTTTTAAATATTGTATAATGATACATAAAATATGTTTTAAATATTGTATAAGTATACATTAAATATGTTTCAAATATTGTTTTGTAAAAAATTAATTTCTATGGTTATATTAAATATTTATTATTTAAACATAACAAATAATATTCTTACTATGTATTTTTATATATAAAATAATCTTGAATTTCCAAAGTATTTGTGTATATTAATCATCAAAAGTGTAAAATTAATAATAGATCATGTTTTATGATATTATGTTATTTTTTTACAGTCTTGTGTGTAATAAAAATTACATATACTTTTCCAAAAAATGGGTGAGTACCCCACCTAGCTGAGGGAAACCTCTTAGGAAGCCACTCAAGGCCGTGGTGGGAATCTCACAAAACCCCTAGAAAATGTTCTGGGGATGTGCACGCATGGTGCATGATATGTCGTGTGCATAGGGGTTCCTAGTAATCCCTAGGTGTGCACGGGCATGTGTGTGCAAGAGAACCAGAGAATTCCACCATGTGGGGTGGCACATCGGTTGGGGTGGGCGCATAGGTGCGCCCGCAGAGGCCCGATATGAGGAGTTATTGGGGAGGGTGGAAGGGGATATCTGGACTAATTCCAAGATCACCCTTCTTATAAAATATCCAAAAAAAATTTTTTTTTATGCGGGATAATGATTTTCAGCTAAGATCAGATCTAGACCATCAGATCTCACCGTACGGAATCCAGACTATCCGATTAGTTCGACTATCAAACCCATGTAGCCGTAGATTTCCATTCACGTTTTTCTCATCTGTTTGATCTTGTCAGATCTAATTTGGACTATTCATCACTTTTTAAAACACTGTGTCACACCGTAGTCGTCTGATCGAGTCGAGATTTAATCTCGACCGATCATTCCTTTTAAAACCCACAGACGCACCTCACCCGCTGGATCTTCTTCGTGGTTAATCCTGACAGTCCATTTTAATCTTCACCTATCCCATACACTTCTTATTCTTCTACCTCCCGTGTTCTCTGCATTAGTATCCATGCTACTCTTTCTTTTCAATTTATTCAACACATGTGACTGGGTGGCCCCTATTCTCACTAGTTTTACACAAGATAAGACACCCTCGGTCTTATTTTAAACCTAGATGCCTCTATTTTCCATGCAAGTGGCCTTAAAATTATATTATATATGATATATAAATATATATTTTTAAATCTAAACCCTATGGTTTTCATCTTCTCCAGCGCCTCCATCAAGCTCCTCTAGACATATTCTCCTCCTTCAAACCAGGTAAGGGACCTTGTTGTCTTTCCTTGTTCCAATTTTGGATATATATATATATATGTATATTTATATATATATAATGTACATAGATGTATACACACACACACACACACAAACACATATATATATATATATCGTTGAGTATAAGACCCACTTACTTCTTCTATGACAGTGACTGTTGTTTCTTAAATGTGTTCTTAATCCTTTACCAAAAAAGGCATTACAATATTATATGTTTGATATATATATATATATTGATATAAACATAAGAATATAAATATATATATATATATATATATATGTTTCATAAGAAAACATTTTATATTATGTGGCACGATTTGAAATTATTGAACCCCTATTTTACTAATATTCCAAATATGTTCAAAACATGTAGGTGTCATTAATTGTATCATGTAAGACCCTTCTATACACCATGTATATTCGGTTACATGTATATATATGTATATATACACTTGGATCCTAAATCTAATTTAGATTCTCCCATGATTTTTGAGAATGAATTGAAAATGTTGTTTTTGAAATATGAAAGGTTTTTTAGGAACAATTTAAAAATATAATCCTTTATATACACCCTTGTGTATAAACTAATTACAAAACACTAAAACCCTAGATAATTTTTAATTTTCCAAATGTTATACTTTTGATGTGTTTAGTAATTATCGATAATTAATGAGTAATAATTTTTGGGGTTTGCCACTTCTATATAAATATGTCTAGAGTGTAAAAATGAGTTTTTTCACAATAAGATTCCTCACATTGTTTCAATGAAAAATTATCTTTATGTTAGGAAAGTGGGTGTTTATCTATCCACAAGTGTTATTTCAAGATTCTTATAATTATGTAAATTCTATATATGAATATATATGTATTACATACTTATTTTCATAAATATTAAAAGGAAATATTTATGTTTTAGTACGTTGTGTGGTTGATTGGCATGCTATTCAATCTTTAACGTTGTGATTAAATAATTTAAAATACCCTTGTGGTATGTTAATACATGAACATTCATGTAATGGATGTCTTGAAAACTATGCATTTAACACCCCAAATGAATATTTTGTTTACCATAAATCATTTATGTATTCAATCCATGATGAATTTCCTTTATTCATTTTTGAACCTAAAATTCTTACTCTCATTGTAAGAATTTTAGAATTTAAGGGATACCATTTTATGTGACAAACCTGTATTTTATGTGATTCAGTTATTGTCACATGTGGTATAATATTTCTTTTATATTTTTCATTTATTTACATAGAAATGCAGTTGTTAGTATTGTTATTTAAACTTATATGTATGAATCACTTGGTATATGTAAATGCTAAAGAATTTAATCAAACTCAAATGAACTCTTATGGAATTAAGAACTAAATTATTCAAAGTGGTTTGAGACACTTTGAATAATATGAAATGAGAAGCCAAGTAATATGTGACACTTGGAATTATATGAACTGTTTAATTTAACAAATCAATATGGTATAAATAACTTTGATTTAAATAAATGAGGAATTCATTGAACTTAGTATGTGATAGGTGGGGCCCACTATAGCTCCTCGATGCATCGGTTGGTCTCATGAGACAAAATAGATGTGGAATTGGACGAGGCCTTTTTCAAATTGATTTATGGTCTCGGAACGAGGCCTTGACAAAGAGTTTATGGTCTTGGCACAAGGCGTTGAAACAGTCTAGCATATGCACTTCCCTCATTATGTTTATGAAATTTAATTAACCACGCGAATATTCAACTAGTAGAATATTCATGGTCAAAGAGATTGTACTTATGAGAATAACAATAAGTAAATGTTTATGGGATAATGTTTATTTATCACTCGGATATTTTTCAGCAAGATTATGTTTTATAGTAAGTTAGGAAAGAATTAGTGTTATTATTTTATGCACTACTTTGATAATGTGTTACTCTCAATTGTAAATTTGGTACTTGAACATTCTCGCGTCGTACCTATTAAAGTTAGAATGACTCTTACTTTATATGATGCACATCATATATTTTATATGATCATTCTTATAATTGGAACATGTTTCATTGTAACTCTATTATTGTTCCTTGAAATGATTACTTATAATTATTGGACAAAATATTATGTAATGATTCATGTATTATAAGTTTTCTAAAGATAATGTTTATCAATAATTTTAAAAGAAGGTTTTCAAGAGGTTTTACTTGAAAGTTTATTTTATTTTAAAACCTCTTTCTTGAAAATCATATGCTCACCCTACGTTTTATTTTAAATTTTAACGGATTTGTGGATTTGAGATACATTGTTTGGTGGCAGCATTGTGGAGATTCTTTTCCCTTTCAGTTTTGAAGGAATTGTAATAATTCTATCTAGTTATCCCGGACCTAAACCCAAAAGATACTATTTAGTGGAACATGATGTGTAATAATCATCATTCCTTTTTATAAATAATAAATTACACACCATGTTTTATTTAAAATCTAACCGGATTCAGGAAAGTCTAGGGCTAGGGAGTGACACCCCATGTAAAAAGTGCATGGGAAACTATCCGGTCCAAGTGCACTCTCAGGGTTGAGTTTCATCATCGCAAAGTGAATTTCTTCCTCATCTGAGATTGTCGCCATGCTCTCACTGTCTAGGATATACACCACCTAGGGAATCACCTCCCAGAGAACAGTGTTGCCACATGGGTATCCACATGCCCCTCTTAGGTTACATCTGGCCAAGAGATCGCTAAATAGAGAATACGCCATGCTCCAAAAAATGTCTCTTTCCTCAGTGTATGTTCCATCCTCGAGATGAATATTGGGTTTGTTCATGAAACTTCTATCACTGACACATGCATGAAAAAAACTATTTTCTTATCTCCCTTGTGGAGCCATCTCGCACAAGATCTCTCTTGAGCCAGTCTCTCCTGTTTGAGGATCAGTTCCTCCCAGCAAACCTTCTTGCCAACTAACTCCTCAAAGATAGAGTCGCTCCAAGACTCCTCCAGATTGGACTCTAGGTTCTCGATACTCTGTCTCCATATCTTGATCGAAGGGAGGAATCCCCCTAGTCCACTCTTGAATCCGAGCATCAGTTTCCATAGTTTATGATGAATCACTACCTAGGTATTCCCTCAACTTGTCTCACCCCACAACCACCCCACGATCTGATGGTATCCATGTTATTGAGACCACTGATGGTAAAACTTGAATGATTTTGGGAAATCCTACCTAAGGGAAATAGAAACCAGTAGTGTTGAGTGGTCAAATATACCACATATGAGATGATTCACCTTAGCATTAGGAAACATGTTGATATAATTGGTGTTGGAAAGACATCGATTGAGCCTCCTCCAGTTGTTACTACTTATCGTTTTATTGTTTCACCAAGTGTAACGATCCCCTGAGTACCCAAGATCACAAAGGCCCATACCCATTATGAAACTCGCAAAGTCCATGCTGTCTTATAGAGGGAAAGTACCTCTCCCTTTCTTCTCCACAGGTTCAAGGATAATATTGAAGTCCCCTACCACCTTCCATGGGAGATCCTTCATATTAGAGGAAGAGAGATCAGACAAAAAACTCATTCTAGTAAGAGCATCACAACTACAATACATAAGGGAAATGAGGAGAACTACGGATCCTTCATGACTTTTGATGTGATGAATTGGTCACCCACACTAATAAAATCCATAGGAAACTCCTTCCTAAAGATCCATATATGACGATTGATTGTGTCCACTTGAATGGAGCCATGCATTCTAACTTTATGACATAACTCCCTGAGCTTATCCAGGTTCTATTTGTGTTCGGTGACCGGAACAATATAAACCTTGTGCTTCTTAACTTCTGAAGCAATGAATTCGGACTTCACCCATGCACCCAGGCCACCGGCAATCCAGATGGGCATAGAAAACATTTAATTGAGTGGGATCCCGGCATTGGCCCTAGGCTTAGCGGTATTCTTGGTGAGGGAAGAAGAACCTTCCCTTAGTTGTCTCATCCTTGCACGAGTATACGTTCCGTGGCTTTGAGGAGATAATATTTGGACTAAGGGAGTCACCCGAGAGGGAGCCTCGGTTAAAACTCCACTCAACTCCCCTAGATAAGAGAAGGAGGATAAAGAATCGATAACCATAACAAGAGCAACAGAGCCTCCAGAAACATCAATTATTAACATGCTGGAAACCTCTTCCAGGCATTCCACTAGAATAGGAGGATAATAAGGCTACCCACCTGCATCCTTCAACTCCATGCATGTGGAAGGAAGGTCCTCCAAAAGAGGAGGAAGAAACACTGTGTGATCCAATGTGGATAGATGAAATTCTAGAAGCATATCGGGCATCAAACCTATTATAGGCAATAGAAGAGCCTTGAGAATGGATGTTGTGAGGGTAGAAAAACTCACGGAGTAAACCGCATGCTTGAAAGATGAATGGGCCATGAAGGGTGAAAATTAGCTAACAGAAGAGCGAGAGGCCCAGGCCATGCACTCCGGATCTCCCTGGGGGTGGGGGGGCCTGAACCTCCCCATCTGTAAAAAAGGATCTCGAAAAGAATAAATCATGAATTCTCCTGGCCCGGGGAAGAAGATCCTCAACCTAGAGGGGCCTTATGAGCCTGACGAGGGCCGCCTTTCTTCTGGTTCCTGGAAAAATTCCTAGAGTTTCCCTGGAGGAATCACAAGGATCAAAACAGTGTAAAACCTAGGAAAATAATTTATTAGTCCCAAGCCACTAATTCATGCACCTTTAAATAATGCTTTTTGAAAATCAGTTGTGAAAGGTCCAAATCCATGCACAATCGAGGATGCATGTTGTCTTCACAGGAAAGGGTACGATCGTCCGCAAATAGAAATCCCCCAAGAGAATCCCCAATAACTTTTATAAACACTCCATTTTGGAAAGGCAGGGGAAGACCATGGAGTCCCAACCAAATCGCATCTCCTAGACTTTCATTGCCCTTATGCGCTTCCAGAGACCACAGGGCAAGCCGAACCTCCACCACCCAAATGATCAAGGAATATTGCACCAGATGTGGACAAAATCCACCTCCGACTCCAACACCACACAGAAGTAATTCTGATGAATTGAATAAATCTGTAGCAGTCTACTTAAACCCCAGGAATCCGCAAACCACCTGAAAACATACAATGGTGGCTTCACCGATCCAAAATGAGCCACAAGTGTCCAAATAAGGCAGGAGATGGCCTCCTCGAACGCTGTAGGGGGGACGTCTACTAAGACATAGGATCAAGCCAGGGACACCACTAGAGAGATCAGACCCACATTGGGGAAGAAGATATTTTGGAAGCCACAGGACGAGACGCACAAAGCTTCGTGGAAGGATCTCTCTAGAAGATGAGACTAGAGGTGGGATCCTGGTGTATCCTGAGGATGAGGTGGATCAACATCGATGGAGACACCTGGAACAATGGTCGTCGAGACCAGAAACGAACCATGTGCACCACCAGTTGTGGTAGTAACAGTCGAGAAGATTTAAAAAGCACATGGCACGTTTGACACGTTATTTTGAGTTAAAGAATCCATGACACCCTTGCAACCCAAAGAGAAGATGAAGTGGGATGATGTTGACAAATTTATATAGAGAGGAAACCATAAAAATAGTGGGGGGATGACTCCTATGAAAAACAATATTTAGATTCCAAATATCTTGATATTAATTTCCATGGGATACCAAAAGCAAAACATCAAACATTTTTTTATCTAATGTAGCCCTTTGATGGGAATAGTCCTGTTTCATTTGGATTCAAAACAATGATGTTTATTACAAAACATAGAAATAACAACATTATTCTCATAAAAAAATATACCAACTTCTTTTATTAATATTCGAAATATGTATGATCGATGTTTCCTAACAAAATAAACAACATGATAAGAAGGAAGATTGTCAATGGAATCTAATGTAGAATAAAGTGTAAAAAAGGGTTTTAGAAATAATATCATGGTAAGAAGGAATTAATTAATCACTGAATTAGTATCCAAATGAATAAAATTTCTTTGATAAATTTTGTGAAAACACTTAGATGAGTTATATAGTCCCATACCCCCAATGAAATACCCCAATAGTTTTCTGGATTTCAATATATTACCATGACAACATAAAGATTCCATAATGTATTTTAAAATAAAATATTGATTGATGATATTGATGATGGGATTGAAATATTGTGTTTCAAAGAACTCAACTATCCCTCTAAAGTTATTATTCAAAACAACATGTACTCATAATCCCACTAACTATTATGTGTTGTATATATTTTAAAAAATGGAAACAATAATTATTTATCATGGATGGAAATGGGATATAGAGTCACCCAAACAATCAATGACCATAGTAATAATGTATATTACTTAATAAAATATTTAATTTTTCTATTTTTTCACAATAATATAGATATGTTTATAGTTTAGTACCAAATATTTAGAGATCTAATGATATTAGTCTAAATAATCTCTATGATTATGACCCCTTAAACTTATTTATAAATAATAATATGTATTAATATGTCATAAAAATTGTAATTCAATACGATAATTGATTCTAGTAATTTTTACATTTTTAAATCCATTACTAATTTGAATAATTTCACTATAATAATAAACAAATATACGAAGAATGACATAATTTCCTGATATGAAATATGGTTAAATTTTATGCTTTTTTATTAATATATTGGTTATATTAAAACCTAAAATCATATGTATAGGACTAAATTAACTTATTATAACCTAAAAACACTCCAAAATACCTCATAATACCCATTCCTCACCAAAATAATCCATGATTTGATAAAATTGTTTCCATGAAAATAGAAAATTTAAAGTGTATCACCTTCATGTATTCAGTTTGGTTCATATTATTTCTAATTATTTACCTACATGACTTAGATGAGTATCATTGTGGTGACCATTATAATATTCATCAGATGAGGATGAATAATACAATTTAATTAATTTCATTCACATGGAATACCACTTTGATAATGACAGAGGAATTAAAAAACACGAGTTGTATAAAATAATCCTGGAGGAGATTGATGAGGTTAATAATGATGAAGTTAGAGTAAAACCCCATGGACATGTGTTATTTACATTAAATCAATCCATATAGACAAAACTAAATCCAAATATCTATAATTTGAATAACATAAACATTGATTTCACTTTGTATACTCTATGAAGTATTTCGATATGGTTTTACTTTTTGACCAATTTGTAGTAAAAAAATTAATCAATAAAAATATAGAAGCATTATTATATTAGTGTATCCTAACCCACATAGTTATATAGAAGCACCATGTCTAAAATAGGGAAGATATATCTAGAGAAATTATTGTTTTCTTTTATTCCAAATAATAATTTGACTAATGGTTTCATGAAACATATGAATATAGATTATATGGATGATATTTTTAAGTAGCATTCATTCATCCAGTATAATGTTTAAATCAAAGATTACCACAACCAATTAAAACAACACTTCGAATCCCTTTTTGGTGGTCAATCATGTTCATATGATTTTGATACAAATACTGCCTCTTCATAGAAACATCATTAAGATACTAGATACATATAGATTCACATGGTAATATTTCCGTATATAAATACATGGGAAAGCACAATATCAGTTATCCTAATAAAATTTAAATATGTATAATTATGGATGACGGTGATGTTCATGAGGAATTACAGGAATGTAGTTTATTGAACAACAAAAGGTTGATTCAGTCTCATTGTTCCCTATGCTATAGTGAAGATGACTTATTCTGAAGAAATTGATATTTCAATGGATTAATAAGAGTTAATACACACTAGTAAAATTAATTTATCTAATATCAATATTTAGAGATCCTAATTTCTAATATAGTCATATAATTGTAATCTAATAATTAACTCAAAATATATTTCTCTTATGGTATTGGCTCTATATTCGCATACAAATTACAACATCATATCATCAATGGATAAAATATAACATGGATGGAATATTTTGGGAACTATATGGTGACGAATCCCCTTTTGATTCATTTGAATTTTAGCTGATTGAAGAATGAGACTATGAAATGGTGAGGAATTTTATAATGATAGATAACTCCAAAAATATTTGATATACTAAATATATATATGTATCCCTTAACAATTAGTGGAGAGAAATTAGTGGATATTTCCTATTAACAATAAAATATATTCTGAATAAAAAAATATACATTAGAAACCACTATTATGTGACCAGAGCATTATTTACAAAAATATAAATTCATATTAGGAGAATATCCAATAAATATCACAAAAATACAATATTGGTAAATGTAATGGCTCAATGTTTTTTCAGATTAGATACGTAATGAACCTTTTTTAAGGAATTATCATTAACATCGCTCCTAATGTCCATATCACATAGCACCCTTCCATGGTATATATAATATAAAACAATTATTCATAACCTATGGAAATACAAATATAAAAAAGGATGAGCTCAAATGCTTAGTAATTGAAAATTTTTATTATATCCATAAATGATCATTAGTGTGTATAATAAAAGAATATATGTATTAGTACATAATAATTACATAAAAATATACAAAACATGTCATGGAGTACAAATAATGAATCATGGAAGATGGGTTTGTCATAACAAACCACATATGCCATAATATAATAAACTGATCAATAATAAATTATCTTCCATGAAATAATATCAAAATAAAAACACCAAATATTATGGAATATAAATATATATATAAAATCATTACCTTATTTGAGTCTCACTACCAAGACTATCATATCAGGAAGGGTAATATAGAAGATTTAGTGAACACCGAATTTAATTAATCCTGGAGGACAGAGACCCATAATGAATTGGGATCACTCCATATTTTATTTAATATTTTATCTTGATATGTGAAACATTAACCAATTAAATAAAGGTGTATATAATTTTAGACTCACTCATCAAATAAGAAAAATCATAGATATGTGACCACAAAATCATAAAAACAGTCATCATTTCATCATAGAATTAATAACCAATAATATAAAAATGGGATTCGTATAATATAAAATCTTCTATAAAACAACATCATCATATTCTATCTATATAACAAAATTTTGTGGTATCATTAAATAATAATAATAGTGATACGTATGATTTTATAAAGGATGAAAACATTGAATAAAAGTACTTTTTTAAAATAAGTAGAAATATGATTTGATAAAAAATAGATAAAATTAAATTCTTATTGTAAAAATTTTAATCAAAAACATCCAAAAAAATTTGATTAATATTATCATGTTAAAAACATAAGAACATTACAAAAAATTTTACAGTGATGATGTAACATAAAGTTAATAAAATCCATTCACTCCTTAAAAATTTAATTATTTTTTTCCCTTTATAAAATATTTCATATGTGATTTATAATATATTTTTAAAAATAATGATTTAAATAATAAATAAATAAGTTACCTATTATTAAAAAAATTCATTATAAAAAAATTATTTTATTTTAAATCTTCTATAATTGTTTTTTGAAAAACAATGACATGGAGGAATGTGTTTTTATTCTAAAAGAGAAGAATAAATTTAATTTTATATAAAAAATTCATTCATCCATTTTGAATAACAATTATTTGTAAAATAGAAGGAATAATAAGAAGATATAAAAATTACAATAGTAGAATATGATGTATTGGGTTTATAATATAATTATCAAATGTCGATTAAAAATATAAGATCAATTTTAAAATATTTTTTTATAAAATTGAATGACACACATTTCAATATGAGCACATAAAAAACATTAAAGAAATTTTAGAGGATGTTTTACATTAATGGAAATAATTATTATTTTTACATTATATAATTAGTAAAAACAATTATATAAATGTAAATTTGTGTGGATTAATATATTATATGAAAATTAAATTAAAATAATTTATTGATAATGAATAATATAATTTATTACGACAAAACAATGTGTGATTTTTTTAAAAAAATATATCCTTTTAAAATATATTTATTTTATATTCATTAATATAAAATTGATAATATAATATTATGTAATCATTAATATTTTACATGTGTAAAAAATAAATTTAAAATTTTCTACTAATCAAAATTTTAAATATTTAATTTTTAAAATACTATAAAAAATAAATTAATTTTTTTTGAAAATATTTTTTCCATTTAACTAGGAATTGATAGACTACTCTACATTATCATTAATTAAAAATTTCTTCAATTATTTTATTTTAATTTTAAAATTTCAACCTAAAATTTTACAATAACATACATGTATATCGTTTTAAAAGTGAATGAAATTTAAAATATATTAATAATACAACAAAATGGTCAAAAATGATCTTCAAGGTGTAATTGTATTTGTTTAAGATAATTATACCGTCTTTACAAAGAAATTTATTATATCAATCAAGTTTACATTTATTATAATGTCATATCATTTATATTTTTATATATAATTATTTACATAATTTTAAGGTTGAATTTATTACATGATTATAGGAACTTTAAATTTATTAAAGAAAAGTATATTATAAAATATTAGTGTGTCACATTTGACTCCTTTAAAATAATTTTACCCTTAAAATTATGTTATTCTTATAGAAATATATGAATATACATAAAACTAATAATATTATCATGTTTTAAAAAATTTTATCCCATTTATTATATCTCCAAAGTCCTTTTTCCAAGTGAGTATTATTCTTTGAAAAACACTATCTCTTCGATTCATAATATCCCCCAATTATTTTTCATATAAAATATCATTCTCCAAATTTACAACCTTTGAGCTCAGTTCATATAAGGGATCTTATTTTTACATCCTCAAAGGTAAAATAAGGAATACATCATTACCTTAGGAGAGGTCCAGTGGAAGCACCCAATGATAAGATTACGAGATTATATGATTTAGAATATATACATGAATGATATATGTATGGATCAATGTCCCATTATTATAGAATATCATGGAATTCTTTCAAGGAGATATTCATAGGAATTCTTTGTTACGGTTTTTAAACATGACATATGTCCATTGATTGTTAAAAAAAGTTCTCTATTGACTCTAAGTTAGTATTATGAGATTTATAATTGCCATAACCTTATCTTTAACATCCTCAGTTAGCTCAGGACACCATATCATATATTATAAAGTATCATCCCAAAATGTCAGAGATACAAAATAATTTAAATTGACGTATTCATAGGGTTCTATCAAAATTCACAAGTGAAATATATTATTTTATTAAAATCATTCTAGAATTAGGTGTTTATTTGAACCACCGTTGGATTTCATCATGGAATCTATTAATATAACTTATAAGGTTATAATTGTCCTCCCACACTGACAAACTATCATAGGATGATATACCAAAAACAATTATAACCATTTATTCAATTATACTTGAATACATCTCTTGATGATAAAGTTGAAACTATATTTTTGATTAGATACAATTGAGTGTCATACATCATCTAATCTTATCAATTCATAAATTTATTTCCTAGAATGTTGATAATGAATGAAATATAATGTTATTTTAAGGGAATAATCTGATTTATTAAGTGAAATAACTAAAATTCATAATTAATTTTTTTTCTATATATGTCTTAGTGTGTCCTATTATAAATCCATGTGGATGTATTCCAAACTCTATAGTGGTGTGGGTAATGGTTACCTCATCACCTTGAATATTAATGATTATCCCTAACATCCTAACATACCCGTAATTGGGATATATACTATGTGATGTCCCTTTTAATTTGAACCGCAATAAAGGTTTACAAAGATATATATATATTTTTTGTCACTTCTAGGATGGATAGAAAATGATTATCAATGTGGCTCAGTTAATATATCAATTTTCATTTAGATTATTAAATGGACATATATGTAGCCCCAAAATCTTATCTCTTTATAATGGTCAAGTCTTAACTCTTAATCATTCCTTACAATTTTTGTCACTTTGTATCCTACGTTAGAAACACTTTAATATTCATATGATTTGATGGTTGAAAAATCATTTAAGACATATATTGTTTCACCTCTTGCCTCATTATTTGTATTCATTATGCTATATATATATATATATATATGGAATCTCATTCAATTATAATCATTCGAAGACCAACGATATAATTATGAAATATTGAATTAGACATCTTCTTCACCTTAAAAGGATGGTAATTTGTTTAACGGATGTAATCATTAATCAACTCAAACCTTATAATTTTTTTATGTTCAAATCCTTCCATGTACATATATAATTAATGATTTTATGTTTTATATATATATATATACAACCCGATTCAAAATAAAAATATTACTCTATATTTTCAATGGTAATATTACAACTACCATATTCATGCCACGAGTCTCTTAACAATCCCAATCAGTCATGAATCTGAATGAGGTATACATTACCATCATTATGATTATGAAAATATTACTTCTAGAATAAAAATATATGAAAACCCCTTCACAAATATTGGGATGTATTAGAACAGAAGAAATTTCCACCGTCCCATCATCTCAACAAATACTTTCTTCTCATTCATTATTGCAAAGGATCTTGGATCCCTTACACATAATCATTATTGTTGAATTTTATAACTATGATACATTTTTTAAAAATATAAATTGTATCCTGATAATTTGAAAAAACAAGAAATCTAAGTTTTAGTTTTTAGTGATGTACAATATACAATTACTTCTAACAGTGAAAGATCCATTGATATACCCAATATTATAATTATATGTGCAATGAATTTTACTAAATGAATCAAAAAATAAAACTTTCTAAATTTGGAATACAACTTTTCATTCTATATATCCTTTAAAATAATCCTTAAATAATCATCATGATCTCCATTTCTCTTCAAATATATGAGAATATCATCTACGAAGACTATTGTAAACTGATAAAGGATGTAACTTCCTGGTTCCAGGTGCCTCTCAGGCTGAGCCGACTCATCTTGCACAATTGGTTCTGGGCATTGATAACCGGTTTTTAAATTTATTTGATTTCTCTTGTTTCTTGTGTTTTTTATAACAAGAGCTATGAAATCCCTTCATAAATGAAGATTATATTTTTTAATTTTCAAGGTCTTGGGAACTCTCCCACAATCACATCCCTGAGTACTTTATTATGGCAAAAAAACCCATGATGATTAGTTTGGCTAAACATAATATGGAGTTTAAAAAATGGAGTGACTTTAAATGGTACTCCCTTGGATATTCCTATGTTTCACAAAATGAATGTGATAATGACTCTAAGAATCTTAGTATTTTAATGTAAGACAGTATCAACCTTCATTCATGTACAAAAAATCTGCTAGACATTTTATTTGATATTGGTATCTAAGGAATTGTAATATCCCTGTATTTTTTTTATTCCTCTAACTCTTACATGAAAACAATAGATATTTTGGATAATCATAAAGGGGTAATTTCTTAGTGTTCATATAGTTGGGTGATTCGGAGGGGTTTTAACACTATTCTAAGGCATGAGGAAAAAACTTGTCTATAGATCAATATGATGGAAGATTCTGAATTTTCATCCTATTTTGATAAAAATATCAAGGATGAAGTTACAATTGTGGGTGGTTACTAACCCTGTTGTAGATACACCATTAATGTATTACAAGCTAGCAAATTGGATAGATTTTTTGTTCATATTTATGAAAATAATTATGTTATTGATGTATTGGTTTTGGCTCTCCCAAAAATATCACTATGATCACAATCCTTTTATGGAGGATATTTTCACAAATAAATTGAAATCATCTCCCAATCCATTTGAATTCAATAGTGCCTGACTTTTTTTCCTGGCTCTAAGGAGATAATCATCATTACTTGGAACATGGAAATTTATGGAAGCCCTCTTCAAAACATGGAAAAAAGTTGAATAATGTTAAAAGGATGATTTTTTTCTGGAACAAGGTATATTTCTATAATATGGTTAATGATATCAAAGAGCTTGATAAATCCTTACTAAAATTTCATAATATTATTTAGAATTATAACGATCCTTAAAATGATGAGATTAAAACCCTATCTCAGCTTTATGAAAACCCATTTCTGAAATAATTCCTAGTCGAAAACTAGTATAATATAATATGGATGTAGGAGGGAGATAGAAAAATGGTATTTTTTTCATTATCTACACCATGAAAAGTGAATTTTAAGAGGAGTCTCTACCCATAGAACTGATGGGTCTTTATAGAACTCATAAAATCAATTTTATAATGTTATGGTTGACTATTTTGGAAGAGTGTTCTCAAATAAAGGAGAATATTTTACCTTCTAGATGATGGATAAAATTACTTTTGTTGTTGATTATAATCAAAACAAGTCTTTAACTAAATCTTGTGATGATAAAGAGGTAAATACTTCACTCTTCTCCTAATTTGAGATTGTGGTCGGGCCTGATGAGTTCAAAAACAAATTTTTTATGGTTTACTTGGTTATTGTGCATGTCTATTTACATAATTCTATGAGAGAACTCTTTAATCATGCTTATATACCTTATAGAATCAATTCCAATTTTATTACTTTGATTCAAAAAAAGGATAATGTAGTGGATATTAAATACTTCAATCCTATTACCATTGGGAACACAATTCAAAAAGTCATTTGTAATGTCACTACTTTGAGGATATGATCTACTGCTTGAGGCATCATATAATCAAATCAATTTGGGTTTATAACTGGAAGAAGAATCCAAAATTACCTATTCACTTCCTCAAAATGTATCGAGAATAATAAGAACAAAAGTAGGAATGGAAATATTTAACTAAATATTTCTTGATGCGTAATATCCCATGATTATGCATGTGAGCATATATATAAGGATCCTCTTGTGGTGGTTTATGCTTATATAGATTGTTTGAAATTATTGCATTAATGTTTCCCATTTTAGTCCTTACTCCTCTCATTTGAGACACTACAGGTATCTCCAAAGATTTTTTGACTCACAGGGGGTGTGAAGGCTAGGGGGCTGGTGCAAGATAGGGGTGGTGCAAGCTAGGGGCTAGTACAGGCTAGGGGGGATGGGGTGAAGGGGGGTGTAGGGGGGGTTGTGCAAGCTAGGGGTTTGGGTGGAGGGGAGTATGGGGCATAGGCAGGGGCATGGTGGATGTTGGCAGGGGCAGGTGGAAGGGGGTAGGGGGCAGGGGGCAGGGGGGAGGTCTTCAGAGCAGGGGGCAGGTGGTGGGTGGAGGGGGGTAGGGTGTAGAGGGAAGGGTGGAGGGGGGCAGGGGGTAGTGTGGCATCCCACCTTTATATAACATAAACTTTCATTAAATTACACAAAACTGAGGATCTTTAAGGTTTAGTGTCTTGGAAACCAGGATCATAATACATGAAAACAACATAAAACATTCTTCTTAAACACTTAAAAGGCTTCTCCTTAAGTTAATCCTATGTTCATTACTGCATCTCATAACCTGGGGACATACATCAAAAGAAAGTGTGATCAGAAGGCCCAGTAAGGGAAACAAGAAAAACATTTTACATGTGAACTTGAGATACTTCAATAAGATCATGAAAAGAACATTAAGGCATGAGAAAGAAATTATGAGCCATATCATAATAAAAATATCATTTTTCATAACTTGAAGATGTGGCTACAACATTTAATATTGAAAATCATTTTTGTTTCACCAAGGTCCATTCCCAAGGTGTCATTAAAAATTACCAAGGTTATTTACAAAGGTATCAGTCTAAAAGGTCATCTCTAGAGATTAAGTCTTTACCCAATGCATTGGAGCGCTATCAGGGCGCAACCTTAAATTTGTCTTTATAATCATGTGATCCACATATATCATCATCAATCACTTTATAAACAACCCATATATCATAAAATAAATGGGTTTCATTTCATAATCATAATGTTTTAAAACTGCTTTAAAGACATGATCTTTATCTCACTTTAAAACCCATAGAAATGGAAAGTGGGTCTCATGTATGTAAATCCTAGAATTTAAAATAGAAAATTTTGTTATATATTTGAATGCCCCTTTAGGAGAAAGAGCATTGTGTATTCACTTAATAAAATAAAAGAACATTAGAAAAAGAGAGATATATTTTGAGACGGAAATTCTGCAGCATAACAGACATGTTACAAAGTTTTAGAAAACATTGAAGAGAGGGGGGAACATGGGTCAAACAATCATAAATGACCCATAAAACAGTAGAGGGACCGAATATTAAGAATATATGAACATGTTGATGAAATTTTAAGGACATACCATTTGAAATGAAAAACATGGAAGGAAGAAAAAAATTGGATTTCTCTTATGAAAATTCGGCAGCCTAACGGCGTCACTTAAACTTCCACAAAAATGAATTGAAAAGATAAAATAGGGTCCCTAATCATATGAACATAAGAGTTCAGTATGATAGATAAAGAGATCATACCACAACATAATTAAAAAGGAACTTGAAAGACTTGACATGAAAGTATAACTTTGAAAAAAATGAGAAGGGTGAAAGAATCCTTTAAAAATTCGGCAGCCTAATGGCGCCACCTAAACATTCTTAAAACAAATTAATGAGAGAAAGAGGGGGTCTCTCATAATATTAACATGGAAAGGGTAGTAAGATAAATATAGAAGAATATCCTCCAACATAATAACATGGATCATAAAATAAATGACATAAAAAAATTACTTGAAAAGAAAGAGAGTGGTCGGATCCCTTACCATAAAACGTAACTCTTAAAACACAATGGTTTGGACCTTGAGGGCTTGGGGGAACCTTGGGAGGACTCCTTGGGAGGTAAGGAGACCAGAACATCGTTTAGGATGGTTTTTGAGTCGAATGGATGAGAGGAGGTCTTGGTATTTATAGGGAAAGTGAGGGGACAAGGCATTAATGGCCAAGGGACACCTCCTTGGTGGTTTTGGCAAAACCATGGGCTTGCGCATGGTATTTACCCATGGTATTGGCCACCTGGGACACCTCACACATTAATTAATCCCCTTTAGTCGACCATCCCTTAAAATATCTCATGACATCATCATGACACAGTTGTGATGTCATTTAACATACCGAAACCCTATAACTGCATTTTTACTATTCACTGAAAATTCATCTTTCTCAGAAAAATCCCAAAAAATTACCATAACATAATATCGATGCTCTGAGTTCAAATATTAAATCCATTTTATAAAAATAATTTTCTAAACATTTTTAATTAAATTTTTAAATAAAAAACACTATTCACCCGAAAAAAACTAATACTTGATTAATAATTTATGAAACCGTTATTTAACCATTTTATTGAATCACATTAAATAATCAAGGTGTCTAAACTATATTAAAACATTATTTAAGGGATATTACTAATCCATTTGGTCACATTACTAATCCTAAGCGTAAAATCACTATTCATAATTTACTATTCATCAAAAATTAAGTTAATCTTATTAGACTCCAAATTACTTGCTGAACACTTTTGCAGAAGACCATTTTTTGAAAATCATTACACATCATTAATTATTTAAGGTTTACATAAATATTTTAAAATATCTTTTTTTTCAAAATTCATCAATAAAATACATCTTAAAATTATCTGGACATTTGAAATTTCACAAACATCACTAAAGGAAGAAATTTCAATTTATTCATCCCAAAGGATTACACAAAGAAGCTACGATCTCATCACATAGCTCCTTATAACACCAGCATATGACCTAAGTGTAAGGTGTGCTATGGTGAGAGAATCTGAGGGAGGCTTAGATAACATTTCCCTAGTAGTAATCTCTACTAACTTGAACTTCTCCCACAGGTGTTTCCATTCAAGCTTGACACGCTAGAGTTTGTCTTGGGCTTGGTCCAAAGAGAAGCCCAAAGATGCCACCTCCCTCCCAAGCTCTGATAAGTGGGATTCATAAGGTTCGAGTCTATTGGATGAAGCCATCGACTCCTCTTTCTGCATTAACCATTAACATCTCTATTAAATCGTTAAGAGTAAGTTAATATACTATTTAAAAAGTTTGGGTCGTTACATTCTTCCCCCCATAAGAAATTTCATCCTCGATATTTTATACTTGAGGCCTAGTCGAAAAGGTGAGGGTACTTTTGCTTCATTGATTCCTCAGGCTCCCGAGTTTCTTCTTCATATTTATGATTCCTCCACAACACTTTCACAAGGTGGGTAGTCTTGTTTCGTAGAAACTTGTCTCTACGGTCTAAGATATCCACTAACTGCTCCTCATAAGAGAGTCCATGTTCCAGCTGTACCACCTCTGGGTTCAGTACATTCGAAGGGTCGGGTATGTACTTCCTCAAGAGAGATACATGGAAGACATCGTGGAGTTGAGCTAGGTTCGGTGGAAGTTCGAGACGATAGTCCACTGCTCCTATGCGATCAAGGATTTCATAGGGGCCAATGTACCTAGGGATGAGCTTCCATTTCTTTCCAAACCGCATGACTCTATTAAATGGAGAAATTCGAAGGAAGACTTTGTCGCCAACACCAAACTCCATGTCCCTTCGATGGTTGACAACATAGCTCTTCTGCCGACTCTCAGCAGCCTTTATGTGTTGTTGGATGGCATGAACCTGTTCTGTCATCTCTTGCACAAGATCAGGCCCAAGAAGCTTTCTCTCACCAATTTCATCCCAACAAGTAGGATTTCTACATTACATTCCATACAGAGCTTCATAGGGTGCCATCTGAATACTCGAATGGAAGTTGTTGTTATAGGAGAACTCAACTAATGGGAGGTGTTGATCTCATACACCTTTAAATTCCATTGAGCATAATCTCAACATGTCTTCGAGTGTCTGAATAGTCCTTTTAGATTGTCAATCAGTTTGAGGATGATAGGCCGTACTAAAATTCAAATCATTATTCAGAGCATGATGAAGACTTCTCCAGAATTTTTATGTAAATATTGGATCACGATCAGAAAAGATGGATAGTGGTACCCCATGCAGCCTTACCACTTCCTTCACATATATCATGGCAAGTTGATCCAGAGAGAAATCTTCCTAAATAGAGATAAAATGGGCGGTCTTGGTGAGACGGTCCACAATCACCCATATCGCATTGTTTACTTTTGATGTTTTTAGGAGACCAGTTACAAAGTCCATAGTGATATTATCCCACTTCTATACTAGTATGGGTAGCGGTTGTAATCTCCCCTTAGGAAGTTGTCGTTCTGCCTTTACTTGATGACACACCAGGAACCTTGTAGTGTAATCAGCAATCTCCCTATTCATATTATCCCACCAATAATGATCATGACGGTCTCTATACATTTTAGTGCTTCCCGGATGTATAGAGAAAGTAGAGCCATGAGCTCCATCCATGAGTTCTTTCTTTATCACCGGAATAGATGGAACACATAGTCTTGTATGAAATTTCAATACACCTTTTTGATCAATATTGAAATCAGGGAACTTCCCATCCTTTACAGCCTCAAACATCTCCTACAGCAAAGGATCTTCTTTTTGATCCTTCTGGATCTTCTCTAGTAATGAAGGTTGAGAAATCATTTGGGATAAGGTTGATAATGTCCCTTCCCTTACAATTCCCATGTCCAGTTTTACATGATCTTTAATCAAGGGATCTCTTAGGATCCTCATTGTTTCCAGAACAACAAGATATTTCCTGCTTAATGCATCCACAACTTTGTTTGCTCTTCCAGGGTGATAATGAATTGAACAATCATAATCGTTAATAAGCTCCAACCATCTCCTTTGTCTCATGTTCAATTATTTCTGTGTGAAAATATACGTTAAACTTTGGTGGTCGGATTATATATCACATTTCTCCCCATAAAGATAGTTCGTCCATATCCTTAGAGAAAAAAAACTGCCGCTAGATCTAGATCATGCGTAGGATAATTCTGTTCAAGAAGCTTCAACTGTCGAGATGCATAAGCAATTACCTTGTCATTTTGCATTAGGACTCACCCAAGCTCTTTCAGAGATTCATCTCTAAAAATAATGAATCCTTACTCGATAGAGGGTAGTGTTAACACAGGTGCAGTAACCAATCTCTTCTTCACCTCTTGGAAACTTTCCTCGCATTCATTTGTACAGATTAACTTAACCCCTTTTCGAGTCAACTTGGTCAGCAGATTAGAAAGTCATGAAAAGTTTTCCACAAACCTCCTATAATATCCTGCTAAACCAAGGAAACTACGAATCTCAGTTACTGTTGTGGGTTGAGGCCACTCCTCCATAACCATTATCTTTGCAGGGTCAACCGAGATTCCTTCATTGGTTACAATTTTCCCCAAGAAGTCCACTTGTTGTAACCAAAACTCACACTTTCTGAACTTTCCACAGAGACTCTGCTTCCACAGAGTTTTCAAAATAACCCTCAGATAATCTTCA
Source organism: Viscum album (assembly GCA_963277665.1). Taxonomy (NCBI): domain Eukaryota; kingdom Viridiplantae; phylum Streptophyta; class Magnoliopsida; order Santalales; family Viscaceae; genus Viscum; species Viscum album. The sequence goes on along the minus strand of OY728157.1, from coordinate 1,711,486,384 downwards.
TGTTCCTCAAGACTTTTTAAATATATCAAAATATCATCTATAAAAACTACCACAACGTTATCAAGGTATTCCTTAAAGACTCTATTCATCATATCCATGAAAATAGCAGGAGTATTAGTCAATCCGAAGGGCATAATAGTAAACTCACAATGCCCATATCATGATCAGAAGGCAGTCTTTGGAATATCTTCCTTCTTCAACCTCAGTTGATGATAACCAGATCGAAGGTCAATCTTGGAGAATAATTGAGCCCCACGAAGATGGTCAAATAAATCATGAATTCTTTGAAGAGGGTATCTATTCTTTACTGTGATCTCGTTCAGTTCTCTATAATCAATGCATAGCCGCATTTATCCATCCTTATTCTTCACAAAAATAACTGGTGCTCTCCAAGGAGAGAAACTCAGTTGGATAAACCCCTTCTCCAATAAGTCTTGGAGTTGTTTCTTTAACTCTTTTATCTCCACATTTTCCATTCTATACGAGGTCTTTTATATCGGTTGAGATCCAGGTACGAGTTCAATGGAGAACTCTACCTCTCTTTCTGGGGGAGGTCCAGGTAACTCCTTAGGAAATACATCCATGTATTCGTGAACAATCAGAACATCTTCTATTTGTATACTCCATTTTCCTTCTTCATCATCACCGATTAACTCCATAAAGAAAGCTATAGGAGGTGATTCTAGATAGATATCATTTCGGGATATCTCTTCATGGAAGATAATTGTAGGTCGTTCATTCAAGACTGCTGATATTTCCTTACTTCTGCATTTGATCTTAGAATTATACTTTCAGAGCCAGTCCATCCCTAGTATAATGTCAATTTCCAACATGGGAATTACTACTAGATTTGTGATAAGATTGTGCTCAATGAAGTAAACACTAGAGTCTCTAAACATTGTTTATGCATGGATAATCCCACTTGGAGTCTTGACTAACAATTCTAACTCAAGAAGATCAGGATTGGTTCTATATTCTTTGCAAACGTGGAGGAAATAAACGAATGCATAAAACCAGAATCAAAAAAAGTACTTGCTAGTTTTGAGAGGAAAACAAGAGTACCTTCTACCACGTCATTCGTGACATCAACTTCAGTTGTTGTGATAGAAAAAGCACGACCTTGATCCTTTTGCCTTTGCTGAGGTTGATGGTGATTCCCATCCACTACCCTCAGATTTGGACAGTGATTAGAAAATTGCCCAAGTTGTCTACACTTGAAGAATTTGACTTCAGGTAGGGCCGAAACCATCATTCCTCTATATTTAGCATTGGGAAGTTGAGGCTTCACCTCACTAAGACAATTTTGAGCAATATGGCCTTCTCTCCCACACTTGTATCACTTTCCACTTCTGACCAAGCAGTTCCCCGGATGCTTCTTCCCACATTTATTACATGTGGTAAGTTGCATTTGCTTTCCACCTCTTCCCTGATCAAAAGTCTTCCCTATACTGGGTCCCAACGATCTCTTCTTGTCATTTGATTTATGATACCACTATGTCTCAAAAAACTCTAGCTCGACTTTCATTTCACTCCGCACGATCTCTTCATAGCTATCGTAGTCCTGGTTGGCTAGATTCTTCCGCAGATGAGGTCTTAGTCCACCGAAAAATCTATCAACCTTCCCACTTGGATCCATGACAAAGCTAGAGGTATATCGTGAAAGTTGGGTGAAGTTCATCTCATATCTTCTGACAGATTCGTTCTCCTTCTGCTTCAGCTCGAGAAACTCTTTCTCCATTCTCATTCTCATGGAACAAGGGAAATACTTATTAAAGAATATTCCCCAGAACTCTTCCCACTCCATAGCTTCCTTCTCTCCTCATGGCTTCATTTTTTTGATTAGTGACCACCACTGATCAGCTTCTCCCTCTAGGCGGTAAACAACAAGGGTGACTTTTTCTTTTTCTGAACAATGATGTACAAAAAAGATCTTTTCAATGGAGCTTATCGATTGTTCCTCAACCAATGGGTCAGTAGATCCACTGAATGTTGGTGGTCGTTGATGTGTGAAGGACTCAACATAATGTTGTTCCCTTCGTGGTGAGATCGGTCTCTCAGCTTGATTCAAGTTATTACTCATAACTTGAGTCATTTGGTTCCCCATTCTCATGAATGTTTCCATTCCATCTTCCATCGGAGGGCCATCAACACATGGTGCATTGTGGTCACCATCTGCATGGTTCCTCCTATTGCTCGCCATTTTCTAAAAGAATAAAATCTTAGTGACAAACTTATTTCATTTATGAATCTTTCAACTAAGACTTCAGGCTTAGACAATTACACTTCTCTATAATTCCTTCATAATGATTCATAAAAATCTTGTGATTAACCAAACATATCCCCCGGTAGTGTCGTAACCATGAGTGCAGCAAGGCCCGTTATCGTGCACCAGTTCCCGTTCGAGTCTAGCTCAAAGCGGTGTTTCAGGTTTTACCCCTATGTACATTTGTGCTAGAGCCGCCTCTACCTTCTCATATCCAGACAGGGATGTATTTGTTTGATAAACCACTTACTCAATACTTACCAAAATACCAGAAAGTTTTCCTATATTTAAACTTTTCTATATGGTTCTTCCAAAAGTTTTTATATCATAATTTCCACAAATAACTAAACCATCCTTTGATACCAACTGTGGCATCCCTCATTTATATAACATAAACATTCATTACATTACACAAAACTGGGGATCTTTAAGGTTTAGTGTCTTGGACACCAGGAACATAATACATGAAAACAAAATAAAACATTCTTCTTAAACACTTAAAAGGATTCTCCTTAAGTTCATCCTAGGTTAATTACTACATCTCAAAACCTGGGGACATACATCAAAAGAAAGGGTGACCAGAAGGCCCAGTAAGGGAAACAATAGAAACATTTTACATGTGAACTTGCGATACTTCAATAAGATCATGAAAAGAACTTTAAGGCATGAGAAAGAAATCATGAAGCATATCATAATAAAAATAACATTTTTCATAACTTGAAGATGTGGCTACAAAATTTAATATTGACAATCATTTCGTTTCACCAAGTTCCATCCCCAAGGTGTCATTAAAAATTACCAAGGTTATTCACCAAGGTATCAGTCTAAAAGGTCATCTCTAGAGATTAAGTCTTTACCCAATGCGTTGGAGCGCTATGAGGGTGCACCCTTAAATTTGTATTTATCATCATGTGAGCCACATATATCATCATCAATAATTTCATAAATAACCCATATAGCATAAAAGAAATGGGTTTCATTTCATAATCATAATGTTTTAAAACTTCTTTAAAGACATGATCTTTGTGTCACTTTAAAACCCACAGAAAAGGAAAGTGGGTCTCATGTATGTAAATCCCAGAATTTAAAATATAACATTTTGGTATATATGTGAATACCTTTTTAGGAGAAAGATCTTTGATTATTCACTTAATAAAATAAAAAAACTTTATAAAAAGAGAGAGATATTTTGAGATGGAAATTCTGCAGCATAACGGCTATGTTACGAGGTTTTAGAAAACATGGAAGAGATGGGGGAACATGGGTCAAACAATCATAAATGACCCATAAAACAGTAGAGGGACCAAATATGAAAAATATATGAACATGGTAATGAAATTTTAAGGACATACCATTTGAAATGAAAAACATGGAAGGAAGACAAAAATTAGATTTCTCTTATGAAAATTCGGTAGCCTAACGACATCACTTAAACTTCCAAAAAAATGAATTGAAAAGATCAAATAGGGTCCCTCATCATATGAAAATAAGAGTTCAGTATGATGAATATAGAGATCATACCCCAAAATAATTAAAAAGGAACTTGAAAGACTTGACATGAAAGTATAACTTTGAAAAAAAATGAGAAGGGTGAAAGAATCCCTTAAAAATTCAGCAGCCTAACGACACCACATAAACATTCTTAAAAATAATTGATGAGAGAAAGAGGGTGTATCTCATCATATGAACATTTAAATGGCATTAAGATGAATATAGAATAACATCCTACAACATATGAACATGGAGCATAAAATAAATGACATAAAAGAGATTACTTGAAAAGAAAGAGAGAGGTCGGATCCCTTTCCTTAAAATGTAACTCTTAAAACTCAATGGTTTGGACCTTGAGGGCTTGGGGGAACCTTGGGAGGACTACTTGGGAGGTAAGGAGACCAGAACGTTTTTTAGGATGGTTTTTGAGTCGAATGGATGAGAGGAGGGCTTGGTATTTATAGGGAAAGTGAGGGGACAAGGCATTAATGCCCAAGGGACACCTCATTGGTGGTTTTTGGAAAAACCATGGGCTTGCCTGTGTTATTTGCCCATGGTATTGGACACTTGGGACACCTCACATAGTAATTCATCCCCTTTAGTCTACCATCCCTTAAAATATCTCATGACATCATCATCACACAGTTATGATGTCATTTAACATACAGAAACCCTAAAACTACATTTTTACTTTTCACTGAAAATTCATCTTTCTCAGAAAAATCCCAAAAAATTACCACAACATAATATCGATGCTCTGAGTTCAAAAATAAATCCCATTTTATAAAAATAATTTTCTAAATAATTTTAATTAAATTTGTAAATAAAAAACACTATTCACCTGAAAAAAACTAATACTTGATTAATAATTTTTGAAACCGTTATTTAACCATTTTATTGAATCACATTACGTAATCAAGGTGTCTAAATTATAGTAAAACTTTCTTTAAGTGAGATTAATAATCCATTTGGTCACATTATTAATCCTAAGCATAACTTCACTATTCATAATTTATTATTCATTAAAAATTAAGTTAATCTTATTCGACTCCAAATTCCTTACTGAACACTTTTTCATAAGACCATTTTTTGAAAATCGTTACACATCATTAATTATTTAGGGTCTACATAAATATTTTAAAATAACCTTTTTTCAAAATTCATTAATAAAATACATCTTAAAATTATCCAGACATTTGAAATTTCACAAACATCACTAAAGGAAGAAATCTCAATTTATTCATCCCAAAGAATTACACAAAGAGCCTACGGTCTCGTCACATAGACCCTTATAACACCGGCATATGACCTAAGTGTAAGGTGTGCTATGGTGAGAGAATATGAGGGAGGCTCAGATAACATTTCCCTAGTAGTAATCTCTACTAACTTGAACTTCTCCCGCAGGCGTTTCCGTCCAAGATTGACACGCTGGAGTTCGGCTTGGGCATGGTCCAAAGCAAAGCCCAAAGATGCCACCTCCCTCCCAAGCACGGATAAGTGGGCTTCGTAAGGTTTGAGTCTACTGGATGAAGCCATCGACTCCTCTTTCTGCATTAACCATTAACATCTCTATTAAATCATTAAGAGTAAGTTAATATACTATTGAAAAAGTTTGGGTCGTTACAGGTAGGGGGGATGTCTGCAGGGCAGGGGGAGGGGGAGGGGGTGGGTGGAGGGGGCAGGGTGGAGTGGGGAGGTATGTAGGGCAGGGGGTTGTCTGTAGGGGGTTTGTAGGGCAGGGGGAGGGGTGGGGCAGTGGGGCAATGGGGAAAGGGGGTAGGGCAGGGGGGTGTAGTTAGTCTCTATAGGTTTCTTTAATCTTAGATAAGGTTGAATGACCATTACAATCGATCTATAACTCCCCCATTTCATCATGATTAGGTTTTTCTAAATATTCACTCCTATTTACAATAGATTTCTTTCACTAAATAATGGATTGATATTAGTTTCAAAATATCCAATTTTTAATGATACATCTAGTTTTTATTGGTATGGCTTTAACACATTTTCTTTTAAAAATCCAGGCCATTACGTATACTTTTTTTAATTGTAGATTATAAAGACAGATTTGGATCCTACAATCTGTCCTCCATTTGGTGGGTTGATTCCACTACCACATTGCATGAATTTTCCTGTTCATATCTATATTCAGTATGATATATTAAATTACATTCATTGGTGGAAATCCCACATATACCAACACCTTTATACCCACAGTTTTAAAAAATGGTTGGTTTATGTAATAATTTAATGTTTTTCTCCAACGGTTTCATTAAACCATTGGGAATAGATTACATTAGACAATATTTTACTACGTTTTTTAGAAACCCTTGGGAATCCCCCCCCCCCCAAAAAATAATATTTCACTAAGGTTTTAGAAACCATTGAGAAAAAACCCCAAATAATCGTAGCTAACCTGCATGCACATCTCTTAGTACATCGTTGAATAGATCTCTCCTCCATAAAACCCTACATCCCGAGCACGAACCCGTGAACTCACTTCCTTCGTCGAACAGAATATCTCCTCGAACAAATCTCTCCACTAAAAAATATGTCCTCATCCAAAAAGTTCTCTCCTCCAACCCTACCTCCTGATAATGAACCCTACTTGGTGAGCTCAATTCCTCCATCGTGATCTCACTTTACCTGGAACAGATCTCTCCAGGATTTTAACCCTAATTCATGTCTACCTCATTAGTAAAATACCTTGAGACATATATCTCTCAATCCATTCTTTGATTCAAACATCTAGATTCATTGCTTTTTTCTCGAAATTGGTGAATTCCTTTTATTTTCCACTTTGTCATTCTTATAATGGACTTGATATGGTGTATTTATCAGTTTCTATATGGGATTATGGTGGATTAAATTCATCAAAATTTTATGTTTTTGGATTAATATTATTTGTATTTAGGTGGATGGTTTGAAAAATCTCCCTAATGTCTTCATTGGTTTTATAGTATCTGTATCATGTATGATAGTGTCATCATGTTGTGTGTGTGGATTATTCTATTTATAATCCATGGAAATTTCTCAAATCCTCACTATTAGACCTTCCACATATCATGTTGTGTCCATTGGTGATTAAGACCATGATCCTTTTTCCACCAAAGAAGTGTTCTTATCTATAACATTGGGTTAGATCATGAATGGTATGAGTCTAGTGCCTTATACATGGAATGATAAATTTATTAAAGAATAAATTGAATTGTGAATTGAATTTGTTCTTCACATGACATGTTAATTAGAATTTGTAATTATAAGTATGTGAATTGGAATTGAAACAATTGAAATGTGAATTTATAAAGTAGTATGTAACTATATAATTGGTATGAAAAGGGAAAAGACACAATGTTATATTGACAAGAACTGACATCTGACATAATGGAATATGAGGAATGAGAATTGGTTTTTTTAATTAATTAAAAAATGTGTCATGTGCCAAAATATTTTTCATGTTTCGATATTTGGGTAGGGGTTTTTCTCTTAGTTGTTCTTGACGCATGGTTATATAATACCTGGAATGGTTAATCCACACATAGCATTATTTATTCTCCTTGTGAATGTAATATTTTCTATAATTATAATTCATAGAAAGTCCATTAAACCAGGGAAGATGAGAGATATCCCTACAATTGGTAATGTGTGTTAGATCAGTGGTCCATGGAATGGGTAATGTACCTTTCCATGGTTCCTTGTCAAGGAAATCATCATGGATAATGGTAGGTAGGGACAGACATATATTTAACATTATTGAATCATGTTTGGCATACCCCAGGTGTCAACCGAGAGCTCGAGTGTTGGCAGGATAATTTGATGTTTAACATGAAATTAATTAATTCAAGAAAATCAATATCATACTGTGATATATGATTGATTTTGGTTTTCTAAAAACATAAAAATAGTTATCATTGTAGTTTTTGTAGATATAAATCATTGGGAATTAACATAGAATATAGCACGATAATATTATTTCTTTGAAATTTAGGTGAACAATATATGATGTGTTTCTAGTTTCATAAAGAATATCATATTCTATGTGAAATAATATGGATCTCATAAAAATGTCAAGAATATTTAATGTGTAGAATTATTCATACCATTGATGCTTTGGGGATGTAGTTGTCTTGTGAATGGAGGTTTATAATTTGAAGATGAAAATGTTATCTAATGCATACAATTTTAATACGTCCATGATGCATGTGGAGTGAAATTGGTTTATGGATAAATGTGTTGTTCTTTTTGGATTCACATATAGTTGAATGGGTAACCATATTTTATTAAATTATAAACTATTATCTAGATGAAATGTTCCCTATAAATATGGAATTAACTCATTTTAAAGGTGTTGAAACTTTTTTAGAGATGTGATTAACAAGAATGTATTTTCTTATTTTCTCCATGTTTATTTTTTCAATGGAATAAAACCACTATATGAAGGATTCATTTTGAAAAATTATTTTCCTTAAAAAAATATATATGTGAGGTGTGTGTTATGTGAAATTTCCATTCAAGTGTGGTTTTATATCAACAATTATGGTAATAAGGAGGGTTTATCAACTTTGAAGTTATTAGGATATTTTCTCAACACTGGAGCACTTTTCTTTCTAGCTCAAAAGTGTTTGATTTTCTTTGCACTTTCTTATTTCTCACATTCTAAACATTTATGTTGAGGAAACATGTTTTTATCTTCTTTCAAATGTTTATTATTGTTTGAAAAATTCATATTCACTTGTGCAATTAGAGAACACTCAATGTTTTTTGTTTTTTTGTTTTATCATTTTATAACTCATCAGACTATATGATCAAACATTCATTCATATCATGTTAAACATTCTTAATAGGTGTGGATCCATTTTTTGTTATGATATATTATATTGTATTTGAAATTGTTTCCTCTAGTAAACTTTTATTATCGGGTGGGATAAAAACATGTATCGAACAAAACCAAAATAAACAGAAACTCATGACAAACTAATTATATACCATTAATAAGAAGAATAATTGTTAATTAATAGGAATGTACTATTTGATAGTATCATTTTGAAACATGAATCTATTTCTCCCTTCTATTTAGGAACATTATTTAACCCATGGGGAATTATGGTTCTTATTTGTTTGGCGGTGACGGGTATAGTCATAGGAGACAGGTATGTTTTAGTTTAGTTTTTATTTAATTTTCTTTATCACATTAGCCACTTTGGTTTTTTACTTCTTTCTGTGGACAAAGGGTAATTATATTCTCCAAAGGGGGGAAAATGGGGTTCAAATTGATTCAGTCCGCCGGCTTTGATCCGAGGTAAGATTATATGGTTACTACTTGTCTCGCACCTCATGTATTTAGGGATTTCAGTTTTTTTAAATCCATATTTTGTTTTCAGTATGGCGTTAGATCATTTCGTGTTGGTTCAGGTGGATTTCGTTCACCCAATCGAGGTAAGGCTTTAATGTTGTTGGTTGGATTCTCACTGGTTATGTAGCATCCTTTATGTGTCTTAATGTTCCTAATTTTCTTTGCGTAGTGTGTTGATCCCTGGTCATTGGTTTCGAGTAGCCAAATTAAAGGCGACTCACCTGCATGTGCATAGGTAATAAAGTATATGTATGTGGGTTCCCCCATTACGTGTATAGTCAACCATGGCAGTGATTGTGCAAGTATGGGGCTATGTGTGGACATTTATATATATATAAATGAATACGCAGGTGAGTGGAGACTGGTATATGCATATAACCATATTTGCAAGGATCCCGTTGCATATTCTCATGGCCATGCAGGTGTCTTCATAGGGTATATCTGTCCTTGCATGTGTGTAAAGGTGCGTATACCCAGTGGGGGACCCACAAATTTTAGTTAGAAATCTCCAAGAGCCTAAGTGGATGATTTGGTTCCACCTTGAGGTAGGATCCCTCTTCTAGCCTCTTTAATTCAAGAATAATTTAAATTAAATTTATCTTCTTTCTTAATTCTACTTAATTATATTAAATTGCATATCTTCAATAAGTGTTATTTAATACAATTGTTTCATTTGATATATAAAGTCATGTTTTTATAATAAAACCGCTCCAATGGAGGTGTTCTATCTGCAAAAACTCACAGTGATAGTTATGTTGATCTAGTTGCTTAAATTATTGCATTTGATTTGTGCTGAATGAGTTTTAGAATAACTGTTAAGTATAATTAAATTAATTGTGTGATAAATAAATTATATGATTTTATAATAAAACCCCTCCAATGGAGGTGTGTTGTCTTCTAAACAAAAGAGTATTGATATTTATTTGTATCATGTTTAGATTTGGTTTGAGTCTTTCATATGCCTCTTGTTGGTGCTTAATTTTTTGTGGCTAGTTAGTTTTTGATTTCATTGAATAATATAAATTGGATTATCATACTCTTTTAACTCAAATGACATTTCCAGAGTAGGCATAGGCCTTGACCATGACACTTTCCTTTTCATGATTTGAATATTATAAATAAAATATCCATGTTTATGAAAAGTGAATGAATTTGTAAATGGTTTGTATAGGGTGCGTGATTATTTTCCATCATTTTTTCCCTTTAGACGTTGCGTTATTATGAAACTCGCTACAACCATCTCTTGTGATCCCTTGTTATAGCATATTAAATAGTTGATCTGTTCTATCATCTGCCAGTGGGGAGATGAATGGAATGTTTCCCCGCCTCCTCCTGCTCCCTTCGCTCCTGGCTGGAAGATGCGGCCCTGCGAATGTCGTTGTACAGGGCTAACATGTCGTGGTCACACCGCGATAATGACGTGATTTGGACCTGCTCCAGGACGACACCCCGCGGTGATTCTCAATGATTGTATTCCATTAGTCTTGTGATAAATGTTGATAATGACTAATCACAATTTCTACCAGTGGAGAGCCAACCAGAATGTTACCCCGCCACCTGCCGCTTCTTTCACTCCTGGCTAGAAGATGATGCCCCGTGGATGTCGTTGGACTAGGAAAACATGCCACGGTCACAACGCGGTCATGCCGCGGTCATGCCGTGATTTTTCCCTACTCTAAGATGAAACCCAGTGGTAGTTCACAGTGATAGTATTCCATGAGTCTTGTGATCAATGTAGAGACTGAATAATCTCAATTTCATCGTGTGGGGCGATGGTCGGAATGTTTCCCCACCTCCTCCCACTCCCTTCACTCCTGGCCGGAAGATGTTGCCCCATGGATGTCACTGGACTGGGCCAACATGCTGTGGTCACGTTGCGGTCATGCCGTGGTCACGCTGTGGTCATGCAGCGGTAATGCCATGATTTGGCCCTGCTCCAGGACAACACCCCGTGGCGGTTCACAGTGATAGTATTCCATGAATCTTGTGATCAATGTTGAGACTGACTAATCACAATTTCTATTAGCGTGGCAATGAGAGAAATGTTTCCCCACCTCCTCCCGGTCCCTTTTCTCATATCCAGAAGATGCTTCCCTGAAGATGTCAATGGACTGGACCAACATGTTGCGGTCATGCCGCAATCATGTCGCGGTCACGCTGTCGTCACGCCGCGGTCATGTCACGGTCAGGCCGCGGTAATGCCATGGTTTGGCCCTACACCAGCCACATCTAGCTCATGCCAGCCCCCTTCAACCTTCATTTCATCCCACTGCCACCTGCATTCCAGCCCGCAACACCCCCTGCCACCTTCGAATCAGCCCGCACCATCCCCCCAGCACCTGCAACCATCCCCCTTCCACCATCATTCCTGCCCCCTTCCACCTACATTTGAGCCCGCACCAGCCCCCAGCCACCAGCAATACAGCCCGTACCATCCACCACAGCAGCCACCACCCCCAGCCTCTTACAAAACACTCATGCCATCCCTATACCACCTGCGCCCCAACCACCAGTTCTAGCCCTCACCAACCCTCGACCTCATGCATCCCATCCTACACCAGCCCTTTCCATATTCCCAAAAGCCCCAATCCACATGTAATACATCCAAAACCATCCTCGTGCCACCTATTCCAACCCGAACCAGCCACCTTCCATCCCCCTGCCACCCGCCATCCCACCCGTACCAGCCACTCCAGACCGCACCGGCCCCAAGCCTCCTGAAATCCAGGATGCGTGAGAAAAAGTCCATGCAAATCACAAAAAGGAAAGGTGAAAGCAGATCCCCATTCCTGATCCCTCTTTTCCTATTAAAGTAGCCATGTAAACTGCCATTAATGTTCACTGAGAACATTGGCGTAGAGACACATCTTTTAACCCAAGATGAGAACCTAGCTGGAAAGCCGAGCAGATCCAAAGCATCCCTTAAGAAGTCCCGGTTGATTGAATCAAAAGCCTTGAATAAATCGATCATGAAGGCATACCTAGGAACCCCAGAATCAAGATGGTAGCCCCAAAATTATTCCTAGGTAACAAGATTCATAGAATGAATTGGTTTTGGTACTGAAGGATGAGGATATTTTTATCCATCTTTAGATTTATGAGTCTTTTAAGGTTATTTTTGTAACCATCATACTAGAGGGTTCGAGTTATAAGTGGTGGAAGTCTATTATTCAGGATAATCCAGACAAAGACTACTCTTAAAAAAGTTTCAAGGCATAGTTCATTTAGTATTATTTAATAATGTAGTGAAGGTACTTATGGCTATAGAATTTTCCATGAGGGGCTGTCCAGGGGGTGTGTCGGGGGGTCTGCATGACAGGGGGAGGGTGCAGGTGGGGTGTCTAAGAGGGGCTGTCCGGGGGGGGGTCTGCAGGGGAGGGTGAAAGTGGAGTGTCTGAGGGTTGTCTGAGGGGGTAGGTCACGGGTGAGGTGTCTATGAGGGGATATCTAGGGGAGTTTCCAAGGGCTATCTGGGGGGGGGGGGTCAGTGGGGTCTGTAGGGCAGGGGGCAGGGTGCAGGTGGGGTGTCTAGGGGGGGCTTTCCAGGGGGTGTCTAAGGGCTATTAGAGGGGCTGATATGAAGAGATAAACCGACGAGCAATGAGACATAACCTCATGGAAATAATTTTTCTAATGATTTTTGGAAAGGTATTCTCAATAGAAATAAGTCTGAAATCAATTAAATCTACATAATTTTCCTTCATTGGGATCAGGGGCAATTAAATTGTAGTTGATTCTGTAGGGAATTGAGGCATGGTTAAAGAACTCTCTCATAGAGTTAAGGAGATCAACGTGAACTATGTCTCAGTAGAACATAATGAATTAATTTTTGAACCCATCAGGACCATCCATGAACTATAGTGATATTACCACGGTTTGAACTGTGGTTGTATACTTATAGCCAAGGTTAGAACCGTGGCTCTAGAACTATATCCACAGTTCTAAACCGTGGATATAAGTCTAGGACTATATCCATGCCAAACTTAGCCATGGTTTCTCAAACCGTGGATATTACCTTTAGCCATGTTTTGAGGACCTATAGCCACAGTTTTAAACCATATCTATAGCCCGAATTTTCAGTAGTGGAAACGTGGAAGACTTCATCCATAGCATGGAACCTTTGAGGTTACTGCAACAGATAAGCATCCAGGCCGACTCTCTCCAAAATCTCAAACGACCGATGTATCTCAGTGAATGAATTCCCTATCTCATAATCCTCTTATGTCCCAACCTCAGTGTGACACATAGGAAAACTTGATCTTCACCCTCAAACTCCATAGGCTATCTCCGTTAATCATCCTAATACATCTGACAAGACTTTGCAGTAGAAATCCTTTTCTGAATCAAATCTACCTACTATAAGGCATCCTAGACAAGATGAGGTCCTAGAATAGCTACCTCTCCTGCCTCCAGCCAACATAGAGATGATTGGAATAACCTACAGTACACAGCCTCAAAAGGTTCTAGATGAATTTTCGCTTGAAAACATTTGTTGTTCGAAAAATCTGCTAGAGGTATTTTCTTCCCCTACGAACCTCCAAAATCTTGGCCACATGCTCAAAGCATGTCCTCCATCACCTAAATCGTGCAAATGGACCAACCATCTGTTTAGTGATTGTAACATATACTCAGAAGTACCTATGTACCTAGAGCCCTCTATATTCCCTTCAAGACATGAGAAGTAAAACAAGAATCGCTGTCTGAAATGACATAGTGTGGAACCCCTTGAAAATGTACAGTCACTCAGATGTAAAACCTTCCAATCATATCAACAATAAAGGTCTCCTAGATTGGTATGAAGTGTGAAACCTTCGAGAGCTTTTCTATAACATCCCAAACATCACCATTCCCTCATACAGATATTTGTAACCCTGCTATGAAATCCATCACAATTGCATTCCACTTCCACTTGGGAATGGGTAGCTATTGTTGAAGCCCAGCTGGTCGATAGGGCTCTGCCTTCACCTGCTAATAGGTGGAACACCTCATAACAAAACCATAAACATCTCTCTTAATTCATGGCCACCAATATTGACGGTGTAGGTCTTGAAAAATCTTGTTGACACCTAGATGAATTTACCAAACCAAGGAATGAAAATATTGCATCTTCTTCTAACGTATGTCTGTTGACACCCACATGCATCCATGAAAGCACAAGATCTCATTCTCTCTTATGGTTCATCATGGAGTAGGGTCCTCTCATGACACACTCTCTCATAGTATTAGGACTTTAGAATCTGATAGATTCCACATTCTCAATCGATCATGTATACTAGAGGTAATAGAAATAGAAGAAAAAAATGTCTACCCTTTTCTGTCGTGAAACTCTGAATGCATCTCAGATAACAGTTCGATAAGCTGAAACTCACTGAAAACCTCTTGAACTGCATGTATATGAGTCCTCCTGTTGAGTACATCGGCCATTGTGTTTCCTTTCCCAGGCATATAGTCAAGCTAAAATTCATATGACTGAGGGTACTCCACCCACCATCACTATCTCAAATTTAGATCACGCTGATTAAAGATATACCTGAGACATTTGTGGTCGGAAAAACCAAAAAATGCACTCCCAAAAGATAATCTATCTAAAAAATAAATGCATGAAAAACTGTAGCCAACTCAAGATCATGCATCAGGTAATTCCTCTCATGTTGCCTCAACTGCTAAGACCTGTCCACAATGACTCATTACCCATGAATAAGAACTATTCCCAACTTGAAACCTGATTTATCGCAGTATAAAGTGTAACTATTTCCCGACTATAGAAACATTAGTATCGATGCTGAAGTCAATCTTCATTTCAACTCCTGAAATGATGAATTATATAAATCTATCCACAAGTACTTCACAGCCTTTTTATTCAGGCCCGTTAGTGGAACTACTATGCATGAAAAGTATAGTATAAAATTCTTGTAGTAACCAGATAGCCCAAGAAAACTTTTTAACTCAAATAAGTTCTTCGGGTTCTCCTAGGAAACTACTGCTCTCACTTTTTTTGTGTCTACTGATACTTTTATCTCTGAGATAACATGACCAAAGTAGTGAATCTGGTATATACAAAAGCGGCATTTTTGAGATCTTATCATATAAATGATGCACTCTTAGTTTACTCAAAATGATCTCATGATGGATTTCATGGTCGTGTCGATTGTTAGATTACACCAAGATAACTTCCATGAATTATAACACAAATGAATCCATGGAAGGATGGTACACTCATTTCATCATCAAAATAAAAATTGTATGCATTTTTGTGAGAATGAACAACATAACCACATATTCTTATAGACCATACCTGCTCCGAAAGGCTCTAAGTGGTATATCTGAGGGTCTAACGCAAAACTGATGATAACCAGATCTCACGTCAATCTTCTAGAATACTCGGGCTCCTCAAAACTGATCAAAGAGATCATCAATCCTTGGAAAGGGATATCGATTCATGATTTTCAACTGGTTCAGCATCCAATAATCCATGAAAAGTCTCAGGGTATCATCAACCTTCTTTGAAAAAAGGATAGGTGAACCCCTTAGGGAAGTACTGGGTAGGATGAAATTATTTTCCTCTAACACTTCCAACTACTTCTTGAGCCTTTGTAACTCTAGCATATCCATCCTATAAAGAGGAATAGACCCTGGTGCTACTCCTAGATCATGCCCAATAGAAGATTCTACCTCTGTATCTCTAGAGACAAGCCTGAAAAGACTTCTAGAAAGACATCCCTGAAACAATCGACCATAAGAGGAAAATCCATTTGTGCAGTCCTCTAGTCATCCAGATGTAGACTAGAATTCTGATCTGTAACACCTCTCAACCCATAATGCTCCGATCCATATCTGCTTGCCTTGAAAACCCATTAACCCTTATGTAAAAAAAATCCACCCTATGGTGACGTGAAACTCACCCTATGAAGATATAAATCAACAACATATGGGATGGAAACTAAAAATTCCATTCTGAAAATTACATCTTAGCCTATCATCACTAAGAGATAAAGTTCCAATAATAAGTGACGCCCACCAATATCAAGAGGGAATTCCTTGCACTGACGTACAATAGCTTTCTAATCCCCAACAGAGTGTCTAACATCATGATATCAGTAGAAGTTAAGTTATAGAGACCACGGCCATCCACAACATTCACATATATAATGCTATGACAATCCCCTGTATCGAAAAAAGCAGATGCTAAAACCGAGGAAACTAAAATCGTACCTTTAACCGTAGAGGGTATGGGATCCTTCTCCTGGTAGATAATCTCGAGCACATAAACAAGACGTGCGTCACATCCCTATGAAATTGTCTGAGATCCTTTAGCTGATCCACACTACATCTATTGAAAACCCTATGCCTCACCACTACGGACACGACCACCACCTCAGGCTGAACAACCCGATGAAATCCAGCCCCCAGTCTGATGTGGAACTGGTGGTCCTTCTCTGGTACGAGGAATCAAAAAAGATCCTCCCACAATAGTTGCTAGAAAGAGGGTGTTGAAGAAAAACTGTATATTTCCCATATATTCACAAGATCAGAACTCAACTGGGTATCTCAAGCATGGAGGTTTCTTATTTCCTCCATTCCGGCGCTAAAATAACACCACCTAGCTACTTGAAGGAAAATCCAGCCTACGCGGATCTCCACACGTAGACTCCTTATATCACTTCCGGAAATCAGTTGAAAGGGTACCGACTCTATATGTTGAACCACCCTAGCCCACACCTCCAAAATACCTCAGTTTGTTCTTAGTGATCAGCACCTGGTTGAATATAGAAGTTATGGAAGTGAACATGAAGATGTTCACCAGGGATCAGATGACATGCCTGAAATCGTCCTCAAACATCCTCTCCAAAAATAACTCATCACCAACAAGAATGGGTTTAAAGTATTGAATATTTGTAAAGATAGAAAAATAATTAATGAATGAGAGTGCACTTTGTTACAAACTCATAAACTCTCGGGCTCAGTCATCCCTCAAGGTCTTCATATAGAAATAGTCATATAAGGTACGCTAGAACTCATCCTATGACATAACTCACTGGCATCACACCTATGATATCACATCACACCATCTCTTAGTAGAATACCAAAGAATGTATGTATCAAGATTCACCCTCCACTGTGGAGGCATCTCGAGATTCTTGAAGATAGACATCTGGGATTATAACCATGACTCTGAAGCCCGAGGTCCTCCATCTCCTAAGAATGTGGGAGGATGTTATGGCTAAAAACCCTACATAAATTCTACTATAAATGGGACATGATGCATTTATCCTTGGAAGGGTTGTATCATCCCCATAAAGCCTTAACAGAAATGTGCCTCAACACCTGTGTCTGGTATAACAGTTGGTGCCAAGACAAGCACAACAGGAGGATATGATGGTAGTCCCTAATCTACCATTTACCGTGGCTGATCATTCCCCTATATCTAGCGTACAACTGTAGGACGTCTCAGTGGCATGACTCTTCATGTTCAAGAGCACACCTTAGTTCAGGATTATCATGGATTTAAACATAGAAGTTAAAGAAAGGAACAAGAGAATGGAAACATTCATGTTTTACAAAACAGGGTTATATGGTGTGTATACCATCCACACGGAGTGTTCCCTTAGGTCTCTACATGGGTGTGTACTTAGGCTAAAACTGGTCTTGTAACACCCATACACACGGTGTGTTCTCCTTAATACATGACGTGTACTTGAATCATTTCCCCTACCTCAGTTCGTCTACATAGCTAAACACATAGTTCTTCCTCGTGTAACACAACATGTCTTGTTCACCTGAGACGCGACGTGTACCCCTTATGGTATAACCACCAGTGTTTTTAGTCACACGGTCGATGACACAGTAAACACTACATGGCATGCAAGAATAGAACGTGGTGTGTACAACCTTTGTTTCATCCAACCATGATGTTTTTCAAAAACAATATACATGGATCTTACAACACGACATGTACTCCAAGTACATGACGTGTGTCACCCAACATTTCCTATCCCCGTGTCTCTGTGCACATAGTCAGTCACACAGATAAGGACTACAGGGCATGTACATACAGTACATGTCGTGTACTTAAGAAAAACATTTTCTTCCCTAACATAAGGATCCATGGAATGTATTTATCGTCGCTCACCGTGTATTCTGGGTTTTTATGGACAGTAAGCCTTAGCAACTACTCCAGAACCCCATAAAAAGACTAAAACCTGCATTAAAGTGCCAAATTCTGATCTTTGGGGGGCCCTACACCCCCCGAATCAGTTCTTTGTAGCATATTCATGCATATCACATAGTATAATAGTGTAATCAATAACATTATCCATCAAATTCTGATCCAGGAGGACCCATAACTCCTAAAGGACTAAATTTTGGTGTCTATCCAAATTAAAACTATACATAATTCAACACCCTATCAAAATAGCAGATATTATTTCACAAAATATATCACAACTATATTCATATATAAAACAAAATCAATCACAACAATATGCAATCAGTAATGTATCCTAAATGGAATAACAAAATTCATGACCTGTGATCTCTAACAAGTGTCTATATGATGCATAAGATGGAATACCCTCATCTCATCAGGTTACAAAAAAAACCTCAATAATATCAATCATCACGGCCCAGATCATGTGAATCAGCCAATAGTGAAATCGAATCAACTTAACTATTGTAAAACCTGAAAAATTACAATAATCATTGTAAATTTGCTTTTCCCTATACACGGGTTAGCTACTCCAAGACATAGAATATTAAAAACTACACATTCATTCTTATCCAGGCCTATAGGCTCCAAACAGTAAGACAAAGTAGAAAAGAACCTCCTATGATACTAATGTTGAACATACCAGTTCTGGTTTCTTCCCAAAGGTTCCCTATACCTAGTTGGTCACATGGCCTCAAGCACATTTCCCTGAATGCCAGAGGTTTCCGACTAGCAGCGAAGGTCATGGGTGTGATAGCGGGGAAAATATTACCACATTGATAGAGTATGCACAACATAATAACAAATAATAAATTATAGTGGATGAAATAGTACCATACAACTAGTAAAAAATAGAATACTGAAAGTAAATAAACAACTAGAGAACATATAAAAATGATGCAGGTCACATATGTCTGAGAAGAGCCAAACAAGTCACAACGATTGAAAAAGAGTACTAAACCCGATGAAAAAAAATAAAAGTAAACTTTAGCAGCATTGCAAGCCTCAGATACGTTGCATGCTTTCCAGCTCCACAACAATAATGTACCTAATGATGAAGGGCGCTTTCCCTTATCTACACATGCATCCATATAATCTGTTTGGGTCCAAAAGCATGACCCAAACAGGTTGTGAGACAAATAATCATAGGAAAACACCATATGATCTATGGGAAAAAATCTGTGAGTAAATATAGTTGGTAATAATGGTAATGCAGCAAAGAAACTAGGAGTACACAAAAGTAACCAAAACCCTCAGTTTCCATTTACATTCATTAGAATTTAATGTTCATCATGTAATAATGTATCACAACATGTATCTTAAAATACTACCTAATAGGAATGAATCCAATATTGTTCTTTGGCATGGAAGGCACGTCACAAACATTAAATATTTACATTAACCCTCTGGGTAGAGCACACAATCTAACCCCTCTAGACAAGTAATTTAATAAATGGAAAGGATGCTCTGAGGAAGCAGTCATCGTCGATTCCCCCTATTGTATTTCTTGAATATCTACATACTATTTGGGGAAGTAATAAATTTAAATTCCACCTTTGATCTCATAACATAAATTATAGACACTATGAGGGACCACTCACCTTCATTCCCCCATGTGGCCTCATAGAGTAAATCATATCAGACACTCTGAGAAAGCAGTCAACATCAATTCCCCATGTGGTCTAACTACACTAGGTTCTCAGAGCCCTATGCAATTCAATCATGCGTAAACATTATTAAGAAGCCCAAAGTAATCTCAAATACTACATGGATAAACAATTAAAATTCATATTAGAATATTTTAACAAGAATCAAAAGTCAAAAGTTCAATCCTGTCAAGAAAGTCCAGGAAACATGACAAGCCTCGTAGGAAACCTAGACCAAAGGGACCTAAAAATTCTAATAAGGAAACAAACTCATGAGGTGTTCCTTAAATTTTAAATTTCACAAAATATCACATAATCCAGCCTTAAAATCAGAAATAAATCTAAGTTATTTAAAATAGGGTTTAATTTCCTTAACCCTAAATACCCGAAACATTGGTAATAAATACTTTGGAATATAAAACTCAAAGAAAAAAAAATTAAAGGTAACAAACCACCAACCTCGATGTTGTACGATTGATATAGTTGAACCTCAAGTTTTTGTAGGATCGAAATATAGTATGAGATGCTCAATATACAAGAGGGGGGGTGAATTGTATACTTTAAAATTCCTTTGGAACCTTTAAAGTTAGTTAAGAATAACTATGTTTTCCTTAAGCAAAGGAAAAGACTAAGTTTAACAAAGTTAAACTAAGCAAATTCACAACACCTCTTAACACCGAATGCAAACTAGGAAAGAGATTCCGAATGAGGGTTCCGGAAATATGGTTCCAGAAATTGAATCTTAACAAACAATTACAATATGAGATTCTACCTTAAAGCGTATTGAATCTAAATGAAACAGAGTTTAAATATGGAAGTATAAGAAAGTTATACTTTCCATAAAATACAAAATGCAGCAGAAATAAAACTAGTAGTTAAACTACAAGTAACAAAATATAAGTCTTTTAACCCAAAGAGAAGGGTATCCAACAACCTTGGATAAAGGTCCCTTGATTTATACTTTCAAGAAAGTCTGTCTTACCCACACCAGGGTAAGCCCTCGATACAAAGATCGGAGTCTCTGTCTTGCTATCCCTGCAAGCCCTCAACTTCAAGGTAGTTGGAAACCTCTGTCTTCCTCAGCAAGGAAGCCCTCAAACTTTAAGGTAGTCGGCACCTCTGTCTTCCTATCCCCGGAAGCCCTCGAATGTAATCACCAACATTCGGAGTCACATGAAGCTTTGAGAGTTAATAAGAGACTCTCTCTCTAGAAATCACTTCAAGCAAATTAGTCAGCCTTTCAGCACTTTCATTCATCAGCTTAGCAACAGCTACGAGCTCTTTCAAATGAGCTCATATTTATAGGTAAGGTCGGCTCCTTCTCCAACGGTCATATTTTCCTTAAATATCGGAGGGATCTGTACATGTGTCACTTATACAACGGTTAGTTTATAACAAAACAGACGACATCATTTTATAATAAAACAAGTGTAACAGAATGTACGACATCGTTTTTAACTCTAACATAAAAGTTCGGAATAGAATCTTCGGAGTGAAGGTTCGGAGTGTAATAAACAATAGTAAAGAGTAGACAATTTTTAGAAGTGTAAGAAACATAAAAGTTCGGAGTCTAACAAAGATATTTTTCAGAGTCTGAATTAATTCAGATTGTATAAAACAAAGATACTCAAATTCTGTTTAATAGGTGAATTCGGAATCAGAATTCAGAATAGGAATTCGTCATTAGAAATCGTAATGAGAATTCGTCATTGGAATTCATACTGAGAATTCGTCATCTGAATTCGTAATGAGAATTCGTAACGAGAATTCGGAATGGGATTTCTTCATTAGAATTCATAATCAGAATTCATAATGAGAATTCGTCAACAGAATTCGTAATGAGAATTCGGAATGGGATTTCTTCATTAGAATTCGTAATGAGAATTCTTCTTCAGAATTTGTATCCTGAATCTGGAATAGAACTTAGTCAGAGTTCATATCCGGAATTCGGAATGAAACTTCCTTATAGTTCTTGTCCAGAATCCGAATCCTAAAACAGAATGCTTTATATCAAAGTTTCAACGATTTTGAGAAAATGAATCCGAAACTTATACTTAAGAAACATATGGATGAAAATATGATAAGGATAGTTTTTCTTATAAAAGCGATTTTCCTTAAGAAAGCAATTTTCCTTATAAAATCAATTTTCCTTATAAAAGCAATTTTCCTTAAGATAAGGTGTTTGTGATTTTCAAAACTAGAAGGAATGGAAAAGTCGTAAGGAAAAACCTTATTGACTCAACAATCTCCCCCTTTTTGGAAAGCACAAACATCCTTACGAAAAAAAAATTCTAAGAAGAAAGAAACATATTAAAGCTTATATCCCTTGCTTTAAGGATATAGATGAATACGACTAACTCCCCCTTAGGCTTTGAAACTCTAAGGATCGTATTCATATTTCCAGAGTGATCTTTCATAAGAAGGTCTTCTTTAAGAAAAACTCCCCCTTAAACAAAATCTTATTAGAGTTCTTTTTCCTTGGGTATTTTTTCTTTCTCCCCCTTTGATAAACTCTTATTAGAGTTCCTCTTTTTCTTAAGGATCTTTTCCTTCTCCCCCTTTGTGATTTTCAAAAAGAATTGGAGGGAATGGAAAAAAATAATAAAGTACCTGAAATATTAGTAATGATAACAATGGAAACGAGATACACAATTTTCATTAGATTTGGAATGTCAGTAACAAAAAGAATACAACAAAAAGATCAGATTAGGTTATTTCAGATCTTTCTCCTTCGACATGAGCCCCTTAAGAATAGTCTTGATCTTCTTCAGGTCTTTATGATCTTCTTCAGCTTGCTTCTCTAATACCACTATTCTTTCGGATTGAGCTTCAATCTTTTCTTCCTGGGCTTTCACCTTTTCTTCCTGAGCTTGGATCTTTTCTTCCTGAGCCTTCATCCTTTCTTCAAAATCAATCTGATGATCCCTTTCAAATTTCCAATTCTGAGAAACAGAATTCAGTTTCCCATTCAGATCCCTGACTTCTTGGATCCGGAAGTTCTTTTCATCAGTCAGCTTCTCTTCAAAGGATGCAGTCAGCTCATTTATCTTCTTGTCCTCGGTCTCAAAATCATCTTTAACATTTTCTTGAAACTCATCGAACAACCTCATTTCTTCCACAAACTTCTTTGACCAACTTGTCATCCTCTTTCAATATCTTTTATGAGCTTCGTAACCAACAAAGAAGGTTTTGAACTGAGCTTCAATCTCAACACACTTGTCCATAACCATAGATACGGAGTCAGTTTTCTGATTCAACGCATGTTGGAGCATCTGGCATCTTGAGTCAATACTAGAGAAGGTCGGAATGGTTCCCACCAACTTCTTCAAAGACTGAACAACAAAGTCATGCCCCAACGAGGATGACTCCGAATCTGAAATTTTGCTAGGAGAATTTTCTTCCTCAACAAGCTCCAACTTTCTCTTTGAAGAACTACCAGCTTCCTTTCTCTTCCTTTCTCCTGAGCTCGGAGTATCAGCAAGAATTTTCTTCCCCTTATCTTTTTTCGGAATTGAGTCCTATTCCGGAGTCCTCTTCTCACTATCAGAAACTCGAACGACATTATCTTCCTCATCAGCAACTTCCTGAACACCTTCCTCTATGTTTTCCATCTGATAAATATCATGTAAAAGTTGTTCTTCTTCTCCATGATAGGCAACTTATTATTCTCCTTTCTCTTCTTCTATTGCTGGAGTAACTAACTTCGAAGATTCAGCTTCTGAAGTCCGGAGTGATAAGTGTTCTGAAGGTGTCCCCTTGTAATCATCTACTTGTTTCAGTACATCTCCGATTTCACCACTTCCTTTAGCACCCTCTTCTACTTGTTCCACTTGCTCAACTTCCTCTATATTCTTGGCAACAGCCTCTTCCGGAGCAGCGAAATTCCTTCCTGGAGTCTCAGGTAGAGATTCCAGAGAGAAAGATCTCGGAACTGGAATAGTTGCTGAAACCATTTCATTGAACTTTAATAAGGCCTGAGCTACCTCAGCCTCGGACATCTTCTTCTTGAGCTTCTTTTCCTTAGCTTGTTTTTCAAGCTGATCAGCAGTCTTCTCCTTCAGAGCCTTAGCCTCCGCAGGGTCCAATCCGAACTGCGGATCCCCTTCTTTCCTTTTCTCTTTATCAGCTCTCCACTTTGCAACGACCTCATCAGGATAGGTCTTCTTCTTCTTTGGTTTGGGAGGTGCGGAGTGAGCTTCCTTAGACTTAGGATCTTCGACAACAGCTCCAACTTCCTTCAACTTCCTTTTCTTCACTGGTTTGGATGATTCTAGTTCAGCAACCTTCGGAACCGTTTCTTCTTGATTAGGCAAGTCAACGAACTGTTGAATCTCCTTGTTGAAAGCCACATCCATCCTCTTAAGAGTGTCATCACTAACCAACAAGATTTTACAAACCCTTGGCTTAGATCTGCAAGCTTCGTTGAAAGATACTAGGCACCGAACTATGAGCTTTGATAATATTGCTGGGTACATTACGATCTAAGCTCTAAGATTTCCTTTCTTAAGGTTCTCAATAGTTATAAGAATGTGCCTCATGAGGTTAAACTTCCTTAGATTTATCAGGAAATCTAATATATAGATCTCACTCTTCTTCAAGCTGTCTTTATCACCTTTTCTTAGTACGATAAGACCTTGCACCCATAACTCCAGAATCCAGAAATTTGTAGATAGACTTGCAATCTTCGGAGCCTTGTCATCAGCCAGTCCGAGAGTTTCTAAGGCATTTTCCTTGTTGAAACTACACTTGGAATCCGGAAACACATGCGAAATAAACTCGGCTTCTCCTTCATAAGATATCCCTACCAAGCTTGCAGCCTTGGTGTATGAAAGTTTGTAGGTCTTGCCATACGACTTGAAAGAGAACTTCTCCCTATTATCTTCCTTGAAGAAAGAAACTGACTCATAAAACTCAACAAGTAAGTCTGAGTACACTTCATCTTGGTTCCCGGTTTTTGATACCGGAACATCTTCCCAACCATTCAACTTGATGTTCTTTGAGATAAGGGAATCATAGTTGTTGAAGTAATCCGGATAGAGTAACCTTTCTCTGTAAACTAACCATTGTGAAATAGGCTTAGTAGATGACATTTCTTGAGAGGCTAACTCTGCCGACATTCGGATCTGAAATCCTCTGGAAAGTACGGAACGGAGAAGACTGAAGTTCGGAGTGGAGAAAACTGAGGTTCGGAACGGCCTTAAATCGGAGAGTCAGAGCTTCAGGACGCAAGAGCTTGAAACCGATGTGGGACGAGAAATTGGGTCCCCTTTATATAGCCAACGAGATGACGGTTCACATTCCACAGTTGATCTAATGGTTGGAATGAGCTGCGATTATATCTGACGGTTGAAAACTTGAATCCAATCTTTTTGAGGTTTTTATTAAAACAAAAAAATTAAGAAAAATATAATCTGAAAACTTAGTACAAGAAAATTCCAGCAAGTAAAATACGACTACGAAAACTTGAGGAAGGAAATCATATCTTTCGGATTGGCTTAGGAGATTATTCGTAATGGCAGATATCACAAAAAAAATATACTATGAAAAATAAACTTAGTAAGAAAAACTCATTACGGAAATCTCAGTACGAAAAACAATCTTAAGAAGAAAATCAGTACGAAGAACATAGTACGAAAAATACATTACGAAGAATTTGGTATGAAAATTCCTTTATGAAACTTCCAGTATGAAATTCTCATTCTGGAAATTTTCAACATGAATACTTCCATTCCAGAAGTGTTCTGTTCAAAAATGTCCAATCTAGAAAATTGTAGTTCCGGAAGTTCCATTCCGTAAATCTTCGTTCCAAAAAATTTGAAAACAAATTTTGAAAAAAAAACTTTGTTAAAACAAACAATCAAATGTACTCCCCCTATGAAAAGGAGTTTATTACTGTAAGGAGATTTTTTCAACAGAAAGTTAATTAAGAAAGATTACCTTACGGTTGTCATTCCTAACTTCTGTTTAATATATTCAAATCTATCAGAAGGCAAAGATTTTGTGAATATATCAGCAAGATGATCTTGTGTTCCGATAAACTGAAGAATAATATCTCCTTTGAGTGTGTGATCCCTAAGAAATTGATGCCTAATATCTATGTGTTTTTCACGAGAGTGATGTGTAGGGTTCTTACTTAGGGCAATGGCACTTGTGTTATCACACAAAATTTGAGTTTTAGTAAAACTCAAGCCATAATCTTTGAGTGTGTGTTGCATCCACAACACTTGTGCACAACAACTTCCAGCTGCTACATATTCAGCTTCAGCAGTGGAAAGTTGCTTAAGACCTTTAACAAATAGAACATTTGAAATCAAGGTTTTACCTAAAAGAACAATATTACCAATACCAACAATCTCTCCCTTAGCATTGTCTCCGAAATTTACCTTTCCTCCTTTCGTTTTGATAATCTTTTCAAAAAAGATTTTGTTACCAGTCATGTGCCGGGAACATTCACTATCCATGTACCATGTATTGTTTCTGGTACTTTCTTTATTTTCCTGAAATCAAGAAGAAAATTAGACTTTCGGAATCCAAACTTGTTTGGATCCGAGATTTCTAGACAATAAAATTTTAGGAACCCACATTTTCTTAGAAAAGTAAGCTTTGTGAAATCCTAGAGATTGAGTTTTGTTTAAGGAACAACGTTTTTCCCAGTGACCACCACATTGACACTTGGTACAAAATGGGTCACTTTGAGGAACAAAATAATTGTTACTGAAAATAGGTTTTTCATGGGTATAACCAAATCCGGATTTATTTCTTAAAGGTCGTATTTGGGAATAAATCTTATCAAAATTTTCCTTACCATGGGTAAAGTTTGATAAACACTTCTTTAAGGAAAAAATTTCGGACTTGAGTTTTAGAACCAAGTTTTTATCCTCAAAATCATTAGTTTTAGAAATAGAGTTAGGCTCGAAAAAATTTTTCTTAGAAATTACTTTTTCTAACTCTTTAGAAAGTTTGTTCTTCTCAGAACTTACTTCCTCAAGATTTTTCGAAATATTTTTAAAATCAGCATTTTTCTTATCAAGATCTTTAGAAAGATCTGATATCTCTTTTGTAAGAATAGAATTCCTAGAGTTTGTTTTATCAAGTTTCTTATTGAGTTTGGAATTCTCAATATCAAGAAGTTCAGAAAACCTAGAGACTTCTTCATAAGTCGGTAAAGTATTTTCCTCATCAGAAGATGATTCTTCATCAGAAGAGTTATAATACTTACTATCATTAGAATTTAAAGAAACATTGGTCAAAGATTCAACATTTCATACCTTATCCATAAGACAATGATTATCAATAGGTAATCTGGCTATAAGACCAAGATTCTTTTGTCCTGAAGATTCATAGTCAGAAGATTCATCTGAAGAGTCACCACCACTGGCACTCCAGGTGTCATTAGCTTTCAGAACATTCTTATCTTTAGCTTTATAATACTTCTTTCTGTTCCTGTCTAAATGTCTTTCCTTTCTTTCTTTCTTTTTGAGCAAAGGGCAGTCTGGTCTAATATGTCCAGCTCTCTTACATTCATAACAAGTAACTTCTCCATCTTTCTTATCTTTCCTTTCCTTTTTCTTATACATAGATTGAAAATTTCTCTGTCCAGCTATCGTGTTCATCCTTCGAGCAAGATTAGCTAATTCATTTTCTGAGACTTCACTCTCACTAGATTCGGATTGGAAAATGACTTTCTTAGACTTGGATCTGGTTACTCTCTCAGGAGTCTTAGCTTTCATCTGATTTGAAGTTGTAGTAAAAGCAACAGTACCATTTCCATTCTTCTTCTTGATGTTGTCAGCATCTCTCTTCATTCTAGTTTCATGTTGTAGAAGAGTTCCAAAAAGCTCATCAAGAGTAATTTGAGTGACCTTCCTGTTCTCATCTATAGATGTTCTCTTGGATTCCCACTCATTGGGCATAATGTCAATTATCTTGTCCACAAGAGCTTCATCGTCTAAACCTTTCTCTCCCATAGATTGTAGACTGTTGACGATAGTCATAAATCTTTGTTGAACTTTACAGATAGGTTCTCCATAAGGAAAATTGAAGCCGTGATATTCAGCTGTAAGCATAGCTCTTCTAGTCTCAATCACCTTGGGAGTCCTGAAGTGTGTAACCTCTAACTTCTTCCATATACAATTAGCTGCTTCACAAGAAGAAATTTGGCTATATATATTTCTAGTCATTGAACATAGTAAAGTATTGTGTACCTTATAGTTGAGTTGATATTCTTGCTTTTCCTGGTTAGTGAAAGTTCTAACTTCCTTGTCAGGAATTTTATAATCACCAGTAAGCATCACAAAGTTGTCTACTCCAGTATTAATAACAAAAGTCTTCATACGATCTCTCCAGTATTCATAATCATTACCATCAAAAATAGGTGGTCTTGTAGGATTCATATTGTCAATTGATCCAAAATTAATTCCTTCCATACTAGAAATAACTTTGCACACAAACTTTTTAGTAGCAAAGAATCGTAATAACAAAGTTCGGAATGAGAAAAGTTCGGAATGGAAATAGTGAGCAAGAAAAACTTGTATGTGAGTACAAGTATTTCAGTAACCTGCTCTGATACCAAATGTAAGACTGGTATAGAGTAAGAGGTTTCCAACCTCTGATACCAATTGTAGGATCGAAATATAGTATGAGATGCTCAATATACAAGAGCGGGGGTGAATTGTATACTTTAAAATTCCTTTGGAACCTTTAAAGTTAGTTAAGAATAACTATGTTTTCCTTAAGCAAAGGAAAAGACTAAGTTTAACAAAGTTAAACTAAGCAAATTCACAACACATCTTAACACCGAATGCAAACTAGGAAAGAGATTCCGAATGAGGGTTCCGGAAATATGGTTCCTGAAATTGAATCTTAACAAACAATTACAATATGAGATTCTACCTTAAAGCGTATAGAATCTAAATGAAACAGAGTACAAATAAGGAAGTATAAGAAAGTTATACTTTCCTTAAAATACAAAATGCAGCGGAAATAAAACTAGTAGTTAAACTACAAGTAATAAGATATAAGTCTTTTAACCCAAAGAGAAGGGTATCCAACAACCATGGATAAAGGTCCCTTGATTTATACTTTCAAGCAAGTCTGTCTTACCCACACCAGGTTAAGCCCTCGATACGAAGATCGGAGTCTCTATCTTGCTATCCCTGCAAGCCCTCAACTTCAAGGTAGTTGGCAACCTCTGTCTTCCTCAGCAAGGAAGCCCTCGAAATTTAAGGTAGTCGGCACCTCTATCTTCCTATCCCCGGAAGCCCTCGAATGTAATCACCAACATTCGGAGTCGCACAAAGCTTTGAGAGTTAATAAGAGACTCTCTCTCTAGAAATCACTTCAAGCAAATTAGTCAGCCTTTCATCACTTTCATTCATCAGCTCAGCAATAGCTACGAGCTCTTTCAAATGAGCTCCTATTTATAGGTAAGGTCGGCTCCTTCTCCAATGGTCATATTTTCCTTAAAGATCGGAGGGACCTGTACACGTGTCACTTAGACAACGGTTAGTTTATAACAAAACAGATGACATCGTTTTATAATAAAACAAGTGTAACAGAATATACGACATCGTTTTTAACTCTAACATAAAAGTTCAGAATAGAAACATCGGAGTGAAGGTTCGGAGTGTAATAAACAATAGTAAAGAGTAGACAATTTTTAGAAGTGTAAGCAACATAAAATTTCGGAGTCTAACAAAGATATTTTTCGGAGTCTGAATTAATTCAGAGTGTATAAAACAAAGATACTCAAATTATGTTTAATAGGTGAATTCGGAATCAGAATTCAGAATAGGAATTCGTCATTAGAAATCGTAATGAGAATTCGTCATTAGAATTCGTACTGAGAATTCGTCATCTGAATTCGTAATGAGAATTCGTAATGAGAATTCGGAATGGGATTTCTTCATTAGAATTCGTAATCAGAATTCGTAATGAGAATTCGTCAACAGAATTCGTAATGAGAATTCGGAATGGGATTTCTTCATTAGAATTCGTAATGAGAATTCTTCTTCAGAATTCGTATCCTGAATCTGGAATAGAACTTAGTCAGAGTTCATATCCGGAATTCGGAATGAAACTTCCTTATAGTTCTTGTCCAGAATCTGAATCCTAAAATAGAATGCTTTATATCAAAGTTTCAACGATTCCGAGAAAATGAATTCGAAACTTATACTTAAGAAAAATATGGATGAAAATATGATAAGGATAATTTTTCTTATAAAAGAGATTTTCCTTAAGAAGGAAATTTTCCTTATAAAAGCAATTTTCCTTATAAAAGAAATCTTCCTTAAGATAAGGTGTTTGTGATTTTCAAAACTAGAAGGAATGGAAAAGTCATAAGGAAAAACCTTATTGACTCAACAGTTTTCAATCGACTTAGAACATTGTAGATATAAAAAACATAAAAAAGTTAAACCTATAATAACTCGAGAGAGAGAGAGAAGAAATCAAAAGAAAATGATATAGAAAATAGAAGAAATCACTGGTGGGATTCCAACGCACCCACTAATGTTCAAATCATACCTTGGACCGCAAAATGGTGGCTCAAAGAATATTCTTCACTCTTAGTCACTCCTAGATGAAACGAATGTAGAAGAAGATGAAATTGGGGATTAGACATGACCCAGGTCTGATTCAACCAATAGAATAGAAAAGTACATAGAGTGTTCATTTAATGTACATGTTGTGTACATGCCTAAATCAGCCTCCATATTAGGAGGTATCTAGGTCGCCCCACATGGCTATGTACTCGGTCGTTACACGCCCAGTACATAGATACCCATGGAATCTCGATACATGACATGTACTACTAAGCACACAACATATACTTATAAAATTTCCAAATTCTCTTCTTTTTCCTCAAAACACCTAAAAACAAGATCCATACCTAAAAAAAGATATGGGTTCTTACAAAGGAAATATCAAATGAATATATACATTATATCAATGATGATAAAGGAGGAATTTTTATTTTTATATTTAATCTCTATAAATTCAATGTTTTTTACCACATTAAAAAGAATATATTGGGTATATTTAAAATTTTTACTCTTAATTAATGACTTCAAGATTGAAAATCAATTTTCAAAAAGTATTCATCTTCAAAAAATTAATCAAATAATTCATAAATATATGGTAGAAAGTATTTTTTTTAGAAAATTATCTGGTAATGTTCTTGATAGTCCTTGTGTAGAAACATTTAGGTAACATTATTAACAAAAACATGTTAATCCCATAGTTATGGATTAATATGTATGAACCCATTTTCATGTAATTACATAAATTTTCAAATTAAATTATTATATATCAATTTTGGATATTCTAATAAAATACATTGAAATAGTTGTAACACAATGTATTAGTTAAATTTAAAACACAATTTCACACATTTGGGGAAGGCAATGAACCAATTTAGGAAACACATAAGCATATTCCAAAATAGTAGTCATATATTCATTGTTTAGTGTCACCAAAACTATTTCAGAATCATATAACTTTTGAATTGGTAGAAAGACAAATATAATGGATTAAATATCCATTATATGGTCATGTTTTTTCTAAACTAGTATATGATCATATTTTTATATGGAAAATGTAGTTTCACATCCCTTATTGAAAAATTGTTAGGGTATCTATATAAAAATAGGAGATCCATTCAAAAAAAGTTCCTAAAATTCAACAATATTGAGAAAAAAAAATGTGGTGGATGCCCCCATTAATTT
This sequence comes from Viscum album, assembly GCA_963277665.1. NCBI lineage: Eukaryota > Viridiplantae > Streptophyta > Magnoliopsida > Santalales > Viscaceae > Viscum > Viscum album. The sequence continues at coordinate 1,711,454,703 of OY728157.1, read as the reverse complement.
ATTTTAGTGGAGTTATATAAATGATATCTAATGATCATTTCACATAGATTATTAATTGATAAATTATTATCTAAACATTAATTTCTTTAGGTGATCATCATATTTGTGTCTTAAAAAAACATAGTGGATAATTTATTAATGAATTAAATCTGTTTTAGTTCATGACATGATAATAAGTGTTGGTTTCACAACATAATTCTCATGAACTAAATCAATACTTGTGATTTCATAATCTATCCATCTACCCTTTGTATGAGTATGTTTTTTTTATAATTGTAATTATTGATCGATATACTGAAGATTTAGTTCACATGACCTCCATAATACTTGACATTATAAAATTTGAGGGTGTGTGGAAAATTATTTTGAGCTTTCACTCAGTTTATCTCAACGGTGGACTGTGTAAATCACATTTGAAATCATTTTTTTAATAACATACTTTTCAATACATAAAACATTTAAAATTACCTTGAATGAAAATTTCCCCCTCAATATGTCCACACATTCAACAAAATGAATGATTAAATTTATTTCTCCCCCTTGGTTTAATTATTTTAATCTTTTTTGGAAATCAATTTTAATCTCTATATACCCAAAACCATGAGAAAAACTATAGTATGCACTCTTTATTTACACTTTGAGATAGAAAAAAAACTATTTCTATAAATTTATCAATGTCTCTTATATCCAATTCCTTTAAGTGTTTTAGTACTATGAAGTATATAAATCAATATGATTTTCTTATATATTTTATTATAAAACAAGAATAATACCTTAAATTTATAGTGAAAGTTTCCACATACATTATAAGATATTTATAATACATCTTCTTAAGTTTATGATATTCAATTTCTATTTTAGGTCATATAGTTAAATGGAAATACAAAATTAATTATACCTTGTTAAAAACATTCAATTTAAGGGAGAAATATTCGTCCTCTTAACATATATTCCTTATTTGATTACACCATTGATTAGATTCACCTTCCAAACTATAATAACCAAGAAAAACATTATATTAATTTGATCGTTGGAGAATTAAAATACTATAACAATATAATATACCCATTGACTAATAATAATAGGGAAAATGAGACACATAAATAAAATTTTATGTTACTATATAAAATAATAAATCTTGAGTTTTTCCTTCTAAATGATATTTAGAATGTTTTCTTGATTCATGTTAACATCCATATCTTGAGTAACTTATGTGATCATAGATAAATGAATTTTCATCACTAATCCCACTCTATATAGTTTATCATGAGGATATCCATTGAATTGGTCATGAAATTTAGTGATAATACGATTCCTATTGGTTCTAACAATTTTAGAAAACCTAAAAGTTTATTCTCGATATCATTCCACAGTAATATAACTGAACTATAATATGATAGTGAAAATAATTCCTATGTTGTCCAAAATTATAACATATATAATCCATAGAAACATTTGGTTCATCCTATATGACACTTTATTTTAATAGTTTCAATATGTTATATCTTATCTCTCTTCATAACCGAATCCCAAAATTAAATAATCCTCACATTTAAAAAACTGAGGTGGTTATAATATTACTTATATAAATATTACATCATTTTATATTAATATTAAATGTATCTAATAATAATACATGCTTTCTAACATAAAATGTTTAGTTTCGTTGAAGAATATATACCAAACACACTTATTTAATGAATAATCTTCAACATAGCGCCAAGTTTTATTCCCACATACTCTCATTATTTAAAATATACTATATTAATCCAATCCATATGACCTATTAAAATGGAAAAATATAAAATAGAAAGCTCAAATACTGATTAATTGTAAAAATGGGTGATATTAAGAAATGATCATAAGTGATAGTAATATAATCATAAGGGATAGATAATAATAAGGGTACGATAACAAGAAAATTTAATTATGAAAACACACTAAGAAAGTAATAATCCATAAATATAAATCCTTGATATAAGGATTTTTTTATAAAAAGACATGATCCACAAGAATGATAATAAATTTATATCCAAACTTGATCCATGAGAGAAAATTAGTATCATAATACCAAACATTGTGGAAAATAATAATAAAAAAAATTAGTGTCGTAGATAATTCTCAATAATAGTACTACTATAGTTTAATGAGTCGTAGAGTGATTGTGTTTGCTTTACATTCCCATAATAATAGTTAATATAGTGTCATAGTTTATTTGGATCAATTCAAATTTCCAATCATATTATATCAAGAGATATAATTATTTACCCAATGAATTTTTGGGATATTGAATTTCATTCCTACTCACACAATATTAAATATAATACATATGAGTACCACATAGTCAAAAAAACGATCATCATTACAACATTTCATAATTAAAATGTGGGAAAGAAATGAGTTTCTTAAAAATATACATAAGATGTTATCATAATATATAATCCAATGAAATAACGATGATTGCATCATTATAGAATAATCCTAGTGTATCATGTGATAACAAAAAATATTTTTACCTAGATGATAATTGTGTTCACAAATTAATTATAAATAATCCATGAAAATAAATAGAAAAAAACCTTTTATTTTGTTAACATTCAAAAATTATAACATGCCTAAAAAATGTGAATGATATTTTCTTTGTAGGAAAATTTATTCTTGTATTGAAATTTAATGATAAAATAGAGAATATGAACAATAAAAATTCTATTCATGTGAAAAATATTTATGGAAATCAACCATTATATAAGTTAAAATTTTACTATAAACTAAATATTTAAAAATATTTAATTAAAAAATATTTATATAAATAAATGGTTGTTGAAGAGGCCATTATCAAACATTAATTTGTAAGTAACAAAATTCATAAAATATTTTTTTTTCATCCAGGAAAAGGAATTAAATTATTCCATTAAAAAAATAAAATAATTTCATGTTTTATTAAAAACATTATTTCATATTTTTTTGCATAAAATAGTGCTAAATTGAATGAATATATAAAAAATCATGAAATAATTAGATGTAAAAAATAGATGAGTTATAATGTAACAACCATGACCCTAATAGTGTAGATTATTTAGTCATTTTTCTGAATGGAATAGATACATGATATCACATCAACAATTATTGATCTATTTAGTATTCGTGAAGAAACTAGATACATACAAGGTTCCCTTATTACATTTGTAATTAATCATAGATTATAACAGAAGAAAATGAACTACTTATTTTCACTTATTGAAAAATTTTATATTCACAACCTGGGGAAGAAGGGAAAATAATATGGTGATCTCAAATGCTTAGTAAGAGTTATATAAAATATTAATATCTGAAGTAAAGAAAATAATAAATCTAGATTATGCCAAGTTATGTAATCTGGAATACAGATGTCATCCATACATTGCGAATTTTAAGCAACCATAAATTTTTTCAAAGTGAAAACCTCAGGAAATGTAATAAAAAATAATGATTAAATAAAATTATTTTTATTCTAATGTCATGTATTAGGAAAAATAACTGTCATACCATCTAGATGGTTTAATTCTATGTGTAGAAACAAGTCTGATTTTTTTCCAAAAAAATACAAAGTGTTTTTTCACCATCTTTTTGGTCTCATTAGACATGTCGAAGCATCTATGGGATATAAGGGGTTTCACACATCAATAAAAGTCCAAATAAATCTTCATATATAGATTTAATTGAAGAACAATATACCTTTTCAATATCTATATTAATTATAGGACATATATTCATTAATATTTATCCAATTAAAATCACATTCAAAATCAACAACTCATGTAAAATGGTATACAACAAAGAAAATACCCAAATCCATGATACAAGAATATGGATATTTAATAGAAATATAATTTAAGATTAAAAAATTTCTCATAGGGGAAGTAAATACACCATATAAGAATAAATTAGTGCACAATTTGATGTATGTCTCAATGAAATGGAAATTTAGAAAATATCCCTTACCTTATGTCCAAATGTGTATTGCACATGGTCTTAATGTACTTGATAAATATGATTAAATATATTAATTAATTAATTAATAATCTTTTATACATGAATTTTATTTAGTATAATTTTTTTTGTTCATTTATTCCCTTTTTTATGAGTTATAGAGTTTAATTTCATCGATTGAGAGAATTCATTTTCTTTGTTTTCATGATCAGTTCGCCTGTTTATAAGTAATAATGTTCATGTAAAATGGTTATAATTACCTAGATATGGAATTATATGGTATTAATGAACAAACATATGTTTAATTATTTTTATATTTTTTCATGGTCCTATATATAAGTATTAATAAAAATATAACATGTTAATGAAAATACTTTAGATTAATTTTATCAATTTTAGATCATAAAGTAGTAGTTTAGTTTTATCATTTAGTATTATGTAAATATGTTACTTCAAGAACATAAAATTTGTTATAATAAACATTTTAAAATATTTTCAACCATTAAAATGGTTTTATGAATATCTTCGAAGACGGGAACAGAAAATGAAAACATTTCGTCCTTGAAGGTGATAAAAACCACACCTTATATGCAATGTTTAAATTTTTAAAATAAAAGGTATAAGAGAAAGGGAATGATGATGGATTATTACATTAGAATAATAAAATTACAGTATATGGAGGGAACTAGATTTATCATGCTATTTTTATGAGGGGTGGTGATGATAGAATAATAAAAGAGAAGAACATGAATATAACTTAAAAGAAAAACAAAGAGGGTTTTTCATCTTGATTTTATCCTCCTAAATAACCTCCATATAGAAAACATTTTGGTATTTTGTTTTGACGAAGAGATATTGTACGTGGGGGAGGATCTTTTTATGTAGACATGGTTGAAATTTTATATGTCTAAAATTTTTGAAGGTTTTAGGAGAAGGGATGTCGAGGGTGGTATTTATAATGGAGGAGAGGGGTGTTCTTTTGAATATTTATTTTATTTTTTTATTATTTTTATCAATACAATGAATAGTTTAGGAATTATCACCTAATATATTAAGCTAATTAAAGAGAGTTCAATATTATAGGATTACAACATCGATACATCACCTATGACTCAATAATTCTTGTACAGAACATTGATCGTAAATCGTCATATTTTACTATTCCACAAAAATTCATTTATTGTATAAAAATCCCATGAAATCACCCTTAACATATTTTACATGTAAAATTAATAAAATTGAACAATTTTTTTTGAAAATAACACTCTAAATATGAGAAAGTCAATTTTTCATTAAAATCACCATTTAGATGAAAAATTCAGATTTAAAAATTAATAATGATTTAATAACATTAAAAATGATTAACTAAGGTCTTATAAAATCATCATAAAATTAGAAAACAGCAAAATATTAATTTATTAATACATTTAATGAAAAAAATCTCTTTTTGATCCTTTTAATAATTATAAAATGGTAATTACAAATTCATGACTAAAAAACAACACTTATGTAAAAAATTTCTAAAATATTTATTTACTTATACAATCATATAATTATATAATATTTTCATTTATAAGATTCCTAAATTTGATTTATACTTTCATGGGTTTGGATACTATTCATTTGGATCATTCACTATTCATAAGGGTCATATTATTATTCCTAAGGTCATGTTACTATTTTACTCGGTATAGATTCAATAACTTCATGAAACACCTCTTATTTAATTAATTAAATATCTATAAAGATTATATTGTGTTCTGTAATTTATTTAATGTGATTTATACTATAAAAAATATTTTTGTGTGATATGTAAGCTTTTGAATGGATTGAAATTATTTAAGAAGATACCAACCATAAATTTTGAGGTGTTATATTCTTCCCTCCTAAAATTTATTCCTCAATTTTTTTCATGAATATCACATAATAAAAATATTTCTATAGTTCATCATCATAACTTCCTCAAGATTCAATGCCACTTATTCAATTTTATTATTTTTCCAATGTAATTTTACCAGCCAAGTCATCTAATTCATCATTACTTTCTCTCTTGTTAAAATAATCTTAGTTGGATCTTTACAGTAAGGTGAATCAGGTTCTAGTTCTATTTCATTAGAGGTGAGTACATGTGTTGGGTATAGAATTTACATTTAAATAATGGAAACTGTAAAAAATCATGAACATTAGATAGAGTTGGTGGAAATTCTAAATTTTAAGCTACAAATTCAATTATTTCATGATTTTCATATGGTCCAATGTACTGGGGGCTCAATTTCCTTATCTTATCAAATCTTATGACACCCTTACATAGAGATACATTCTTATAGACATGATCTCCAACTTGAAACTATAAATATTATATATTGTTATCAGTAAATGTTTTTCTACTTTATGCTGCCTTAATATGATTGAAAATAGTATTTATTGTGGTTATTGTATCCTAAATAAGTTCTAAAGTGATAAGTTTCCTCTCACCAACATCATCCCAACAAGTTAGAGTTTTAAATATATTTCCATATAATTCTCAATATAGATCCATTTGAATACTAGAATAGAAACTATTATTATATGAAAATTTCATCAAAGGTAAGTACATATCCCATATTACATGAATGTAACCTGAGCATGATCTTAACATGTATCCCAATGTATGAATAATCCTTTCATACTATCCATTGGTTTGAGGTTGATTAGAAGAATATATATGATGATCAGTATCCAAAGCCCACTAAAAACTGTTCCAGAATTTGGATATAAATCGTGGATCTTGATCTGACAGAATTGGTAGAGGTACAACATAAATTCTTACAAATTCATTAATATAGAGTCATTCTAGGCATTTATGTGGTAAATATTCTCTTATATCACATAAATCTTCCGAATTTTTATGATGATCAATAATTATGCATATTGTATCAGTCCTTCTAGGTTTCCTTGGTAGTCCTGTGAAAATGTCCATTATAATTTCATACCTATTCCACATAGGAAAATGTAGAGGTTTCATGAGTCTTATAGGATGTCATCTTTCATCTTTCACTTCTTAAAAAACTAGAAACCATGAAACATTGTCAGTAATTTACCTCTTCATTTTAGCCCCCCAAATATATTTTTTCATATCTCTATACTTCATGATACAACCAGAATGTATAGAAAAATTTAAACTATGATCATCATCTAATATTTTCCTTTTTTAGATAAGGTATTTATGTAACACATAACCTATTTCCAAATGTCACAACTCCATTATCATACACAAAATCTGCAAATATTCCATTTGTAAGAACATTAATTTTCTTTTGAATAGTCTCATCATTAGATTGATATATTTTTATCTTATCAAATAGATAAGGGTTAGATATCATTTTAAAAGGAATGATTTTCCCCTTACTTAATAATTCCCATGTCTATATTTTCTATATCCATGTACATAAGATCTTTATCAATCCTCATTTGGTGTATAAGTCCATGATCTTCCTCTCTTAATGCATATGATACCTTATTTTCCTTTTCTAGGTGATAGCATGCTGAACAATCATAATCCTAGATTAGCTAGAGTAATCACCTTTCCCTCATGTTGATTTATTTCTATGTAATGATGTATTTAAAAATATTATGATCTAAATATATCTCACATATTTATCAGTAGATACAATGTCTTCATATCTTCAACGAAAATATTAAGATAGCTAACTCCTGATCAAGAGTTGGTAAATTTTGATTCTTCAGATGCCTTGATGCATAAGTAATAAATTTATCATTTTTCATAAGGACACAACCTAGTCCATTATTTGATGTATCACTATATATGAAAAACCCATCTTCTCCTGATGGAAGAACTAAGATTGTAGAATTGACCAATATTCTATTCAAGTCTCTGGAATTGTTTTTATGTTCTTTGGTACATATGACCTTAACACCTTTTTATATGAGCTTAGTCAGAGGGTCATCCAATTGGGAAACATTATGACCGAAATGAAAATACTAACATACTGAACAAATAAAAATGTTTACATCCATTATTTTTGATGGAATAAGTTTTATTGGATTCCATTTTTCTATGTAGGATCAAATAATATTCCATCCTTGGAGACAATATGGAATTAAAATAAAATGTTTGAAGCGAGAATTCACACTTTCTAGACATCCAATATAATTCTTTTCATCTAAGATTCCCCATAAATATCTATAACTGGTTCTCATGATCCTCAGATAATTTTCAATGTATCATGATATCAATAAATATTAATCACAAAAAAATCTTCCAGATATTCCTTGAACAATTTTTTCATTCGATCCATAAAAGTAGAGGGTGAATTAGTCACTCTAAATGGAATTAATGTAAACTCATAATGTCCATAACTTGTTCAAAATGTTGTATTAAGAATTGTTGAGCCCTCTTGAAAATTGTTGATTTCATGTCTATGATTGATGTTTTTATAATCACAAATCATCACATACCATTAATGCATAATCTGGTTTGATTTCTCATAAACTTAATTACAATCTGTTAATAAATCTGTTATCATGTTTTTGTCTATGCTTATTGACTTACAAAGTATTTTGGAAGTCTTCTGTATTCAACAGACATCGGAAGCACCGATTCAATATCAACAGACATCGGAAGCACCGATTCAATATCAAAGGACAATGGTCGCACCGATTCAATATCAACAGATATCGGAAGAACCGATTCAATATCAACAGACATCAGAAGCACCGATTCAATATCAAAGGACAATGGTCGCACCGATTCAATATCAACAGATATCGGAAGCACCGATTCAATATCAACAGACATCGGAAGCACCGATTCAATATCAACAGACATCGGAAGCACTGATTCAATATCAACAGACATCGGAAGCACTGATCCAATATCAAATGACTCACCGATGCAAATGACTCACCGATGCTGATCAAAATGAGCCACCGATCAAATGACTCACTAATGCGGATCAAACTGACTCACCGATCAGATGATAGACCGATGCTAATCAGTCTGATTCACCGATGCTGATCTATCTGAGTCACCGATCATTACTCACTAATGCTGATGACCTACCGATCACTTGAACTAATCGATAGTCATAAACAACTGTTTGAATTTATTTATCTTTATCTTTATTTAATATAACCAACGGTCATATTAGGTATATTTTAATTCTCTGTCAATTAATTAATAAAGGTTTTCAGATGTCAGGAAACCGTACCTCGTACCTGCGGAAAGGAAACTTTTTCTGTCTTCCGAAGCACGTGACATAAATAAAAAAATACTCTACTAAAGAAAAGAGTCGATAGAAGAACACAAGAAGAATATAGAGGAAATAAAGAGGAGGAAGAACCAAGAAAAACAGAACAATATACACAATCAAGCCTACTCAATAAGAGTTCTGTGCATACAAAAGAACATTGAAGAACTTCATCGACTACATCTCACTGCCTTTGAACCTGAATCATACGACACTCTTCTTCTCAAAAAAATGAGAAGAGGACTCAGAAAAAATTCTGACCAAATACAAAAGAGTCCAGAGCTACACTGAAATCATCAGAGCCATTTCTAAACTCTACATCTCTGCTCTGTGATACATTTGTTTTACATTTTGAGCAGTGTGTGTTATCTGTTGTATTAAAACACACACACTGACTCTTGTACTTTCACTGGAGGATCTACAAATCCTCAGCAAACCTTTTTACACTTCATTTCCCACTGTGGATAGTGGTAGAGGCCGTGTGAGACCTGGAAAACTCTAAGCTGTTGTTTGTTTTCCCACGCAGAACTGTGGTAGAGGTCTTGTGACCTGGACAGTGTGTTTACTGTTGTTAACCCCGATCCATGGTGTGGATCATTTTTATATAAACTTTTGAGAGGACTAAGTCTCGGCTTGAGACTGAACCTCTTGGTTAATTCTCTTTGTTTGTAGCTACATACTATATCCATACTATACATATTTTTTTCATATTACGCTGCTATTACTTTGAAATATAATTTATTTTCAAAGCTACTTTGATAGTTAAACTTTCAAGTGTTTATATTTATTATAAACCAGTAAGTTAGTTTCAAAATTTAATTTAATCATAAGATTAAGTTAACTGAGAACTAATCAATCTTTGAGAAACTAATTGAACCTTTATAATCTGTATAAATTTACTACAGTTTAATCTGTTTTTGAAATAGGGGGATTTTAATAAACATTGTTTTTAATAGAAAATTTTAATTGGAACTCAATTCACCCCCCTCTTGAGTAACCACTCCGACCAACATTTGGTATCAGAGGTTGGTTAATATTTTCTAAAGTACTCTGTTTTTCAATTGTGATTTTAGTTGTATTTTAAAGATCTTAAAATTTCTGTTATTTCTAAATTTTTATCTCTTTAAAATTCTTTTTGTGATATCATGGATAATAGACTTGAGGGTGTTGCTACTAACCGGCCACCTTTCTTTAATGGAAACAACTATGCTCAGTGGAAGCTAAAAATGAAAATTCACTTAGAAAGTATGAGCTTTGATATTTGGACTGTCATTGAAGCTGAATAAAAAATTCCCAGTACTGATAGATCTACTTGGGATGAACCTACAAAGACTGCTTACAATAATAATTGTAAAGCTATGAATGCCTTGTACTGTGCACTAAGAGATGAGGAAATTAATAGAATTTCTGCATGTAAAACTGCATATGAAATTTGGGATACCTTAGCTGTTTCTCATGAAGGAACAACTAATGTTAAGGATATGAGATTGAATACCTATACTATTAAGTATGAAAATTTTAAGATGAAGCCTAATGAACCCATTTCTGATATGTATCTCAGGTTCAATGAAATTATCAACACAATGACTTCTCTGGGAAAGGATGTTCCAGCAAAGGAACAAATCATGAGAATTTTGAGATGTCTACCTGAAAGATGGAGAGGATCCTTTGTCTCCATTAGAGAATCATGTGATATTGGAGAACTGCCAGTCAAGGAACTAATTGGTAAGTTGATGATGTATGAAGAAGAACTCAAGGTAAACAAAGAAGAAGATGATGAACCTAAAAGGAAGTCTATTGCCTTCAATACTACAACCTCAAAGAATAAGGATAAGGAAAAGCCTCAATCTATCAATGAAAGTTTAAGCAGTGAGGAAAGTGAGAATGATTCTGACAGTGATGCTGAGATGGCTCACATTGCTAGAAGATTTAATAAATTCTATAGGAAGAAGAAGTTTTTCAGAAAGTCAAACTACAAAGGCAAGTATGATAACAAAGGACACTGGAAAAAGGATTGGAAGAAGTCTGATAAATCAGATGAAGTTGTATCTTATCAATGTAAAAGAAAAGGACACATAAAAGAAGACTGTCCAAAGATGAAATACAGAAAGAAGTATGAATACAAGGATAACAAGTACAAGAAAGCCATCAAGGCTACTTGGAGTGCTTCAGAAGACAGCACAAGTGAAGCTGAATCTTCAGACTCTGAAAGGAATCGAGCCAACATGTGTTTCATGACAAACACTTCTGAGGTAACATCAGAAACTCCTACTTCAAATTCATTTTATTCTGGAGATGATTCTGAATGTGATAACATGTCTAAATCTGAACTGTTTCAATGTTGTGATATGCTTGAAGAAACCTGTAATGAGCCTAAAGATAAATATAAAGGTTTAAAGAAACAATATGCTTTAAGTGTTAAGCATAAATCTGATCTGGATATAGAAGTAGAAAAGAATGCTCAGTTGCTTAAAGAGAATACTGAACTAAAATTTTCTAATGAACAACTCAGAAAAGACTTAGAGAAGTTCACAAATGGCAAGAATACTCTAACACAAATTCTAGGAAAGCAAGTTGCACCTAGATATAATACTGGTATATGATACCAACCTGGACAAAGAAAAGTTGCCAAAACTAGATTCATTCCTAAATCTGGACAGAAGATAATTAATTCTGGAACTTCATATGCCTCAACCAGTTATATTCATAGTTATGGATCTAATAAGGTTTATCTTTCAAAGAATGTTAATTTTACAAATTATATGAGACCCATTAGACAAATATGGGTACCTAAAGTATCATTGGCTAACATGTCTGGACCCAAGAAGATCTGGGTACCAAAATCATCTTCCATCTAAATATGTTTTGTAGGAGACCTTCTTGAAAAGCTGTCATAAGAAGATATGGTACTTAGACAGTGGATGTTCAAGACATATGTCAGGAGACTCTTCATGTTTCAAGAGCTTAGTAAAAGTTTATGGAGGCTTTGTCACTTTTGGTGATAATTCAAAAGGAAAAATCATCGGCTTAGGCCAGATCGGTAACACTGATTCAATCTTGATTTCTGAAGTTTTATTTGTCGATGGACTTAAATATAACATGTTAAGAATTTCTCAGTAGTGTGATGATGGTTTTTCTGTGAAATTTAAAAATGATTCTTGCAATGTTTTTAACTCTAAAAATGTTTTAGTATTTTCTGCTTTAAGAAATGAAAATTTTTATGCTGTTGATTTAGATTCTTTAGCTAAGCAGAATATTCCTTGTTTAAATGCTTTTCATAAAGAGTCTTGGCTTTGGCACAGAATATTAGGACACTGCAATGTACACTCACTTAGAAAACTTTCTAGGAAGAACTTAGTTAGAGACCTACCCAAACTTGAATTTCCAGCAGACAAAGTTTGCAATCCTTGTCAAAAAGGAAAGCAACATAAAGTTTCTTTTAAATCAAAGAAAGAAGTGTCAACTTATCAACCTCTCGAGTTGGTTCACATGGATTTATTTGGACCTTCTAGAGTTTCTAGTTTAAATGGGAAGCACTATGTATATGTTCTTGTAGATGACTTTTCTAGATATACTTGGGTATATTTTCTAGCTCATAAAAGTAAAGTTTGTTCTTACTTTGTTGAATACTCCAAGTCTGTAGAAAATCTTAGTGGACTCAAGATTAAGACCCTGAGAAGTGATCATGGTCGTGATTTTGAAAATCATGAGTTTGATTCTTACTGCTCATACAATGGCTATAGTCACAATTTCTCTGCCCCTAGAACACCCCAAAAAAATGGTGTAGTAGAGAGAAGAAATAGAACCCTGCAAGAAATAGCTAGAACCATGCTCAATGAATATGAACTGCCTATTTACTTTTGGGCTGAAGCTGTAAATACAGCTTGTTATGTCATTAATAGAGTCTTAATCAGACCAGTTCTTAAGAGGACCCGTTCTGAGTTGTGGAACCATAGAAAACCTAAGGTTAACTACTTCAAAGTTTTTGGCTGCAAAGTCTTCATTCTCAATACTAAAGACAATATTGACAAATTTGCATCCAATAGTGGTGAAGGAATTTTCCTAGGTTACTCTGTCTCTAGTAAAGCCTATAGAGTTTTCAATAAAAGAACCAAATGTGTGGAAGAATATGTTCACATCAAATTTGATGAAACTGATCCACATGAACCTCAAATCTCTCTTGAAGATGATCTCTCTGGTTTGAATCTCAATGATAAAGACAATGGACCTATAGTTAAAACATCCAGCTTTGGAAATTCTCTAGAACCTGCTTCTGTTGAACCTCAATCTGTAGATGAATCTGAAATCTCTAGCCCTATCTTTTCAAGACTATCTAGGACTCTAAAGAACCATCCTTTAGATGCTGTTGTAGGAAATCTAGATAGAGGAACACAGACTAGAGCTTCTCTAAGAAATCAGGTTGAACATCAAGCTTTTCTTTCACAGTTAGAACCTAAAAATATCAATGATTCTATCAATGATTAATTTTGGGTAATGGATATGCAAGAAGAACTAAATCAATTTGAAAGAAACAAAGTATGGAAATTAGTAGAAAGATCTAAGGACATTTTGACCATAGGCACAAAATGGATGTTTAGAAACAAAGTTGATGAATCTGGAAACATCATTAGAAATAAAGCTAGGCTAGTTGTACAAGGTTACAATCAAGAAGAAGGAATTGACTATGAGGTAACCTTTGCACCTGTAGCTAGATTAGAGGCTATTAGGATCTTACTTGCCTATGCATCACATCTGAATTTCAAGCTATATCATATGGATGTCAAAAGTGATTTTCTAAATGGTTTTATTGTTGAAGATGTTTTTGTAGAACAACCACCTGGTTTTTAAAATACTCATTTTCCAAATCATGTTTTTAAACTCTCTAAAGCTTTATATGGTTTAAAACAAGCTCCAAGAGCTTGGTATGAAAGGCTTTCAAACTTTCTTATCTCAAAAGGATTTACAAAAGGAGTAGCAGATCCCACACTTTTTATAAAAAGTATTTCAAAAGATTTATTAATAGTACAAATCTATGTTGATGATATTATTTTTGGATCTTCTAAAAATTCTTTATGTACTGATTTTTCAAAGGTTATGCAAAATGAATTTGAAATGAGCTTAATGGGAGAGCTTAAGTATTTTCTTGGTTTTCAAATTCTTCAAACTAAAGATGGAATTATTTTAAATCAAAGTAAATATACAAAGGATATTTTAAAACGTTTTGGATTGGATAGTATTAAGGAAAGTGATACACCTATGAGTACTGCATGTAAATTGGATACAGATGAAGCTGGAAAACCAGTGGATCAAACCAATTACAGAGGTATGATTGGGAGCTTACTTCATCTTACTGCTAGTCGACCAGACATTATGTTCAGTGTAAGTATGTGTGCTAGATTTCAAGCTAATACTAAAGAATCACACTTTCTGGATGTTAAAAGGATTTTTAAGTATCTTAAGTATACTGTAAATTTAGGTTTATTTTATCCAAAAGGACAATCATTTAACCTAACTATCTATTCAGATGCTGACTTTACTGGATGTAAGTTAGATAGGAAGAGCACATCTGGAACATGTCATTTGCTTGGAAAATCCCTAGTATCATGGTGTAGTAAGAAACAAAACTTAGTTGCATTGTCTACTGTCGAGGCAGAATACATAGCTGCTGGTAGTTGCTGTGCACAAATTCTGTGGATGAAACACACTTTATTGGATTATGGATTTGATCTTAAACATGTATCAATTAACTGTGACAATACTAGTGAAATCAATATATCTAAGAACCCTGTGTCTCACTCTAGAACTAAGCACATTGATGTCAGACATCACTTTCTAAGAGATCATTATCAAAAAAGTGATATTTCTTTAAAATTTATTAGTTCTGAACATCAATTAGCTGATATCTTCACAAAGCCTTTATGCTCTGAAAGAATGAAATTTATTAAACAAGAGTTGTGTATGATTGATCTGTGAAACTGATCTGTGAAACCGATCTGTGAAACTGATCTGTGAAACCGATCTGTGAAACTGATATGTGAAACTGATCTGTGAAACCGATCTCTGAAACTGATCTGTGAAACTGATCTGTGAAACGGATCTGTGAAACCGATCTGTGAAACTGATCTGTGAAACCGATCTGTGAAACTGATCTGTGAAACTGATCTGTGAAACCGATCTGTGAAACGGATCTGTGAAACCGATCTCTGAAACTGATCTGTGAAACTGATCTGTGAAACTGATCTGTGAAACCGATCTATGAAACCGATCTGTGAAACTGATCTGTGAAACTGATCTGTGAAACTGATCTGTGAAACTGATCTGTGAAACCGATCTGTGAAACTGATATGTGAAACCGATCTGTGAAACTGATCTGTGAAACTGATCTGTGAAACTGATCCGTGAAACTGATCTGTCACACCGGTCTGTCAAACCGATTCTCTGTATTACTTTTTATTATATTGTAATTAATTAGTAAATTTCTTTTATACTTTTTATGGGAACCCTAAATGATAAAATAAATGATACGCGGCTATTTATCTTCCCTAAACCTTTAACCTTTCATTTCCCGCCGAACCTTTCAACCTCTCTTCCCTCTACTTCGAACCTTTGAACTCCTGCCTTCTCAAAATCTTCGAATGGCTAAGAAAAAGAGACCGAGTAAAGGACCAGATAGCCCTGTACCTTCAAAGCGTGCTCGCGGCGAGTCGAGTAGTACCTCTCAATGATCAGTAAATCTGAACCTAGAAACTCGGATTGTTTCTGTAGAAAGAGAAGTCAGCTCTGTGTGGCTTTTTTCAAGTAAGTCACTATTGCTGCAAGTTCTTGAATCGCAAGGATGGATAGACTGGTTTTCAGACAACTCTCTAATAGACTACCCGAAGCTGGTACATGAGTTCTACATGATTCTGAAAATCACTCTAGATGGTGTGGAGGCTGCCAGGATGTCGTCTGTGGTAAAAGGAAAGAAAATATCCTTCTCATCTAAGCAGTGGGCAGAATGCCTGAATGTACCTCATGAAGGTCGGTATGAGGATTATGCTGGGAATATTCCTCCAACATCTTATTACTTCTCTTATGAATTAGCTCTGGAGCTTCTGACTGGAAACATTGAGTCATGGAGAATCACAGCTTAAGAATTAGATGGTGAATGCAAACTTCTTTTCAAGTTCATTCAGCACCAACATTGCCCTAGGAGAGGAGATTTTGCTGCTGTAAAGTACCAGGATGTTTTCCTGTTGTTTCTTCTGAAAACACATGAGAAGATCAATTTGTGTAGATATGTGATGGTGCACATAGCTGGAATGGTAAAACCGTCCAAGAAATCCACTTCCTTGTTTTATTCAAAGATGATATCTACCATGCTCAAGAATCTAGAATGTACTGATGAAGATGATGAAGTTGATGAAACAGATCATACTTTCTGTCTCAACAAAGAGATCTACAAGAGGATGAAAATCAATTGGAATCCATGGAAGAATTGCTGGGTTGCAGATGAAGATAAATTGTATGAAGCCTACAATCCCATAGATCATGGAAAGAGGCCAAAGGATTTGAGAGACCCTGGATTGAAACAAGATGAGGAACCAGTTTATTCTGATGATGATGAGCAAGAAAAAGGAAAGGATGAGGCCACCAAAGCCCAAGAGCAAGAAGAAGCTGCGACTGAGGAAGGAAGTGTGCCATCTCTTGATGATAGGAGTGATCCTGACACTGCTAGTCCCAAGAGAAGAATTGAATTTGGACCTGCTAGTCCACCCTTAGCCCTACCAGAATCAGAACCTATTCTTGGTGATGAAGAAGATTCTGATACTGAAGAATATCACAGTGAAGCTTCTGAGAAGAGTGATGATGGACATGCTGATGATGCTGAGGATGCTGTTGATGGTGATAACAGACCAGTGGATGGTCTTTCTGAAGATCAAATAGAACCACCTCAGTCAGTACAAGAAATACATATCAGTGGCAAGGGTGATTCACCAAAAATCAGTGGAACAACAAGCTATGAGAAACCAAAATACACCATGTGTGCTGCTGTTTTGGATGACTACCCTGGTTATGCTGTGTTGGGCTTAGAATATTCTGAAGAAGAAGAAGAAATGCCAGAATCTGCTACAGTTGTGAAGAGGAACCTCCCAAGAGAAGCAAGGTTTGTTCCTACTGTTGATCCTACAAATGTTAATCTACCTGGTTCTGGAATCTCTCAAGCTGATCTTGATAAGTTTAAGATTTAATTGCTAACCGCTGTGAGAGACACATTTAGAGAAGAAATTTCTAATGCTCTTACTCAAGTGTCTTTACAAGTTTCTGACAATTCATTGGAAGCCTTCTCACAAAGAGTATCTAATGCTGTGAAGCCAGACCTGGCCAATACTGGTGAACTTATTGGCAGGCACATAGCCTTTTTGAATCAGACTATGAAGGATCTTCACACCGGCTTGGTATCTCTATCAAGAGAATTCCGATCAACCATCTCTGGTATGATGGAAGTTTTGAGAAATTTGATTGACCATCTCAACAAGTCTGACCTGAGGAAGTTGAAATCTGAGTTAACTCGCATAGTTGGCCAAGCCAGTACAGGCAAGGTAACCAAGATCACTACCCGTGAGCTAGAAGCTCTAAGAGAAGTTGTGCATGATGAGTTAGCTGCTGTTAGACAAATTCTTGATTTAGAATCTTTGAGGAAGATGAAAGAGCTCTATGATAACAGTCATAAGATGGCATTGGTGTATTCAACAGATGCTATGACAGCTCTGCAAGAGATCAAAGAGAAAGTTGATAATTACTTTTCCAAGATTTATACAAAACATGAGATGTCTGCAAACTTCAAGGTGTTGGCAGAGAATCTGAAATTACCTCCAGTCACTCAAGCCTTCAAAACTCAAGTTCATCAGTTGCAAGATTTTACCCCTTCCTTGGCACAGTTCATGGAGAATAAAGATGATTTTGAAAAAGCTATGAAGTATGGGGCAGAAGTCATTCAGGACTTCATTCATCTTTTGAAGCCCTATTTGCATGCACAGGCCACTGCAATAGTACTTCCTACTTCAGAACCTCTCAGTGACTCTGATGTAGCTCCAAATCAGTTATTTGTTGCTCAAGCTCTCTCTCAGTTAAGACCAGTCCCTCAGCAACCTTCTCAACCAGCTCATGTTTCTCCACAACAACTCTCTGTAGCACCTGCTCCTACACCTGCCCGAGTTGTCCTACCACCACTTCAGATTCGCCAAGTACAGCCTGCCTCCAAGCCTTCAAATTTACCCACTATTGATCCCAAAGACAAAGGCAAATCCCCTTTGTATCCCAACGAATAGTTGTGTATTGTTTTTGATAGGGTGAACATTGTGATGCTTGTAATATTCTGTACTTTATCAACTTTTCTTTCTCTCTCCTCTATGCTGATTGCTTTTACTTTCACTTATATGTTTTCCCTCCTTTTTGATTATCCCAAAGGGGGAGAAGAAGAAGAAAGATGTATGGGAGAGATATATGGGGGAGAAAATATGTATATATCTAAGGTGAGGAGAAAGATATATATATATATATATATATGAGAGATGTATATATCTCAGGGGGAGGAATCTGTATAAATAATATATATGGGAAATTTACATTAAGGGGGAGATTTATATATCTCTTTATATTTATTCTCTTTATGGTTTCATTCTCATTATGTTTTTATTAATGATATATCATATTATTTATATTTTATGATAAAGATTTGTGATTATCAAAAAGGGGGAGATTGTTGATCCCTCTGGAAGATTGTTGATTTCATGTCTATGATTGATGTTTTAATAATCCCAAATCATCACATACCATTAATGCTTAATCTGGTTTGATTTCTCATAAACTTAATTAAAATCTGTTAATAAATCTGTTATCATGTTTTTGTCTATGCTTATTGACTTACAAAGTATTTTGGAAGTCTTCTGTATTCAACAGACATTGGAAGCACCGATTCAATATCAACAGACATTGGAAGCACCGATTCAATATCAAAGGACAATGGTCGCACCGATTCAATATCAACAGACATCGGAAGCACCGATTCAATATCAACAGACATCGGAAGCACCGATTCAATATCAAAGGACAATGGTCGCACCGATTCAATATCAACAGAGATCGGAAGCACCGATTCAATATCAACAGACATCGGAAGCACCGATTCAATATCAACAGACATCGGAAGCACCGATTCAATATCAACAGACATCGGAAGCACCGATCCAATATCAAATGACTCACCGGTGCAAATGACTCACCGATGCTGATCAAAATGAGCCACCGATCAAATGACTCACTGATGCTGATCAAACTGACTCACCGATCAGATGACAGACCGATGCTGATCAGTCTGATTCACCGATGCGGATCTATCTGAGTCACCGATCATTACTCACTAATGTTGATGACCTACCGATCACTTGAACTAATCGATATTCATAAACAACTTTTTGAATTTCTTTATCGTTGTCTTTATTTAATCTAACCAACGGTCATATTAGGTATATTTTAATGCTCTGTCAATTAATTAATAAAGGTTGCTGGATGTCAGGAAACCGTACCTCGTACCTACGGAAAGGAAACTTTTTCTATCTTCTGAAGCACATGACATAAATACAAAAAGACTCTACTGAAGAAAAGAGTCGATAGAAGAACACATGAAGAATATAGAGGAAAGAAAGAGGAGGAAGAACCAAGCAAAACAGAACTATATACACAATCAAGCCTACTCAAGAAGAGTTCTGTGCATACAAAAGAACATTGAAGAACTTCATAGACTACATCTCACTGCCTTTGAACCTGAAGCATACGACACTCTTCTTCTCAAACAAAAACGAGAAGAGGACTCAGAAAAAATTCTGACCAAATACAAAAGAGTCCAGAGCTACACTGAAATCATCAGAGCCATTTCTAAACTCTACATCTCTTCTCTGTGATACATTTGTTTTACATTTTGAGCAGTGTGTGTTATCTGCTATATTAAAACACACACACTGACTCCTGTACTTTCACTGGAGGATCTGCAAATCCTCATCAAACCTTTTTACACTTCATTTCTCACTTTGGATAGTGGTAGAGGTCGTGTGAGACCTGGACAGCTCTAAGCTGTTGTTTGTTTTACCAAGCAGAACTGTGGTAGAGGCCTTGTGACCTGGACAGTGTGTTTACTGTTGTTAACCCCGATCCAGGGTGTGGATCATTTTTATATAAACTTTTGAGAGGACTAAGTCTCGGCTTGAGACTGAACCTCTTGGTTAATTCTCTATTTTTGTAGCTACATACTATATCCATACTATACATATTTTTTTCATATTCCGCTGCTATTACTTTGAAATATAATTTATTTTCAAAGCTACTTTGATAGTTAAGCTTGCAAGTGTTTATATTTATTATAAACCAGTAATTTAGTTTCAAAAGTTAATTTAATCATAAGATTAAGTTAACTGAGAACTAATCAATCTTTGAGAAACTAATTGAACCTTTATAATCTGTATAAATTCACTACAGTTTAATCTCTTTTTGAAATAGGGGGATTTAAATAAACATTGTTTTTAACAGAAAATTCTAATTGGAACTCAATTCACCCCCCTCTTGAGTATCTACTCCGACCAACAAGAATATATTTCTTCCTTTCACATAATTAATGATATCCATAGCGAATTTAATTAGTCAAAAATTATTGAGCACCATTGAGTTGATCAAATAAATAATCAATGTAAGGAAGATGATACTATTTAATTATTTTAATAGCATTTTTCTCAATGGTCAGTGTATAGCCTCAATGATCTATCCTTCTTCTTGTAAAATAGAATAGAGACTCCCAATTTAGAAACAATGGGGAGAATAAATCATTTGTCACACATTTCCTCAAATATTTTACTCTGCTCCAAAAATTCAATAGTTTCTATTCTATAGGGATTATTTTATTTCGGTCTTGTATCAAAGATTACATAAATTTTAAATTCATCTTCATGCACTAGAGGTTTCCTTGGTAATTCCTTAGGGAATAGGTCAATGTATTCATGAAAAATTGGTATATAATCAATTAAAAGATTACATTACTTATCCCTAGACATTTTTTGCTATTCCACCCCAAGAATATCATTTATTAGAGCTATGATTCATGGATCTAGATGGGAATTAGACAATGGGGTTTCTACTCTAAAGATAATGGATTCTATATCTTTCTCCCAGGTTATAATTTCATTCTATTTGAAATAAATTTTCACTTCGTATTTTGAAATCTAGGCGATACCAAGGATTATATAAAAATCAACCCTAGGTATAATGATAAGGTTTTCAACAAAATCATGTTTATGTGTTATAAAGGGGATTGACAGACACAACATGGTTTAAATGATACTTCCATTAGGTTTTATGACTAGAAACTCCTTTATTAAATCAAAAGGAAATAGTCTAATTTTCGTCAAACACTAGTAAGATATAAAATAATGAAATGATCTAGGATAAAATAAAAAAATTTCTATATTTGAGGAAAATATTAATATACCTGCCACCACATAATTAGGAACTTCATCCTCTGTAGTTGTGATCGCATAAGCGTGCACATCTCCCCTAAGACACAAATATGGTAGATTCCCATATCTTTTGAGACATTGATTTGAATAATTCTACATTTAATTATAGTATAATAATTAATCATCATTAATTTTTTTCTTTCCCTTGAATTCATTAGCTCAATGACCATTTTATCTACACTTATAGAAAACTCCAATGACTTTTAAGAATTTCATAGGATAATTCATTCCACAAACATCACATAATAGAAAATTTTTCATTCACATTTTATTTGATGCTTCACGTTTTCCATGGTTATCAGAATACAACTTATTATCCTTATTTCTTTTTAACATATATGATCTAGATAATTATTCCTTCACTTTGATCGAACATAATGCTATTTCATCATATGATAAAAATGTTTTTCAATCAATTACCCATTGGTGACTTTTATTGAGACCTTAAAATAAATGATCAATCTTTTCTTATAAATCATGTATGTAATCTATATAATACATTTATAGTCTTATGAAGGTTTCCTTATACTATGAAACACTCTCTTATTAACATTGATTAAAGCTATGGAATTTTCTCTCCATTTCAGTTTGTTTCTCAGGAGGGATGTATTTTTTGAAGAATGTTTCCTTTAATGTTCACCATTATATTACCTATAGTTTATCTTCCACCGTAGTATTCTATATCAATGACCACCGTTGATCAACATCACCGTTGATAAAATATACTTCTTGTAAAACCATTTAATTTTCATTACATCTCAATGGAATAAATATCTTTTCAAGGGACTTGATCCACTGATCAGATACCACTAGATTAGAAATCCTATAAAAACATTGGGGCTTCTACCACATTAGACAATCCAACATAGGTATATTATGGTTATTAATCATAACGTGAGTAAGCTACCCTAATATGGTCATGATCTTATCTTCTCCAACACTAACTATATTGACTTTCCCAGTAGGTCAATCTCAAAATTTTCCACAAGTATTTTTTCCTTTACTTCTATTAGGTGCCATTTCTAAACATTAGAATACACTAAATTAGGTAAAAATCATGATGAAAAATTTTTAGATATGAAACCCACTTAACATAAATTGAAAATTTCTGCATATATAATATAATAATCATAACATGGTTTCACTGAGGATATAGTTAACTTTAAATCCATAATAATGTCTTGTAAGAAAATTTGAATTATCCTAAGCATATCCCTTGGGAATAATTAACCTAGTGCAAATTAAGGCTTATTTTCATTTACCAGGCTACCCTGAGTTAGGCTTGGGACAAATAGTTAGAGTTGTTATCCCAAGATACATCTATTCTAGATTCACATACACTTTTGGTATCTCAAAAAGGATTTATTTCCATGAATACTCACAGAACCTCTACATTACTAAAATGCATTGATGTTATCATATGATTGTCCTAAATTCCTATTATATGGTTACATTTCCAAATCTATTTATATTTTCCAAATCAAGTTCTATGGTTTCTTCAAAACATCCATTAATACCAACAGTAAAACCCCCTGAACCCAATAGCCACTAGTTAATAGTAATTTTGATACAATGGAATATATACAAGTGATCATGTAACTAATGAACGATTAGTTGAGTAGTCTTGAAGAAAATAGATACACAAATGGTTCACTTATAACAATGGTAGTTAAACATAGATCATAACAAAATAAAATAAAATCTTTTCAGTGACTTATTCAAATATTTCATCTTTACAACCTCGTGAATGAAAAAAAATCAAGGGGTGAAATCCAACACTATGAAAGGGTTATATAAAAACTATAATAAGTGAATAAAAAATAGGATATATAAATTATTGAAAGGAAAGTAATCGGCACAACACATTTCATCAATATACTAAAGATGACAATGCAACCATAGATTATTTTAATTTAAAAACCCCATGTAATGTAATAAATTAATACTGAATAAATAAAATGATTATTATTTGGAAATCATGTTTAGCACCCCAAATTTGAGGTATGAGGATTTTTTATGCATTGTAATGTGTTTAAATTGCATGGGATGAGTTGGGAAGATGTTGGAAGAGTTTAGAATTGTTTTGTATGAGTTTGGAGGTTTTTAAATGGGTGCACGGTTTGAGCATGGTTAGTGGAAACCACACAGATTCCCCAGGAAACCGTGTAGGGTGAGACGGTAGGCTTCACATGGCCTGTACATGATTTTCCAAACCATGCGAGGAAACCGTGAGGACCCTTGCTATCGCGGCAGTAGCATGCACACTGTTAGCGCACGGTTTTCCAAACTGTGCGAACTAACCATGTAGACACTTAATGTTGGTGTTTTTAAGTCCGGGCTCCCTCAGGCTTGACCTAAAACACCCCAATCTTCCTCCCACACATGGATCACTTGGGTCCTTCAGTTTTTCTGAGTTGGAGGATCTTTCCCACTCATTTTGGATGCTTTTTAAAGAGGGTTCTTGGTGTTTTGAAGGTAGTTTCTCCCGGGTAAGTCTCTCCTCTTGGTTTCCTTGTGTTTTCCTCCAGATCTACATCCCTATCATTATTGGTTTTGTAGATATACACTTTTTTAGTGTATATATAGGGGTTTGGTTTCCTTGGATGATGTTTTTAAGGCTTTTGGATGTTAGTAAAAGGGACCTAGAGAGGTTTCGGTGGTGCGTTCTCCGGATTTGAGGCGTGGTTGTTTGTGGGTCGATTTCTCGGGAACCATAAAGGTAGGTGGATTCTCTCTCGACTCCACATGGTTAGAGCTAATAGATTTGGTTACAATTAATTTTTTTTTCTTGAAACTAATTGGTTTGGATGTGCGAAATTGGTTAGAAATCTCTTGTGTGATGTTTTGTGGATTTTTGGGAAAAAGTTGGTTTTGTGGTGAAATGTTACTGTTGTGGATTTTAAAATAGAGATTTTAAAATGGGATACTATGGTATAATTATGAAAATGATTGTTGGAAATAATTTTCAATAAAAGGGTTTTTTATTGAAATGTTTTTGGGCAAGGAAAATGATTTTCAATAAATGGGTGATTTATTGAAGTGGATTGATATGCAATAGAATTCGTTGATTGCATGTGTTGTGACCATGGTGGGTTTATTCTTAGTTTGGCATGATTGAAATGTTGTGTGGATGTGGGTGTGAAGTATCACTATAAAAAGGGGATGGATAGTGGTCGGAAGAACCACCATATGAGTAGTGGTATGGATGTACCGCTAGTTGTGAATGGGTGAACAGGTTGGGCAGAAGTCCCACCATTTTGATTGTTTTGGTGTGAATGGGTGAACGGGTTCGGCTGAAGTCCCACCATTTTGGTTTTTTGTTGTGCATTACTATGCAAGATGGAAGTTGTTGTGATAACGGGTAAATGATGAAATGGTTTGTGGCATGTTTTCTTTGGATTTCCCTTGGTTTCTTGTTTTGGGTGTGATGGCTTGGTAAGGGAATGTTTGCCTTGTGGAAATGTTTTCACTTGTGACTATTTTATATAAATTGGTTTATATAATGTGCTAATGGTTTTATCCTAGTGGCGTTTGTAGGGAATTCATTTGGGGAAATCATACTGAGTTTTAGTAATCACCCCCTACTTGGGTACGTTGGTGTCTTTGCAGATGTCATGTACCGTGAGGGGGCGAAGGTAAGGCATCACCCTCCTTTAGTGGAGAATTATGATCCTTTGGTGGAGCTCAGAACTTGGAGCTTGGTGTGGAGTTGTGGTGGTGTCATGGCTTGGGGTGTTTGGTTGTTTAGTTTCCGCATTCTACTCTGATGTTGTGTGGACATGTCTGGTTGTATTGGTTTGGAGTTGTGTTGTGGAACAACTTGGTTGTATTTTGGGAATTCATGGCTGGGTAATTTATTTGACATGCATCATATAGTGGTTGTTAGTGCATGGTTGGGTTGGTTTTGTATTAAGGGAAAATTGTTCCCAAACTTGATCTTGAAGCCCTCGACAGTTATTGACAGACTTTGGTGTCTTGGGAACGTCTCTTAAGGCCAAGTAGACCTCACCTCCTCCTCCATCCAATGAGGTAGGGGTAGGGTGTTACAAGTGGTATCAGTTTGTTCGGTCCTTTGGAGTTGATTCTCAGATTTGGTGTTGACATTCATTATGGTGCATTCCTTGAGTCGGGATGGCTGCAAGGTGTAGGAATTTCGGAACTTGGAATGTATATCATAAAAGGACGCAGCTAAGCCTTTTATGCTGAAATTCAAGTTACCATAGAGTTGGGTACATAGGTGTTTTGGAGACACTTATAGGAATTGGATATCTCATTGTCATGGGTGTATCCAATGATATGATCTTGACATGCACGATAGAAATGACTTCCCACTAGGATGCATATTTCATTGGGCATAATGATTTATGGGCTAATTTGAGAAATGGTTTTTCAAATGTGTGAAATTGTAATGTGAATAAATTGGTATTTTGAAAATGGTTTGGTTTTCAAAATGGTGAAACATCGAAAATATGAACTGGTGGAAAGCCTTGTTGTGATAGTGTTGGGTAATTTCATTTGAAATGGGATTTCATGATGTCTATGAAAGTGATACTCATAGTTGTTTATTTTTCTATTAATAGAAATGGCACCGGGTAGGCATCATAGAGACCAACCGGAGGAGGCATCTGATAATGTGGTCGCACTTGAGCCTCAAGTGAACCAGCAGCTAGTGCAAAGTATAGTGCAGGCTTTCCAAGATGTGGAACGTGGGAACAAAGAGGATGAACCAAGGTATGTATATCATGCGGTTCAGTTTCAAAAGTAGAACCCACCCATGTTCAGGGGTGATTCATAGCTGGAGAGGGCAGACGCATGGTTAAATAGATTGAACAAGATCTTAGAGTTCTTGGGAATGCCACTAGAGTTGAAAGTGAAGTTGGCCATGTATATATTGGAAGATATTGCCCGTCATTGGTGGGAGTTGGTTGTCCAAGCGGGGAAAGATTAGGGTATGATGTGGTAGAGCTTTGAGGAATTGTTTAATAAAAGATTATACCCACATACGTTAAGAATTCAGTGTACAATTGATTTATTGAGTTTGAAGCTAGAGCTTTTGTCTGTGATGTAGTATGCACCTAAGTTTATGAATATAGTGCAGTTTTCACCCGAGGTGGCAGGTAGAACGTCATTGATGGAAAGGATCTTTGAAGAAGGATTAAGGAAATAAATCCATTCAAAGATAATGGTGATGTGTATAGATTATTACATAGAGATGGTGAATAGAGCCTCGATGGATGAGTGGGATTTGTTAGGCGCTCCTTGCATAGGAAGCATGGTGGTACCCAAGGGGAATAGTGGGAACTCTAACAATAGGTTCAAGCGAAGGAGGAACAATTATTCCTAGAGTAAGAATATGGCACATAATCCAACGGCAGGATCGGTAAATCTTCCTCTGAAACCCCAAAGAAAGATGTGATGTTTTTAGTGTGGTTCAACGAACCACATCAAGTGGGATTGTATGACACAACCTTGAGCATGTCATAATTGTAAGCAGATGGGGAATCTGCAGCATTATTGTCGGAATGCTCCAAGGTCGGGTGCGAGTGACACTTCTTAGGGATCACATACGTCGTTTGCTTCGACGAGATGAGGACAACATCACACCCCTCGTCAGCAGAGTAAAGTGGGTCATGGTGATTCTCGGAATACCATGACACCTCATCAGGCCAATAAAGAGCAGAGTGTGGCAAGCAAACATGTGTTTGGAGCTGAGTAGTTTGTGGTGGATGATCAGTTGGAACCATCCATGGTATGAGGTAATATTCATTTAAATTATACCTTGATGCAAGTGATGTTTGATACGAGTGCTTCACACAATTTTATTACTGTACGGGTGGTTAATTTGCTGGGTTTAAGGGTAGAAATGATGCCCTCAGTTTTAAAACTTCAAAATCCTCTGGGTTGAAGAGAGTATCGAGCCATCTTGTGTAGAGAATGTTGTATTATTGTGTGTGAGGTTGAGCTAATGTGGAATTTCTCAATGCTTGAGATGGAAGGGTATGATGTAATCCTGCGAATGGATTGGCTGGTGGATTTTAAGGCCCACATCGACTACGATGCATGCACAATGGGTTTTACGGCACATGATGGTGTTAGAAATCTCTTTATATGAGAGATGCATGAAAGGCATGGTGCAATGGGTTTGTTGGCACCAATAGTGGGCACGTTATCGTATTAGTTGGTGGTGTTGTCGTTAGAATCAGTAATGGGTTTTGACCAGAGTGTTCTTACAGCAGTGGTATATCAGTTGATGGATGTTTTCCTGAAGTATTATCTGGGTTACCTCTCATAAGAGAAGTGGAGTTTACCATGTATCTCCTTCTGGGGACCAGTCCTATCTCACTTCTATCTTATCGGATGGCACTAGATGAATTGCGGTATTTGAATTTCCAGTCAGAAGAGTTAGAAAACAAAGGGTTTATCCGGCCTAGCACATCTCCATGTGCAGCGCCGGTGTTGTTTGTGAAAAAGACAGATGGAACTTTGAGGCTATGTGTTGATTATCATAGACTAAACCAAGTTATGATAAATAATAGATATCCACTTCCACGAATTGATGATTTGTACGACCAGTTGAGGGGAGCCCAGTGGTTCTCCAAGATCGACCTGAGGTCAGGATATCATCAATTGTGGGTGAGGAAGGATGATATTCCTAAAACATCTTTCATAAGTAGATATGGCCATTATGAATATGTGGTTATGACCTCTAGTCTAATGAATGCACCAGCAGTGTTCATGGCATTGATGAATTAGATATTTCAGAGATATCTGGAATCATTTGTGGTAGTTTTTGTAGACGATATTCTAGTGTATTCAAAGACAAGGGTGGAGCATGAGCAGTACTTAGCGACAGTGCTAGGGATCTTGAGGGATCATCGGTTGTATGCCAAATTTTCAAAGTGTGACTTTTGGATACAGGTAGTTTGTTTTCTTGGCCATGTGATTTATGAAAGAGGTGTTTCAGTGGATCCGGAAAAGATAGAGGCTATTATCTCGTGGCAACCACCAAAGAATGTGTTTGAGATACGAAGTTCTCTTGGTCTAGCTGGGTATTATTGGCATTTTGTTTGTGATTTTTCACATTTGGCTTTGCCGAAGACAGCTTTGACAAGAAATAATGTTCCATTCTAGTGGAATTAACAGTGTCAGCAGTGTTTCGAAGAGATAAAGGATTGCCTTACATCAGCACCAATATTGGTTTTTTCAGAACCAGGAAAAGGGTATGTGTTGTATTGTGATGTATCGGGATTAGGGCTGGGTTGAGTTCTCCTGAAAGGGAATCAGGTGGTTGTGTATGGCTCACGACAGTTGAGGGTGAATGATAAGAACTACCCAACTCATGATTTGGAGTTGGCAGCAGTGGTCCATGCTTTGAAAGTGAGGTGTCATTATCTCTTCAGTGAGAAATTCATGGTATATACAGATCATAAGAGCTTCAAGCACATTTTCGAACAAAGGTATTTGAACTTGAGGAAAAGGAGATAGATGGAATATCTATAGAAGTTTGATTTTGACTTGATGTAAACACCGGGTAAGGGAAATTCAGTGGCAGATGCATCAAGTAGAAAATAATATGCTCAGGTGGTAAAACAGGCATCAGACGAGTGGCATCTGATGTCGTTTATAGCTGATATGCGGTTAGAATGTGAGGAATAGGGCGATAGAGTGGTCTTCATTCTGATTTTGTTGATTCCTGACTTGGTTGGACTGTTTTGAAAGGCACACATATCCGATTCTGAGTGTGTGAACATGGGGTTGAGACTCAATGGTGGGGAGACCATTGATGGTTGGAGACTAAATGGAGATTTAGTTTTGTGTTTTCAGAATCAGATGGTTGTACCAGTTCCTTGTCAGGAGGATCTTCTCAGGGCATGTCATCATTCCAGGTGGATTTTTCATCTTGGAATTTAGAAAATGTATAAAGTGCTAAATCCACAGTTCTGGTGGTCTTTTATGAAAAGAAGTGTGGATGAGTTTTTTTCGATATGCTTGACTTATCAGTAGGTCAGGGCAGAGCATTAGAGGCCAGCAAGAATGTTGCAGTCTTTACCGATCCCTATTTGGAAGTGGGAGAAGATAGCAATGTATTTTTTCAAAGTTATCCAAGGAACGGTCAGAAAGAATGATGCCATTTTGATGATAGTGGATCGGCTAACGAAGTCGTCTAATTTAATCCCGATTTGTGAATCTCATATAGTGGAGGATCTGTCCAAAATCTATATCCAGGAGGTGGTAAAGAGTCATGGTGTTACAGTTTCAATTGTATCAGAAAGAGTTCCAAGGTTTACATTTTGTTTCTGGAAATCCTTACAGTAAGCCCTTGGAACTAAGTTGACCATGAGTACGACGTATCACCCTCAGACGTATGGTCAATCCCAGAGGATGATACAAACTCTGGAGGATATGTTGCAAGCTTGTGTCATGGATTTTGGTGGCTCGTGAGAGGATCACTTGTCGTTGGTTGAGTTCTCATACAATAACAGTTTTCATTCATCCATACAGATGGCTCTGTTTGAAGAATTGTATGGGCAGCCATGTCGTTCTCCACTATGTTGGGTGGAAACAGATGAGTCCTACATGGTTGGACCGATCCTTATCCCGGAGACTATGGAGAAGATCAAGTTGATCAGAAAGAGAATGGAGATGGGTCTGATTCATCTGAAATCGTATGCGGATCATCGTCGACGGCCATTGTCGTTTGAGGTGAGTGATTATGTTTTCTTGAGGATCTCTCCTAGGTTGGGACATCGTTGGTTTGGAAAGCAGGGAATGTTATCTCCAAGGTATATTGGACCTTTTGAGATTCTTGAGTGGGTTTGGTGAGGTGGATTATTTTTTGGATTTGACACATAGGTTCAGTGGGGTGCACAATGTGTTTCATGTGTCGTAGTTGAAAAAGTATCAGTCAGATCATGACCATGTGATTCAATGGGATCATGTTGAGCTAGAACTGGATGCTTCATTAGTGCACATTCCAGTGTGGGTTGTGGATAGGGAAGATATAGTTTTTCATGGTAAAAGCATCAGTTTAGTTCGTGTTTTGTGGAAACATGGTCAGATTCAAGAGGAGACCTGGGAGCGGGAGAAGGAGATGGTCGAGCAGTGGCCCGAGCTCTTTCGACAAAGGGCGGGTTCACTACTTTTTGAGGACAGAAAGTCCAATGGTGGGGAGAATGTAGCACCCCTGGTTTGAGGTATGTGGCCTTCTCTTATGAATTTTTATGAGTTTAAAGTGTATGGGATGAGTTGGGAATAGGTTGGGAGAGTTTGGAATGGTTTTGGATGAGTTTGGTGGTTTTTAAATGGGTGCATAGTCTGAGCACGGTTAGTGGAAATCATGTGGATTCCCCAAGAAACTATATAGGGGGGGATAGTATGCTTCACATGGCCTACACATGGTTTTCAAAACTGTGTGAGGAAACCATGCAGACCCTTTCTCTCTTGGTAGTAGCGTGCACACGGTTAGCGCACGATTTTCCAAACCATGCGAACTAACCATGCGGCCACTTAAAGTTGATTTTTTTATGTCTGGGCTCACTCAAGCTTGACCTAAAACACTTTTATATTCCTCCCACTCGTGGCTCACTCGGGTTCTTCGGTTCTCAGGTGGTGTAGAATCATTCCCACTCCTTTTGGAAGATTTTTGAAGAGGGTTCTTGGTGTTTTGAAGGTGGTTTCTCATGGGTAAGTCTCTCCTCTTGGTTTCCTTGTGTTTTCCTCTAGATCTACATCCCTATCTTTCTTAGTTTTCTAGATCTACACTTTTTTTGTGTAGATATATGTTTTTAGTTGCCTTGGATGATGTTTTTATGGCTTTTGGATGTTAGGGAAAGGGATATAGAGATGCTTCTGTGGTGTATTCGCCGGATTTGAGGCACGGTTGTTTGTTGGTCGATTTCTCGGGAACCCTAAAGGAAGGTGGGTTCCCTCTTGACTCCACTTTGTTATAGATAGTGGTTTTGGTTACAATTAATTTTTTGTGCTTGAAACTGATTGTGTTTGATGTACAAAATTGGTTAGAAATCCTTTGGGTGATGTTTTG
This sequence comes from Viscum album, assembly GCA_963277665.1. Lineage (NCBI taxonomy): Eukaryota > Viridiplantae > Streptophyta > Magnoliopsida > Santalales > Viscaceae > Viscum > Viscum album. The sequence continues at coordinate 1,711,422,898 of OY728157.1, read as the reverse complement.
GGGATTTTTGTGAAAAAGAGGGTTTTGTGGTGAAATTATATTATTGTGGATTTTAAAATGGAGATTTTAAAATGGGATGATATGGTATATTTGTGAAAATGATTGATGGAAATGGTTTTAAATAAAAGGTTTGTTTTATTGAAATGTTGTTTGGCATGGAAAATGATTTTCAATAAATGGGTGATTTATTGAATTGGATTGATATGCAATGGAATTGGTTGATTGCATGTTGTTCTGACCTTAGTGGGTTTATGCTTGGTTTGGCTTGATTTGAATGTTGTGTGGAAGTGGGAGGGAAGTATCACTATAAAAAGGGGATGAATAGTGGTCAGAAGAACCACCATATGAGTAGTGGTCAGTAAGTACCACTAGTTGTGAATTGGTGAACGGGTTGGGAGGAAGTACCACCGTTTAGATTGTTTTGGTGTGAATGGGTGAACGGGTTGGGCGGAATTCCCACCGTTTTGGTTGTTTGTTGTTAATTTCTTTGCAATATGGAAGTTGTTGTGCTAACGGGTAAATAATGAAATGGTCTTTGGCATGTTTTCTTTGGCTTTCCCTTAGTTTCTTGTTTTGGGTGTGATAGCTTGGTAAGGGCATGTTTGGCATATGGAAATGTTTTCACATGTGACTATTTTATATAAATTGTTTTATATATTGTGCTAACGATTTTATCCTAGTGGCGTTTGTTGGGAAGTCATTTGGGGAAATCCTAATGAGTTGTTGTACTCACCCCTTGCTTTGGCATGTTGGTGTCTTTGGAGATGTCGTGTACCGTGACTGGGGCAATGGTAAGGAATCACCCTCCTTTAGTGGAGCATTGTGATCCCTTGGTGGAACATGGAGCTTGGATCTTGGTGTGGAGTTTTGGTGGTGTCATGGCTTGTTGTGTTTGGTTGTTTAGTTTCCACAGTATACTCTGATGTTGTGTGGACATGTCTAGTTGTATTGGTTTTGAGTTGTGTTGTGGAACAACTTGGTTGTCTTTTCGTAATGCATGTTTGGGTAATTTATTTGACATGCATCATATAGTGGTTGTTAGTGGATGGTTTGGTCGGTTTTGTATTAAGGGAAAATCGTTCCCCAACATGATCTTTAAGCCCTCAACATTTATTGCCAGCCTTTGGCATCTTGGGATCATCGCTTAAGGCCACGTATCCCTCACCGCCTCCTCTAGCCCATGAGGTAGGGGCGGGGTGTTACATCATGTCTCTGGAACATGAACCATCACACCATCAAGACCATTCATGTCAGTGGGTAGACACTCGTCTAATTACATTTGTAAAAGAACATGAAGGTGTTGATGCCAACTATTCTTTCTCATAAGACATTTCGACGCATGAAGAGTATATAACAGGACCCACCAATGATACAAGTCCAAATAATTATTCATACATAGATTAAGTTCCATAACAATATCTCTTTTAATTATTTGTAATTAGTATAGGATACATATTTTTCAATATCTCCCTAGTTAAAAGAACATTCAATGTAAACTGTACATGTAAAATTGTATACGACTAACACAATAATAATATCAATGAAATAAGAATATATATATTTAATATAAATATAACATAAAATGAGAAATTAACTCAAAGGGACAGTAGATACACCACATACAAATGATTAGGTACACAATACCAATTAAGTCTCAATGAAATGGAAATTGTGACAACATCCCTTACCTTATGACCGAATGTGTTATTCAATTGATCTTAATTACAACACCGGAGATTTTATAAGATAGATTATTTTTAATTTCTCTGATGTATTATGTTTTATGTCACACCAATATTAGATCATGCTATATGAAACACCTTATTTGTTTTCATTATAGGCAACACTGTACTTGGCTTCAGTTAAATTCAATTTCATATTCTTTTGATATAATTTAGTTCACGCAACACTGAATATAGATTTTTTTCAATGTTTAAAAGTACTATGTCAGTATTATATTATATTGAACACCAAAGGAATAATGCACTAAATGAAACATGTACTTTTCTTTCATTACACGCATGACCGACCTCCCATAATAGCTTTCCATGTACGCAATACCGTGTTTCCCTAAAAAACGATATATTATTAATATTTTTTTATTTAATGGGAAATAAACTAGCCTTTATGAATAGTATTATCCAATTTTTTAATTTTATATAAAATTAAAATTCATCTTATGTATTTTCTATAACATGATGTAAGAAAAAATTCAAATTTTTAGATAAAAGATGTATTTTTCAAAAAAATTAGTTTCACCGCCTTTTGATGAAGCACTAATATTAAATCCAGTTTTCGACACACTTATATATTTTATATGAAAAAATAAATTATTTTTTTTAAATGGGACATAAAAATATATATTGGTTGAATTTTATGAAATTTTCGGATAAAAAACATATTTTAATGAATAGTTAAAATATAACATTTTAATTCAAAATTTTATTTTCATATAATTTATTTATATTGTTTGATTATATTTTTAATTGGTTTTAAAGTGAAATTAGATTATTTTTTTATAATTTAATGTGATTTTAATCATTTTAGGTAATTTCACATTTAAATTGGATAGAAACACATGTCAATCTTTTGATAGTTTTTACTTTTTAAAACCTACTTTCTGGTTTTGACAATTGGAATTGATATTAAATTAGTTTCAATCAATTATATGTTTCGAATTTAGAGAAATAGATTCCATATTTGGAATCATAAGGTCTAAATTTTGGTAATAGACACCTTTTATTTTTGGATAGTATGAATAGTGACTTCAGTAATTATTTTTATTTACTATGGTTAAAGGGTAAATCAGGTAAACAAGGGTAACAAATAATAATATAATAAAATAAAAATACACTAACACATGTCATAATACTATTTGATGAGATATATCTGACCATGATAATCCATCCATCGATTTTAGGACCCCATGGAGCCACTTGGGTGTGACAATGACATTTTATAATAATAAATTTATAGTAAAGGTAAATATATCATAAACATGTATATTATAACTAAAATAGTTTTATTTTGGTTAATATAAATCTTATATTCCACTATAAATTGTCAATAGAAATATAAAACTATTTCCAAACTCATGGTATTTAATTTTAAATATTTATATATTAAATAATTGAATTTATTTGTGACAAAATAATAATGCAGTGATAACCCTGTTAAGTAAATATTAAAATAAATGATATTATAAATATTAAAATAAATTTAATTTGAATATTTTTATTCCATAAAATAATTTAATTTATTATTATGAAATATTATCATTGAGTTAATGATTTTAGTTCAATGTAAATAAAATATGACTTTAAAAAAATCAATTACCAAATATGTCAAAATTGACATAAATGAGTTTTTCTAAATACTAGTTTTAATGATATAAAAGTCCTAAAAATCTATGATTTTATGAAATGACTAATATAAAGTTTAAAATGTTAATAAATATCAATTTTTGGTTTTATTTTCATTTTATAGTAACAATAGTATCCATTTATTATGAAAATAAAAGAAGACTATGTAAGAGTCAATGTTTTTAACTATGGGTTAAATATAAAAGATAATGTAAATTTTGTGACCTAAACTTATCATAAACCTATTGGATGAAATTATTTTGTCCCATAATAATCTTATCTTATAAATAAATTATTTTGGTACTCTTATAAACTGAAAATAAATTTAAAATAAATTAATATTTAAAAAAGGTCCTAAACTGCCCCTCGCCTCTCCTATAAAAGAGAACATATATTTATATTTTTTTCAAACATCCAAATACCATTTTCTAACAAAAAACCTTACCAAATATCCTCCCAACATACCTCTATTCATCCTAGAGTCCACACATTTAGAATAAATTGATCCTATGAAACTATTTGTTAAAATCAAATGAAGATACTCAAAAAAGAGATAATTGTTTTATCACCTCTTCCAAAATTATTTCCTTCTTCTATATCCTATTCTTTTGTTTCTTCCAAAATAAATAAATTAATACTCTATATAATACATCCTTATATTTTATTATAATTATGGTACAAACTTATTCCTCCTTTTATCCATCCTATGAATAACAATATCACAATGAGTGTGTACAGACGGCTTACCGCCTCCCCGTCGTGGTGAAATTTTTTATTCACCAATACATAATTTGGATGAGTATAACGATGAGTATAATGTATGTAAATAATAAATATATCATGATAATTATTCTTTATAATTAATATACCATCAAATTCAATAACATTTAACCATTAAGTGAATGATATTTTAGCTCAAGCGTACGCACGACCTACCGTCTCCACGATGTGATTAGATTCATTCTACACGTTAACCATTATAGAATGATTATAATGTATATATAAAAATAATAATGAAATAAATTAAATAATAATTATAATGGATTTATTAATATATTTATATTTCACTTACTTTCATCCATTCAATTCAATAAGTAAATAGAAGCATCGTTCAAGCGTACGTACGACCTACCGTCTCCGGGAAGGGTGTATTCTATTTCATTTATGTATCTAGTATATATATATATATTAGTGAATATTTATGATATATAAATCATTTTTTACTTTATTTATGTAATTATATCACTAACTAAGTAATAAGATCAAGAATAACTGGTCAAAACATGTATGATAAATAAAACGATTATTACCCAAAACGTTTCTTTAACATTCAATTGATAAATTAATGGGTAATATAATGTCATAAGTGAATCATATATGATATCATAAATATTATTATAGTTATATTACAAGTTAAATATTTGTTTAAACCCACTTTACAGAAGTTTCAGGCCCATATGGGAGAAATGATCCCTAAGGTAAGGGATAATTTGTCAACCTCATTATTATCCATGATTGTTTATATGTAAGTATGTATTGGGGTATATTTATCATCCAATTACATGTTTTATAAATATATTATATTATATATATTATTTTAATGTTTTTAAAATTAAAAATTACCCATTTTGGGTTTTTATTAAATGGTATGGAATGAATATTTCTTTCATTTTCCATATGAAGTACTTTTGGACTTTTCTGACAGGAAAATGAGAAGAATGTTTTTTTAAATTATACGACATGAATAGATTTGTAAATCATTATAATGGCTTATTTCCATGAACCTTACTATACAATGTATCATTTTTATTTTAATGAAAATTATTTTATTTTAAAATTGTGAAGTATTTTTAGAAAAGAAATGGGTTTTTAATAGTAAAGGACATTTTACTCCAGAATTAAGTTCAAGTTTTTATCATAATTTATTTCCCTATTAGATGATTATCTTTAATTTGGGTTTGGATTCTATCCCTATATTACCATGATTTTATTGTGTAAAATATGTAATGATATTTTATATTGATTATGTTAAGATTGAATAAAGTTTAAGAAACCCATTTTATTTCTTAGGTTCTGTTATGATGAATGATTTTTTTTGTGGAAAATGTAAGAATGATTTCATTATGAGATGGATGGAACCAATATCTCCCCACCAATTAATTGGGTAAATATTTATATCTCATTAGATATAAATGACTATAATGGTAACAAAATCTATTTCATTAATACAGGGCTAGAAAGGACAGTAAATATAGTTTATTAATACATGGCTTGAATGACAAGTAAACCAAGTACAGTAATTGAATTCTTCCACTATAATGGAAAGGGAAGCAATTCCATGGCTGTTATATAAATCATATTATTTCGCTGTTTGTTTCCAACAATTCCATGTTTTATTCGAAAACTATTTTATCATGGTTAATGTTCTTTTATGATTTATACCTTACATACTTCCAATATTTATTTTTTACATTATCATGATTATGGCTTGTTTTATGTTCACCATGATTACACTTATTTATAATTTGATCTCAATATTTTTATGTTTTTTTACAGGATATAAAGAAAGGTATAGGTTAACTAAACTAAAGGGGTAGATCATTATAGGAGATGTCCGAGATCTGTCAGCATGTTAGATCAGTATGTTAGATGTTTCCAAAGACATTACACTAATACAATCTTCTAGAATTTATTTGTGTAATTTATTAAGGATTCCACGAAAGAAATGTAATGTCCATTTACGACAAGTATGGGTCATTTGATTAATTCCATGGATAAATTAGATTAAATGAATCAATAAATTAATTGAGAAAATTTCAACATGCATTGGATTTAGTATAATTTTATTATGTTTATTTATAGAATTATTAATGAGTTATAGAGTTGTATTTCATCATCCTATAGAATTCATTTTCTTGGTTTTCATGATTAGTTCACTTGTTTAGAAGTAATGATGTTCATATGAAATATGTATAATTACCTATAATTGGATGTATATATTATTAATAAAAATAAATAATTGTAATTGTTTTTATATATTATCATGTTCCTATATATGAGTATGAATCATTAAATGACAAGTTAATGATAATTTTTTAGATTAATTTTAACAGTTTTAGATCACAACAAACTTGTTTTGTTATATTATTAAGTATTATGTTTATACGTAACATCTAGATCATTGAAAGGGTTATAATAAAAATTTTACAATATGTTTCAGCCATTAACATTGTTTTATGAATGGAAAATATGGAAGTGAAGGTAAATAAAAACTTTTCATCGTTAAAGGCATTAAAAACAACACCTCAAAGAAGAAGGTTTCTTATTTAGAATAATTGGGAATGGATAAGTTGATTGATGATTGATTATTCCATTGGAATAATAAAACAAAAGTATATATAAGGTAATGGAGTTAACATAAAATTTTGATGATGGGAGTTTAGGAGATATTAATAAAACAAAATAACATGAAAATAAATTAAAAGAAAAAGATAGTGGTTTTTACCTCTTGATTTTCTACTCATTGAGAACCGTCTTAAGAAAATAGTTATGGTATTTTTTTGAGAACAATATATAGTTGAGATGGGTGATGGACTTTTAATGATAATTGGGAATAAATTAGATAAGGATCACATATTGTAAGTTGTGAAGGGAAGGGGTGAAGAGGGGTGGTATTTATATTGGAGGGGAGGGGTGTTTTTTTTAATATTTTATTAATTTTTTTATTATTTCAGCTCATGAAATTTAATAGTTTGAGAATTATCACCAAATATATTAAAATAATGAAAGAGAGTTCTATATTATGGGCTTATAACATCCATACATCTCTTATGCCCCAATAATTCCTGAATTTAACATTTATTGTAAATTATCATATTTTACTATTAAAAAAATTTCAAGTATTTTCGAAAAGTCCCAAAAATTAACCCCTACCACCTTTTGACGTGTAGAATTCAAAAATGATCTCCGTTTTTTGAAAATAATTCTCTAAATTATAGTAATTTTTTTTTAAATTAAAAACATTATTTCCTTGAAAGATGTATTTTATAAATTTACAACCAAATTTACAACACACTAAAAAATTTACTAAGGTCACATTAAATCATCCTAAAATCATAAGACTAAAAAGTATTAATTTATGAATACATATAATGAAAATAAATTAACTTCAAAATAATTTTATTAATTATAAATATTTAATTAAATATTAATGAGTTATAAAAATACCAACACATAAGTAATAATTTTTTAAAATATCCATTTACTCGTTCAATGATATAACTATATCATAATTTCATTTAAAATATGACTTAATTTTATTTTTAAATTTAGGGGAGTGTTTAATACTCATTTAGCTGGTTCAGAGTTGATAATATTCATATAAATATTCCTAAGTTCATGTTAATATTTCATCTGTATAGGTCCTTAAACATCTATAAATACACTTTTTTCATTAATTATTCATTTATAAAGTACGTATTGTGTTCTGTAATAGATTTTACATGATTTATACTATATGATTTTTTTTTTGAAATTTTGGATATCAAATGAATTGAAATTATTTAAGGATATATATACCCTAAAATATTTGGGAAATATATTTAATATAAAATGAGAATATAATTACCCTAATGGAAAATAAATCATAAACAACATCTATTAAATTTGTGATTGGAACATAAAAAAGTACATCAAGTCATTATATTATTAAAATTAACAATATAATCATGAATAATAAATATAGAATTATTATACATTCATACTCAGAACATATTCTTACTTAGATTACTACATGTCATTCCATTATAATTTCTAAGTACTTATTTATTAAAAATGAATATTAAAAAATCAATATTCAAGTGCAAAATTATTTATTTTTAATGTAAATTTGGGTAAATGGATTCTGGTCCATGCTATGTGGTCATGGTTTAATAATTTATGAAATGTTAATAATTTCATAAAATGATAATTGTATATTATGTACACATTTTGTACCATCTATGTAATGCGGTGATTAAAATCCAGCTGGATCGCCCTGTGAGGGTAATAGTCTGAACTAACACACATGTGATGTTTTTATTTTTTTATGTATAAAATTAAAGGAATATAAATAAAAATATATCATCTTAGAGTCTTAATTATATATTATATATCATATATGTTAAAATAATTGATCTATTTAATGATCAATTATTGGTCGTGTTGAGAAATGAAATTAGACGCTTCCTGGAGGTGGTCGTCTTCATGTTCGCTCAAGAAATGTTATTATTTTACCTTAGTTGAAAAGGGGTTAGATAATGAATATTTAAGTAAAATAATATAATTTAACTATATTTATGAAACCAATTAATTATGTATATTTTTATATATATTATTTTTTTGGTGGGTAATATGAAATAAACATGAACGAAGTAGGTTAAGAAAATTACCTCTTCTTTCAGAATCCTGCATTCTCTCATAATAGAATCCAATATTGTTAGGTATTTTAGAAATACCATAACCACTATGAAATGGGTAGTAACGTTTTCTTGTTATTTGTGTATAGACACATTAATCTAGAATTATCAATATATATATGAGTATGTGATTAAAAGAAGAATTTTTTGTACATGAAGGGAATGTCACCTTTATAAGCACCCTTTCCCTTAAAATAATATATGGTAATTTTATTTTTATTGTTGAAAAAATTAATAAATATTTATAATTAAGGATATTTATGGTATAAAAACAACCCTAATAAGTTAATGATAATTTTTTTATATTGGAATCTGTATTCCTTTGTTGTGCCCCATTAAACACATCTACCCCATTAATGTTCTAAAATAACATTTATCAAGGAAAATAATTTTTATAACAAAAAATTAAATTTATCATATATCGAAACATTATATTAATAATTTCAAATAAAACATACATATTATCACATTCTACATATGGTTTTAAAATAAATTTATTCAAACATTTTCACACAAAATTAGTGAGAACAAATTTATAAGAATATAACTTTATGAATAAACATGTTATCCCCATTCATTTAAAATAAAAATCCATATGACGAATTTTAATTTCTTTTCATGAATATATCATCTAAATAATAATTTAATATAAAATATTGATTTAATTTATTGAACAATACATTGTGCATATACAAACCAATTTCTATAAAATAACCCTTTTTAAAACCAAGTTATTATATAATCATTTCATACCCATTGATTAATATGTGTATGGATGATCAAAAATATTTATACATGTTTAAAAAAAAATTTACAAATTTTGATTTAAATTTATTAGAGAAAAATAAATTTAAATAAATCCTGTATTAGAAAACAATGTTTATAAATATAAAAAATTCTCTTTGACCCTTAATTGTTAGACTAGTTTTTATTGTTTCAATTAAACATTTCAATAATGTAATAAATTTATTTTATTAATAATTTGTTCAATTCCGTCCATAATGTCTATTGAAATTATTCATAAAATATTTTCAAAAAATATTTATAAATAATAAAACTTAAAATGGATTTTTTAAAAATCAATGTAATATATATAATTTATATTCACACATTTTATAGCTTCATTTACTTAATCAGTTCCATTTTATAATCAAGGTATTTATTATGTTTTATATTTTATTAAATAATTAGGCTTTTATCTTCTAAATTATGATAATTAAAATATATATTACACATCAAATTTATTTAAAAGAAATATATTCAATGATCCAGAGGAGTTATACTATGGTTATTATTCTCAAATGATATAAATCATGAGATCACATTATTCTATTTTTATGATTATGTTGAAATTGACATCAAAAAGATACTATTGAGACCAGAGGACCCCAATTAATTTCATTAATACCAATCATCAATCCATGGGAATATTTAATCAATATATAATCTCATAATAATTATTCAATAATATATAATTGGCTATACCCAAATCCAAGAAAAAATAGAATAACGATTAATAAAATATACTTTAATTATACTTACATCAGCTAAACAAGATGAACCAAGGTAATTAGATGAATGAATTTTTCTTTATAGAAGTAACAATACCACAATATCATCTACTAGATCACATGGTTAAAATCCATTATCCAGTATTGATAGTATTTAAGTGTAAGAGATAGAAATCAAGGATACATATATGGTATGCGAAGAAGGTGTCTCCACCCCCACCAATGAACTCAGTCTGGTAAATATATGTGTGAATTAATATCTAAAAGATACTTTTACAAGTAAATCCATGAATCTATAACAAAAAATAAAAATAAATATCTTTCCTTACAGAGTAATAAAATACAATTTTATATAACATCATATAAATTCTAGATTCATATCATTAGGTGTATACGCAACATCTATGTTAACAGTAAAATCACCACATCTAGAAATATGTTTCATTAATAAATTATGTTTTATTCACTATCCACCATTATAGATATTAACAAGAACATCATAAAGTATTATTTACCATTACTAAAAACTAAACTATTTGTAAAAAAACATTGGGGATTCAATCCCTCACAATTATTAATTTGAAATTCTGTTGTAATCTGTTTTTTATTTCCCAATATAATTAAGTGTCCAGAAAATTTATGGATTCCCATGGGGAAAAACATTATGATTTAATTTCGTTTTTCATGAATAAAAATTGATCTATATACCATGAAGTGATACACCATATATTTAAATTATTTTCTAGGAAACAATCAAATTTTAGTGAAGAAGATCTGTAAGTCAATTCACAATAATTCTTTGATCACATTTCTAATATGAGGATACTTTTAGAAAATGTTTCCAACATAGCATGTTGAATATGGTCCTCAATTTATATCATTATAATATAATGGTTTACTAGAAAAAGTGTTACATGATACTAAAAATTCATCAACCATATATTCTTATATAATTGATAGTAATTCAATGATTGATTACCTATATGAATTGATTCATACCAAATATTAGTGTAAAGAGTTTATTCATTGAAATATTAATAAATAATGGGGAATGCTATCATTTTGACGCCTATTTTTATAATAATTCAATTCTTTCATGTGGTACCTTGTACCCCTAATGGTCTTTATTCTACCTGTAGAAGGGAATCCAATAGTTCTCTATATGGAAACATTTGATTATTTCAATGAAACCCACCTTGTTCAAAAGAATTATAACTTATTGGATAATATTTTATCATATTTTAATAGATATGTGTTAGATATTGAGGTCGGATATCTTAATATAGGTATTTATTTTAATACAATGGGGTTTTAGGACTAGAATTAATGATAATAATATAAATTGTTTAACTGTTGACTATGAATGTGTAAATTAGCACATCTCAAACGGTGCTTTCATTTCATTCAATTAAAATGTGTGGAAAGAAGATAAGACAATGAAATATCCAATCAGTATAAAAAATCCTAGTATATGTATGTTACTGTAGTTATTTTACTTTTTGGGTGAAGGGAGGTGAGGAATGAAACAAAAGGAAAAGAACTTAAAATAAACGAGGGAATTGGAAAGAGGAATTTACCTCTTATGACTTACTCATTTGAGAACCTCTTAAGGGGAGAAGTTTTGGTATTTTGAAGAGTATAAGAGCTTTTGAGAATGGGGAAGGAGATTGGAAAGAGACTTGGGTAGAATATTGGTGAGTCACAAGGCTTGAGAGTAGTAAAGAGAAAACGGAGTTAGGGGGTGGGGTGGGGGTTATAGTGAAGGGGAGGAGGGTTTTCATAATTTTTTAATCAATAGTTAATTATTTATTCACAAGAAAATGAATAGTAAGTATTCCATGACCAAGAATAGTAAAAAATTCATGTGAACTTGTACCAATTGGGATTACATCAGAAAATAATCATCAATGACTCAATAAATCCCTTATTATTTATCACAAATTATTACATTTTACTATTCATAAAAAATTCAAGTATTTCAGAAAAATCCCAAAAATTCACCCTAGCCATTTTTATACGTATAGAATCCAAAAATGAAGACCATTTTACAGAAATAATTTTCTATATATGATTATTTTAATATTTAATTAAAATAATAATTGATTATTAAAAACCAATTTTAATACATTCATTTACTTATTCTACAATATAGGTATATCATACTTTCAACACGAATATTAATTATATATTATCATAGGAAAGGTACTATTCATTAGTGTATATCACTACTCATAAGGGTATGTTACTATTCATAAGGGTAGGTTACTATTCCACAAAAATTAAGTTTTTCTTATCAAACTCCAAATAACATACAGATTATAACCGTGTATGTTAGATTTTTGAATTTCCAAACACATAAGTGAAATCATTATGTTTAAAGGTCATATAGTACATAGTAGTTAATTATGTTTTGTTTTCATGTGATTTTTTGAAATATTTATAAGAGAGAGATTTCTATTTATAAAACTTTGGGTCATTACATTATTCCCCCTTATGAAATTTCTCCCTCAATTTTTTTTTTACATTCAAATCCATAAACAGGTGGGGGTGATTTTTATTCATTTCTTCATCCCATTCCCACGTTGCCTATTTGTACTTATGGTTTCCCCAAAGTAACTTGACCAGATGAGTAGTCTGGTTGCGTAGAACATTGTCTCTATGATCCAAGATCTTCATTGGCTTCTTCTCATAGGAAAGATCATCCTCCAACTATACCACCTCTAAAGAGAGTACACGTGAAGGGTCTGGTATATACTTCCTTAAGATAGATACATGAAATACATAATGTACTTTCGACATGGTAGGTGGAAGTTCCAGTCCATAGGCCTCGACACTGACATGATCAAGAATCTCGAAGGGTTTGATGTACCTGCGAGTTAACATCCCTTTCTTCTCAAGCCTCGTGACCTTCTTCCATAGAAATATTCATAGAAATACCATGTCTCCAACTTTGAACTCAAGGTCTCATCGATGCTTATCTACATAACTCTTCTGTTGAAATTACGCTACCTTGATATGTTACTTAATGGTTTTCACCTTTTCCACCATTTCTTCGACCATTCTAGGTCCTAAAAGTTTATGATCACCAACTTCATCCCAACGTGCCGGTGTTCTTATCCTTTTCCCATAAAGGGCTTCATATGGTGCCATTCAGATACTCTAGTGGAAACTGTTGTTGTTGGAGAATTCAACCAGTGGAAGATGTTGGTCCCATCCTCCTTTTAATTCCATAGAACATGCTCTCAACTTGCCTTCCAGTGTATGAATAGTTCTCTCATGTTGGAAATAAGTTTGAGGATTATAGGTGGTACTGAAGTTCATTTTAGTTCTGAGATCATGTTAGATACTTTTCCAGAACATCGAGGTGAATCTCGAATCACGATCGGATACAATAGATAGTGGTACACTGTGCTACCTTACCACTTCTTTGATGTAAATCTGTGCAAGTTGATCCAATGGGAAGTTCACTTGAATTGAAATAAAGTGAGTTGTCTTTGTAAGGCGATCCACAAAAACCCATATACCATTATTTCCACTATATGTCCTTGGAATTCTAGTGAAAATGTTAATGGTAATGTTCTCCCACTTCCATGTTGTTATGGGTAGTTATTTCATCATCCCCTTAGACATTTTCCTTTGATCCATCACTTACTGAAATACCAGGAACTTTGATGTATATTCATCAATATCCCTTTTCATATTGTCACACCAAAAGTTTTCTTGTAGATCTAGATACATCTTTGTGCTCCTTTGGTGGATAGAGAAGGTCGAGCTATGTTCATCATTATATACCTCCTTCTTTATCTATAGATCAGATGGTACACATAGTTGTATCCCAAATCTTCCAACTCCATCCTCATCAATTTTGAAATCGGAGGATTTCCCATTTCAGATAGCTTCCACCCTTTTCTGAATTTCTACATCTTTTCATTGAGAATACATTATTTTCTCAATGAGGGATGGTTGAGAAATAATTTGATAAAGGATTGATGATGTGCCTCCCTTAATGATTCCCATGTCTATACTTTGAAAATATAAGAAGATCGAATCCTTTTCAATTCTCAGCATGGATAAAGATTCATGATTTTTTGTACTTAGAGAATCTTCCCCCTTGTTAGCCTTACTGGGAGGGTAGTGGATTGAGCAGTCATAATTCTTGATGATCTCAATCCATATTCACTGGCACATATTAATCTCTTTCTGTGTGAATATATATTTTATTCTCTTGTGGTCAGTATATATCTCACACTCCTCCCCATATAGATAATGCTGCAATATTTTTAATGCAAAGATCACAGCCTCCAAATCCAGATCATGAGAGGGATAGTTTTCCTCAGGGATTTTGATATTTCTTTAAGGTGTAGTATATCACTTTATCATTTGTCATTATCACAAAGCCTAATTCCTTCTTTAATGCATCACTATACACCACAAAGAGTTCTCTACTTATTGGAAGTGTGTGTATTGGCGCAATGATAAGCCTCTTTTCAACTCCTTGAAACAGTCTTCACATTCCTGAGACTACAAAAGCATTACTCCCTTCCATGTCAGCATGGTCATTGGGTTTGAGTATTGTGAAACGTTTTTCAAAAATCATTGAAAATACCCATCTAGACCCAAAAAAGCTACAGAACTCCATTATAGAAGTTGGCCTAGGCCACTCTTCAAATGCCATTGTCTTGGAAGGGTCAATAGATATCCCTTTTCTTGTGATAACATGCCCCAAGAATGATACTTCCTCCATCTAGAACTCACATTTGATGTACTTTTCATACAACTTATCACTTCGCAATGTCTTTAACACAATATTCAAATTCTCCTCATGTTCCTCCATGCTCTTGGAGCATATGAGAATATCATTAATAAAGACTACCAAAAATTTGTTGAGGTAATATCTAAAGACTCTATTCATTAAATCCATGAATATTTATAGATAATTAGTGGGTCTGAAGGGAATCACTATGGACTCATAGTGTCCATACCTCATTAGAAATGTATTCTTGGGAATATATTACTTCCTCATCTTTAATTGGGGATACCCCGAATGAAGGTCCACCTTAGAGAAATAACTGGCCCCATGAAGGTAATTGAATAACTAATCTATCTGTGGAAGGGGATACTTTATCTTTATCGTGATTTTATTGAGCTCACGATAATCAATATAGAGGTGCATTGATCTGTCCTTCTTCTTGAAGAAGAGTACTGGTGAACCCCATGGTGATGCACTCGGGCATTTAAAACCCTCCTCCATATTCTCCTATAACTACCTCTTCAGCTCTTCCTGACCTATGGTGTCCATTCTGTAAGGTTTCTTTTATATTGGAAAAGATACATGGATAAGTTCAATTGAGACCTCAACCTCTCAGTTAGGAGAACAACCATGAAAATCATTAGGGAATATATTAGTGCAATCCCTCACGATGGACATATCTTTAAGAATGATTCTTTCCTTTGTCTCAACCATTTGAGTAAGATATGCTTGATCGTAAGGAAGAAATATCCATACATGAGATGAAGATTCTAAAGGAGACTCATCTTCCTACTTACACTTGTAAATAATCATAGGATGCTTTGGGATGTGAAAAGTGATCTACCTTTCCCGACAGTTGATTTTGGCTTTGTATAAAGATGTCCAATCCTTGGCCAATATTGCGTCAAACTCCACTAAAGGAAGTATGATGAGATTTTCTAGGAGGTTCAGACCACAAATGTGAACCAGTTAGGAGTTATAAACAATGGACACAAATATTTCCCCATTCGATGTTCTCACAGATAACATTTCTTCCAAATTTTGAGGTGGTTCTTGAATAGTTCTACTAAACATTCAAGATATGAAAGAATGCATAGATCCATAATCAAATTGTACATTCTCTATTCTTGAATGAATAACTAGCGTACCTATCACCATATCCTTTCTAGATCTACCTTAGTAGTAATGATAGCTTAATCCCTTCCTTGTTTCCTTGGAGGTTGTTTCTGATTGCCTTCAAAAACCCTCGGCTTAGGGTAATTGTTTACATAATTCCCATGCTCCTTAAAGTTGTAACACTACACTGCAAGCTGAGTGTTGATCTGAACCTTCCTTTATTCTTCATCATTAGCAGGATTCCTCATTTCCCATTGGCAGTTCTTGGCCAGGTGACCAAAGTTTCAAAATTTGAAGCAATTCTCAGTTCCCTTCAAATAGTTACCAGGATGCTTCATCCCACAACTTTTACAAGGGGAAAAGTCAGGCTTCTTTCCATCATGGGATTTTTTTGATGAACCACCCATGTTGTTCTCCATTTTTCACTTCTTTTCATTGGGCCCACGAGAAAACTAGGATTCTCCAGTCTCCATTTCTACCTTGAGGGCACAATGGATAATCTCCTCATAACTCTCGAAGTCTTGAATCACCAACGCTTTTCATAGACTCATATTTAATCCACTAAAAAAGAAATCTACCCTGCTTTCGGTGGTCGTGACAAAGCCATAGGAATACCTTGAAAGTCTTGTAATGTTTGCTTTATATGCCCTGATGGACTCATCTTCCTTCTTCTTGAGTCTGAGGAACTCTCTTTCAATCTTACGATGAAGGGTTCTAGGATAATATTTGGGGAAAACATCCTCTTGAATTTCCACCAATCCATGGAATAAAATTCCTCTTGGGACATCGTATTCTTGATCGATGTCCACCACTAATCAGATTCCCCATCAAAACGATAGACGTCTAGTATTACCTTCTCTTCATCCGAGCACTAGAGGACGGAGAATATCTTTTCAATAGAGTTAATCCAGTGTTCCTTGAGGAGGGGATCAGATGATACAATAAACATTGGAGGCCCTTTACACATGAAGGATTATATAGAAAAATTCTCTTTCCTTTGAGTAGGAGGGTTTTCTACATGATTGAAGTTATTATTCATAACTCGAGCTAGTTGAGAAAGTACTGCTATGATGTTTTGAGCTCCTTCTCCCATCATATCATACATATAATTAGGGAAATCTTCAAAATGTCTATTAAATTGTTTGTTGGAACGTTTTCTTCTATTTCCTACCATTAACTATGAAAAAGAATATATAACAAGAGGTCTTGAAAACTTATCTATGGATCATAAAAAGCAAACATAGAATATAAAAGGATAAACTTATAAAAAATAATTATATCCTAACTTGTGATTCCTTAGGTTTATATCTAGGCTATTCTCGATCTATTTCTTAACATATATTCTCATGGGTTTTTTTGTCCTTTAACAATGGTTTGTGTTGTGATCGTGAATCTACCAAAGCATATCCCCTAGGAGTTTCATAACCAAGAGTGCGTCAAGGCCTGTTGTCGTGTACCAGGATACCCCAAGTCAATCCCGAAACTCCATGTCGAAGTTTTCACTCCTATGTACATTTGTGCCAGAGCCACCTATACCTACTAATATCCATACGTGGATGTATTTATTTAATAAACCACTTAATCAATACTCACCAAAATTTAGGACTATATTCTTATACTTAGTCTTATCCATAAGGTTTTAACTAAGGGTATCTATTCCTAATAAGATAAAAATAAGTAGACCATCCTCTGATACCAACTATATAGACCCAATCCTTTTACATATAACATTACATAATTTTAAGCATAATTATACATTAGAGTACAACTAAGGGATCGTTATAGTGACCCTAGCCTTTTAAAAATAACATTTCATGATTTTAAACATAATTCGTCATTAGAGTACAAGCCAAGGATCATTATGTCTAGTGTCTTGGAAGAGTAGGTACATATATCACAAAACATGGGGCTAAAAACACTTCTTTATTTAATCTTTATAATGAGATCCTAACTTCCTTTGAGCCCTTACATCTGCATAGGGTACCCTGGGGAACACATGAACAAAGGGATGATCTAAAAATACCAGTAAGGGAAAGAACATAAGAATAAACATTAATCACATGAGTTAGGAGACTTGACATAATGATATTGGAAACATGGAACATATGGAATCATAATATATAAATATCGGATCATAAAAACATGGAATAAAATAATCATGGGATCATATAAGCATGAGATAATATAAGCATAGTTGCTTAGAGAGGTGGAAGCAATGCAACACCCAAGATTTTTATGAGTAATATTTTGTTTTTATATATCATCAAAGGAATCTTTCACTACACACTTGCTTGGCTTACTTTACACGCAATCACGACCTTCCTCGATAGCTTGCGTCGTACGCAATACCGAGTTTCACTAAACAACGATATGCTATTAAAATATTATTAAAGCTAGCCGTTATGAATAGTAATAACCACTTTTTGAAATTTTATAAATTTTATTTTTCAAAATGGACTTCATTTTTGGATTATGAATACCGAAATTAGCCTAGGGTGAAATTTTGGTATTTTTCTGAAAACTTTCAATTTTTGATGAATAGTGAAACCACTAAGTGGTAGGTTAAAAACTGAATTTTGTATAAAACTTAATTTTACCACCTCTATGAATGGAATTTCAAAAATCCGACAGACATGGTTGATATCAGTAAGTAAAATGTGGTTCAATGAGATAAAAATAATTTTTTGGTGAATAGTAACTTTTTATTTTTTTTACCGCGGTTAATAGTAAATAGGGTAACTAATGGTAAATATGATATTACTATTACCCTAACACATGTCCTAATTCTATTGGATAAGTTTAATTCCACCAAAAACAAACTTAGGAATAAAATATGACCATTTAGGCCCACTTGGGTTAGATTAGGACATTTATTATTAATTTATTTAAAGAAGAGTTAAAATAGTTAAAATCAAAGTTTAATAAGTAAATCGTAATTAATATGGGGTTATACATGAGATAAATTCGACTATAAATATTCATTATAAATCTAAAAATATTTCCTACAAAATGGTATTTTATTTGTAATTATTAGACATTAAATAATTTAATTTATTTATGACACAATGATGATGCAGTAATTATCTTATTAATGAAATATTGACATAATTGATGTTATAAACACCAAAATAAATGTAATTTGAGACTTTTTATGAATTCCACTAATTTTATAGGTTACTATGATATATTAGTGTTGATTTAATCAACTTGGTTCGAACATATAATTATGTTATGACTTTCACAAAAATCATATATCAAATAGTGTCAAAATTGACACAAAATAGTTTTTAAATCAAATATTATATTACTAATTGTTATTTTATTCCTAAAAATCTAATGTTCGGCCAAATGACTTATATAAGGATATATATATTAATAATAAACAATTTTGGGTTCGTTTGGCATGTTATAGTAAGTGTATTAACCATATAGTGAAATAAAACAAAAAGACACGGTAAAAGTTAAATTATTTAACTTAGAGTTAAATCTAATTGATAAGGTTAAAACAATACCCTAAACTTGTCTAAATCCTATTGGTTGATAGGATTTCGACGCATCCCCACTTTAGCTTCGAAATAAGACCGTTTGGAACCATTATAAACCGATTTTGACTTTAATATAAAATAATATTTTGAGATATTCCTAAGGTGCCCCTCTCCTCCCTTATAAAAGGGCACCTCCTCCCCCTCCTCCTCGCACCGATTTGAGCACTCAAGATCGGCCAACCCCTGCCATTTTCTCCTCTCCACTTCCCTAGAATAATCCTAGAGGTCCTGGTCTTCTTCAAAGACCAATCTTAGTTCCCTAAGTGGAGGATTCAAAGAGGCGTTCCAAAGAAGAGGTAATATCCATTACCGATATTTTCAATTTCATTCTTCTTCAACTTCTTCTTCTTTAGTTGTTTCATGATAAAGTAATAACATCAGTATTAATTACATACTGATATGTTATTATAAATATGAAACAACCCTAATTCACCTTCTATCCATCCTACGGAAAAATGAAATCACCGCGCGTGCGTACGTACGGAATACCGTCTCCACGCCGTGGTGTAATCAATTTTCCACCATCACCTTACAAGGATGGGTATAATGGTGTAATGAGTAACTATTTATGATTATTATAAAGTAATATTGATACTTAAATAATATATATATACTCCAATATAGTTCCACGATCATAGGAACGATATCATCACTCGTGCGTACGTACGGAATACCGTCTCCACGATGTGATGCGACTCGTTCTACATGATCATCATTACTTAGTAATTATATAAATGAATTGAATGAATAAATATGATATATGTTACACTAATAACATTCTGGATATAATGTATCTATAACCTTAAAAGAAGAATAAGAATTTATTCGGCAAAACACGCATAAGAACAAAAGGCAATAAGGACCCGAGTAACAAGTAACAATGAAATATTACTAACAAGAAGCTAAGAATATGACCATATATGATATCATATCAATATGTATGATTCTGGAATAAGTCAATAACATTATTTAAACCATTATACAGGATCTTCGGACACGTACAAAGAAAATCATACCTAAGGTAAGGGAAATATCACAATCTCATTTTTATCTGAGATTGTTTATACTTTGGAATTTACTGGGGTGTATTTTATCATCCACATCCATGTTTCCTCAATATGTAATATTTATATCCTTATACAATAGTTTATATTCAATTTTACCCTTCGGTAAATTTTTAGTAAAGGATATGAAAGGAATCTTTTGTCGTTTTTCGTACGAGGTACTTTTTTTACTTTTCCGACAAAAGTACGAGAAGAATGTTTTTTTTAACTTATACAGCATGAATGGATTTTTAAAACATTATTTCCAAGAAGCTTCCTTTACAAGTTTTCATGTTTATTTTTAATCATCTTCTTTTATTTTAAAGTCGTATGACATGTTATGAAAGGAAAAATGTTTTTGAAGTAGAAAGGATATTTTCCTCAAGAATGGAGTTCAAGTATTTTATCAAAATTATTTTCCATCTAAGATAATAAAAGGGTTCTGTTTTTATCCCTATTATTACATGGATTTGATTATGTTGTGATGGAAATATTTTTATGAATTCTTTTATCTTATATAAATTGTTTTATGATATCATGATGTTTAATAATTCCATTTTTATTACATGGGTTACGCTAAGATGCATGGTTTATGATTATGTGGCACACATAAGAAAGGATTCATTATAAGATGGGTGGGACCTATATCTCCCTCCAATGCATTGGGTAAAGATTTTGTATCTCATGAGATAGACATGGTTGGAACGGTAGGTTATACCGGTTAAGTGAAACAGGACTGGAACGAGGGTGACTCGGTTCAGAAAGGGACTATGTCCACTAAGATAGTCTTGGCAGTGAGTCATGACTAACAAGAAATGATGTTCCATGATTATGTGTGCATGCCACAAAGTTTCAAGTTTCATGTTATGATTATGGGGATCCCATTTTCACTTCTATGATTTATTCCATGTTAAGATATTATGATCTATTTTGCAGGTTATGATTTTCAAAAAGATATGATATGATTTTTATTTCCTTTATTTTCCCTTGCTGAGAATTTGAGCTCGCCCTTTTATGTTTTCTTTTCCCTAGGTCAGGAAGATGGATATTAAGTAGAATATTCTAAAAGGGACCCTAGATATGATGAAATAAATGGGAGACACTGTAGAAGATTTATGAACCAGTTGTTTATGTTTCCCAGTTTCTAAAGACACTATACCTATACGGTCCTTTGTGGTTTTGTCATATGTTGTAATAAGGGTGCTTCAATTTTGAATTATTAACAATGTATGTAAAGTATGGGTCGTTATAGTTGGTATCAGAGGAAAGGTGTAGTCAACCTTTGGAAACTAGGATGTGAAAGCCTTTGTAAGAACCATAAGGATAAGTCTAAGCATAGAACACAATCTTAGTGTTTTAGAAATGGCCATGAATACCCTAGGATAAGACCTTAAGTGTGAAATTTTATCCTTGATTATGTGGTTTTCCTATTATAATTAGTGCTTCTCACACTATTCTTCTTGGTTTTAGTCAATGGCTGGAACCCAAAGGAACCGTGTTAATGCGGAATGTGATGGGCAATGCAATGATTGTCCCCCTGAGCAACCAAATGATATGGGAGCTGGAATGAAAAATCTTGTAGCCATGCTCACACAACTTTCTCAAGCTATGAATCATGAAGGACTTCCAAACGAGCAAAGGAAGGAGCAACATTCTGTTGAATCCTTCATGAGGCAGCGTCCACCTTCTTTCAGCGGGTCTACTGATCCATTAGTTGTGAACAATGGATTAGTACTACTGAAAAGATATTTTCAGTTCTTCAATGTTCTGAACATGATAAAGTCATCCTAGCAGTGTATCGTTTGGAAGGAGATGCTGATCAATGGTGGAATCTTATTAATAATACGAGGCAAAGGGATGAAATTGAGTCTATGGAATGGGACGAGTTCAAGAACTTATTTTTCAATAAGTACTTCCCTCGTATTCTCCGAACAAAGATGGAGAAAGAGTTTCTTGAACTGAAGCAAAGGGATGATGAATCTGTTGGTACCTATGAAGCAAATTTTACAAGACTTTCAAGGTATGCTTCTGGTATTATTATCCAACCTGAGAGTAAGATCGATCGATTCTTTAGTGGCTTAAAACCAAGTCTTCGAAGGGCGTTAGCCATAAGGGACATCAATAGCTACGAGGAAATCATTCGATGTGCTCTCAAAGTCGAGATGGAGATTGGAGTTACCCATCAATCACATGGGTTTGATAAGAAGAGGAAGATGGAATTCAAAGGAAAATCTAAAGAGCACACTGAAAAGAAGATGAGCTTTCCCTTATGCTCAAAGTGTGGAAAGAAACATCTAGGGAGTTGTCTTAAAGGGACAAGTAAATGTTTTAAATGTGGAAAGGAAGGTCATCGGGAATTTGAATGCCGCGATAATGGGAAGAAGATGTCTAATGACGCAAACAAAGGAAGGGATACACAGAATGAACCTACTACACTTCAATGTTTCAAGTGCAAGGAGATGGGGAATTATTCCAATCAATGCCCAAATCCAAGGGTTGATGATGATGGTCGACGTCAACAAAATCTTAAGGCTAAAGACAAAGGAAAGTCACATGCAATTTATATCAGCGATGTGGAGTATGATAACGAAGTGGTGAAAGGTACACTTACCATCCACTCTAAAGTAGCAAATGTTTTATTTGATTCTGGATCCACCCACTCTTTTATTTCTGAAAAATTTTCTAAGGGTATCACCGTATTACCTCAACAATTAGATGTTGAGTTAGCTGTGACAACACCTAATGGCACAACAGTCGCATCAAAAGTTTATAATTCTTCTCCGATCGAAGTTTGTGGGAAAGTGCTTCCTGCAAATCTTGTGATCCTACCTTTAGTGGAATTTGATGTGATTGTTGGCATGGATTGGCTTTCTCTACATGGAGCTCATATCAATTTCCAAAGAAGGGAAGTCACATTTCATATTCCAGATCAATCTATGATCGTCTATCAATGCAATAATGAACATAACCTTCCAGTGGAAATTTCATCCATCTTATGGGTATTGATTCCACTAAATGAAGGTTATTTATCTCAAATGGTTGGTGAGAAACTCACGATTAAGAATATGCACATTGTATGGGAGTTTGATGATGTCTTTCTGGAGGAATTACCGGGTCTTCCACCAAATCGTGAAGTTGAGTTTTCAATAGAACTCGTACCAGGTGCTTTGCCAATTTCAAAGACACCTTATAGAATGGCCCCAATTGAGTTGCAGGAATTGAAGAAGAAACTCCAAGAGAATCTTGATAAGGGATTCATACACCCTAGTGCGTCACCTTGGGGAGCACCTGTTCTATTTGTTAAGAAGAAAGATGGATCAATGAGACTCTGCATTGATTATCGAGAACTTAACAAGATCACTATCAAGAACAAATATCCTCTCCCACGCATTGATGACTTATTTTACCAACTACGCGGAGCTCAATATTTTTCCAATATTGATCTTCATTCAGGGTATCATCAATTAAGGGTCAAAAGGGAGGATATACCAAAGACGGCTTTCCGTACAAGGTATGGACACTATGAATTTATAGTGATGCCATTTGGTCTTACTAATGCCCCTGCAATATTCATGGATCTAATGAATAGAGTCTTTAGAGACTATCTTGATCAATTTGTGGTAGTCTTTATAGACGATATTCTTGTCTATTCAAAGGGCAAGGAAGAGCATGAAGATCACTTGAGAATTATATTGAAGACCCTGAGAAAGGAGAATCTTTATGCCAAATTTACCAAGTGTGAATTTTGGCTTCAAAAAGTTGCATTTTTGGGTCACATAATCTCAAAAGAGGGGATATCTGTGGATCCAGCAAAAACAGAGGTAATCGAAAGATGGTCAAGACCAACAACAGTAACTGAGATCCGAAGTTTTCTTGGTTTGGCTGCATATTATCGACGTTTTGTAAAAGATTTTTCACGATTATCTAATTCACTCACCAAGTTGACTCGGAAAGGAGTTAAGTTTGTTTGGACAGAGGAATGTGAAGAGAATTTCAAGGAGTTGAAAAGAAGGTTATCCAGTGCACCTGTGCTCACACTGCCTTGTAGTGGAGAAAGGTTTGTGATCTATAGTGATGCATCCAAGAAGGGATTGGGGTGTGTTCTTATGCAAAATGATATGGTTATAGATTATGCCTCACGACAGTTGAAAATCCATGAGAAAAATTACCCAACACATGATTTGGAGTTGGCTGCGGTAATCTTTGCATTAAAGATTTGGAGGTATTACCTTTATGGTGAAAGGTGTGATATTTATACAGATCATAAAAGTTTAAAGTATATTTTCACACAAAAGGAGTTGAATATGCGTCAAAGAAGATGGTTGGAGCTGATTAAGGATTACGACTGCTCAATCCATTACCACCCTGGGAAAGCAAACAAGGTGGCAGATGCATTAAGTCGACAAGACCATGCTAGTTTATCCATGATGAGGATCACAAAAGATCCAATATTTATGGATTTACAAAGGATGGATCTTGGAATTATAATGGAAGGGGAAAAATCTTATCTTTCTCAAATGAATGTTCAACCATCTATACATGTGAAGATTAAAGAGGCACAGAAAGAAGATGTCGAGTTACAAAAGAAGGTGAGAAATGTTCCTGAATTCAACCTTGATTGTGATGGGATAATAAAGTTCAGGAATCAGGTTTGTGTTCCTCCCATCCCCGAATTAAAGGAGCTGCTGGATGAGGCTCATAGTTCATCATTTTCTATTCATCCTGGAAGCACGAAGATGTATAGGGACCTGAAGGAGTACTTCTGGTGGGATGGCATGAAAAGAGATGTTGCTAAATATGTCTCTCGATGCTTGGTTTGTCAACAAGTTAAATCTGAGAGACAGAAGTCTAAGGGGATGTTACAACCATTACCCATACCCGAATGGAAATGGGAAAACATCACTATGGACTTTGTCACAGGACTTCCTAAAACATCCAAAGGAAATAATGCTATTTGGGTCATAGTTGATCGTCTTACAAAGTCTGCACACTTCATTTCTATTAGAGAGGATTTCTCTATAGATAATATTGCCAGGATATATGTAAAGGATGTGGTAAGATTGCATGGAGTACCACTTTCTATTATATCTGATCGGGATCCGAGATTTACCTCGAAGTTCTGGCGAAGTCTTCAGCATACTCTGGATACAGAGTTGAGTTTCAACATTGCTTATCATCCCCAGATAGACGGTCAGTCTGAAAGAACAATTCAAACCCTAGAAGATATGTTGAGAGCTTGCTCTATGGATTTCAAAGGAGGTTGGGATCAACACCTACCTTGGGTGGAATTTTCTTATAATAATAGCTTTCACTCCAGTATTCAGATGGCTCCTTATGAAGCTCTCTATGGAAAGAAATGCAGGACTCCAACTTGTTGGGATGAAGTTGGGGAAAGAAAGCTATTAGGACCTGATCTCGTTGATGAAATGGCAGAAAAGGTCATATCTATTCAACAACACATAAGAGCAGCTCAGAGTCGACAGAAAAGTTATGCCGACAACCGAAGAAAAGACCTAGAGTTTGAAGTGGGTGATAAAGTGTTCATACGAATATCTCCCAGGAAGAGGGTTATGAGATTTGGAAAGAAGGGGAAGTTGAGCCCTAGATATATCGGTCCTTTCGAAATACTGAATCGTGTTGGGAAGGTAGCTTACCGATTGGCGCTTCCACCGAATCTCTCTCAAGTTCACGATGTGTTCCATGTATCTCTCCTGAGAAAGTACATACCAGATCCTTCACATGTACTCAGCTCAGAAGTTGTACCGCTGGAGCAAGATCTTTCTTATGAAGAACAGCCGATAGAGATTCTGGATCTTTGCGAAAAAGTCCTACGAAACAAGACCACTCGCTTGGTGAAAGTTTTATGGATGAACCACCAATTAGAAGAAGCTACTTGGGAGCTTGAGGATATGATGAGGGAGTGGTATCCTCATCTGTTTGTTACAAAGTGACGAATTTTGAGGGCGAAATTCTTTTTAAGGGGGGTAGAATGTAACACCCGAGATTTTTATGAGTAAT
Organism: Viscum album; assembly: GCA_963277665.1. NCBI lineage: Eukaryota > Viridiplantae > Streptophyta > Magnoliopsida > Santalales > Viscaceae > Viscum > Viscum album. Next base: position 1,711,396,097 of record OY728157.1, on the reverse strand, counting down.
ATTTTGTTTTTATATATCATCAAAGGAATCATTCACTACACACTTTCTTGGCTTACTTTACACGCAATCACGACCTTCCTCGATAGCTTGCGTCGTACGCAATACCGAGTTTCACTAAACAACGATATGCTATTAAAATATTATTAAAACTAGCCGTTATGAATAGTAATAACCACTTTTTGAAATTTTATAAATTGTATTTTTCAAAATGGACTTCATTTTTGGATTCGGAATACCGAAATTAGCCTAGGGTAAAATTTTGGTATTTTTCTGAAAACTATCAATTTTTGATGAATAGTGAAACCACTATGTGGTAGGTTAAAAACTGAATTTTGTATAAAACTTAATTTTACCGCTTCTGTGAATGGAATTTCGAAAATCCAACAGACACGGTTGATATCAGTAAGTAAAATGTGGTTCAATGAGATAAAAATAATTTTTTGGTGAATAGTAACTTTTTATTTTTTTTACCGCGGTTAATAGTAAATAGGGTAACTAAGGGTAAATATGATATTACTATTACCCTAACACATGTCCTAATTCTATTGGATAAGTTTATTTCGACCAAAAACAAACTTAGGAATAATATATGACCATTTAGGCCCACTTGGGTTAGATTAGGACATTTATTATTAATTTATTTAAAGAAGGGTTAAAATAGTTAAAATCAAAGTATAATAAGTAAATCATTTTTACTATGGGGTTATACATGAGATAAATTAGACTATAAATATTCATTGGAAATCTAAAAAGATTTTCTAGATAATGGTATTTTATTTGTAATTTTTAGACATTAAATAATTTAATTTATTTATGACACAATGATGATGCAGTAATTATCTTATTAGTGAAATATTGACATAATTGATGTTATAAACACCAAAATAAATGTAATTTGAGACTTTTTATGAATTCCACTAATTTTCTAGGTAACTATGATATATTATTGTTGATTTAATCAACTTGGTTTGAACATATAATTCTGTTATGACTTTCACAAAAATCATATATCAAATAGTGTCAAAATTGACACAAAATAGTTTTTAAATCAAATATTATATTACTAATTGTTATTTTATTCCTAAATATCTAAGGTTCTTCCAAATGACTTAGATAAGGATATATATATTAATAATAAACAATTTTGGGTTCGTTTGGCATGTTATAGTAAGTGTATTAACCATATAGTGAAAGAAAACAAAAAGACACGGTAAAAGTTAAATTATTTAACTTAGAGGTAAATCTAATTGATAAGGTTAAAATAATACCCTAAACTTGTCTAAATCCTATTGGTTGATATTATTTCGACCCATCCCCACTTTAGCTTCGAAATAAGACCCTTTGGAACCATTATAAACCGATTTTGACTTTAATATAAAATAATATTTTGAGATATTCCTAAGGTTCCCCTCTCCTCCCTTATAAAAGGGCACCTCCTCCCCCTCCTCCTCGCACCAATTTGAGCACTCAAGCTCGGCCAACCCCTGCCATTTTATCCTCTCCACTTCCCTAGAATAATCCTAGAGGTCCTTGTCTTCTTCAAAGACCAATCTTAGTTCCCTAAGTGGAGGATTCAAAGAGGCGTTCCAAAGAAGAGGTAATATCCATTACCGATCTTTTCAATTTCTTTCTTCTTCAACTTCTTCTTCATTAGTTGTTTCATGATAAAGTAATAACATCAGTATTACTTACATACTGATATTTTATTATATATATGAAACAACCCTAATTCACCTTCTATCCATCCTACGGAAAAATGAAATCACCGCGCGTGCGTACGTGCGGAATACCGTCTCCACGCCGTGGTGTAATCTATTTTCCACCATCACCTTACAAGGATAGGTATAATGGTGTAATGAGTAACTATTTATGATTATTATAAATTAATATTGATACTGAAATAATATATATATACTCCAATACAGTTCCACGATCATAGGAACGATATCATCACTCGTGCGTACGTACGGAATACCGTCTCCACGATGTGATGTGACTCGTTCTACATGATCATCATTACATAGTAATTATATAAATGAATTGAATGAATAAATATGATATATGTTACACTAATACCATTATGGATATAAGGTATTTATAACCTTAAAAGAAGAATAAAAATTTATTCGGCAAAACACGCATAAGAACAAAAGGCAATAAGGACCCGAGTAACAAGTAACAATGAAATATTACTAACAAGAAGCTAAGAATATGACCATATATGATATCATATCAATATTTATGATTATGGAATAAGTCAATAACATTATTTAAACCATTATACAGGATCTTCGGACACGTACAAAGCAAATAGGACCTAAGGTAAGGGAAAGATCACAATCTCATTTTTATCCGAGATTGTTTATACCTTGGAATTTACTGGGGTGTATTTTATCATCCACATCCATGATTCCTCAATATGTAATATTTATATCCTTATAAAATAGTTTATATTCAGTTTTACCCTTCGGTAAATTTTTATTAAAGGATATGAAAGGAATATTTTGTCATTTTTCGTACGAGGTACTTTTTTGACTTTTCCGAAAAAAGTACGAGAAGAATGTTTTTTTAACTTATACGGCATGAATGGATTTTTAAAACATTATTTCCAAGAAGCTTCCTTTACTAGTTTTCAAGTTTATTTTTAATCATCTTCTTTTATTTTAAAGTCGTATGACATGTTATGAAAGGAAAAATGTTTTTGAAGTAGAAAGGATATTTTCCTCAAGAATGGAGTTCAAGTATTTTATCAAATTTATTTTCCATCTAAGATAATAAAAGGGTTCTGTTTTTATCCCTATTATTACATGGATTTGATTATGTTGTGATGTAAATATTTTTATGAATTCCTTTATCTTATATGAATTGTTTTATGATATCATGATGTTTAAGAATTTCATTTTTATTACATGGGTTACGCTAAGATGTATGGTTTATGATTATGTGGCACACATAAGAAAGGATTAATTATAAGATGGGTGGGACCTATATATCCCTCCAATGCATTGGATAAAGATTTTGTATCTCATGAGATAGACATGGCTAGAACGGTAGGTTATACCGGTTCAGTGAAACAGGACTGGAACGAGGGTGACTCGGTTCAGAAAGGGACTCTGTCCACTAAGATAGTCTTGGCAATGAGTCATGACTAACAAGAAATGATGTTCCATGATTATGTGTTCATGCCACAAAGTTTCAAGTTTCATGTTATGATTATGGGGATCTCATTTTCACTTCTATGATTTATTCCATGTTAAGATATTATGATCTCTTTTGCAGGTTATGATTTTCAAAAAGATATGATATGATTTTTATTTCCTTTATTTCCCCTTGCAGAGCATTTGAGCTCAACCTTTTATGATTTCTTTTCCCCAGGTCAGGAAGATGGATATTAATTAGAATATGCTAAAAGGGACCCTAGATATGATGAAATAAATGGGAGACACTGTAGAATATTTATGAACCAGTTGTTTATGTTTCCCAATTTCTAAAGACACTATACCGATACAGTCCTTTGTGGTTTTTTCATATGTTGTAATAAGGGTGCTTCAATTTTGAAGTATTAACAATGTATGTAAAGTATGGGTCATTATAAGCAACTTTAAACATGAATTTAGTACGAGTCATGGCTAACAGCCAATATCGTTTCTCATAGTAGCACAAGCCAAGGCTAACCACCCAGACCGTTTTCCCATAATCTTCTCATGAGACATTAACTTTACCCAATGCATTGGAGCGCTATCTGGGCGCACCCATCTAATCTTATTCATGTATATGCTTGCCAAATAAATAATCTCACATAATCAATCATACATAAACATAAGAGTACCCAAGGAAAGAAATGGACACACAATCACGTCATGAAGCATAATAAAAAGGGATGTAACATACAAGAATCCATGAAAGAAAGGATTTAAATCACAAATAGACATTAATAATGTATAAAGGAATAAATCATGACAACAGATTACAAAATTAAGTGATAACATGTAAAAATAGTTTTTCGGAATCTTTGAGTCAAAACATTTTAGTGCGGTTTAAGAAAACATTGAATATCTCTTGAAACAAAAATAAGCATAATATTTTTTATAAAACCAGTAGTAAACCAGGAGGTTTTTAATAATAAATAGACTGATTTTATATAGAAAAAGGTGACTTAAAACAGAGTATAGAGTACACTTGATAATAGTAAGGAATTCAGGAAGTTCCCTTAAAACTGGTTCACTTATTGGGAAGTAATGAGGATAGAATCACTTAAAAGCATGAATATCCCCAAAAAAGAGTGATGAAAGAGTCATGATAAATAATCTTGTAACATTCACACAACATTTAGGGTACGCACATGAAAATATAAGATAACACAATTTTGGTAGAAAGGTAGATAACACAACCCGAACGAATAAAAGAGGTTCGGGTAGAATTCATTACGGATTATCGGCATGGTATCAAGAGTACTTGAGGGGAATTAGTGAGAGAGGAAAGGGAATTATCATCAATTATACAAAAATAGGTTAGTATGGGGGATGTTTGAAATCATACCCCATAATTAATAATTACACATAACATGTCCTAACATAGTGAACAATCTTGAATAAGGGTGAAATTGAGAGGATCTCTTACCTTAGGTCTGTTGGTGTTCTCCAATTGATATTAATGACCTGAATAGTAAAATTAGGTTTGTTAAAAAATAGTTCCAGAACATTATATAAAATTAAAATATTCAATATAACCTATTTAATTTCATTTATACCCATTTTGATTGATTACAAAGTTCAATTTCATTGTTCGGGTCCGTTTGTTTCATTTGTTTTAATGATAGGTTCAATTGTATTTAAGTTCAAATAAATTGTAAGATGAAAGTGGTTTTACAGAATTGAAGTTATATAAAATTAGTGTACATCCAGTAGGTTACATGGTTACAAAATTAATTTGGTTAATTAGAGTTAAAGAGAACCTTTACATTAAACATTAATGATAAACACTTGAATTAATTTTAACGATTTTGCCCATAATTGACTTGTTTTGTATTACTATTTTATATCATGAGTGTAAGAGGATTAAAGAACCTTAAATAGGACATATAACATATATAATAATCTGGTTCAACCATAACATAAATGGTTTCATGACAAGAAATAAAATGATAAAAGAATTTGAAAACACATTATCCACGATGTCGGTAATTTGACACATCACAGATGATGTTTTAATTCTAGAACGTGAGGGATTGGAGGAGAAGCATGATGGTTGAAATTTTCCATAAACATGATTAGAATCCAGAATATATGAGATTATGTATCTTTCATGCCTTTTGGATAAGGGAAGGGGAAGAGGGTATAAGAAAATAAAGAATATGAAAACAAAACACATGAAAACGAAAGAGGGTTCTTACCCTTTGATCTTCTCTCTTTGAGACTCCTCTTAGGGTCTTTTATTTTGGACTTTTGGAAAGAACCACAAGCCTTGGTTGTGGGGAAGGATATTGGGAGGGTATTTGGGCAGAATTTTGGCTAAGAAAAAGGCTTGAGAGGTGTGAGGGAAAGAGGTAAAGAGAGGGGGTATTTATAGTGAGGGAGGAGAGGGTTTTCCTAGTAGTTTATTAATTTCCCTAAAGACAAGGAATAGTGATGATTCCTTGACCAAAAATAGTAAATTTATCATGTGAATCCGAACCAATTGGGGTTACATCAGTAGAACATCATAATTACAACATAATTAAGGTATTTTTCTTATTTTGGGAATTATCGTATTTCACTATTCATCAAAATTTCAAGTATTTTAGAAAAATCCCAAAAATTCACACTAACCATTTTTTGATGTGTAGAATCCAAAAATGAAGTCCATTTTTCATAAATAATTTTTTAAATATGACTATTTTAATATTTAATTAAAATAATAATTTATTATCAAACCCAGTTTTAAAACATTCATTAACTCATTCTAAAATATAGGTATATCATACTTCCAAATTGAATGTTATTTTTATACCACCATAGGGGAGTTTACTATCCATTAGGGTATATCAATATTTATAAGGGTATGTTACTATTCATTAGGGTTGGTTACTATTCACAAAAAAATAATTTTTGTTTTATTAGAATCTAAAAAACATCTTGAACACAAAAATGTATGCCAGATTTTTGAAATTTCAAACATAGAAGTGACAAAATTATGTTTGAAGGTCACTTATCAATTAGTAGTGCATTATGTTGTTCTTTCATGATATTTTATGACATAAATATAAGTAGGTAATTTCCATCTAAAAACTTTGGGTCGTTACATTCTTCCCCCCTTATGAAATTTTTCCCTCGAAATTTCGTTTCACATACTAAGCCAAAATAAGTACAGGTAGTTTTCCTTCATTATTTCCTCCAATTCCCACGTTGCTTCCTCAAACATATGGTTCCTCCACAACCCTTTTACAAGATGTGATGTCCTGTTTCATAGAACCTTATCTCTCCTATCCAGAATCTTTACTGGCTGCTCGTCATAGGAGAGATCATCTTCCAGCTGCACCACCTCTGAGTTTAGTACATGTGAGGGATCAAGTATGTACTTTCTCAAGAGTGATACATGAAATACATCTTGAACTCGAGCCATATTCGGTGGAAGTGAAAGCTAATAGGGTAGGGTTCCTATGCGTTCAAGGATCTCAAAGGGTCCAATATACCTTGGGATTAGCTTCCCTTTCTTCCTAAATCACATGACTCTCTTCCATGGAGATATTCTAAGGAAGAATTTGTCTCCAACGTCGAACCCCAAGTCTCTTCAACGGTTGTCAGCATAGCACTTTTTCTGAATTTGAGTAGCTTTCATGTGTTTCTGGATGAATTGAACCTTCTCTATCATCTCTTGATCAAGATCCGGTCCAAGTAGCTTTATTTCTCTAACTTCATCCCAACATGTTGGATTTCTACATCGCTTTCCATACAAAGCTTCATATGGAGACATTTGAATACTCGAGTGGAAGCTATTATTGTATGAGAACACAACCAATGGGATATGCTGATCCCATCCACCATTAAATTCTAGACAGCAAGCTCTAAGCATATCTTCAAGCATCTGAATAGTTATTTCAGACTGGCCATCAGTTTGGGGGTGATAGGACATGATGAAATTTAATTCAGTACACAAAGAATGTTGAAGGCTCCTCCAGAATTTAGATGTGAACCATGGATCATGGTTAGAGACAATTGAGAGTGGAACACCGTGCAGTCTCTCCACTTCCTTCACATATAAATTTTCAAATTGTTCAAGTGAAAGATATTCCCGAATAGTGATGAAATGGGATGTCTTGGTGATTCATTCAACCAAAACCCATATCGCATTATTTCCCTTCGACTTCTTCGGGAGACCCGTGACAAAGTCCATAGTAACATTTTCTCATTTCCACATTGGTATAGGCAATGGCTGCATCATACCTTTGGACTTTTGTCGCTCATCATTAACTTACTGATATACCAAGCTCCTTGATATATATTCCACAATATCCTTCTTCATGTTATCCCACCAGAAGTATTCTCGGAGATCACGGTACATTTTGGTACTCCCAAGATGGATAGAGAAGGTCAATCTTTGTGCATCATTCAATATCTCCTTCATTATATATAGGTTATATGGTACACATAATCGTGTCCCAAATCTTACAACTCCTTCCTCATCAATTTTGAAATCAGAGGATTTCCCATTTTTAACAACTTCCACCCTTTTGGGAATTTCCACATCCTTTCTTTGCGCAACCTTTATTTTCTTCATGATGGAAGGATGAGAAATCATTTGAGAAAGGATTGATGATGTTCCTCCCTTAATTATTCCCATATCCATCCTTTGAAAATCTAAGAAGATTAGATCCTTTTCTATTCTCATCATTGATAAAGATGATGGATTCTTTCTACTTAGAGCATCTACCACCTTGTTTTCCTTACCGGGATGGTAGTGGATTGAGCAGTCATAATCATTGATGAGCTCTATCCATAATCGTTGGTGCATATTAATCTCTTTCTGTGTGAATATATATTTGAGACTCTTGTGGTCTGTATATATCTCACATGTTTCCCCATAGAGATAATGCCTCCAGATTTTCAAGGCAAAGATCACAGCCGCTAACTCCAGATCATGCGTCAGATAGTTTTGCTCATGTATTTTCATCTGCCTTGAGGCATAGGCTATCACTTTATAATTTTTCATCATCACACAACCTAATCCCTTCATAAAAGCATCACTATACACCACAAATAGTTCCCCACTGGTAGGGAGAGTGAGTATTGGCACAGTGATAAGCCTCTTTTCAACTCATTGAAACAGTCTTCACAATCCTGTGTCTAGAGCAACTTTACTCCCTTCCGTGTCAGCTTAGTCATTGGGTTTGAAAATTGTGAAAAGTTATTCATGAATTGTCAATAATACACAGATAGACCCAAAAAGCAATAGATCTCGATTATAGAAGTAGGTTTGTGCCACTCTTCAATTTCCTTCGTCTTGGAAGGGTCCACATATATCCCTTTGCTGGTGATAACATGCACCAATAATGATACTTCCTCCATCCAGAACCCACATTTACTATACTTTGCATACAAATTATCCCTTCGCAAAGTCTTTAACATAGTTTCCAAATGCTCGTCATGTTCCTCCGTGCTCTTGGAGTATATCAGAATATCATCAATAAAGACTACCACAAATTTTTTGAGGTAATCTCTAATGACTCTATTCATTAGATCCATGAAAATAGATGGAGAATTAGTAAGTCTGAATGAAATCACTATGAACTCATAATGTCCATACCTCGTTCTAAAGGCAGTCTTGGGAATATATTCCTTCCTCACCTTTAGTTGGTGATATCCTGACCGAAGGTCCACCTTAGAGAAATAACTGGCCCCATGTAGCTGATCGAACAAGTCATCTATTCGTGGAATGGGATACTTGTTCTTTACTGTGATTTTATTGAGCTCATGATAATGAATGCAGGGGCACATTGACCCATCCTTCTTCTTGATGAAGAGGACTGGAGCACCCCACGATGAAGCACTTAGGCATATAAAACCCTTCTCCATATTCTCCTGTAACTGCTTTTTCATCTCTTCTAGCTCTACGGTGGCCATTCTGTAAGGTGTCTTTGAGAATGGCAGATATCTAGGGATAAACTCAATTGAGAACTCAACCTCTCGGTCAGGAGAAAGACCGTGAAACTCTTCAGGGAATACATTAGTGTAATCCCTCATGATGGGCATGTCTTCAAGCATGATTCTCTCCTTCGTCTCAATAATTTGAGCTATATATGCATGCTCATAAGGAAGAAATATCCACACTTGAGATGATGATTCGAAAGGAAATTGATCTTCCTCCTTGCAATTGTAAATAATTAGAGGATGCTATGGGATGTGAAGAGTAATCTCCCTTTCCCGGTAGTTGATGTTGTCCTTGTAAAAAGATAGCCAATCCATGCCCAAGATAGCATCAAATTCCACTAAAGGAATAATGACACGATTTTCTAGGAGGTTCAGTCCACAAAAATTAACTGGGGAGGAGTTATAAACCATGGATGAAATAATTTCCCCATTCACTGTTCTCACAAATAACTATTCCTCCAAATTTTGAGGTGGTGTTTGAATAGTTCTACTAAACTTGCATGATATGAAAGAATGAGTAGAACCAGAATCAAATAGTATGTTCGCTATTCTTGAATGAATAATAAGCATACTTGTCACCACATATTTTTCCGGCTCCACCTCAGTAGTAGTGATAGCCTAAGTCCTTCCTTGTTTCCTTGGAGGTTGTTGCTGATTTCCTCCAACAATGCTCAGCTTAGGGCAATTGATCCCATAATTCCCAATATCCTTTCAGTTATAACACTGCAATGTAGGTGGATTATTGATCTGAACATTCCTTTTTTCTTCAACATTAGCGGGATTTTTCATACCCCTTCGGCAGTTCTTGGCCAGATGACCAAACTTTCCACATTTGAAGCAATTTGTGGTTCCCTTCAGACAGTTACCAGGAAGCTTCTTCCCACAATTTTTGCAAAGGGGAAAGTTATGATCCCTTCCATCATGGTATTAGTTTGATAGAGAAACCATGATGTTTTCCATTTTCCGCTTCTTGTCACTGGGCCCATGAGACCACTGAGAGTCTCCAATCTCCATTTCTACCTTGAGGGAACCACAGACAATGTCCTCATAACTGTCAAAGTCTCGAATCACCAATTCTTTTCATAGACTTGGATTTATTCCACTAAAGAAGCGATGCACTTTGCTTTTTGTGTTTAGGACAAAGCCAGAGGCGTACCTTGAAAGCCTTGTAAATTTTGCATCATGCGCCCCGATGGACTCATCTTCCTTCTTATTGAGTCCGAGGAACTCTCTTTCCCTCTTGAGACAGAGGGTTTGAGGAAAATATTTGTTGAAAAACATCCTCTTGAATTCCTCCCAATCCATGGAATCAATTTCCTTTTGGGACTTCGTATTTTTGATCAGTTTCCACCACTGATCAGCTTCCCCATCAAAACGATTGACTGCCAGTACAACTTTCTCTTCTTCCGAGAACTGGAGGACAGAGAAAATATTTACAATGGAGTTAATCCATTGTTCAGTGAGGAGGGGATCTGGAGACCCACTAAACATGGGAGGCCTTTGCCGTATGAAGGATTCTACGAAAACATTCTCTTTCCATGGAGGAGGGGGACATTCCATCTGATTCAAGTTATTATTCATAACTCGTGCCAGCTGAGCAAGTACTACCATGAAGTTTTGAGCACCCGCTTCCATCACATCAGGAATTTCATTAGGGGAATCATCATATTTCCAATCCCATTGGTTGTTGGAACATGTTCATCTATTTCCTGACATTAACTAAGAAATAGAATGTATAATTATAGGTCTTGAATACTTAACTATTGATTCTAGAAAGGAAACTTTGAACATTAAAGGATAAAATTATTAAGAATAAGTACATCCTAACCTGTGATTCCTTAGGTTTATATATAGGTTATCCTCAATCTATTTATTAACTTATATTCTTATGGTCTTTTTATCTTAATAATGTTTTTTACTGAGGTCGTGAATCTACCAAAGCATATCCCCCAGGAGTGTTGTAACCAAGAGTGCAGCAAGGCCCGTTGTCGTGCCCCAGTTCCCGTTCAAGTCTAGCTCAAAGCGGTGTTTTCGGGTTTACCCCTACGATAAATTTGTGCCAGAGCTGCATATACATACTCGTATCAAGATAGGGATGCATTTTATTGATAAAACACTTACTCAATACTCACCAAAATTCGGGAATGTTTTCTAATACTTAGTCTCATCCTTAAGGTTCTCACTAAGGTGCTCGATTCCTAATCTCCAAAAATAACTAGACCATACTCTGATACCAACTATAGCGACCCTAGCCTTTTACACATAACATTTCATTATTTTAAACATAATTCATCATCAGAGTACAAGCCAAGGATCATTAAGTCTAGTGTCTTGGAAGACTAGGTACATATATCACAAGACATGGGGCTAAAAACACTTCTTTATTTAATCTTCATAATGAGCTCCTACCTTCCATTGAGCCCTTACATCTGCATAGGGTACCCTGGGGAAAAAATGAACAAAGGGATGAGCTAAAAAGCCTGGTGAGTGAAAGAACATAAGAATAAACTTTACGCACATGAGTTACGAGGCTTGACATAATGATATTGGAAGCATTGAACATATGGAATCATAAAATAAAAACATGGGATCATAAAAACATGGAATAAAATAATCATGGGATCATATAATCATGATATTATATAATCAAAGTCTCAAACAGAGGTGGCAGTAACTTTAATCTTGACTTTAGAACGAGTCAAGGCAAACCGCCAATCTCTTTTCCCATAGTAGCACAAGCCAAGGCTAACCGCCCGGACCGCTTGCCCATAATAATCTCATGAGACATTAACATTACACAATGCATTGGAGTGATATCTGGGCACACTCATCTAAGCTTATTCGTGTATATTATTTCCACATAAAGAATCTCACATAATCAGTCATACATAAACATAAGAGTACCCAAGGAATAAAATGGACACAGAATCACATCATGAAACATAATAAAAAAGGACGTAACATAGAAGCATCCATGAAAGAAAGGAATTAAATCACAAATAGACATTAATAATGTATAAAGAAATAAATCTTGACAAGATATAACAAAATGAAGTGAAAACATGTAAAAATAGTTTTTAGGAATCTTTGAGTCAAAACATTTTAGTGCGGTTTAAAAACACATCAAATATCTCTTAAAACGAAAAGTGGCATAATATTTTTTATAAAAACATAAGTAAACTAGAAGTTTTTTCATAATAAATAAGACTCATTTTATAAAGACAAAGGATACTGAAAATAGAAGATATAGTACAGTTGATAATAGGAAAGAATTTGGGAAGTTCCCTTAAAAGGGGTTCACTTATCGGGAAGTAATGAGGATAGAATCACTTAAAAGCTTGAATATCCTTGAAATAGAGTGATGAAAGAGTCTTGATAAATAATCTTGGAACATGTACACAACATTTATAGTATGAACATGAAAAGATAATATACCATCATTTTGGTAGAAAGGTAGATAAGTCAACCTGAAGGAATAAAAGAGGTTTAGCTAGAATTCATTACGAATTATCGGCATGGTATCAGGAGTACTTGAGGGGGATTAGTGAGAGAGGAAAAGGAATTATCATCACTTATACATAAATAGGGCAGTATGGTGTAGGTACGAAATCATACCCCATAATTAATAATGACACACAACATGTCCTAACATAGTGAACAATCTTGAATAAGGGTGAAATTGAGAGGATCCCTTACCTTAGGTCTGTAGGTGTTCTCCACTTGATATTAATAAACTGAATAGTCAAATTAGGTTTATTAATCAATAGTTCCATAAACTTATCTAAAAGTAAAAGATTCAGTGTAACCATTTTAAGGTCATTTATACCCATTTTGATTGATTACAAGGTTCAATTTCATTGTTCGGGTCCGTTTGTTTCATTTGTTTTAATGATCGGTTCAATTGTACTAAGGATCAAATAAATTTTAAGATGAAAGTGGTTGTACAGAATTGAAGTTATATAACATTAGTGGACATCTATTAGGTTACATGGTTACAAAATTAATTTGGTTAATTAGAGTGAAAGAGAACCTTTACATTAAACATTAATGATAAACACTTGAATTAATTTTAACGATTTTGCCCATAATTGACTTGATTTGTTTTATTGTTTTATATCATGAGTATAACAGGATTATAGAACATTAAATAGGACATATAACATATATAATAATCTTGTTCAACCATAACATAAATGGTTTCATGACCAGAAACAAAATTATAATAGAATTTGAAAACACATTATCCATGATGTGGATAATTTGACACATCACAGACGATGTTTTAATTCTAGAACGTGATGGATAGGAGGAGAAGCATGATGATTAAAATTTTCCATAAACATGATTAGAATCCAAAATATATGATATTATGGAGCTTTCATTCCTTTTAGATAAGGTAAGGGGAAGACGGTATAAGAAAATAAAGAAAATGAAAACAAAACACTTCAAAACGAATGAGGGTTCTTACCCTTTGATATCCTCTCTTTGAGACTCCTCTTAGGGGATTTGATTTTAGACTTTTTGAAAGACCAGAAAGCCTTGGTCGTGGTGAAGGAGAATGGGAGTGTATTTGGGCAGAATATTTTCTAGGAAAAAGGCTTCATAGGTCTGAGGGAAAGAGGTATGGAGAGGGTGTATTTATAGTAAGGGAGGAGAGGGTTTTCCCAATTGTTTATTAATTTCCCTCAAGAAAAGTAATAGTGACGATTCCTTGACCAAAAATAGTAAATTTATCTTCTAAATCTGAACCAATTGAGCTTACATAAGAAGAACATCATCATGACTTCATAATTAATGTATTTTTCTTATTTTTGTGAATTATCGTATTTCACTATTCATCAAAATTTCAATAATTTCAGAAAAATCCCAAAAATTCACCCTAACCATTTTTCGATGTGTAGAATACAAAAATGAAGTCCATTTTTCAAAATTAATTTCCTAAATATGATAATTTTAATATTTAATTAAAATAATAATTTATTATCAAAACGAGTTTTAAAACATTCATTAACTCATTCTAAAATATAGGTATATCGTACTTCCAACATGAATATTATTTTCATACCACCATAGCTGAGGTTACTATTCATTAGGTTATATCACTATTCATAAGGGTATGGTAATATTCATTAGTGTTGGTTACTATTCAACAAAAATTATTTTTGTTTTATTAGACTCCAAAAAAACATCTTGAACACAACCGTGTATGCCATATTTTCAAAATTCCAAACAAAGAAGTGACAAAATTATGTTTAAAGGTCACGTATCACTTAGTAGTTCATCATATTGTGCTTTCATGAGATTTTATGACATAAATATAAGTAGGGAATTTTCATTTAAAAACATTGGGTCGTTAAAATCGTTATGTCTAGTGTCTTCGTAGACTAGATACATAAAACACAATACATGGTTGTAAAAAAATCATATTTATTTAATCTCCATTGAGAGCTCCTAACATCCTTTGAGCCCTTACATATGCATATTGTACCCTAGGGAACTCATAAACAAAGGGATGATTTGAACATCCAAGTAATGGAATGGACATAAGTATACGTCTTAATAAAATGAGTTCGGAGGCATGACATAAAGATATACAAAACATGGAACATATAAAATCGTATCATATAAGCATGTAAGGGTGTAATTTTGGCTTGGCGGCCCGAAAGCCCAACAGGCCCGGCAAAGGCCGCATTGGGTCAGGCTGGGCTCGGGCCGCAGGTTCAGTGGGTTAGGCCTGGGTCTTTCCAGGCAAGCCAGGCCGGGCCAGCTCAAAAAATCCCGGCCCGCGGGCCCGCGCAAAGCCTGGCCCGCCTGCGGTAAAAAATATAATGGGGATCTGCAGGTAGGGGGATTTGATCCCCCTACCTCAAACTCCCAAGGCTGCGCCTGGACCAATTGGTTCAGGCGCTGCACCTGTAAATTAATCACAGGTATGTATATATAGATATATATATATATATATGTAGATCTATATATATATATATATATATATCTGGATATATCTATCTCTATATACATATATCTATATATACATATATCTATATATATACATATTTATCTATAGATATATGTATATATATATATCTATTTATATATATATATATATCTCAATATCTATATGTATATATCTATCTATATATACATATATCTATGTATATATATCTCTATCTATATATTTCTCTATCTATATATAAATCTATACATATATATATATATATATATATATATATATATATTAATATATATATCTCTATCTCTATATACATATATCTCTTTATATATCTGTATATATACATACATATATAAATACATCTATATATATATATCTACCTATATATCTACCTATATATCTCTATATACATGTATCTTTGTACATTTATATTTATCTATATATGTATCTATATATGTGTGTGTGTGTGTGTGTGTATTTCTACTTATATGTGCATATATCATTATATATTAACAACAAATGATATTATATATATACATATAATTATTAATATATATAATTATAATGTGTATATAAATATATATATACAATGATATATAATTATATATATAATAGTTTTTATATATAAACAAATCCATTAATAATATATATCAATTAAGTGTGGTTTTTAAAAATCCATTAATAATATATATGTGTTTGTGTGTGTGTGTGTGTGTGTTTATGTATATGTATATGATTTAATAATATATATATATATATATATATATATATATATATAAACAAAGCTATTAATAAATATATATATATATATCAATGATTTAATATTATATATATATAATAACTTGTTGTATATTAATAAAAAAATAAGTATGGTTTTTAAAAATCCATTAATAGTATATATATATATGTGTGTGTATATGTATATGTATATGATTTAATATATATATATATATATCAATGATTTAATATAATAGTGTATATGTATAAACAAATCCATTAATAATATATATCAATTAAGTGTGTTTTTTAAAAATCCATTAATAATATATATATATATATATATATATATGTATATGTATATGTATATGTATATGTATATGTATATGTATATGTTTATGTATATGTATATGTATATGTATATGTATATGTATATGTATATGTATATGATTTAATATAATATATTTATATATAAACAATGCTATTAATATATATCTATATATATCAATGATTTAATATTATATATATATAATAACTTGTTGTATATTAATAAAAAATAAGTATGGTTTTTAAAAATCCATGGATAATATATATGTGTGTGTGTGTATATGTATATGTATATGATATAATATAATATATATGTATATAAAAAAAGATATTAATATATATATATATATCGATGATTTAATATAATAGTGTATATATATAAACAAAGCCATTAATAATATACATCAATTAAGTGTGGTTTTTAAAAATCCATTAATAATATATATATGTATGTATGTATATGTATATGTATATGATTTAATATAATATATATATAAACAAATCAATATATATATATATATATATCAATGATTTAATATTATATATATATATAATAAATTGTTGTATATTAATAAAAAAAATAACACACTCGCCTACTGATGTTCGTACAAGTCCCTCAACTTTATTAATTTTTTTATGCACGTTGCAACATGCATAAATTATATATACTATACATATATAAATCTATTTAGAAAAATAATTAACTCACCCAATGATGTTCGCGCACACTCCAAATATATATATATATATAAACAAAGCCATTAACTCACCCAATGATGTTCGCGCACAGCCCCTAATTATTTTTTTACAATTTTCTCATATTATATATATATATAATAACTTATTATATATTAACAAAAAATAACTACTCACTAAATGATATTCGCACACCCCCAACCACATTATTTTTTTTAAAATATGATAAAACTTTCATATATTATATATACTATATATACATATATAAATTTATTTAGAAAAAAATTAACTCACCCATTGCTGCGCACCCGCTAAGGGTGTAATTTCAGTCCAGACAGGGCCGGGTCGGGTCTGCCCTGCAAAAAAAATAAAAAATGATTAAAAAATGTTTTAAATTAAACAAATGCTAAAAAATACTTTTAATAAATAAGTTAAAAAACTAAATGTAAAAAAACGTTTTAATAAATGATAAAAAACATTTAAACAACATCACTTTAAACTCATCATTCACTGCTGCACACCCTCCAATAAATCATTATTTTTTTAATTTGTACATAATATATATAAATTCACAGACATGTATAAATTTATTTTAAAAAAATAACATATTCACCCTCTGTAAAATGTCTTTACAAAAAACGTGTAAAATGTTTAAAAAAAATACATGTAAAAAATATGCGTTCAAAACAAATTTTTAAATTCAACGTCTAAAAATAAATGTAAAAAATTGTTTTAAACAAGTGTTAAAAAATGGTTTAAATAGAAATGTTTAAAATGTTTTTAAAACAAACATTTAAATTAATTTTTTTAAAACGAACACTTAAAAAATACATTTTACATTAAAATGTGAAAAAAAGTTAAATGTTTTAAAAAAATACTTGTAAAAAGCATGCATTTAAAAAAATTCAATTTTTTTTAAATTAATCATTTAAAAATAAATGTAAAAAAATGTTTTAAACAGATGTTAAAAAAACAGTTTAAATAAAAATGTTTAAATAAAAAATACTAACAAACGCTTAAAATTTATAAATAAGTTAAACATAAATAAATGTAATAAATGTTTTAAATAAATGTTAGAAAAACATTTAAATAATAAGGCTTTAAACTCACCCACGGCAGCTGCGCACCCCTCATTTTTTTAACAATTTGAAATTTATATATATATATATATAGACAAAAAACATATCCACCCACTATAAAATGTTAATAAAAAAATAAAATAAACATTTTTACAAAAAACATGCATTTAAAAATAAATGTAAAGAAACGTTTTAAATAAATGTTATAAAAATGATTAAATAAAAAAAATTAAGAGACAATTATTTTGAAAATAATAAAAGCCCACCACGACCCGATTTGAAAAAGCCCGGTCCGGCCCGAAAAAGCCCGGCCCGGCTCTGTCCGGGCCGGGCTGGGCCGAAATTACACCCCTATAAGCTTGTGATCATACAAATATGGAATCATATAAATGTGGTAGAAACATAAAACATGTATTTAGTAAGGGTCAAGGATAACCTCTTATCCCGTTTCCCATTTTAGTATAGGTCAAGGCTAAAAGCCAATCCCATTTCCCATTTTAGTACGGGTCAAGGCTAATCGCCAATCCCATTTCCCATTGCATATCATGAGACTTAACTTTACCCAATGCATTGGAGCACTATCTGGGTGCACCCATCTCTACATTTCCATGATAATTCTTACCACACAAATAATCATACATAATCAACAATACATAAACATAATGATACCCATGGAATCAATTGGGTACAACCATCATGACATAAAGCATAACCAATGAGTGTATCAAGAAAAGTGTCCATTAAAGAAAGGGATTAGAACATAAATGCACGTTCATAAGGTTAAATAGGCATATAACATGGTTGGTTGTGTGAAACGTAAGTGAGAACAGATAAGAAATGTATTTGAGAAATATTAGCATTAAAACATATTTGTGCGATTTTAAGGAAAATACTATAGAGCTTTTAAAATAGAAAAGAGGACAATATTTTATATAAAAATAGAATTGAACCATGAAGGTTTTAATAATAAAAAAATACTGATTTTATAAATACAATGGTGGCCTAAAATAGAGGATATAGGGTACACGAAATGGGGTACAAATTTGTGAAGTTCCCTTAAAACAGGTTTATTTTTCGGAATGTTCTAAGTATGGAATCTTTTAAAAACATGTATATCCACAAAAGAGAGTAATGAAAGGATATACATAAATGAATTTTTTAAAACTAAACATATTTTAGAGTATGATCATAAATATGAAAAATAATTCCATTTTGATATAATGAAATATAAGGAAACCCAAAATAACAAGGATGGTACTGGTAGAATTTGTTATAATTTATCGGCATCGTATCAGGTGTAACTAAGAGGGCTTGATGAGAGAGAAAAGGGGTTTTCTCATCACTTTGAAATCAAGAGGGAAGAATGGTGGAGGTGAGTAAACAAACCCCATCATTTGGGATTACACGTAAAATGGCATAGCATAGAGGAAAATCTTGATTTAAGAGTGAAATGGAGAGGATCCCTTACCTTAAATCCGTTGGTGTCCGCCAATTGTTATTAAAGACCCAAATAAACAAATTGGGTTTATTAATTAATAATTAAAGACCCTCTTCTTTATTTAATTTATTTATTATAATCATTTTATGTTCATTTATAACCGCTTTTATTTTTTTTGAGGTACAATTTTATTGTTTTGGATCATTTGTTTGGTGGGTTTTAATGACTGACTCACTTATATTCAAGTTTGGATAAATATGTAACATGAAATTGGTTGTCCAAATTTGATGTCATATTCTATTAGTGAAAATACAGTAGATTACATGGTTTTAAATTTAATTTGTTTACTTAGAGTGAAGTCAAATTATTATATAAAACCATAGTGACAACTATTTTTATTAATCGATGGGTTTGATTACAATGAACATGTTTTTCTTTATAAATCAATACCATTTGTACAAAAGTATTACAGAACCAAAATAGGAAATATTACCTATAAAATAATCAGGCTCACCCAAAACACAAATGTTTTCATAAACAAAATGAAATATAATAATAGAAATTGATAAACAGTTGTCCTTGAATGTGCTAAATTAGCACTTCTCAAATGGTGCTTTCATAACATTCAACTAAAAGGTGGAAAAAGGAGAGAAGATAATGAAATATCCCATTAGCATAAAACATTCTGGTACATGTATGTTACTAGTTTTATCATACTATTTTGGTGAAGGGAGGTGAGGAAAAAACAAAAAGATAAGAACTTAAAAGAGACGAGAGAATTGGAAAGATGAATTTACCTCTTGAGACTTCCTCATTTGAGAACATCTTAAGGAGAGAGGTTTTTTTATTTTGAAGAGGCTAAAAGATTTTGGTTGTAGGAATGGAGCATGGGGAGAGATTTTGGTAGAATATTTTTCAGGGCACAAGGCTTGCTTATAGTGAAGAGAAGAGGGAGTCAGGGGGGTTATAGTGGAGGGGAGGAGGGTTTTCATAATTTTTTTCACATTAGTTTATTATTTCATCACAAGACATGGAATATTACGTATTCAATGACCAATAATACTAATAAATGCATGTTACTTCGAACCAATTGGGCTTATATCAGTAGATGATCATCAATGACTCATTAAATCCATTATTTAGCATTTATCTTAAATTATCGCATTTTACTATTCATAAAAAATTCTAGTATTTCAGAAAAATCCCAAAAAATCACCATAAACATTTTTCAACACGTAGAATAAAAAATGAAGTTCATTTTTGAAAAAAAATCTAAATATGATTATTTTAATATATAATTAAAATCATAATTTATTATCTAAAACCAATTTTCACTATGGAAAAAATGGGTAATAGCGATGGGGTATTTGCGACGAGACTTATTCCCATCGCAAATACCTTTCGCAAAGGAGTATTTGCGACGAGCAACTATTCCCGTCGCAAATAGTTTGGCGCGAAATGCGCGCCAAACCGCGCGACGGTTATTTGCGACGGGGTTCTATCCTCGTCGCAAATACCCCGCGGCGGGTAAAGACTATTTGCAACAGGGTTCTATCCCAGTCACAAATAACCGGCGACATGGGTTATTTGCGACGGGCCCCATCACAAATAACCATTTTAATGCCTTCAATAATTAAATGCGGTCAGGGTTATTTGCGACGGGACCTGTCGCAATTAATCTAACCTATAAATACTGCCAACCAGTACAATTTTCTCACTCTCAACTCTCAACCGTTCCAATTTCCCCGCTCTAAATCTTTTACGACATTCAGTTGTAATTTTTTTTTCCAACTTCGAGGATTCAGTTGGTGGTGTTCTACAATTACAGCGGCTCGACATTGACATCAAGTTTAAGGTTTTTATCTGAATTTTAATTTAATGATTATTTTATTTATTATATTTATTTAGTTTAAATTTTTAGATTTTTTTTCTGATTTCTAATTAGAAATAATTATGAATAAGTATTAATAATTAACAGTAATGAGAGACAATTAAACACTAATTAATTTAAAATAGTTAGCTGTATTTACATTTAATTAGCAGTAATTATGAAAAATTAAAATTAATTTGAATTAATTAATAATAATTAGAAATAATTAACATTAATTAGTAATAATTTATAATAATTACCAATAATTAGTAATAATTACCAATAATTAGTAATAATTACTAATAATTAGTAATAATTACTAATAATTCCCAATATTCAATAATTGCCAATATTTGTCAATATGTTTTCCAATAATTACCAATATTTACCAAGTATTGCAAATAATTGTCAATATTTACCAATAATTAGGAATAATTACCAATAATTAGGAATAATTACCAATAATTAGGAACAATTACCAATAATTAGGAATAATTACCACTAATTAGGAATAATTACCAATAATTAGGAATAATTACCAATAATTAGGAAAAATTACAAACAATTAGGAATAATTACCAATAATTAGGAATAATTACCACTAATTAGGAATAATTACCAATAATTAGGAATAATTACCAATAATTAGTAATAATTACCAATAATTAGTAATAATTACCAATAATTAGGTATAATTACAAATAATTACCAACAATTAGCAATAATTAGTAATAATTCGTAATGATTACCAATAATTAGGAATAATTACCAATAATTACCAATAATTACCAATAATTAGTAATAATTACCAATAATTAGTAATAATTATTAAAAATTAGTAAAAATTAGTAATAATTACCAATAATTAGGAATAATTAGTAATAATTAGTAATAATTACCAATAATTCGTAATAATTACCAATAATTCGTAATAATTACCAATAATTTGTAATAATTAGAAATAATTAGTAATAATTAGTAATAATTACCAATAATTAGTTATAATTAGTAATAATTAGTAATAATTACCAATAATTAGTAATAATTAGTAATAATTAGTAAAAATTTCCAATAATTAGTAATAATTTCCAATAATTGGTAATAATTACCAATAATTAGTAATAATTAGTAATAATTAGTAATAATTTCCAATAATTATTAATAATTACCAATAATTAGTAATAATTAGTAATAATTAGTAATAATTTCGAATAATTAGTAATAATTACCAATAATTCGTAATAAATACCAATAATTAGTAATAACTACCAATAATTAGTAATAATTACCAATAATTCATAATAATTACCAATAATTCGTAATAATTACCAATAATTAGTAATAATTATTAATAATTAGTAATAATTAGTAATAATTAGTAATAATTAGTAATAATTAGTAATAATTACCAATAATTATCAATAATTAGTAATAATTACCAATAATTACCAATAATTAGTAATAATTACCAATAATTACCAATAATTTGTAATAATTACCAATAATTACCAATAATTAGTAAGAATTAGTAATAATTAGTAATAATTAGTAATAATTTCCAATAATTAGTAATAATTTCCAATAATTAGTAATAATTACCAATAATTAGTAATAATTTCCAATAATTAGTAATAATTAGTAATAATTAGTAATAATTAGTAATAATTACCAATAATTAGTAATAATTATTAATAATTACCAATAATTAGTAACAATTACCAATAATTAGTAATAATTACCAATAATTAGTAATAATTAGTAATAATTACCAATAATTAGTAATAATTAGAAATAATTACAAATAATTAGTAATAATTAATAATAATTACCAATAATTAGTAATAATTAGTAATAATTACCAATAATTAGTAATAATTAGTAATAATTAACAATAATTAGTAATAATTAGTAATAATTACCAATAATTAGTAATAATTACCAATAATTAGTAATAATTACCAATAATTCGTAATAATTACCAATAATTTGTAATAATTGCCAATAATTTGTAATAATTACCAATAATTTGTAATAATTACCAATATTTAGTAATAATTAGTAATAATTCGTAATAATTACCAATAATTATCAATAATTAGTAATAATTACCAATAATTAGTAATAATTCCCAATAATTACCAATAATTAGTAAAAATTACCAATAATTACCAATAATTGGTAATAATTATCACTAATTACCAATAATTAGTAATAATTAGAAATAATTACCATTAATTAGTAATAATTACCAATAATTACCACTAATTAGTAATAATTCGCAATAATTAGGAATAATTACCAATAATTAGGAATAATTCGTAATAATGAGTAATAATTAGTAATAATTAGTAATAATTAGTAATAATTACCAATAATAACCAATAATTACCAATAATTACCAATAATTACCAATAATTACCAATAATTAGTACTAATTACCAGTAATTAGTAATAATTACCAATAATTAGTAATAATTCGTAATAATTTGGAATAATTTCCAATAATTATGAATAATTCGTAATAATTACCAATAATTAGTAATAATTACCAATAATTACCAATAATTAGTAATAAATAGCAATAATTAGTAATAATTTCCAATATTTAGTAATAATTTCCAATAATTACCTATAATTAGTAATAATTACCAATAATTACCCATAATTAGTAATAATTACCAATAATTACCAATAATTAGAAATAATTAGTACTAATTATCACTAATTACCAATAATTAGTATTAATTAGTAATAATTACCAATAATTAGTAATAATTAGAAATAATTACCAATAATTACCAATAATTAGTAATAATTAGTAACAATTACCAATAATTAGTAATAATTAGTAATAATTACCAATAATTAGGAATAATTACCAATAATTAGGAATAATTGCAAATAATTAGGAATAATTAGTAATAATTACTAATAATTACCAATAATTACCAATAATTACCAATAATTACCAATATTTACCAATATTCACCAATATTTACCAATAATTACCTATAATTACCAATAATTACCAATATTTACCAATATTTACCAATATTTACCAATATTTACCAATATTTACCAATATTTACTAATAATTAGAAATACAAACATTATTAAATTATTAGTATATATTATTATTAATATTAAAATAATATAATTTTCTATATTATATAAAATTATCCTTTCATCTGTGTGTTTTGTGTCTCCACATGTAATATTTGCATTCTTTTTCAAAATTATCTACTTACTCACCAATGGAGAGGTCAAAGTGAATGCAAATATTACATGTGGAGACAAAATGATAAACACACGGATGAAAGGGGAATTGTATATAATATAGAAAATTATATTATTTTAATATTAATAATAAAATATTATAATAATGTAATAATGTTATTATTATATAATTAATATTTATGAAAAAATAATATCAGTATTATTAAAATAATAAAAAAATTATATAATATTAAAATTATCAATATTTGTAACATGTTTTGCTTTATTCTCAACATATTCAATTCTTAAAGGGTCAGTTTTTAGGTCTATCTCAATAAAAAGTTTGTGTCAGTCATGTCTGATGTAAACTGTATAATTATCCTTGCTTGAGTGTTTTTTCTAACAAATTATTCAAAACCAGTAATGCTTTTATATTTTATAGAAAAATATGGAACAACGAGGTTGTCAACAGTCATTATTAGATGACCGCATATGGATAAATCAACGTAGAAATCCAAACGATTCTGGTTTAAATCCAATATATATAGAGGGTGTGGAGACTTTTTTATCATTTGTGGCATCAAATCTAGAATTTTTTTCAGAAGGAAAAATAAAATGCCCTTGTAGAAAATGTGCATTGAGAACGTTTGACACATTTGACAAAGTGGGGGGACAACTCTTGCGTTTTTGTTTTCAACCAGATTATGTTTTTTGTATCAAAATGGTGAAGGCAGTTCCAAAGTAGGTGATACCAAATTGATTCTGGATCCATCCCAATTTCAAGATTTAGTACATGATGTTGCAGGTTCATCTGTTAAACATACAGAAACTCTGGCTGATATAACTTCAAATCCTGAGTTGGCACCGTCTGAATTTTATGAGTTGTTGAAGTCTGCTGAGGATGCATTATATCCTGGCTTCAAGATGAGAAAATTAGAAGCAGTTGAAAAATTTATGGCTATCAAATCAGATAACGGAATTTCAAACACCTGTTTTGACCAGATATTTTCTTTTCTTAAAACACTGTTACCCGAATGAAATGTTTTGCCAGCAAATTACTATGAGAGTAAGATTCTGGTTCGAAATTTGGGACTTACTTTTCAAAAGATTCATGCATGATCAAATGATTTCATTTTATATTCTGGGGAAAATGATTCGTTGGATAGTTGTCCCACATGTGGGCAACTGAGATATAAAGAAGGGAAACATGGGAAGTATGGTTTGATTCATGTAAAACAGTTGATATATTTTCCGCTTACATCCAAACATCGGCGTTTATTCATGTCTACTAATACAGAAACAATGATGTCATGGCATAAAGCGAATATTTCAACCGATAAAAGCTTGAATCATCCAGCTGATGGTGATTCATGGAAAATTTTTGATAGAGTGCATCCATCCTTTGCTTTAGAAGCTAGAAATGTTCGACTGAACCTTTCCACTGATGGTTTCTATCCGTTCAGATCTTATGGTAGTCAATATTCATGTTGACCTGTTTTTTAACTCCGTACAATTTACCTCCATGGATGTTGATGAAGGAGCCATATATCTTTTTGACTTTACTAATTCCAGGGCATCCTAAGAAGAACATTGAGGTTTATTTGAAACCATTGATTGATGAATTAAGATTATTGTGGAGTACTGGTGTCAGTACATATGATGTTGCTACGAAACAGAATTTCATACTGAGAGAAGCATTGATGTGGACAATTAGTGACTTCCCGGCTTATGGGATGTTATCTGGCTAGAGTACACATGGTCAGAAATCATGTCCTTACTGTATGGGAGAGAACAAAGCATTTATGCTCATTCATGGAAACAAACCTTGTTATTTTGACTGTCATCACCGATTCCTTCCAGCTGATCATCCTTTTCGCAGAAACAGATCTCATTTCAGAAAAGGAACCGTTGAAAGGGATGGAACTCCAAAAATGCTATCAGGTTCAGAGTTAAAATTAGTTTTATTTTCATTACCTCCCATCACTTTTGGTCCCACAATAAACCAACAGAAAATTTCTGGTTTTGGGAAAGAACACAATTGGATTAAACGTAGCATATTTTGGGATTTTCCATATTGGTCTGATTTGTTAGTCCGCCACATGTTGGATGTCATGCATATTGAGATGAACTGTTTTGATAATTTGTTTCATATAGTTTTGGAAATTCCATGAAAGAGCAAAGACAATGTAAATGCACGTTTAGATCTTGCTCAAATTTGCAGGCATCCAGAACTGGAATTTTTTGAGAATGTCATAACAGAAAGGTTACTGAAACCAAAAGCAGCTTATACACTGTCTAAAGAAAACCGTTTATTATTTTGTCAGTGGATTTTAGATTTTAGACTTCCAGATGGCTGTGCTTCCAATTTGGGTAGATGTGTAAATAATGGTCATATTACTGGATTAAAAAGTCATGATTGTCATGTTATAATGGAAATTCTTCTACCCATTGGATTAAGAGGTCTGTTGAATTCTGTGATTTGGGATTCCATAATAGACATGTCTCATTTTTTTCGGGAAATTTGTGCGGCTACAGCAGATTATGATGCTCTATGCAAACTTGAAGAAGATGTTGATATAATTATATGTAAACTGGAAAAAATATTCCCGCTGTCTTTCTTCGACTCAATGGAACATTTGATGTTACATTTTCCATATGATGCCAAATGTGGAGGTCCAGTACAGTTTCAATGGATGTACCCATTTAAAAGATTCATGAAAAAATTGAAAAGAAAAGTACGTAACAAAGCATCTGTTGAAGGATCTATTGCAAAAGTTTATTTGCAAGCGGAAATATATTTTTTCTGCTCCCATTATTTTGAATCTGAGTATCCTTCAAAACACAACCGAATGGGAAGGAACGAGAGGAATATTGATGAAATCGATAATCAATTATCTGTTTTTAACCAGCCAGAGTTTGGTTTTGGTGGAGATTATGAACGATGGATTTCAGATGATGAACATCACAGAGCTCATACGTATGTTCTGCTCAACTGTAAAGAGATGACATCAGTTGTACTGTAAGTGTTTATATCACGTATTCTATCATTTATGTTACAGTAAATAACTTTGTTTTTTATAGTTTGTATGATAATCATATCAAGAAACAAATTCCACAAATTACAGCAGCTGCTCTCGAAGAACGCCGACAGAAAAATTTCTCTCAGTGGTTTCAAAAACTGGAAACATAAAATTCTTTATCATTTAGAAACTCATTCAATGTATAGTTTATTATATTGATAATTATTTCACAAATTTTTAGGTGTCTCAACATGCTGATAAAATTGACAAACGGCTGTGTATATTGAGTAACCCACCTTCCAAACTTGTTAAAACTTATAATGCATATTTGGTGAATGGATTTTGATTTTACACACATGCATATGGGGAATAAAAAAACAATGAACAGTGGAGTTATCTTGAGAGGATCTCATCATCGAGAAAATGAAGTTGACTTTTATGGAATACTTGATGAAATCATTGAACTCTATTATCTTGGACAACATTACATAACCATGTTCAAATGTCGGTGGTTGGATACAAATAGAGGCGTGCGTGTTCATCCGACTCATGGAATCATCGATATTAAATGTAAAAGTGTTCTCGCAGTAAATTAACCATTCTTATTGGCTCAACAGGCACATCAAGTTTATTACGCAAAGTACTGTGCTACATCAAGAGACTTGACTGATTGGTGGAGTATAATAAAAATCAAAATTCGAGACAATCAGTTTAGTCAAAGTGAATGTACTTTCACTGATGTGAAAATAAATGAAGTTTTTCAAGAGAGTACTAAAAATCAATCTTTTTTACAAAGAGACATGAGTATCGATGACGACACCCCACATTTAAGAGTTGGTGTTGACGATGATGTTAATGATGTCACATATGAATTTGAAATGGTAAGAGATGATGCAACCGGAACTCGAATGGATATCGATGATGTTGAGGAGGAAAATGAAGATGACATTGAAATATATGAAGATGATGATGAAGATGAACACTGATAGAATTCCATGGTAGTTATATACAATCATAACTAATATATATGTATATATAATAGTAATGATCAATTATTTTCTAAAAACATTATCATTTTCTGTTTCTGATGGATGACGACACATTTCGTGAGTTGGCGGATGCTGACCTGCCTTTCGATGCGGATGAGTTGCTGGAAGATGACCCTCATCCTGCAAGCGCTCCAGGAGTACGCGGAGGGGGTGCGGTCTTACATGATTTATGATTCCTGACCCCATCCCCAAGTGACGTCCACGTCTTGGGTTTGATCCACGCACATGGAGGTGTGATAACCTGTGTGATAACCTGTGGATTTGACTAAGATTTCATTAATCTATTCACATAATAAATGTTTATTATTTTTACAGTTTTCCGCATATAGCAGTCGGACAGGGCAGTACTATTTTTCGCAACTATTTCTCTCAGCCTTGGACCACATGGGAGCAGATTCCCATTGATGTGCAGCAGGCTATGTTCGGCCATTGGGTGGTACATACATAAATAAATAATTTTTATTTTGAAAATTATTTCATTTCTAACTTGATATTTTGATTTATTTGTAGGGTTTATGGTATCCGATCGAGGATACCATGCGTGACACCATCCACGAGGCATGGGAGGTGGCCATGCGTGATCGCTTTCGTCAGTTTTTGCACAATTTAAGAAAAGCTACCACGAAGAAAGCAGGAGTGTCAGATTTTGACGAGTCATGTAGAGCACACCGACCAAAGTACATTTCATCCCATGTATGGGATGGATTATGTGCGCACTAGTTGAGTGATGCCTTTCAGAGGAGATCATCGGTGGGGAGGCAGAATCATGGGAGACAGGAGGTGACTCATCGAGCTGGGATTCGTACTTTTAGTACTCATAGTCAGCATCTAGTATGTACATTATTTATAGATATTTTATATAACTATAAATATTAACAGTTTATTTTTTATTCTTATAGGCTTTCAAGAACCCCGATGTTACGGAGTACGATGTATATCTGAGGATGTATAGTGATCCTGCTACTAGGGAGCTCAGAGGTGATCGTCAGCATCACATCGTGGTCATTATTATTTGTTTTCAAGTTTAAAACTTAACTGCATATAATATATTCAAAATTTTAATTTTAAATTGCAACTACACAAGTCATATGAGGCTTCAGCGTCACATACTCGGCCTGAGAGTCAGGCCGAGTCATCAGATCAGACCACTGGCCATCAGTTTGATGAGGTGGCATGGATGCAGGCCACCTAGTATGCCTTCGAGAAGGGCCAGGTAGTTGGTATCAGCTCTCGACTGACTCCCAGAGATTATTATGGTAGTGCTGCGATGTCGGCGTCCATCTCGAGAGGAGCTCGTGCATATTCTTCTACTACACAGTATGAGGATCAGTTGTGATCTCAGACTGCACTGATAGAGAGTCTCCGATAGGAGCAGGAGCAGATGCGTCAGCAACAGCAGCAACATGAGGAGGAGCGTCGACGCCAGCAGCAGCTGTACGAGGAGCAGATGAGTTGGTGGCAGCAGCAGCACTAGGAGCAGATGGAGTACATGCGCCGACTCACTCATGCTTTAGGGATGGAGTTTCCTCCACCAGCATCTGCAGATCCCCCCTCCCCCCTCCTTCAGATTAGAGTTTGTTTTTATGTTATAAAGTTTGTTAAATCAAAATATGAATTTTTTTTCTATTCATAGTTTCAGTCTCATTATAAAATATTAAAAATATTATATTTTGACATAACAATATTAATATGAATAATAATATTATTTATATTTCATAATATTAAAATTTATATATATATATTAAAATTATATAATATTATAATTTAATTATATTTTTTTGTAATATTTGAATTATTTTAATATTTGAATGTAAAATAATTCTATTATTTTTATATTAATTGAAATAACTTATTAATATTTTTTTTATTTATAAATTATAATTCTAATATTATTATATTAATTAAAATCATTTATTAATATTCTATTATTTTTTATTTTTGAATTATAATTCTATTATTATTATATTAATTAAAATAATTTATTAATAATTTATTATTTTTATTTGTGAATTATAATTCTATTATTATATTAATTAAAATAATTTATTAATAATTTATTATTTATTATTTTTGAATTATAACTCTATTATTATAATATTAATTAAAATAATTTATGAATAATTTATGAATAATTTATTATTTTTATTTGTGAATTATAATTATATTATTATATTAATTAAAATCATTTATTAATATATTTTTTATTTTTGAATTATAATTGGATTATTATTATATTAATTAAAATAATTTATTAATAATTTATTATTTTTATTTTTTTATAGTATTTGCGACGGGATACTATGCCCGTCTCAAATAGTATTATTATTATATTCATTAAAATAATTTATTAATATTTTTTATTTTTTTACAAGTAATTGCGACGGGCCCGTCACAAATACTATTTTAAAAAGTTTTATACAATTATACGGACTGATATTTGTGACGGGAAGGATCTTCGTCGTAAATAATAACATTAGCGACTGGCCCGTCGCAAATAATTGTTGTTGCGACGCCATTTTCTACAACGGGCTATTTGCGACGGGGGCCCGTCGCAAAAGCCTATTAGCGACGGGATCCCGACACAAATGCCCCGTCGCAAATGCCATTATTTCTAGTAGTGTTTAAACATTCATTTTCTTATTCTAAAATATATGTATATCATACTTTCAAATTTAATATTATTCATATATTATCATAGGTAAGGTTACTATTAATTTGGGTATATCACTATTCATAAGGGTATGCTACTATTCATAAGGGTAGTTTACTATTAACCAAAAATTATGTTTTTCTTATCAGAATCCAAATAACTTACTCATTATAGCTGCGTATGTCAGATATTTTAAATTACATACATAGATGTGACTAACTTATGTTTAAAGGTCACTTAGCACATAGAAGGTCATTATGTTTCGTTTTCATTTGATTTTATGAAATATTTATAATATAGGAATTTCCATTTATAAAACATTGGGTCATTACATCAACCACATAATCCACTACCCCTCAATGATTAGTAACAACCCGACCTCATTATTTTTGTGATTTTTATGTCCATATATACTGTTTAATTTCTTAAATTTCTATGTTGAATTTGTATCAATTTTTTTAAATGAATACAAACCATTAATTTCCTGGGGTAATGAGTTTATCTAAAGCTATTTAGGGATTATCATGTTGGTAAAATCCAATATGATTCATTTCATATTGGATTAAAATAAAACAATGCTTTTTTGTATATAGTAAAATATTATCTAATGTAATATTCCAATGGTAATCATACAATGGAACCCATAATTTAAAATTTTCCAACTTACATCCTTGATATAGTTTTTCATTACACTATATTCCCATTTTAATGAAACCATGTTGTGATTCACATCATTTTCCTTCATTTTCCAATGTTGTTGAAGCACTCATATATCACAATTTGAATTTGGGTCAAAACACCACATCATATTGGTAAAAAAAATATAACCATAAACTATGTGTTAAAATTTCAACACTAGGTTTCTTCATTTATACATTCACATATTCATAAGAGTTCTATTACATCATTAGATTATGTAGTGTGACCATATTGCTGGATAATGTGTTATGATATTAAATTATGTTCATATTTCTCTTCATAGGCTATATATACTAATATGGTACATCAATCAATATTCATATGTCATTCCCATTTTCAATCAATATTCTATAAAAACTTTCACATTCTAATTTTTTTTGAAATGAATTCTCTACATATTCCACCTTTAGAGTTCATGTGTATTAGCATGAGGAATATAAATTCACATATTGTTGATTTCTACACAATGTCAACCACACCACATCACCTCTCATATGGTGATAAATATGTTACTATAACCCCCATAAGTTATTTTTCTAATCACCATGATATTACAATTTAGATCCCCAGCCATACGGTTATCTATATCAGTATGAGTCTGAAAATTCAAATTTAGTTTATTGAAACATAAAAGTTATATAATCTATTTCAAAATATGTTCAATTGTGTATGACACTAATATTCATTTTCATTTTATTCAATGGGGTCTAATTTAAAAAAACTCACTTTATTGGTTTATATTTAAAGTCATTAAAACTCATATGTAATGATATATGGTACATTTTGTTTTCGAAATCCATAAAAAGAACCACTAGAAAAAGGAGATTCTATTCATCATATCCCTTCACCTCATTTAGCATTAGAATAATTTTGATGTTTTGAAAATATAAATATATAAAAATATGTAATTATTAAAATAAAAAATGGATGGATAACTCCGAATTCAATTTATTATCCACCAATCCTGTCAACATTTCCTATTTTATAAATATTTTTAGTCTTAACCATATAGAGAGAAATCGTGTTCTAATAAAAATTCGTCCTTAGAAAAGGAAGTGGTACGCCTTATATTTTAATTAATAGAGGAAAAAATATAGGGAACCCTTAATTTATTTATATACATATATTTATATGATTTTTGAATATTTAATGAAGATGTAACCACATGGTGTTTTTATAACTTTTGAAGTGTTAAACCCTCATGGAAACCCTTGTTCATGTTTTAGTATATATCGATACATTAACTCTAATAGAAAAATTGACTATTCTATGATTATAATGATGGTAATATCATCACATATGATACTATAATATTTAGTTCTATGATTATAATATCAATAGTATGTTATCCAAATGTACCAACTTTTAATTATTGAGGCAGTAATTTTGACACATATCAGGTTTTTTCAATATTTATCTTTGTAAATATGTATAGTATGAAATAAAAAATTGAAATAATTTCCACAGTGACATGACTATACATGTATTGACGGTTTATTTTGTATCTCATCATGACAACTATATAGATTTTTGTGTATATTCCTTGAATAGAATAGATTAATAAAAACATTTCATCATCAATAATTGTGGTTTGGAATTTTCATTTATATGATCTATTTCATTATAATGAAAAGATATATTCTATTATTATTATTCTATTTTTTATTATTTTGGGTTATTATCTGGAATTTATATTTGAAATAATTCAAACCATAGTAAAACTGGTAATATTATTTGTGATGAGTAATTTTAATTCATTTTGAAATGAAAAAGGAATGTAAATATGATTTATCTACCCCATGAAAATATGACATGAAATGAATTGAAAATATGGTGGAAAGTTATCAAATGATCTGGTTAGTTAAATGTGGAACATTTTCTAAAATTTTATTTAATAAATAAATTTATTTTTATAGATTAAATCACTTAGTTTTTAAGACCTCTACTGATGGTCATGTGAATTAAATTTTCAATGATTGTTCATAGTTACTCTACATTAAAGACTAAATTATAACATAAAAATATAATATTTATTCATTAAACATTAATAGGTGAGATTCATGTCTCTTAGTTCATATGGTATGAGAAGAATCCTATCCAAAATATTCTAATTCATCAATATTCTATTGATTCATATAATAAATAGGTGTCTCAATAGACACGAAATGATAGATTTATATTTTTTATATATGGAGATATTTTTCTTAAAACATTATTCTCTCATAGATAAATATGATTAATTATATGGGAGTAATAAATTACTTCTTATCATAGATTCTAGTTTTATAACCCATAAATCGAAAACAAATATGATCACCCATACTCCCCATCTATATATTGGGAAAATTAGTGATAAATGTACACTTTTTTTTATTTTTTCATTCGAATGATTTGAACTTTATTGAGAAAATATAAGAATAAGAAAATTATTCACCTTCGTGAATGAGAATATTCTTTGGGATAATGTTATTTGATGGAAATATCTATTATTTTGATAATTATTTCATCAAACCCGAATCCAAATATTTCCAAGAACAATGTTCATGACATGGGTTAAAAGAGAGAGTCGAGTGTGTCTAAATGAATTTCCATGGTCAATTTTTTTATTTGGTAGGACCCTAATTTTTTAGTAGATAATTGAAACCCACCTCAGATTTTTTTGAATAATTAGTTAATTCCCAAACACAATAGAATTAAATTCATTCCTTTACCTATGCACAAAATAGTTCTCTCTACCTATGAGCTCATGTAGATAATGGTTCATTCCCAATTATTTTTAGCATAAAATTTAATCATCTTATATATTATTAGATCCATTAATGACATCGGTAGATGGGGGAGGGAATATTATTATTTAAAAATACAATTTCCACCCAGAAATCAATACAATCATAACTTTTATACATGACCAGAAATCTACCTGGGTTCTTAGTTATCCAATACTAATTTCATTAATATTCCAATAAAACAAAATTCAACAACTCATAAATCATTCAAAATTCATAAATGTTTTAGACACTCCTAATTAATTATGTAACAACCCAAGAGTTCATGTTTTGTGTAATGATATGTTTCCCCTTTTAGCTGGACCATCTTGCTTTAAAAAGAAAATGAAAATAAATGAAAACCCGTAACAACAAGCATGAACGAAACACTCCTTTATTAAGAAACATGACGATTACAACTTTCCACAATCAAAACATCACTAACCGAGGATTCCAACCAAAAATCCGATTACAACGATAGGAAGACTGCTTAGAACCACTAGGAGCCCGAGTATGCGGTAAGGATTCTGAACATCCATCATAAGGAACATAAGAATGGCTGACGCCACCGCAACCGTGCTCAGCACCAAGGGGATCATGCGAACCATCTTCCGTTCTTCTTTGGTCACTTGGGGTAAGGGTCACCCGAGACCTAATCCTTTTATAAGCACCAAAGATGACCGTTGGACCCCAAACGGCCATAAATCCGACCATTGGTTCCCAAAGAATCCAATGATCGTTTTGACCGTTGGAAACAAAATGATCCGAATGATACATGTGTAGTTTTTCTTTAATGTTTTAAAACAACCTCAATGTTAATTATCTCTTGTTTTCCAAATTCTTTTATGAGTTATATATATTAACCTTTATTAACTATTTTAGAAACTACGTCAAATTATGGTTTCCTATCACTTGTGTGTTTTGTGGTGATAATATTTTCACCAACACACTTGTATTTGTGATAAAATATAGTTTCACTAAATGATACCTTCTAATTAAGAAAATTAGGATAGTTAACTAGCAAAGGAAATTAAAATGTATATTTGTGTTCTTAATATTTGATTGTCATAATGAAATATTATTAATAATAATTTCAATCTAATATTAATTTTTGATGTTTCAAAAATATATATATATACATATAATAAAACGTTTTGATTAAATCAATATATATATATATATATATATATATATATTTTAAACCAATGATATATTTTAAATAAGAGTGGTTTAATAATAATAATATAAATTAGTCTTGATTAAATTATTTGACAACAGAATTATTATAAAAATAATGAATAATTGAGTTTAATAAATTAATAATAACTTTATTAATAAAGCGGTTCCTTTTTTTAGAAAAACCTGTTGGAAAAACCGTGTTTAAACCGCGGTGAGTTTCCAGCCGTCCGATCCTCTCTCCCTCGGATCACGGCTGTCCGATTATTTTTATCGCGCTGCATCCTGAGCCGTCGATCGCACCGCATCTGATCTCGGCCGTCGATTTTCTTTTTTTTTCTCCACGTCGCGCTTCTCTTCTTCCTCGCGCCGCGGAGTCTTCTCCCTCGCTGCCTCATCGAACCAGTAGCATAGGGCTCCACATTCTTCATGTAGGCTGGCGAGTGGACCCGAGCCCCTCCCTTCTTTCCACGAGCCGACCCTGGATGTTTCGGCCGACGACTTCTCCTCCCCCGAAGCCCTCTTCTCCTTCTGTTTTTTTTTAAAAAACCCCTTGTTGCATCAAAGACCGAAGGGCCTGCACCGAACCCGTTGACCCCTCCGACCTTCAGGCGACGCAGACCCAGCTCCGGCCTTCCTCCTCCTCGACGAACTATTGCACCCTACTCTTCCTCCTCCTCGACGAACTGGTAAGGGTTGTGTTTTTTTTTTCCAGTTTGTGTAAACACCGGTTGTGTATATAGTTATATACACATTTATACTTGATATATATATATATATATATTCTATGTTTATACCCTCGGCTTCTGGATCTGGTATGCTGCACCATCTCTTCTCCACCTCCTCTTCGTCGAGTTCGGGTAAGGGTCTCTTGTTTTTTTCAGTTTGTGAAGAAAAAAAAGAACCGGGTTTTGCATATGGTTATATACGCGTTCATGCTTGTTATATGTATACATATGTCTTTTGTTTATACCTTTGGCTTCTGGGTTCTGTCGTTGCTGCCTCGTTCACTCCTCCTCCTCCTTCTCGAGCTAAGGTAAGGGAGATGTTTGAAGTTCGGTTGTGGTTCATCTTTGAGTTCTCTTTTTTTTATATATTTTTGCATATATTTATATATGTTATGTATATGGATATACATCCGGTGGTTCTGCACTGGATTTCATTTTCCGCATCATCTCCTATCTGTTCTGGAAAGGGTCGGAACATGTTTTCACATTGGTTGGGTATTGACAAGATTCAATTTTATATAAGTTTGTATACATTTTTATATCTACATGTTCCTGGTATGTTTGAACCGGGTGCGAACCCAGAATTTGAGATCTCCCTCACCTTGACAAATCGAATAGTGGGAAAAAGGGAAAATCCCCTCTTATGTTTAGTTTCCTCCGGCCTTGGTACACTATAATTTATGCACACCTTACATAAATATATATGTGTATATAAATTTGCATCATGGCCTTAAGAACCGGTTACCACTGTTTTCTTCATCTAGAATACGATTAGGTTAAAGGCAGTTTTTTTCTTCGAGTTCATTTTATCTCAGTTTTAATGTTATACACATTGTGTATATAAATGTATATATATATATATACATTTATATACGCATAAGAATAAGAGGACATTTGCAAACATACAATTCTTCTTTCGTGTTTATAACCCTGGTTTTTATTTCGCCTACAAGCATGGAGGTTTTTGGGTAATTGCACAAACATGCAAAATTATGCAAGTATACGAAGTATATTGGTAAATGCATACATGTGATTATATAGATGTGTATGTACACCAACGTGTGCTTGGTTTTCTTATCCTTTTTGTAAAGTATTACAGTATAGCATGATGAATTTATGTGTTGGTTGGATTTAAAAATCATTCTTGAAACTGAGAATTTTCATTTATCATTGCTTCGGATAATCAGGTTTTTTTCTTAAAATAGATAGTATGGGTTTCTGAACTTTTATAAACACATTCATGTATTAGTAGGTGTGTTCCCATGTGATAATGGAAAAGTTTACACAAACATACATAATGAACTGATTATGCACTTTGTAACCCCAGCTGCCTGTATTAAACGCCTAGTATATCCATTCATGATCACATGTGTAATTAATGAGTGACCATGCTTTAATTGGAAATTTTTGGTGTATGGAATGCTAAGTGTTATGTTTACTTTCTTAAAACTCATGTTTTCGAATGTTAACTTTTATATGCACAAAGCATGAGCATGCATGTCTTAATGTTTTTAATGAAAGAACTGTTTTCATGTTATGTATGTGAAATTGGGGTTAAAGTAAGGATTCATGAAACCCCATGAATATAAGACCATGTCAAGATATGTGAGGGATGTATAGGACTTACATGTGACGGGTGCGCCCAGAATTATATAGCGCAAAAAGAATGATGTGACGGGTGCGCCCGGAATTATATAGCGCTCCAATGCATTGGGTAAAGCAAGAGTCTCATGAGACGACCATGTGCGACGGTCTTGGCAGTTAGCCTTGACTTGTGCTAAAGAAACAGGGCGGGCAGTGAGCCTCGACCTGTTAAGTATGTTATACGGTCATGATGAAAAGTCATGACAAAGTCCAGGATTATACATCCCCTCTGCATGTAATGATAAAGGTTACCAGGGGTTAGTTCAACTAACAGGACAACCCCTACTTGAAAGCTCCTAAGATTATGAAAATGTACTTTATATGACAAGAACTGTTTTTCATATGGTAAATTGTTAGATGATCTGCTTTCTACTCATGAACCATGATATGCATGTCTTTCCCTGCTTAAGTCATAGAAATCTTTTAGAATTGAAGTAACCTTGTTTTAACATTATGCATTGTTTATTTTGCGCACTCTGATCATGTTTACATTAAAGCTTATTTCAAGTACGTGCTTCTTGTGCAAGTGGATTTTCAAAGAAAGATGTTTTTTCTTGTTT
Organism: Viscum album; assembly: GCA_963277665.1. Lineage (NCBI taxonomy): Eukaryota > Viridiplantae > Streptophyta > Magnoliopsida > Santalales > Viscaceae > Viscum > Viscum album. The sequence goes on along the minus strand of OY728157.1, from coordinate 1,711,357,388 downwards.
TAAGAAATGATAATGTTTTGATTTAGAAAAGTATTTTTATTCTCAAAAGGACTTATTTAAGAAATATTTTTCTTGAAAATGTTTTAAAACCCCCTTACTGGGCATTTTTGCTCACCCTACGTTTTGTTTAAAATTTTTCAGGCACGGTTGATATTAATGAAGCTAATCAGAAGCAGCTGGTTTCCCAGAATCCCGAGCCTCGCGATCCTCTGTTGTGATGAGACATGATATTGATTCTTGTAATGATGAAATGTTAAGTGTATCATGTCTCATTAAGCATGCCGGTTTTGGGGGTCGCTACAGTTGGTATCAGAGGATGGGTTCAGGAAACTCTGGAAAACCAGGTGATATAAATATATTGCTAAGACTAACTAAGTAAAAATAATTTTCAGATGGATGATGTACCTACTGACCTCCTGTCACTCCCCACCGAGGCTCTAGAGAACATTATATCTCTAGTCAGCCGTGAAAACTTCCTGAACTATGCTCACATTCGCATGACGTGTAAGCGCTTGCACGATGTGTCGAACTCATCTAGGGTGCTTAGTCTCCACCGGGGAATAGGGATGGACTATCTCCTAATGATGATGACTCAGTTTCCCTCGTATGCACGTCGAGGAAGGCATCACGAAGGACTCTTCCGAGTGTTTACGGCTGGAGAGGAATTTGGCACAATGCTAGATAACCCTTTCCAAGAAGCGGCTGCTGCCGGAGATCTTCGAGCAGCTTATCTGTGCCAGGTCCTGCACTATGGCTTCTGGGGCCAGTTAATGGACTTCGGAGCGTTGGAGAATGAGTCCACACGTGTGTCTCTTAGGCAAGAAGTGTACACCGACGTTTACCAACTTCACACCCGTCACGCGAAACTCAAGAGGCGATATAAATGTCCCCATGAGTTTAGTTCTGTATGTTCCTCCTGTGTATGGTTTGTGGAGTTAGAGAGTTTCGCCTCTCTTTGTGGTGCCCGTCTGGAAAACTCAGACTTTAATGTGTAAACCTTCTTAATTAAAAAGTTTATGATCTCTTTCTTCTTAGTGTTGTTAAGTGACCTTTCTTGTTTACCTTTTCTTCCAGATGGCAAGTCAGACGAACCTCTCGTCCCTACCTGACGAGTTAGTAGAGGTTGTCTTGATCAGAACTTGTATGGTGGACTTTCCCTCTTTTCTCCACCTACGAGGGTCCTGCCAACGTTTTCTGGATATAGCAAATAGTCCGGAAATTCTCCGCGCGTGTCAGGAGAATGAATATGTGATCCACCTCCTTTCCACCACCCAGCTCCCCTACTATAGGCGAAGGGGGAGATACCATGAAGGGCTCTTTCAGTGTTTCTCTATGGCACAGAACTTCTCCGCCAGAGCTTGCTTTCTCGTAGCAGCTCAGGACGGCAACCTCAGAGCCGCCTACATGTTTCAGATCCTGAACGTCAGCCTTCTCAATTGCGTCGTCCCCCTCAACTACCTCGAGCGTAATGAAGTTTGAAGGGTTACTAGGGGATTCGTCCGCTCGGACGTCTCAGAGCTGTTTATTGCACGGGCCTCCCTGTGGAAGCCTGTGTGTAGTGCCCATGAGCAGGAGTACAGGTCTTATTGCTCGAAGTGTATCTGGGTCAGGGAAACAGAGGAGCTGTGTACCAATTTAGGGGTTCCGTTAACTGAGCCAGGCCTTCAGTTTTGGTGATGTTGTGCGACCGAAGTCTTTCTCTTGTCTTTTTACGAATAGAATTGCGAGGACGCAATTCTTTTAAGGGGGAGATAATGTAACAACCCGAGAGTTCATGTTTTGTGTAATGATATGTTTCCCCTTTTAGCTGGACCATCTTGCTTTAAAAAGAAAATGAAAATAAATGAAAACCCGTAACAACAAGCATGAACGAAACACTCCTTTATTAAGAAACATGACGATTACAACTTTCCAAAATCAAAACATCACTAACCGAGGATTCCAACCAAAAATCTGATTACAACGATAGGAAGACTGCTTAGAACCACTAGGATCCCGAGTATGCGGTAAGGATTCCGAACATCCATCATAAGGAACATAAAAATGGCTGACGCCACTGCAACCGTGCTCAACACCAAGGGGATCATGCGAACCATCTTCCGTTCTTCTTTGGTCACTTGGGGTAAGGGTCACCCGAGACCTAATCCTTTTATATGCACCAAAGATGACCGTTGGACCCCAAACGACCATAAATCCGACCGTTGGTTCCCAAAGAATCCAATGATCGTTTTGACCGTTGGAAATAAAATGATCCGAATGATACATGTGTAGTTTTTCTTTAATGTTTTAAAATGACCTCAATGTTAATTATCTCTTGTTTTCCAAATTCTTTTATGAGTTATATATATTAACCTTTATTAACTATTTTAGAAACTACGTCAAATTATGGTTTCCTATCACTTGTGTGTTTTGTGGTGATAATATTTTCACCAACACGCTTGTATGTGTGATAAAATATAGTTGCACTAAATGATACCTTCTAATTAAGAAAATTAGGATAGTTAACTAGCAAAGGAAATTAAAATGTATATTTTTGTTCTTAATATTTGATTGTCATAATGAAATATTATTAATAATAATGTCAATCTAATATTAATTTTTGATGTTTCAAAAATATATATATATACATATAATAAAACGTTTTGATTAAATCAATATATATATATATATATATATATATATATATATATTTTTAAACCAATGATATATTTTAAATAAGAGTGGTTCAATAATAATAATATAAATTAGTCTTGATTAAATTATTTGACAACAGAATTATTATTAAAATAATGAATAATTGAGTTTAATAAATTAATAATAACTTTATTAATAAGGCGGTTCCTTTTTTTAGAAAAACCTGTAAGAAAAACCGTGTTTAAACCGCGGTGAGTTTCCAGCCATCCGATCCTCTCTCCCTCGGATCACGGCTGTCCGATTCTTTTTATCGCGCTGCATCCTGAGCCGTCGATCGCACCGCATCTGATCTCGGCCGTCGATTTTCTTTTTTTTTCTCCACGTCGCGCTTCTCTTCTTCCTCGTGCCGCAGAGTCTTCTCCCTCTCTGCCTCATCGAACCAGTATCATAGGGCTCCACTTTCTTCATGTAGGCTGGCGAGTGGACTCGAGCCCCTCCCTTCTTTCCACGAGCCGACCCCGGATGTTTCGGCCGACGACTTCTCGTCCCCCGAAGCCCTCTTCTCCTTATGTTTTTTTTAAAAACCCCTTGTTGCATCAAAGGCAGAAGGGCCTGCACCGAACCCCTTGACCCCTCCGTCCTTCAGCAGACGCAGACCCAGCTCCGGCCTTCCTCCTCCTCGACGAACTGTTGCACCCTACTCTTCCTCCTCCTCGACGAACTGGTAAGGGTTGTGTTTTTTTTTCCAGTTTGTGTAAACACCGGTTGTGTATATAGTTATATACACGTTTATACTTGATATATATATATATATATTCTATGTTTATACCCTCGGCTTCTGGATCTGGTTTGCTGCACCATCTCTTCTCCTCCTCCTCTTCGTCGAGTTCGGGTAAGGGTCGCTTGTTTTTTTTCAGTTTGTGAAGAAAAAAAAGAACCGGGTTTTGCATATGGTTATATACGCGTTCATGCTTGTTATATGTATACATATGTCTTCTGTTTATACCTTCGGCTTCTGGGTTCCGTCGTTGCTGCCTCGTTCACTCCTCCTCCTCCTTCTCGAGCTAAGGTAAGGGAGATGTTTGAAGTTCGGTTGTGGTTCATCTTTGAGTTCTATTTTTTTATATATATTCGCATATATTTATATATGTTATGTATATGGATATACATCCGGTGGTTCTGCACTGGATTTCATTTTCCGCATCATCTCCTAGCTGTTCTGGAAAGGGTCGGAACATGTTTTCACATTGGTTGGGTATTGACAAGATTCAATTTTATATAAGTTTGTATACATTTTTATATCTACAGGTTCCTGGTATGTTTGAACTGGGTGCGAACCCAGAATTTGAGATCTCTCTCACCTTGACAAATCGAATAGTGGGAAAAAGGGAAAATCCCCTCTTATGTTTAGTTTCCTCCGGCCTTGGTACACTATACTTTATGCACACCTTACATAAATATATATGTGTATATGAATTTGCATGATGGCCTTAAGAACCAGTTACCACTGTTTTCTTCATCTAGAATACGATTAGGTTAAAGGCAGTTTTTTTCTTCGAGTTCATTTTATCTCAGTTTTAATGTTATACACATTGTGTATATAAATGTATATATATATATACATTTATATATTCATAAGAATAAGAGGACATTTGCAAACATACAATTCTTCTTTCGTGTTTATAACCCTGGTTTTTATTTCGCCTACAAACATGGAGGTTTTTGGGTAATTGCACAAACATGCAAAATTATGCAAGTATACGAAGTATATTGGTAAATGCATACATGTGATTATATAGATGTGTATGTACACCAACATGTGCTTGGTTTTCTTATACTTTTTGTAAAGTAATACGGTATAGCATGATGAATTTATGTGTTGGTTGGATTTAAAAATCATTCTCGAAACTGAGAATTTTCATTTATCATTGCTTCGGATAATCATGTTTTTTTCTTAAAATAGATAGTATGGGTTTCTGAACTTTTATAAACACATTCATGTATTAGTAGGTGTGTTCCCATGTGATAATGGAAAAGTTTACACAAACATACATAATGAACTGATTATGCACTTTGTAACCCCAGCTGCCTGTATTAAACGCCTAGTATATCCATTCATGATCACATGTGTAATTTATGAGTGACCATGCTTTAATTGGAAATTTTTGGTGTATGGAATGCTAAGTGTTATGTTTACTTTCTTAAAACTCATGTTTTCGAATGTTAACTTTTATATGCACAAAGCATGAGCATGCATGTCTTAATGTTTTTAATGAAAGAACTGTTTTCATGTTATGTATGTGAAATTGGGGTTAAAGTAAGGATTCATGAAACCCCATGAATATAAGACCATGTCAAGATATGTGAGGGATGTATAGGACTTACATGTGACGGGTGTGCCCGGAATTATATAGCGCAACAAGAATGATGTGACGGGTGCGCCCGGAATTATATAGCGCTCCAATGCATTGGGTAAAGCAAGAGTCTCATGAGACGACCATGTGCGACGGTCTTGGCAGTTATCCTTGACTTGTGCTAAAGAAACAGGGCGGGCAGTGAGCCTCGACCTGTTAAGTATGTTATACGGTCATGATGAAAAGTCATGACAAAGTCCAGGATTATACATCCCCTCTACATGTAATGATAAAGATTACCAGGGGTTAGTTCAACTAACAGGACAACCCCTAGTTGAAAGCTCCTAAGATTATGAAAATGTACTTTATATGACAAGAACTGTTTTTAATATGGTAAATTGTTAGATGATCTGCTTTATACTCATGAACCATGATATGCATGTCTTTCCCTGCTTAAGTCATATAAATCTTTTAGAATTGAAGTAACCTTGTTTTAACATTATGCATTGTTTATTTTGCGCACTCTGATCGTGTTTACATTAAAGCTTATTTCAAGTACGTGCTTCTTGTGCAAGTGGATTTTCAAAGAAAGATGTTTTTCTTGTTTTATGAAATGATAATGTTTTGATTTAGAAAAGTATTTTTATTCTCAAAAGGACTTATTTAAGAAAGATTTTTCTTGAAAATGTTTTAAAACCCCCTTACTGGGCATTTTTGCTCACCCTACGTTTTGTTTAAAATTTTTCAGGCACGGTTGATATTAATGAAGCTAATCAGAAGCAGCTGGTTTCCCAGATTCCCGAGCCTCGCGATCCTCTGTTGTGATGAGACATGATATTGATTCTTGTAATGATGAAATGTTAAGTGTAACATGTCTCATTAAGCACCCCAATTTTGGGGGTCGCTACAAATTAGTCCACCCATCATGACATAATAATAACCATAATATTCCATACACATGGAATACCAATGTGTCATTGAAATCCATAAAAACATTCCAATTTATATAGACATTACTAGAACAATTTGAGGAGTGATTCACCTTGAGTGGTTACTATTGGTTACAATGATGTCCAACTCCCATTACTTATATATAAACCCTATATGTCCACATATTATCATGAAGTTTGGAATATTTTTAGGACACAGCATTATTAGGACAAGAACACAGTCATATGACCAATGGGGACCCCTATAATACATTGATTTCTTTTGTAGAACACCATAGAATTTTAATATTTGGGCCACATATCAAACTATCAATTTCCCCATTGATTAATCCTTTTGTTCTTTTTGTGTTAATTTTACCATCTTACATGCATCATGATAAGATTCCAAGTTGGTCTCCAAACATATCACTATAGTGGTCGAAGACTCAATTATCTTTGGAGTTCCGATCTGGTATGAAAGATTATGTCTTGACAAAACAGTAAACCGGTAGGCGAACATGTCACCACATGGCCTCAAGTGTCCCTCCACATATTCGAGAGGATGCTGACTAGTAACAAGGATATAATTATGGAATGGTGGGGATATTATTCCCTCATGATCAAATTGACACAGAAGTATATCATGTGTAATCAATATATGATAGCTAAGTAGTATAAAATGAAACAAAACATAGAATAAGATAAATACAATGATAGAATAAAATTTAGTGGACAACACCAACACATATAATAAATGAATTCATGCATATGCGAGGTAAGCTAATAAAAAAGAAAACATACAAATTGTTATATGATACAGATAATGAATAATGAATAGAATAAAAAGTCCCCATGTGAGATGTCCTCAAGCATCCAATGTATTATATCAGTATCGTGCTCTAAACACCATTGTATAATTCACAACATAAGTAAAAGATCATGGTCCTACAAACAAGAGGACCTTCTTGCGACCCTAGTGCAATGGTGATCCAAGCAGGGTGTGAGATATACTCAGTAGGAGACCACAAAAGGTGTATTAATAATATTATAGTTAATGAATATAACATGATTAGTTTCCATGTATATCTAGTAAATAAATAAAGAAGAATAAGTAATTAACCATGTTGGTCTCAGGTCCCTCAGGGATGCCTGAACTGACCATACCAGCTTTGAACTAAGGCAAAATGTCTAAATCAATGATGACATATTTTAATGGGATATGAAGTACCAATAGGTCTTTATAATATATGCATCTAGAAATCAATGAACCCGGACAAGTGATTTATCCTCTCGAACATGGCCTTTCCTTTTTTTACATGAATTATTATATTTAACAAAAAGATTCATATCAACTATTCATTTATATGGAATCCTATTTCTATCCATGGTACACCATATAAAGGAATGCCAAAATTTCATGATGAGTGTAACAATTTTCCAAAGATGAAGGATTTTGACCATGGGGTTCTGTAAATGGAATCCCATGATTGACTCTCGACTAAATTATAACATGTACATTCAAGTCCGTCTCGGGTATCTCTCAAAGGGGGTCTGAGTCTCACTTGTGGAATCGTGTAACCATCTTTTCGCTGAACCCATCAACATGTGCTTTACACAGAATTAGAATCACTCATATGGAGGTAAGGAACATATATGATGATCTCATCCTAGATATAGATGATATTTCCCCTATATATGAGGCAACATCAACTCATTATCTCATCCTCAACATTCCATAAAATGGAATCTGAGTATTGTTTGAGGTGTAAATAAGAAAAAATCTTCCATTTAAAATTTAAATCATAAAGACTCCAAGTTTATAACCATGCCTTATAATAATGTAGGTGAAAATTAGGGGTTATACATATAGTCAACCCTAGGCACATATCATGAATAATAAGGTAGATGGAAAATATTATTGATCATTTCAATTATAGATCAATATGGACCATATAATAAACACAAAACTAATCCAAAAAAATGAACCATTAAGAATACCCGCTTTGGTTTAGAAGATTGTTTACATAAATAAACTGTATTTACTAGAAAAATGACATGTTTGCCAAAAAATTAATTTTTCCTTGTTTTATAAATTCGATTTCAACATAAAGAATAAACTGAGCCATTACAATGGTGGTCCTTAACAAATAAGAATTAAATTTTATCATATAAATAAAAACATACTTAATGTGGTGGCTCATTAAAGGGAAGAAAAAATTATAAGGGGAGGCTATATGGACCCATTATAAGGGGATCTTTAGTTTGAGTTCATAACCACCAACAACATAAATTGACATCTAAAGGCATCATAAGGGGATATAAGAAAGGTAATTTAAATCAATTTATAACTTAGGATTAACAGCGGGTATGTCCAGTGCAGGGCACATGAATTTTTTTTATAAATGATGAACTGTGACGGAAAAACTATAGACCACCTAAATTATACAATGGAGGACCCAAATGTCCAATATAAAGCATTGATTTGGTCTGAATCGAGTGAAATCGAAGAAGAAAACAAACATCATGAAAGTAGGCTGATTTATCTCACACCATGATAAATTCATTAAGAGAGAGAGAGAGAAATATTAAAAATTAAAATTTCTAAGAGAAACATTGAGCTTACAAATAGAAACCAATAGAGACTAAAAATGCATGATTACAACAACGAAAATTTGAGATCCTTCCATTCTTAGGATAGGTGTTGGAGGAACCCTATGCCTAAGGGAAGAGGAGACACATACTGGAGGAAAATTTGAGGTATAGAAGGATAAAAAAATTTAGTCAATTAAGGGAAAAAGGTCCTTTAAATGTTTTTGCTGGGTATCATGGTTTGGATGCACGGTTTGGCGAAGTCATGTGCCAATCAAGCAATAAGTAGTGCAAACACACTACATAAATGGAAAGAAGAGTGTGGGATTTGAGCATGGACTGGGATACAATAAACATCCCTTGAAAATAATTTATTCTCAACTATAGGTTTAACATGGTTTCCAATGGGGCCTCACAATTTAATACAAACCGTTTACCCTTACCAATTCACCCAAAGTTGAGTTTTCAGGGTTTTGTACCCCTAAAATTTGAAAAACTACCCAAGACACCTCTTACAATTCCATGAACAAAAAATAACAACTTATTAAATTTTTTGAACCCTTGAAATTCCATTTTAATGATTTTTTTACAAAAAAAACATCCACCAAATGATAAAATTCAAATTCTTCTAGAATTTCATCCCATCTAAAAAGAAGGGATCATAAATTATATCCACGTTAAAACATAATTTCATCAGGAATACTTGTAGAAACATATGTAATAACATGTTTCATACTCTAGTCATTAATTATCATTCAAATGGCCATTTCTTCTTTCAAACAACCATCAAACCTATGCACATAACTTTAACACCCGACATATATACCATATAACTCAAAACAAGGCTTGTTTTTTTGAAATAAAACACCAAGATGGAATATTCTCAATCCAATATTACCTAAGAGAAGATCACATAATTGTCTCTTTTACCATCAGACTCTTTCATTTTCTTGGTTTAAACTGAGCCATGATAATCTGCAAAAATAACAATCGAATTAAGCATGACCCAAGTGCTACAAAGATGCACTAGGAATGAATCACAACATAAATGTTCAGTTGAAATCAAAATGAGCTCAAAGGCATTTCAAAGAAGAATTTTCCATAATAGTACAAGAAGACACTTTGTGAATATTCCACTACCCAAAAACATGCCATTTAACATTTCCTCCTTGACCAGATATGAAAAGATAGAGAGAGAAAGTCACCATGAAATACCATCCCGTATTGAATACCCTCAAAATTCTCATCATTGAAAATTAAATATTTACAAAAGAATATACAGGTACCTTTAGAAGAATGCACCTCAGGGCTTCACTGAGCATGCTCACTAAAACATTTAACCAACTTCTACTAATGTCTCTATCCAAAACCCCATTTAATATGTCGTACCATAGCACAAACATGGGTGCATGACCAATATATTCATCTAGTGAATCAAACCATTCTAAAACCCCTCCCATTACTTATTATAGTTTGATATAGACTAAAAATCACCAAACTATGGACAATGTTATCATACATGTAAAACCACATTTGGATCTTACAAGAGAGACATCCATAAAATATTAATGCATACATACTATGAACACTGACCAAACTCAAAGTTTCATCCACCTAGAGATTAGTCAATGGGGAACAACTACTATACCTAGTTTAACCCATGGTGTTCCTACATCGGAAAATCAGGTATCACATATGATTGACCATGCCTTTGAATAAAACCTTACATCAAGAGTATGAATCCAATGGAATTTATTCACCAAGTCCCAAGTAATTTAAAATTAGTGTGATATATAACTAATTCACTATTAGTGTACCTGAACGATACCAAGATAAGGAAAATGGATGCCATTAAGATAAGGTTCCCCAAGAGGTTAAAAAGATTTACTCAATACACTAGATACACTTCTACCACTACTATGATAATGTGATAATTATAGTTTCGAATCAACCACACCAAACCACAAAATCATTGGTCAGTCGAACCACTCAGGTTGACTTCATTGGAAAAACCCGACTTCACCTTTTGATGCATTACCATTCACCAATCACTATTCTGATACCATGTGAGGCATTTCATGATTGATCATGCACAACCACTAAAGTAAAACAATGACTAAGGGTGTCTTAAATTGATTAATATACAACTAAAAATGATATAATCATTCTTCCGTTCATGGACATACATAAGAAAGACTACTAGTGAAAAGGGAATTTTAATTGAGACTAATCATTTTTAAATGGTCCTTGGTTGTCCCTTATACCTAGAAGTACATTATTAACTAGTACTATCACAAATCTACATTACCTAGGAGTTCAACAATTGTCATATTTTATAATATCTTAACCCATAGAACATGCTCCGTTGAAACTTACTACAGGTCTAAGAGATGGCCAGAACTGTCCCTTTCCTAGGAGATTTTTAATTCTCCACCCCTGAAAATCAAACCCATGACCAGATATTTAACATCCTTCTAGGATGTGTTATGATTACAACTAAACAAAAATGTGTGTTATCATGAATTAATAAGATGATGTGTACCATGTGTATCCACTCATACTACCTTGAGATCACAAAAATAGAATGCCCAATCTCTGAAACAATCTACAGGTGAAAAAGGCCACATGAATTCAAGTATCTGATGGTCTTAAAAATATTTAACCCAAGGAAAACTACTCCACATTTATATTAATCTTAAAAATGACATATCAAGTCTTATATTCCTAGAAAGGAGTAAGAAGAGTCAAGTAACCTATTAAGAAGTATACCATACCGTATGAATGTGAAGCCTTCTAAAATTGAGCATTACATGAATCCCACACCTGTAATAAGGGGTCAACACATCGAATAACCACCCATCCATGAAATGGTGTAATTTTTAAAATCACATAATCCTATGGGAAAAAATGACACCTAAACAACACCATACATCAAAAACTACTCACTAGATAATAGAAAGACCTATAATGTTATGAGGGTGAAACATATAACGTGTTATCCCCTTACAAAATCATACAACATTGACCTTAAAAGGGGTCCACTGTAAATTTTTTTACTATTATTAAGGTGCATTATTTTTAGTTTGAGAAATTGGAGATAATGCCTACGAAAAATTTCCACACTATCATTTTTGGGCTATCTCAAAAAAAATAAAACTAATATTACACTAGGGTTAAGGATAGTTACATTTCCAATGGTTTGATTGAGTTGGTTCATTTATTAACACATGAACTCAAAACATTTTAATGGGTTCGTGTTTAAAAATTGATAATACGTGTCATTAGAAAAAATGGGTGTTTTACATTAATATTCCTTTTCAAACTTCTATAATTTATTTTATATCCCATCATAACTATGATATTGATTACATAAACACCCATTTTAAAAACACTCATTAATTTTCATTCTTTCACAATTAGAATTTTTAGAGAAAATTTCAATTGCATTATATTGGGAAAACCCATTAGGTTTCAATTTTCAATGTAATTAAAAAATTCCTCATATAGAATTACAGTTCAAAATAAGGTAGTGGATCTCGGGTTAATTAAATATGTCTGGTAAAAAAGGATGACACTATAAATTTACATTCAAAACCATATATGTGGCTATGAGAACATAAATAACTACCACACATGGTAAAATTATACCCTCATTGGGTTTAGTAATAATAATTGAAAAGAAATGGAGACCTAATAGGGTCCCAATAAGTCATTTTTGGTTGAACTAAAAGAAGCAAGTATATTTTAAATCAATGGGTTTTTTAAAAAACCTTTTATTGATTTATTTAATAAGAAACATTCCCCAACTAAACTTCTTGGGTCCGGTTGTGCATTCAAAAAATTAGTCACAGGGGTCATAATGCCCACGTAATGAAGGTTCATGCCCTTATGTAGGAACTATTTCATTTAATGTTAATTTATATAATGTTTATATTTAATCAATAGTTTCTAAATATATAAGTCTCTGATGAATGGTTCATTTATATGGGTTTACCACTTCTCAGTTAATAAAGTTCTCATACAGTTTACAAATTAAAGGGAGGATCCCACATAAACACACCCATTTTATATAGGATGAAATAGGAATTATATAGAAATAACATTTATGTAATAAAATGTATGTATATAATGTAAATTTAAAAATATTAAATTACATGTGTCACCCTTTTCTAATTCATATATCTCCCATATATATTTTACAAATTGAAAATTACCTCACATTTAACCACAACCGTAATGTTTTAGCCAATGGAACCAATGAATCATGGATCAACATGTATTAATTTTTCAGTGAGGGTTTCATCCTCAATAAAAAAAGAACATTTTAAAATTTATAAGTAGGAATTCTAAGCATAGAAATTATATATGGTTTAACGTGGTAAGTATATAGGGATTCCTTAAATAATGCTGAAGGAAAGAAAACTATTTTAAAAGGGTAAAATGTTATAAAAAATAATGGAATGAAATACCTATGAATGTAAAAGATAATTTTTTCACTAAAAACACATAACATGAAAAATATTATAGTCAAAAATAATAGAAAAGGAACATAAACAATTTCAAATTTCATATCACTATAGGTGAAAAGGCCATATGAATTCAAACCCATGACCACATGTTTAACATCCATCTATGATGTGTTATGATTACAACTAAAGATAAATGGTTCTTAGAATGAATTAATAAGACAATTAGTACCATGTGTATCGATGAATACTAACATAAGATCAAAGAAATAGAATTCCCAATCTCTGACATGATCTATAAGTGAAAAATGACATATTAATTCAAGTATCTGATGGTATTAAACATATTAAACCCAAGGAAAACTACCCCATGTTTCTATTAATCATACAAATGGCATATCAAGTCTTCTATCCCTATAGTGGAGGAAAAGGGTCACAAATCCTATTAAGTGGTGGACCATACCCTAGGAATTTGTAGCCTACTAAAATAGAGCATTACATGAAGCACACATCTATAATAAGGTGTCAACATATCGAATGACCCCCATCCATGAAATGGGGTAATTTTTAAAATCGTGAAATCCAATGGGAAAAAATGACACCTAAAGAACACCATACATCAAAAACTAATCACAAGATAACAGAAAGACCTATAATGTTATAAGGGTGCAACATATGATGTGTTATCCCCTTACGAGATCATACAGTGTTGACTAAACAAGGGGGTCACTCTAATAAAATTTTACTAGTATTAAGGTGCATTCTTTTAGGATTGAGGAATGGGAGATAACACCTAGGTAAAATTTCCACACTCTCATTTTTGGGCTATCTCAAAGAAAACAGAACTACCATTACACTAGGGTTATGGATAGTAACATTTACAATGGTTTCATTTAGTTGGTTCATTTATTAACACATGAACTCAAAACATTTTAATGATTTCATGTTTAAAAAATAGATAATACATGTCATAAGAAAAAATGGGTGTGTTACATTAAAATTCCTTTTCAAACATCTAAAAATTATTTTTTATCCCATCATAATAATGATATTTTTTATATAATCACCCATTTTAAAAATCACTCATTAATTTACTATCATTCATAATTAGAATTGATAGAGAAAATGTCAATTTAATTCTATAGAGGAAAACACCCATTTGGTTACCATTTTCAATGTAATTAACAAATTCCTCATATATAATTACAGTTAAAAATAATATAGTGGATCTCTGGTTAATTAAATATGTCTGGTAGACAAGGATGACACCATACATCAACATTCAAAACCATATATGAGGCTATGAGAACATTAAATAACTACCACACATGGTAAAAGTATACCCCCATTGGGTTTAGTAAAAATAATAGAAAATAAATCGACAACTTATGGGGTCCCAATAAGTAATTTTTGGTTTAAATAAAAGAAACAAAGATATTTTAAATCATTGGGATTTTTAAAACACCCTTTATTGTTTTATTTTATAATAAACATTCCCTAACTAACCTTCTTGGGTCCAGTTGTGCATTCAAAAATTTAGTCACATGGGTCATAATGCCTATGTAATAAAGGTTAACGTCCTAATGAAGGAAATATTTCATTCAATTTTAATTTATATAGTGTTTATATTTAATCAATAGTTTATATATATATATATATATAAGTCTCCAAAGAAATGGTTCATTTATATGTGTTTACCACATATTAATTAATACAGTTCCCATACAGTTTACAATTCAATTGGAGGCTCCCAAATAACAACACCTAATTTATATAGGATGAAATGGGAATTCAACATACATAACATTTATGTATATAATGTAAATTTAAAAAGATAAAATTACATGGGTCACCCTGTTCTAATTCATATAGCTCCCATATATTTTACAAATTTTAATTGCCTCACATTTAACCACAACCATAATGTTTTTTCCAATGGAAGAAACGAATCAAGGCTCAACATATATTAATATATTAGTGAGGCTTTCATCCTCAATAAAAAATGTATTATTTTAAAATTTATAAGTAGAAATTCTAAGAATAGAAATTATATATGGTCTAACGTGGTATGTAAATAAGGCACCCTAACATAAAAATAAAGAAAAGAAAATAATTTAAAAAGATAAAATGTTATAAACAGGAATGGAATGAAATACCTATGAATGTAAAAGAATGTTTTTTCAATAAAAACACATATCATGATAGATATTATTCTTGAAAATGATAGACAAGGAACATAAACAATTTCAAATAGCATAACACTACAACCTACATGGCATGACATGTGAATTTTTGTGTGCTTATCATGATGCACATAATGAAACATCCTTGTAGAAATAGAAAAATGGTATATATTATAAATATAATAAATCATTAATAATTGTTAAGTAATCTAATCACTCCAAATGTAATCATAATCTACTATAATTATGAACAAAAAAACAATAATCCCATCCCTAAACACTTGGACATTTCCCTATATGTGAGTTGATTACTCCTATGAATGAATATTTACCAAGTTCCAACACATTCCTAATATCCTATCTACCAGTAAAACAAATTAAAACAATGTATTAGAAATATTTGATACTAATTTTTATTATTTATCCCATACTAACCAAAAAACTGTTAGTCCAAATAATCACCATGAAGCCTTGTCCTCACTTCCCTGCATTCTAGAGGATTTAGACTAGAAGCGATGTTATAATGGTGTTATGGTGGGGTGACTATACTATAATGATAAGAGTCTTACATCTTTATATTAGGGTAAATAAATAAATAATAGTGGATGAAGTAGAAAATTAATGGAAAATAATCAGATGATATATACAATGACCAAATAAAACTAAAAGGAAAGTACCAATACATATAATAAATGAATTATTGTTGATGTGATGCTACCTAATAATTTAATAAACATACATATGGTGATATGATAAAATACATGCACAAAGTAAAGAATAAAAAGGCCCAGTGGGTGATCTCCTCGAGCATCCTGGGTATCAGATTAGTCTTGTGCTCCTAATTCCTGGTGTAAAATTCTCAATATAAGAAAAAGATAATGTTCTTGTGATAAAGAGGACCTAATCAGAAACCCTAAGGAAATAAGGAACTATAAAATATGTGAGATATAATCAATAGGCCAGAATGAATAGTGTCTCAAGTGTAGTCCAATTCGTTAATATAAAATGAGATGTGGGCATGCATTTTAAGTAAAAAAACAATGAAGAATAAATGAATAACCATGTTAGGCGTATATCCTTTTAAGAAACCCGAACCAATCATACCTGCTTTATCCTATGTCAAAAACGTCATAATTGAAGGTGACCTTTGCAAATGAGATATAATGTAAAAAATTATTCATTATAATTTAAGTAACTAGAAAGAACCAAACCTAGACATTCCACTTGGACGGATCGACAAAACCATTCCTTTATTTACTCAACATCATGAATTTAATTAAAAGAAGCATTTCTAGGAGTCATTTATATAGAATACTATGCCCATACTAGGTGAACCATATAAAGTGACCTAAGTATCACAACTAGAGAATAACAGTTTTCCAATACCAATGAAGTCATTGAATGTTGATCCACAATTGCAATCCCATGTATCACTCCTAGCACATGTAAAACTTGTTCGCTCTTAGTTTTTATATGGTATCTCAAAAAGGGTTTCCAAGTCTCAATCGTAGATGGTGTAATAATCATTCCTTTGTTCCCACCTATGGTTTCCACCATGGTACACAAAATCACTTATATGGAGGAAAGAGACATGCATGTTGAGCTCATCTACTATGTAGTAGGTAACTTGAAAAGCATATGAGGCCTAATCTAGTCATGATCTAGTCCACAATATCTCATAAAAAGGAATCTGAGCAACTCTAAAGTCTTAAACAAAACCTTATTCCTTTTAAAAAGTAAATCACAAAATGGGAAATGTTTATAAAAACGCCTTACCATAAATATGGTGTAATATAAGAGACTACATATATAAGTAATTTTCCCCATAATTCATGCATACTAATCGAGAGGGACAGTCACATTATTCATTAAAATTATAGACCATTAAGGTTCAAATAATAATCATGTCTCCAATCGAAAATAGTGAACTAATAAGAATACAATTTTTTTTGAATAAAAAAAGCCTCAATTGAGGGGTTTATTAGAAAACATGAAATTGTTATCAATAAATCATTTCGTTTAGTTCTAACAATACAATTTTACCATGAGGCACAAAATACCCACTATGATGGTGGCCTTTAATAAATAAGTATCACAATTTATTGTGAAAATTAAAATCATAATAAAAGGGTTGTCTAAAACAATAGAAGGAAAATTTTAGAAGGGTGGCTATACTGACCCACCATAAGGAGATGTTTCGGTTTGTGGTCATAACCTCCAACCATATAAAGAGTATTATAAAGGCATCATAAAGAGTTCTAAGAAATTTAATTTAACTAATTTAGAATTTAATAGTGAAACAGGTTATGTCGTGTGCATGACACAAAAGAACCATTTAAAAAAATGAAAACAATTGGTGAAGAAAATACAGACCACTAAATGTATACCAGAGATAACCCATATGTATGATATCAAGATTTTATTTGGTCAGGTTCAAGTGAAATTGGTGAAATGGATGACCTCCCTGAAAATAGGTAGAATTAAATCATGCCATGATAACTTCCTCAATAGAGATTTAGAAAGGAAAATGTTCAAGAGAAACATAAATCATATTGAGAGTAACACATACGGACTGATGAAACTCGATTCTGATAATGGATAGATGTGATCAATCAATGACTAGGTTAGCCATTAGAGGATCCTAATACACGAGGGTGGAGGATATGACCATTGGAAGAAAAGAGGAGGAAGAACAGAATTAAAACATTTAAACCATTATAGGAAAATGGTCATTTCACCCTTTTTTTGGTTTACATGGTTTGGCTACACAATTTTACCAAACCATTACCAAACAATGTTGTCACGACCCGTCCCCCGGGACCCGTGCCTGGACTTTCTCAAGCCCGCCTTCTTTAGGAAAGGGTTTGGAGACCAGCACCAAAAGGCGTATCCCTTAAACGGAAATGCATGGCCTTTAAACCTGTAAAAACACACAGCCCAAGAACACAACCAGATGAAACCTTGTAGTAAAACTGTTGTAGTAAGAGTGCATACTAAAATTAAAGGGGGCTGAAATACAAGCCCCACTGAAAGATACAAATACAACATAAATTAGTAAAAAACTCCTGGAATCTTTCACCAAGGATCCTAAATGAATATTTGTTACAACTTGTCTCCATAGATCTATAAATCAATTGTCACTATCATCCACTATAAGGACTAACCTCCACAAGTCTCAGTCAAGGATGCTCGTTGTCTGCACAAGACACAACAAGGTGTGGGAAAAACCCATTCAGGGGTGAGTATAACAATACCTTATAGGGACCCCGAGACCCCCAAAGTTCTCTCAGAATTTTATAGAGGAATAACACCAGCATGATCTCAATCACAAATCAAAAAGAAATAGACACAGATCAAACCAGGTATACATGTCTCATCCATAATGAGATACAAGGCCCAGACCTCATTCCATTTCCAGGATTTCCAAAGAAGTCTCAAAGTGTAACTCATAGATCCGAAGTACACGCTCCATGAATTGGCCATCTCTGATAGAAGCCATCCGAGAGATGACCTCCATCAGCTACAAATCAACCATTCCTAATGGAATGTCCAAAAGGACGTGCCCCATTGAGAAATTTTTTCTAGAACTACCTCTTGTGCCGGAAACAAGAGCTCTTGCAGTCACAGTCTTGCATCAAAGGCATGACAAAACGAAACAAAGTGAAGAGGACCACTCCTCGACATTGTGTCCTGCAGTCAAGGGAGTTCCAACCCCCTGAAAAACCCACTACCCATTTCTACTCAGATATTGGGAGTAATACTCCATATGTGAGGAAACACACCCTACCTGGTAGTGGAGTAAAACTATGGTAGGTTGTTTGCTGTGGGAGACCCGGGCCCTAGTATGTCAGGTGAGTATTGACCCCAGGCTAGAGGATCTGAACCCTGGCACAATAGAGTACATACTCTATATGTGGGGACCCACACCCTACCTGGTAGGGGGAGTAAAACTCTTGTAGTTTGTTCGTGGTGGGGGAATCATGCCCTAGTACATCAGGGGAGTACCGACCCCAGGCTAGAGGACCCATACCCTAGAACAATAGGGGAGTACCGACTATATATGTTAGGACAATCACCATACCCGATAGGGGAGTACAACTCTGTTAGTTTGTTTGTTGTGGCGACCCATTCCCTAGTATGTTAGAGGGAGTATCGACCCCAGACTAGAGGACCTGCACCCTGGGTTGATAGGGGGTACCTACTTATAACATAGAGGACCCACACCCTACCTAATAGGGGAGTACCCAGCTCTATGTGTGTTATATATAGAGTACCTGCACCCTAGTGCAATAGGGGAGTACCAACTCCGAAAATAGAAAAACCAATCAGAGGGAAACGAACATGCACTAATGACTCGAGGAGTACCGTCTCTACCGGAGTAGTGGAGTAAGTAATACCTATGCCTTGAGTCACCGAGGAAGAAGTTATCCTGACCCTCACTACATGAAAAACCCTAGGTTATGATCCTCCAGTTATCATCCATAAATCAACCTCCATGATGATCCACAAGGAAGTAACCCAATTACCCACCATGTCATCAAGTTTCAAATTCAATATACAACTCCTCAATCGGATACCCGGTCTATAAGCAATTGGCATTTTAGTTCCGAGGTCATGGTTGAATTTGAGTACTATACAACCATGACAAACTACAACTTCATATGAAAGTCACGTCGAGAATAACAAAAAGACTGTCTCTCTCTAAGGATCTCTCTAAGGATCCCATCACCAAAGACAGTTGGTCAAACATACATCAGGTTTTCATGATATGGCCTTTTAAGCGTATTTGGGCCTAAGAGGGGTCCAGGTCTGGTCTGAACCGGTCAGACTGACCCAACCTGAGCCCGACCTAGGCCGACCCGACCAGCTCGGACTAGGCCGAACTGACCCAGATAAGGGCTCTATGCGTCTCATTACATTGACTCAGATAAGGGATATATGCGTCTGATTACATTGACTGGGGGTTCTCTAGTTTTTTTGGAATGAAGCATGGTGGGACATTACAATTATTTTTTGATTACTGGAAGGTGAACCAAACGATAGTGGAAAACATGTAATATATTTCATTTATAGGGCACATATTTTATTAGTCGAAGGGAATATATTGGCTTCTAAATCTTTTAAATGATATCAGGGTATCATCATTTTGGATTTCGACATTCTGATATACCTAAAATAGTCTTCAAAATCAATTGTAGACATTATGAGTTTTTAATGATTTTATTTGGTCTGAAAATGCATCTATTATATTTATGGATTTGAATAACATAATATTCAACCCATTCCTAGATAATTTGGGGGATGTATTTTTGGATGACATCTAGGTATACTCCATATAAGAACCCATATCATCATTTCAGGTATGGATCATGATTTTAGGTTTTATTAGGAAAAATAAATAAATGGAAAATTTTCTTTGTATCTTCCATGTACTTATGTGTACACGTCATGTACCTAGGTACAATGTACATCTATATACAAGCCGTGTAATGGCCGAGTACATGGCCATGTAGGTGACTTGGAAGACCGCTTAAGGCGGGTGCCTGTTAAGTTCACAACATGACATGTACATTTAATGAACATGCAGTGTAGTTTTATTTTTAATTTTTTAAATTAGAGAATCATCACATCTCATCCTCATAAGCATATTATTAACCCAATGTTTTGTATAGGAGAGTGACCAGAAAAACCCAAACATCGAACCCCTCCCGATTCTCTGTCTGACCTCTAATTGAGATATTGTCGGGTGTGTTGGAATCCCACCAGTTATTTCTCAATTCTTATAGATCCATTCTTTCTGATTCATCATATATTGTGAGTTATTAAAGCATGGGTGTTTTTCACTATTATGTAGGTCTACATCATTATTGGATGATTCAAGGGCCAACGTTCAAGAGTAGTGATCGTATGGCATCAACGTAGGAGGTTTGTGCCTTTTGTTGTTCATATTTGTATAATATGTACTAAAAGTGCTTCATAACCATGTTTGGGGTATTGGTTAATTTTTTATTTAACCCTGATCAATACTTGATATGGTGTGTTTGATTGGAAGGGGATTGTTACTTATTTGTAAGTCTAGGTACCTTGTTTTCCATTCCTAGTTTGATTAGGATGGAGTTTGTTTGATTATATGATATGAATGTGGTTTGCCTTGTAATTTTTTCCATGTAGTAGTTATAGATTGCATGTGCTGATTTGATATGACATGCAATGTTTTTATGTTGGAAAGTGTGATATTTGGACTAGGAAAACTCTGGGGGTTTCCATTTTTATTTACACGGGACCGTGAGAGCCATGGTGTAGATATTGACCTAGGTGTATTGACCGTGAAAGCTACCAAAGAGGTTTTTATGATTTGTTATGCTATGATAACACAAGGATTTTGACTGTGAGAGCTACCCAGGAGGTGGTATATAATTTATTGATGCCCTGTTGGCCCAGGGGGTATTAACCGTGAGAGCTACACCTATGGTTGTTATTTAATTTATTGGTGTTGTTTTAAAAGAAAGAGGTTATACCACGAGAGCTTCCCCAAAGGGTTGTTTATGAATGATTGAATAATTTTTCTGAGTCTACTATATCAAATCACAAGAATGGACTCAGTCATACTAAATAGTTTAGATGGTCTTCTGAGACATCAGTTTTTCTACTTACACTAAGGATATAGAGCTTAAGCTAGATCCCAAGGTTTTCATTATTCAATGGATTGAATATTTAATGAATGTAAATGAATTTAATTGAAAAAATTATAGGATTGTTTACTTTTGAGTACTTCCTAGTTTATTGCTAGATTTCTTTATATTACATGCTATATATATTCACAGACTGTTAGGCATAGGTTTTTTGGTGGTTTCCTACTGGGCATCATCCCACACCCTATTTGTGTCCTTTTTTGGACCCAAAAAGATTATATGATTGTAGGTATAGATAAGGGAAATCACCATTCATCATTAGGTACGTGATTGCTATTGGAGTTGGAGATCATGGGACCATGATGAGGTTTTCGATGCTGGGGTTGTTTACTACATTCTGTACATTGGTTTCATTAGTGTATTTCCAGCATTGTGACTTGTTTGGATACATTCATAGACACTTGTGACATGCATCATTTATATATATTCTTCAGTTGTTATATTACTAGCAGTCTTTCACTATATATTTTTATTGAATGGTATTACTAATTCCTCTATTGTTTACTATTTTCTTTTTTCTAGGTATACTATGTGAATGCGGGAATAGTATCTCGATTATCACATCGTGGCCCTCGCTTCTAGTCTGCAACATCTGGCATTTGGTGAAATGCACATGAGGTCATGTGGCCAACCGGGTTTGGGGTACTTTTGGGTGACACCCGAATCTGGGACGTCACAAAGTGGTATCAGAGAAGGTTATTTTTTTCTTTTCCTTAATATTTGGTGTCAACATACTTGGATAAGTAGTAATAGGGAGTTGGTAAAAGGTTTTTCCCAAGAGTAGCTAACCCATGTTTAAGGAAGATCCATGTTACCCTAAATATTTCAATTTTTTCTTGTTTTGAAATTGTTAGAGTTGATTTGATGTCACCATTGGGTGGTACACATTTATTGTGATTTTGTCATTGATATTACTAAGGTTCTATTTCTATTTCTAGATGATGAGATGAGGTAATGCCATCTCATTCATCATATAGGCACTTTCTAGATATCAAATTTTATGCATTCTTGTTATGAAATTTAGGATGCATTATTAGTATTATTGTGTTGTGATAGATGTTGTGAAAGATATTCATGCTATTGTGAAAGATGTCGTGATATAATACCTACTATTTTGATAGGGTATTGATATATGTTTGGTTTTATTTGGGTGGATACCAAAATTTGGTCCCTGAGGTGTTATGGGCCCTCTTGGATCAGAATTTGGTGAGTCGTGTTTGAACATTAATTGATTTTTTTTCAAGATATCATGTAAAAAAGGATGCAAATCATTTATTCCTGGGGAGTATGGGCTCTCACGAGTAAGAATTTTTCAGGCGTTGGACAAAATTTTATGTTTTTAAGGGTTCTAGAGATGTTTTGGTGGATTACTTTCAGGAAACCTAGAAAACATGGCATGTGATGTTATGAACACATGCCATGTGTTCTTTTATTATGTAAGAACTGAATTTTCTTATGTACACACAATGTACCATATGTAAACACTGTGTAGTTGTTGATTGTTTGACTAACTATGTGAGCTGAGAAATTAGGTTGATAAACTTTTTGTGGAACACTCCTTGTACTACAAGTAGACGACATGCTATATTGGACCGTGTATCAAGCTGTGTGACTAATAGCATGGGTGGATGAAACTTTTTTGGTACACAACGTGTCTATGGTGAACACGTAATGTACTATTACACCAACTGAACTGTGTTTTACTAGCTCTGTAGAGGTACCTTGGCAGGAGGGGATATTCAAGTACATACAGTGTCTCAGGAAGAACACACCGTATGTCTGGGTTGTTATATAACTAGGTTGAAAATGGATACATGCCCATGTTATAGTTTAAGGTAACACCCCATGTAGTGTTTCTACATGCTGTGTATCCACATTTTAGAAAACATTATTTTTTTCCTTCTCATGTTCCATCCTTGAGCTTCTAAGTTGCAGTCCTTGAAAATATATTATTGAGGTGTGCATTTGACCTTGCAGAGTCATGCCACTGATACATCCTCTGGTTGTGCGCAAGGTACCAGGTGATGAGAAGACGTCGGAAATGGTAGATCACAGACTACTAGTAGATTATCCCATTGTGCCCATCTTGGCACCAACTTCTATACTGGATGAAGGTGTTGATGCATAGTTCCGTGAATTATTTTTTGAGGATGATGTATAATTTTTAGGGAGCACCACATACTACCCCATTTATTGAAGAATTGAATGGGGTGTTCCAGCAGCAACATCCTCCAACTATTTTAAGGTATTGAGGACCACAAGATGTAACGTCTTGGTTAGAGGCCATGCATTCTATCTTTGATAATCTGGTGATGCTTCCAGAGGGGAGGTTGAAGCACATGATGTAAATGATATGTGATTTATGAAAGAGATGATAAGAAGTATTCTCCTAGGAGGGAATTCATCCATATATGTCTTGGGAATATTATCCTAGGAACTTCTATGATTACTTTTACCCCATCACGTTGAGGGCCGACCGATTTTGGGAGTTCATGCATTTGTTGTAGGACACTCTTTCGGTGATGTATTATTCTTCTCACATTACAGAGCTTCATTGATTCTCACCTATACTAGTGGGTGACAAGTTATAACTGGTTAGTCAATTTGAGGATGGTCTCATGTAAGACATCTGATAGCGGGTGAATGTTTTCCGGTTGACATTGATAACTTCTATAGTAAACCTGACATAGATTACTGAGTGCAATTTTCAGGATTTTGGAGTTGTGTGCTATGGATGTTCAGTATTCACGGTTGGTACTCCTTCGACCGATAGCAGAAAGAGCCATAGGTAGATTTCACATGATGATTATTTAGGAAGAGAGTGGTATGATACTAGTGTGAAAAGAGTGGGAACATGAGACCTTAGTGCTCGAGGGACCCTGTTGAGTGCGGATATTTCAGCAAGATGGTCCATATTTAGCATTGTTTCCAGTTTTTCACACTAGAAGCTCATGATAAAGGATCTATTATGAATCCACATTCAGGGAAAGGGCCACCATTTTCTAATCATTTAGGGAACATGAGTTCTTCAAGACATTTAGGCTGAGGATGTGGTTGTGGCCGTGGTAGCTAGGAGACATGTTTCTAGTGATAGCAGGGTAGATCAGCGCGGGGTATCCAGGAAGGGTCATATGGATACGGTACAGGTAAGAAATTTGTGATGGAGAAGACCCAGCAAGACAAGGATCCCAAACGTTCAATTATTATATGTACGATTCTAGTTTCCTCGGTTTTAGATTCTCCTATTTTTGATACAGGGGATTCCCATAGTATTATATTTATTTTCATTTTGGAGAGACTTAGGATTTTCATCTTCACTTAGGATGATGTTGTGACACTATAAATTCCATTGGTGATTAGGAAGGCTAGTGTACATTATTGCAAGTAGTACCCTCTTAAGGTTGGTGGGTGTCACTTTTTATGGGACCTCTATGTCTTAGATATGACTAGATTCATTGTCATTCTTGGAATGGACTTGTTGGTCTCCTTTTAGGACCTTTTGACTACTATCTCTCAATGTTGAGTTTCACATCAACATATGGTGGGTCATTTCTACACAATGGTGAATGGGATGTCCAGGCGAGTGGAGATGGACCTGTGCATCATGGGTTCGTAAGAATTACTCTATATATTGCCAGTTTATATATGGATGACCAAGGGACATCACATATAGACTTTCCTCATGTGGTGGGTTGTTTCATAGATGTATTTACAAATGTATTTACAAATGTATTTTCTTTTTTTTTCCTTTATAGGGAGTGGTAGATTTCTCCATTGAGCTTATTCTTGGAGCAACACTGATGTTCATTCTTCCTTATAGAATGGTTACACTAGAGTTATAGGAGCTCAATAAATAGTTAGTGGAGATGCAAGAAAAGGGTATTATCTGATCCAGTACATCTATATGGGGTTTTCATGTCCTATTTCATAGAAGGCAGATGGTACCCTTAGAATATTTTTGGATTATCAGAAGCTAAACCAGCTGATGGTTTAGAAAAGATATCCCTTGCTGAGGATTGATGATCACATTTATCAGCTTTGAGGAGCCCGAGGGTTCCTGATGGTTTACATGAGATCTGGTTATTCTCAGCTACACATTAGACCATCAAATATACTTCTCATAGCCTTTCAGAGAAGGTATGGTCTACAAAAATATTAATTTATGTTCTTCGGTATCACGAATGCTTTGACAGTTTTCATGGCACTGATGAACAAAGGTTTCCATCCTTAAAAGGATTAATTTGTCTTAGTATTCATGGACGTTATTCTGGTGTACTCTCACACACAACACAATCAGGACACCAATATGGATATCGTATTGAGTACACTAAGAGAGCATGTATTATATGTTATGCTCTCAAAATACAACATTTGTGTGGACTGGATACACTTCTTATGTCATTTAATCTTGAATATAGGAGTATCCATAGACCTAGATAATGTGAGAGAAGTAGTCTCCCCTGAGAATCTGAAGAACATCATTGAGGTAGGTATTTTTGTGGGGCAGGATGGTTACTATATATGCTTTATATCGGACTTTTAAATCTTTGCAGCACCACAAATGTGCTAGATTAAGATGGGTTCAATGTACTTGATGGAAGATTCTTGCGATTCAATCCTTCAAGAGCTGAAAGGGTTATTGACTTTAGCATTGATACTTATTTTTTCCAGAGTCGAGAAAGAGTTACATAGTTTACTATGTTGCAACAAATATCGGGCTTGGTGAAGTGCCTATTCATGGGGAAGTAGTCGTTGCATACGAGTCTTATCAATTAAGACCATATGAGATTAACTACCCTATGTGAAATCATGAGTTATCTGTAGTTGTGCTTGCTTCGTGCTGGTGTAATTATTCTATTTTGGGTGAGAATTTTGTATTATATAGTGACCCCAAAAGCTTAATGTATATATTTACTCAATGGGATCTGAATTTGAGACATCTATTTGTGGTTGATTACCTTTAGTATTTTCACTTTGAGCATTCCTGGGGAAGACAATGCGGTGGTTAATGAATTTTGTAGGAGGACTCAGATATAGGCAGTATAGGAGTCTTACATTGAGTGGCATTGTATATATTTGTTTTCTAAGATGAATTTGGAGGTGCAGGATAGACAAGGTATAATTTTATTTTCTTTATAGATATTACCTCTACTTTTTTGGATTGAGTGCAAATGAGGTAGCTATCAGATTCTGAAGGCCTAGTAATACAAGAGAGCCTATTAGGAGAAGAGCCTACTCTTGGGTGTACTATAGCTGACAACAAGGTCTTCCATTTTCATGGATTCCTATGGGTGTTGAAAGAAATACACAAGGAGTTTGTGTGAAATTTTCTTTCCCCAGTATGTGTAGTTCATATTAGTGTCACCAAGATGTACTGAGATATACATCTTCAGTATTGGTGGGCAGTCATGAAGAGGAATCTAGCTGGTTTTTATGAGATGTTCCAAATTTCAGTAGGTGAAGGATGAGCATCAACTTTTTATAGGGATTTTACAGTAGTTACCCATTCCTGAGTTGAAGTGGAATGATATCGCAATGGATTTCATGATGGATTTACGGAACTCACCTCAAGGGAATGATGCAGATTGGGTTGTGGGTGAATGACTCAAAAAGGATGCACATTTATTACTAATTAAAAAATCATTTGTGTTGTTGAGTTTGGAAGGTTTTACATCCCATATATTGAATGTTTTAATGGGTTTTCACACTCTATCATTTCAGACAGGGATTCATGATTCACTTATTGTGTCTGGAAGGGACTTTAGAGGGAATTGGGTATACATGTACTTCTGAGTAACTCATTCCATCTCCAGAAAGATGGCCAATATGAGTGCATGATTTAGGGTTTTGAAGGAAATTTTTTGAGAATGCATCCAAGATTTTTGGGGTTCTTTGGAGAGACATGTACTCCTACTTGAGTTTTCTACAATAACAGTTTTCATGAAATGATTTCGGTGGAACCTTATGAGGCTTTGAATGGTTAGGCATTCCGATCACACCTATGTTGGCTGGACCAAGGAGAGGCTCCTATACCCGGACCATGTCTTATCCAGGAGACCGCTGAGGAGGAGGAGTTGATTTGGAAGAGAATGGCTACTGTAGAGTGTTAGTAGAAATCTTATGTTGATCAATGGAGATGACCTCTAATGTTCAACGTAGGATATCATTTTTTCCTATTAGTCACAATGAGTATAGTGCACATAAGTATTAGGAGACAAGGAAATCTTTCACCGAGATATATTGGGCCATTTGTGGTTTTGGAGACAGTCGATCCGGTTGTCAATCTTTTGAAGTTACCTCAAAGGTACCGGGATATGCACAACATAGATAATTCTTCTTAGACTCATCTCATGTTTTTAAACATGAGGAGGTTGATTTAGGGGTTGATGCATCCTTTGAGTAGGATTTTATTTGGATTTCTGATCATTGCATGAAGGATCATCGTGGCTGGTCTGTTCCTTTGGTACAGGTGCTATGACAGTACGGGTGAGTATAGGATGCGACCTGGGAGAGGGAGGCCGACATACGATCACAATGGATAGGGTTGTTTGAGGCTTCTTCTTCACCACCCTTGGGAGAGAAATTCGAAGAAAAATTTATATAAGGGATAAGTTTTTAAGAACCCATATCTTCATTTCAGGTATGGATCTTGATTTCGGGTTGTTTTTTATGAAAAAGGAAGAAATTAAAAATTTTCTTTGTACACGCGATGTACTTCTAAGTACATGCCATGTACCCATGTACCCTGTAAAACCATATTCAAGCCTTGTAATGGTAGAGTACATGGTAGTTTAAGTGACCTGGAATACCGAATAAGGTGGGGGCCGGTTAATGTTACTACACGACATATACATTTAATGAAAATTCCATGTAGTTTTCTTTTTATTTGATATATCAGAGCGGGGTTACATATCTTCCTCAGAAACATCTTCTCCACCCTTTAGTTCATATAGGAGAGCGACGAGACGATCATGAACATTTAATCCCTACCGATTCTCTTCCCAACCTCTGATTGAGATGTCACCAGGTGCGTTGAAATTCCACCAGTGGGTTCTCAATTATTCCAGATCCATCTGGCAGATTCCTCCAATATCGTGAGTTTTTCAAGGTTGGATGTTTTTCACTATTTTGTAGATATATGTAATTCTAGGACGATTAATTTGCTGACGTTCAAGATTAATGATTATATGACATCAAGGTAGGTGGTTTGTGACATTTTTTGTTCTTATTTGGATTATATATGCTAAAAGTGTTTCATACCCACGTTTGAGGTATTTCTTGACTTTGTATTTATCCATGATTAATAACTTCTATGGTTTTTCAACTGTATGTGTTTTGTTACTTATGTTTAAGGCTAGGTAACTTGTTTCCCATGCCTTGTTTGATTAGGATGGAGTTTTTTTATTATATTAAATGCACGTGGTATTCCTTGTTAATATTCATCCTTTTAATAGTTATAGAATACATGTGTTACTTGGATATGACATGTGTTCTTTTTACAATGGACCATGAGATCCTTGAACATGGACAATTGTGGGGGTTTCCATGTTGATTTACATTGGAAAGTGGGAGATTTGGTATAGATATTGACCCATGGTTATTGACCAAGAGACCTACCCAAGAGTCCATTTATGATTTGTTTATGCTATTCTAACTAGGGGTATTGACTGTGAGAGCTACCTAGGAGGTCATTTATTTGTTATTTATTCCATGTTATCCCAGGGGTATTGAGTGTGTGAGCTGCCCATGTGGTTTTTATTTAATGAATTGGTTCTATGTTGAACTAAAGGGGTTAGACCTTGTGAGTTTTCCCATAAGGTTTTTCATGAATGATTGAATGATTGTGATGAGTTTTCCAAGAAAAATAACAAGGTTGGAGTCAGTCTTACTAGATTTTTTAGACGATGTTCTGAGAAATTTTGTTTCAACTTACATAAAATATATAGAGATTAGGCTAGATCTTAAGGTTTTAATTATTCAATGGATTGAATAAATAAAGAATTGAAATGAATTTAAAGGGAAAACTGTAGGATTATTTAATTTTGGGTACATCATAGTTTATTTCTTCATTTATTCAAATAACCTACAATATATATTCATGAAAAGTTAGGAACAAATATATTGGTGCTTGCCTACTAGGATTCATCTCACACCCTTTTGGGTTATGTTTTGGATGCAAACAGATTATATGGTTGTAGGTATAGATAAGGGAAATCACCCTTTTTCATCAGGAAGATGATTGATGTTGGAGTTGGAGAGCATGGGAGCAAGTTGAGGCTTGAGATGATGTTGGAGTTTACTTCTTTTGTATAGGTCAGTTTTAGTATTGTATGTCAACCATTGTGATTTTTTTTGGATTATTTCCAAGACTCATGTTACATGCATCATTTATATATATTCTATAGTTGTTACATTATTATCGGCCTTCCACTATTTACTTTTTTTGTATGGTATTACTGCATTTTCTATTGTTTACTATTTTTTCCATTGTGTATACTCTTACAATGAAGGTATAGTTTCCCCATTATCACACCTTTACCCTCATTTCTAGTTGATAGCCTCTAGAATTTGGGGAAATGTGATTGAGGACATTTGACCAACTGGGTTCGGCGAACCTTTGGGAGGCACCTAGATATGGGATGTTACACTCTAAGACTCATACCAATCATGACCATCATCTTGAAAATATTTTGAGAACAAAAAGAGAGAATCATCTATAATCCAATATATGTAAGTGTAAATTCATAATAAAGATTGTAAATTTCATGGGTCAGATCATCTTTGAGCAACCTATGTTAGTGGAACCCGAGAAATTATAGGTTGTTGTTTCTTAGGGGTATCCAATGAATTTAATCGATAACCACGGTTTCCTAGGATTGGTAGAGTGTTATCAGAGGTTCATCTAGGACCGATCCTGTATTGAAGGGCATATCATGGGATTTACAAGAAGTTAATCAGGTTTTAATTTTCAGGATCATGTGAGAATGATTTCATGGAGATGAAGGAGAGTTTGACTACCATACCAATCGTGATCCTACCTAAGCAAGTGGAAGACTATATTATGCTTTTTGATTCTTATGGGAGATAACATAGGGATGTTCTGTTGCAAATATAATTAGTTGTGGTGTATGTTTAATGGTATTTGAGGCCACATGAATGAATATTCCCTATGAAAAACCTTGAGATAGATAATATGGTTTATTCCATGAAGTGTTGGAACCACATTTTATTGGTCGAGATGTTTACTATGTACACTGACCATAAGAGTTAAATTTTATTTTTTTGGAATGATACATAAATATTTAAAAAAGTAAATGGGTCATGTATTTTCAGTCATTTTATTCTGAGCTATCATGGACCCCTATAAAGGGAAATAGTGTTTCTAATACTTTGAGAAGGAAAACTCATACATAGGCAGTTCTGAAGTCTAGATAAAAGTTGAAAATTATGACCTTGATGGTAGAGAAGAATGTTGTAGTTTAGGAGGTTGAAGAATAGAGCACTGATAAAACATATTCAATTGAATAAAAAAGGTCATTCGAAATTAGGGAAATTTAGAATAAAGATCATAAGTGTTTATCTTTTAAAGAAATACTCGAAGTTGAGGAAACACCATCTGAGTGAACGATTTATGAGAATGAGATCATCTTTGTGAGGAATCATATGGTTGTGTAGAATATCATGTGAGATAGTTAATTCACTCGTTTTATGACTCAATAGGGGAAATACATCAATATTTGAGAAAAATATACCATGATCAACATCGATAGTATTGGTGGGGAAAATGACTAAAAATCATTTTTTTCATTTTCTGCAGCCGATTTAAGGGGTTGCCGGTACCCAAGGTACAACAAAAAAATTAAACCAAAAACAGACATACCAGGATAAGGCAACTTAACAACATAAACTTACATATCATCCAAGTCAAAGTCGTCAGCGCTTCTCCATCCTGACTCCTCTTCTCCGGTAGCTGTGGCTGTTTCCCATCCTGGATCCCTCCAGTAGTGAACACTATTGACACGGTTCTTGAGCTGATCTAAGACATGATAATCTGATGCTGACTCCTTAATCTCACTATTCTTTGCACACATTAAATACAACACTTCCTTCTTCTTTGAGGCGGAGCGAGTCCGCATCGGCTGCGGGAGACCCGTGTAATCCTTCCTTTGTCGACGCTTAGAAATGATAGGAAAAGGTCCTTCCCCTGAAGCGGACCCCTGCTTCCCACATTGAAGCACTTCACTGAAGGAACGTTTCTCCCCTCCTTTACCAGCCTGTTCCCCCGAGCCCAATACAGGAGAACATGTAGAATGTACCCTTTCAAGAGACACAACCCCCTCAACAGTCTCATCCACCAGCAAGGGCAATGGTACACCCTCTGCCACGTCCTCAGTCACCGCATGATTCAGCACCAAATGGGGTGGCACACCCTCTGCAATCGTCTCACTCATAGGCACCGCGGGAAGCTCCTTCACACTACCCTCGACCTGGACACTTCTGGAGGCCCCCAAACTAGGACCCCCATCTTCTTAGTATTCAGGCCTCCATTCTCTTCTGTACAGTTCTGAGATGGACTAATTTCCGCAACCCCCAGTGAGTGAACCAAAGCAGGTGCTTCCTCAGCCCTCACCCTATTATATAAGTTCTTACCACCTTGACCATCCGCATCCAGAGTCTTGTTAGGACCAACCAAATTTTTGTCCATCACTGAAGATTGAACAAACTTCTCCTTTCCCTTTGTACTCTTCTCCACAGGAATAGAAGACTTCCTTTGGGTTGAGTGCTGGGGCTCATGATGCTGAGACATCATCTCCTGTTGTTTACACCTATAATCCTCTCCAATTTTAATCCAGACAAAATCGAAATGGGCCCTAGAGGGATCAATTTCAACGCAGACCCCATACCGCTGCTGATGGTGGGTCGCGATTCATGTGGAAATCGAACGACCAACGAAGGAGGAAGAAACGACTTCCATTGCAACTCTGAGGAGCTCTTGACCAAGCTTTGATAAGATCCTCTGTCGAAGGAGTCGACGGATGGTCTCCTTTGTCTAAAACGAGCAACCAAGGTAAGCTTCAACAGCGAAGCCGATTCCGTGAACTCAGCAGACGAAATCTGAAGATTAGGGGTTCCATCCACAAGATCTGTCACTTTAGGGCTCACGAACACCTTCGGAAATGGCGGAAGAAAATCAGGGTTTGAGAAAGGTTGAAACGAGGGCCTTGAACATTTAGGAATAGAATCCAACCAATATTATAATGTATTTAATTATGGTTATCTAAAAAACCTCAAATGAAAGACACTAATTGGGTGATTGTGGACCGATTGATTAATGAAGAACATTTCACACCAACATGGAAGACTATCTTAGTTCATTATTTGGGTGAATTGTATGTATGTGTGATATGTTTCCTACATGGAGTGTGTCAAAGATTATAGTTTTAGACTGTGACTTAGGTTCCACTTCTCTCTTCTAGATTTCCTTGATGAATGCACTTGGTACATAGGAATTTATGAGTATGAATTTCCACCCATAAAATGATTGGTAGTCAGAGCCTATTATACTTGCACATTAGGATATTCTACGAGAATGCATCAGAGACTACGATGGGTATTGGGAGAAGCACCTAGAGCATATTGAGATATCTAATAGAAAAAGTTAATAGGAAATAGTTACGATGGTACCGTATGACGATCTTTTTGGAACTCCATACATATCACCTCTATGTAGGATGGATAAAAGTGAGTCAGAACTATTGGGACTGAGTCTTGTTCATGACACATCAGAGCGTGTTCAACTAACTCAGAAACGAATGGATACATCTAAAAGTTGGTATAAATGTATGATGATATAAATTGATGAACCCCTATGTTTATAGTGTATGATAGTGTTTTCATTAGGGTTTCTCCTACATTGGGTCACTGTAGGATCAAGAGGTATGCAATGTTAGATCCAATGTTTGTTGGAACATTTGATATTGTGGTGTGAATCTATCCAGTAGTGTATTGATTGGCTCTTCCAAAGAGGTAAAATGTTATACATGATGTTTTTTATTTATAGAAACTTTGGAAGTATCACACTAACCCTTCTCATGTAATAAATGTTGATGATGTTGATCTCAAGACCAAATAATCCTTTGAGGATCATCATATATGTGTTGTAGATTATAGTGAGAAAATGTTGCAGGGAATGTACATGATGATAGTTCATGTTTTATGGAAACAAGGCCTTGTTTCGAAGGAAGCATGGGAGGGAGAATAAACTATGTGTGATCTATGACCCAATATTTTTACCCCAGAATAATAGATACGCTATGGATTACAACTCATGGATGATCCGTTATATGGTGGGGAGATTATTATATCATGAAATTTTCTGGAGATGTCTCAAGATTTTTTACAGGTAATATCTTAACCAAATTTTGGAACACAATTGTTGGGTTTGTGTTTTAATATATTTTATTAGAAATTTCTGATCTTTTGGCGAAAATGTGGCAGTTCATGGTTGACACACAGTTTTGGTGCACATTTTGGAAAACCAAGCACCCTTTCCGTGGAAACAATGTCTGTGAAATAATTTTCTCAATTTTATTACAATTCCCACTACAACCCATATTTTAACCATATCACCCACAATGAATCTAAGAAGTTATATCTCATTTCTAGAGGCTTTGGAAAGGATTCCATTATATTACACCCCACTTTCTTGGATGAATTAATGATCTAAGTGATGGATCTTCAACTCTCCAAGAATGTGATTTCCTCTCGATTATATTTATCTCTCAGCCTTATCTCTTTATAGTAGAAGAGGAATGTTTTAAAATAAATTGGTGTTGTATTAGAAATAGGTTTTGATTTCTTTTTCTCAATATGATCATGGATATAGGTTTTAGATCTAGATCTTATTATTCATTGTGAAGTTGAATATTTCACATCAATTTGAGGAAATTCTATTTAGGGAACACTCACTAATGATCAAAAGGTATATTTCTGAAATTAAAAAAAATCATAGTTTTGATTATAATGGTGTGTATGGAATTGTGATTCAGAAATTTTTATGTTTGTAAATAACATATTGATTTGTATTAATTAATTAATTAATTAATTATTTAATGTTTTCATTATGAAATTTTGTTTTATTGGATTTGTGGGATTGGTTAATTAAATAAGATCGTGTAATCAGTTATTTATTGGGATGTGAAATTGATTGATAATTTAAATATTGGAATGTTAGGTTCAAAATTGATTGGTTAATGGGTTTGTTAATAAATGTTGATAAATTCTTTAAATTATGAATTCTTTATATTATTAAATTTTATTAAATTGTTGAAATATTTTTTTTTGTAATTTAAAAGGTATTACATGATGTGAAATGTTTATGAGTGGATTAATAGTGATTTACAATGTTAAATATGACATATTTGATATATGTGATTGATTGATAAATGGGTTGTGGGACATAATATAATGCTACAAATACCCATTGAGTGATTTACATAGTGTTATAGAACTAATGCATGAATGTGAAAAATTAGTGTGGGACACGAACGGAATCCTTAAAATCACAGCTATGATTTATTTATCAAGGGGTTGTGGGACACTGACTAGTGCTCCAAATACCCAAAGGCTCTTATCCATGGAATTCTTGGACCAAAATGTTTTCATTAGACTATGTTTCTAGGTATACATGATATGAAATGGTATTAAATGGATAATTAAATCCCACATGCTATTAATAATTTTTATTCATATGGGATATATTATTCAAAACCCGACATGGGCTGATGCATGTATAGATGGTTTATGTGTTATCGTGAACCCAATGATTTATGTGGCTAAAGAAAAAATAATTGATTATATAAATTTATTAGTTTATAAATAGTCCTTTATTATTTATATAATTGAATAAGAATTTATTTAAGGGATACTATTTTTTACACCATTGGTTATGGCCTACTGAGTTGTAGTCACACCCTACTTTGGCTAGCTGATTAGAACACGAATAGACATCACGGTTGAAGAAAAGGATAATGGAATGATCTATATGTTAGATGGATTATTTGGGATAGATATTTCATGATGGAATTAGACATGGTGTTAGAAACTACTCAGGAGTGGTTAATATCTTTAATTTTGGGTTCTCATTGGACACTTGGCGCATATAGAGTAACTAATCTACTTATTTGTTTTTGCATTTTTTCATATTCTATTATATTATATATTTTTATATTGAATTAGTTATTATATAATTTTCAGTATGGTTTGTTATTACGTTTTTATTGTTTTTCTATTCTAGATATTGTATTACTCTGATGAAGATAATATTTTCTACTAATGTATTACTCGACCGTCAATACTAGTCACATACTCTAATGTTCAGGAAGGAATGATTGATGTCATGTGATGGTATACCTTGGGTCAAAAGTGTGTACAACCTCTGTCTAGACAGAATTCACATATTAATGATATGAAATAATGGATCCAGAATTCTAAACCCAAACATTAGAAATAATTGAACCCAATAATTGCATTAATATTGAATAAAATTTATGTAATTCCATAAAACCCATTAAGACCATAAAATTCTTTGAAATTAAAAAAAAAGATAATGATTATTTTCATAAGAAAAAAATGAGGCCTTTGAAATTCCCCATTAAATATAATTATATTCTATTAAGGTATTGAATTATCTCAAACACTATCATACAAATAATAAATTTATTTTCTAAATTTACTACTGATATTAAATTATAATGAAGAGGTTCCTCAAAACAAGAACATGATTTTTATTGAAGTTATATACTAAGGAATTAGTTAATGAAAAATCTAATTAACATATTATCTTATCCTAAGTCATCTAAAAACTATTACAATAAAAAATTTCTAAAATCAGAAAATTTTATTTGTCTTAGAATCCCAATAATATAGTAAAAAAGATCCCCATTCCAACACAACTAAAAAAATATTCACCATAATATAATTATTTCATATTCCATAACCTTGTTATATTTAATCCATAACATATCATTCCCCACAAAAAAATAATTATCCATATATTCAATCCACATCACACCATTATAAGGGTGTCGTAAAGACATTGAGTTGTTGAAAATACATTTCCTTAACATTCTAGAATTTGGGATATTATTATATTAAAACATACACAATATAGTTAGATAGATTATGTCAAACATGTTTTGGAATATTTAAATTTATAATTCACAATCTAAAATAATATAAATATCCCAAATTATACTACACATTTATAATTATTTCCAATTATCCAACAATGTAATATGTTTTCTAAATTTCAAACAAATAATTATCTCACTAACCACGTAAAAAACATTAAATAGATTTCAACACAATTACACTTCATTGAATTGTAATTTTTTCCCATGTCATATTATTGTATATGGGTTGGAGATTTAAATTTACAATGGATGAATTCCTCTTGAAATTAATGGATATCTATGTATTTTTAGTGGATATATAGCGATGTTCATCATCATACCATGCCTTTTTCAGGATATTACTTGGTCAAATTCCATACGGATAAAATAATTTTTAGTATATTGAGGTTCCAAAAAACTGAAATTCATTGTGATTACACACATGCACAACTATGTAATGCTTTTTAATGGACGCCCATCCTTGCAATACACGTTTTTGATCTAGCATTTTGTTGTATCTATTCCCACATCAAGCACATGACTATGAAATGATGGTCTTTCATAATGATTTAATCTTATTACATTGGTTATGAGACCTTATTTCCTATATAAAAACCCATAAATTTCAATTTTGGAACAACATATCGATATAAGTGTAGACTATGTGTGGGGGAGAATCGATGAAACCATTATATTGAAAGATATATATTTTTATCCATTATATGCTACCTTATTTTGGGACTTAATAATATAAGATAATAATAAAAGGAAATAAATGATTTTTTTCCTTTTAGGTGTTGAAAGTATTATAAGAAATAGTTTTCTCGTCTCATCACCATTACAAGGTTGGGGGAATGTATTGATTAATTGATAATATGAAGTACAATCGTTACCAATTTCAACCTATTTTATTAAAAATGTTTCATTTTATGTGTGTTCATAATGGATGATGTTGTGATCTTAGATTTCAACCAAATTAGTTCCCACTGATATATATATATACATATATCATATATTGAGTTATGATGAAATGTGGATCTCCCCATTACAAATTTCATAGTTCAATAAAATTGAAGTTAAACAATGTTAACCTAGCTCGCTAAAAGCTGAAAAATTTCATTAAACTAGGAACCATGCATCCAATTCCACCCATCAGATTGCTTGATTATTTTTCTCACCTAAAATGGATATAATTTCCCATGTCTTCAACTAGTTATTTAACTCAAATCCATATATTCACCCTTAATAAATTTATAATTTTTCATAGTTCAATTTGGTACATTAGTTAGAGTGAAATGATTTCCCCAAAGGCGATGTTGGGACCATGTTTTATTGATAAAGAAGTAAGATTAGACTTCATTTGAAAAGTGTTTACTTTTAATTTCAAAAAGGATAAATCACTTAACTTTGTAAAATCCTAGGAAAATAGGATGATTATAAGGGTTATCAGTTAAACGTTATATATAATGATATAAAGATTTAATGATGAATTAATATGACCATGAATCATTATGGTTGGTGATTGCAATGAAAATATTTAATGTGGCACCATTTCCCAGTGTCTTCCAATTTTTTTGGGTCAAAAATTAGAGAATAGAGAAAAGTGTTTTTTGGAAAAATAAGTTGTACACAATTATCAAGTAGGGTTGGAATGTTTCACGCAATGCATATTTTAAGACGAATGCCTAAAAATATGAAAAATAAACGAAGGTCACACAAGTTATGGAGTTTCTATGCAAGATATGTTTTTGCAGAAGAGACTTGGTGAATGGACATGTGTGATCAAAGAAAATTTGTGTGATCTGTGTGCATGGTTGAAAAATTCCTATAAATAGGTGTCTACCCTACTCATTCATTAATTCTCAAAAATCAGGGAAAATTTGAGCTCTGAATCACACAAGTAGTAAGTGGTGCACAAGTGTGTAGTGGCGCACAATTAGTGAGTTCCATATAACCAGTGAGTTATGCATATGTAAGTGAGTTGAGTGCAAGGAGGGACTAGTGCACAATTAGGGAGTCAAAGTAGTGAGGGGAATGAAAGAAGTGAGTGGAACACAAGTAATGAGTGTTATGAAAGTTGTTAGTTGAAGGTAATATGGGAGTTCTGTGCAATTAGTAAGTTGTGCACAAGGAAGTTCTTAATAGCTTATGGGTAGGAAAGTGAAGAAATGTTTTTAGAGAACAAATTTTTGAATGTTAATCAAGAATAACTGAAACATTATTCTACCCTATTTTTTATAAGAGGGTACACATGCACTATTGGATTGTTTTCATAGTTAAACATGAGTGTAATGGAATATCCTATTCATTTTATTCCATATCAAAGGATTTTTTCTTATAGTGGACTGTGTGGTATTGGATTGATTCCAAACCATACGAAGGACATAGAAACTCTTGTTAAGTAGTGAAAGTTGTAAATTATTATGTTCATGTGGATGTGTGTTTTATTTGTGTTCATTAGGTAATGAAATATATAACAAGGGGTGACAGGTTTTTCAAAGGTAAAGAAACATAAAAGAAAAATATATCACTAATTCACTCCCTCTTAGTGATAATTGAATCCTAACAGTGAAGCTTCAGGCCAAGTGAACAAACATTATCTTGAATTAACCTGCAACAAACTCCCATACACCCATGCCTCATCCAAAATTTATATGGATAAATAAAGAGAATATTCACCACAGTGTACTCTATTCTGACCATAAATTCAATTGATAATGGGAATCCAGATAATTTAAAATGATTTCCCATGGGGTTTTCTCACCAACCATGAACTTACTGTTGGTTTTAATGGTCAAGTATTTATTCATATGGTTGAAACCTATAATTTGGAGGTCAGATAAACCTCCCCACTATCATACCGATTATAATGGCTATAACATATTGGGATATGTATCAGTCATGCATTAGGACATCATCCCAGTGCCCCATCAATGAGGTAGAGACACACTTGGTCCTAAAACCCAATGCATGTACAAATAGCCAACCATTTATTCATTTAACATGTAAAATTTTTTATACATACACTTTTAATTAACAATAAAAAGAGTTGGAATTATATATTTTCTCAATCTATAATGTTTCTGCTATAAAAAATTCCCTCATCATTGTGGTTAACAACTGATTGGGTATAATAGAATGGGTTACTCAAGAATAAGCCCCATATCAATAATGTTTTTTCCCTTAAAAAAATTTAATATATTCTAGGAGACATTAAACAAATCATAGTTTTCCATAATGATATGTATTCAAAATAATATACTTCATCATCCTAGTTTTATGATTATAAAATTTTCATGATTTTCCATGTTGCATGAAATTAAAATGTAAAAAATGGGACATAGATGTAGTACCTCAAAAGGTACCAAGATTATTTAAATAACAAGTCCAGGAAAAATATATGATTTATTATTAAGAAATAATTTTTATGGATCTAATTCTCATTATAAGAAAATTTAGGAATCACTTCTCATAGGCATGATCACAAATGCACAACACACATCACCTCCTAGGGTGAAGGCTAAATTTGAAGTGCATAGTTTTATGGATTTATAATATAGTTGAAATGATGGAAAAGTGTTATTATTGGGAGCCTATTATTAATTTAGTTGTTCTAATTGATTCATGGTATCAACCTATACTTCTCACAACAGTGAAAAAATTGTTATTTTAAAAATCATTTCACAAATTTATCATAAAATATTTAGGTATTACATAGAAATGAAAAAATAACTTTTTATAGTTTATTTAATATAACATATACTCATTTGAGATAAGTTTTATCACCACCACCATAGGTTATTATGTGGCCATGAGAATATGAATAGAAAAAAAGCCATGTGGTATCCAAAATGAACAAAAAAAAACAGAACTGGGGGATAGGGAAATAATTTTATAATAATGGGCGAACATAACATGAAATACATTACATATGATTGTGTTAGATTAAAAATGGTAATTTTATGGTGATAATTTTTTGGTATGTTTATTTTTATTATTGTACCATTTAATATTTATTTTCACATCCAAATTGAATCAATAAATTTACATCAAATTTCAACAACCCCAAACAATATGTTGGATCCTGGATAGTCAGGATACAACACAACTATATATGATTAAGTAAACCTTTTTCTAAACTATGATAATATCTATAATAACATGTTACTAAAAGATGTTTTTTCTAGCCTAGTTACTCAAAAAACATGGGTGAATTCATTAATGACATATTATAAAAAAACTACTCATTTTCAATATGGAGGGAGGTGATGAAATCACCCAATAGATGATTCTATATAGGTAATCATATTAATTATATGAAACTAAGAAGTTATTGAATTTTAATCTGACATCAAATCAATATATGATCTTATCCTTTGATTTCAATCATTACCTTTTACCTTATAATATTATGGTTGAGGGTGAAATATATTGTGTCACTAATACTATTCAATAGAACAAATGAAGGTATTTTTCTAGTGACATTGTTTCATATTATATTAAACCTAAAACTGTTAATATTTTTTTATGATCATACCTTAGAGAACCTAGATATATATTTTCAAAAAAGGAAACCCATGAGGTTGTATTTCTAGAATAAGGTTGATTTTAGAAAATGAATTTTTTTTCCTACTATTCATATTCACACTCATGTACGAAATTGGTATATCAAAATTAAAATATAATGTCATCCAAATATGAATTATACATATAGAAGAAAATAAAAACTTTTTGCGAAAAAATTATCCAAATATCAAACCCTACTCTTCCATTTAAAATAATCTATAATGAGGTATCATTATGGGAGACTCACATTCCACGAGTATGTCCCTAACCCATTCGACAATGACTTACCAAATTTCATCTACATAACCTAACGCTATACCATATTGACGGAAATAATTTTTTAATTGTCCCAATATTTTAAAATTAAAACTGTCAAGAGTTCCCCATATGGTATTCATTACGAAGGTTCTCAATAATACACCATGCTAAAAACAATTAGAGGGTAACTTGAACTGATCAACTACTAAAAAATACATGTAGAACATTATTTAATAACAATTTATTTCATAAAAAGTTAATAAAACTTGAATTCTATCCCCAATGAAATGCGTTAAAATACTACAGAGGTCATCTTGAGAGTATATTTTTTGATATTCTAGTTAGGATTGGTTAGGAAATTTTATTCAAGATGGTGAATTCAATCTAATTAACAGAGGATCATTGAAAAAATTATTTTAAGCCACAAAAAGGATATGGTGGAGAAATAATTACATGTTTAATGAATCATGCTTTTTTACATCAAGGATAATATAGTTAGAAAATGGTGATCCTAGATTCCACCTCTCTTAGATATGATATATTTAGTACAATGGAATAATATAATTACATGTTTTTTTATTTTATAATAAGGTGGAGTTTTTCCATTTGGTGGGGAATGAAAATTATAATATTAATTATTATTTATTTTGAAAACATAACATTTAAAATTTTATATTTTTGGATGTATTCATTATTCAGTGGACATATGTGATGAGATAGTGGATATATTTTACTATTTAGATTGTGACCCATGAAAATCCTAGCTGGATGGAATCACTCTCTAGGATGATAAAAATATATTATGGATAGTTTTACCACATATTTTTTATTATAAATTTGTAGATTAAATTTTTATAATTAGATTGAGAAAGTTAATTTTTGTAATATTAAACTATTATGTTGATATGTTGAATCACAACAAAGGTACACCTTGTTGCACCATAATGAATAAAATCTCGTGCTCTCTAAATGGAAACCATTAAAGTGGTTCTCAATATTCCATTAGGAATATAATCACTAAAAGAACCCCTCACAAAATAAAATACATGATAATCATTCAAATATTTCCTCATTAAAATTTCAGAATTCATCATAAAGAAAATCCTCTTGATTCCAGTTTTGGATTTATATAAATAAAATTGTGATATACTTTAAATGAGTTCTTCCCCTTACAAGATAATTATCAACATATATACTTGGATGAATACCTCCATTAAAATACTGTGGATAAATATAAAATCCTTTATTAGGATTTTTGTTATGGAGTTTTCCCATTTAGAATGAAAAAAACTAATTTATGTTTCCTCTCAACATTGTTTAATATAAAATCAATAACCATTTATGACTTAAAAAGGGTTATCAATACCAAATCCCATATAGAAATGTTATATCCTATAGGCTTGAATGTTCAAACAATTTAGTTTTTAAAATTCTTATTTTCATTATGTCAATAGTTAGTGGGAAAATGAGGCTCCAGAAAAATTTAAATTCATCACCATTAAATGTTGTGTCATCCAAGAAAAAGGGAAATATAAGGTGCTTATATTTTTATTTTCCTCTATTAGAGAATTCACCATAGGATGTAACTATGTTGGTTAGAATAAGATCAGTATTCTCAATGAGATTATGGAGAATTAATCATTATATTAAGATCACTTTGATTAA
Source organism: Viscum album (assembly GCA_963277665.1). Classification (NCBI taxonomy): domain Eukaryota; kingdom Viridiplantae; phylum Streptophyta; class Magnoliopsida; order Santalales; family Viscaceae; genus Viscum; species Viscum album. The sequence continues at coordinate 1,711,313,879 of OY728157.1, read as the reverse complement.
CTCTCTAATAAAGATTAAAATAAAACTTTTCTAATATATAATGATCTAGATAATGCTAGATTTACAATTTTTGACGCACAACCACTAATAATTATGACATTATCATGAATATTATTTTTGAATGAATACATTATATTAAAACAACTTATGAGAGATATTCCATAATATCATAAACAGTTACAAATCATTAAGTGATTTCCTAATATATTTCAATGAATTGGATTAACGTGAAACTATTTGAACATGACCACCCTTATAGTGGCTCAATATCCAAAATTTGGGAAACAATGTCACTCACTCTAATGTAGAATGATTAGTAGAATGAGAGTGATATAAAATATGATGACCCATGAAACACCATAAATTTATATTAAATTGTGTGGATAATAAAAATTCATGGATTTAACAATGATTATGGGATTACAAGGATCATATATGAATGAATAATTTAAGGTGATTTCTCGAAGCCATATGTCACGTCCTGAGTTATAAAATGTTAATTTTTCAATCCAATGAAATCCCAAAATTAAAAATTCTCAATAAAGACACACTAAACATGTGTGATCCATTTTGAGTCTCTAAAATAATTCTTCATGGAAGGTGAAATAGGCCACCATTTTGATAAATAGAATACCAAAAATCATATTATAACCATAAAAGGAATGCATCATTCACTTTATAAATATGATGAATGAAATATGATTGGATTGAATCATGAGTGTCTAATAAGGTACTGATAGATTTCATAGTGTAAGTACATATTTATTTCTATCGTATATGTGTAGGTTAATTTGTAACACCATTTCCTAGGTCGCTATATCTGGATCGAAGAGTGTCAATTATTCTAGTAGATTATAGTCATCCCCAACCTATATGAATGATGAAATTTTTACCTCCCCATCGTCTAATATTTTTGAACTATTATTTCATTGGATCATATTATAATAATGTAATTACATGACATTTCAATTGATTATTTGAAATTCATATCTTTTAGTAGGAGTCTGTTCACCTACGTCAATTGAGGATTCACTCTATTTTACCTTCTAAAATATTCTTTGTGGAATATATCAATGTATATGGGAGAAAAAACACTATGGAAGAAAATGGACTTATAATAAAATGTATATCAACTCTGATTATGATATATATTCCAATGAATATTATATTGGTGATAAATTAATGATGCTATATAATAAGAATGAGTATTTTATTCACACTACATGATTCACATTGTAAATTATTTTTGAAGTCCATCCAAAATATAAAAATTAAAATGAATTTTTTTAATAAGGTTATAATAAATATTAAAATTTAAATCAGAAGAAAATGATATTAATTAGAGGATAGCGAAAAATAAAAAATTATTAGGATACATGTGAGTTTTGAATCATCCAATCATCTAGTTATGACCAACTTGGGGAGAATCCACTAATGATAAAGTGAACAGTGATTGTGAATCTGTAAGACACCCACCAGATAATGAAAATGAGCCTATTACTATGAAGTAGATTTTATCATTGTATGATAATTTTCTAGAGAATATAGGTGTATTTAATTCCTAATTGGTCATATGAAATATATATAAGCTTAGTGTAATTATAAGAAAAATCACTTTTACATTCCACTATTGTATCCATTTCAAGGCGATGTTGAATACCATCCACATAGAGAATTTTCAAAACATTTTATTCATAAATTAACCACATCATTAATTTATCTAACCATAATTGAGATGTATTAATAGGACTATCCTAAAATATTGAATCAACGGTTACCATTTCATGTTTTTTAAGCAAGGATGACTAAACATGTTTATGGATATAATTCACATGATGTAAAACCATCTTAGGTACCACATAGTACATCTGGTTATGTATCAGCCCAGAAAAAAACTCCCCTAAAACTCCCCTTGCTACATTGAGACCCTAGCTACTTACATCCAAATCAGATTTTTATTCGAAAAAGAGTGCTCAAGAAGGAGAAATATCTAAGGGATCCTGCAATAGTGAAAGCTGATGGCATCCCCTCTGACTAAATTCATGCCCTCTGGTTTCAAGAAATTATTAGAGAAGATGAGAGTGATGATAGAGTTATGGTCTACTAAAGAGGCCAGATGATTCGCTACCCTACTCCCCTTGCGCCATATATGTGTCACTCGAATGTTGTCACCCAAAATGGCTCTACATTTGCAAACAATGTATTCTATGTTCCAAGGAGAAGATCCTATTTCGTATAGAGAATAATTAAGGATTATAGAGTCAGTCTGCACCTGATTGATGCCAAGGTTCTTCTACATGCAGAGGGTGAGTCCAGTGAGCAGCGCGCTAACCTCAGCCTGAAGGTAAGTACCATTGGCGTAGAATAAAGTGGAATCCATAAATATATTTCACCCTGATCAGTGAATGAATTCCCCTCTAATCATGAAACCCATATTATATGACCCATCCGAATTTAATTTGAGCCCACTGATGGGAGGGTGAAGCAAACTCATCTCCCTTGATTAATGGAGGTAGACGAGAAGTGGGTCCTGACTTGAAGAAGCCTTAACGAAGGATCCCCACACCAATTTGTGATTACAGAAACCATATCCACTAGAAGGAAGATATTCCATGGGATTATGGACTGCACTGATGGATTACGTCCACATAATCTATCCTGGTTTCTATATTTCCCCAAACACCAGCACCCAGCACTAAAAATCACAGCTGGAGGTGGCCATTCCATACCTAAGTCCATCGATCTGTCGAACCATATAACCAATAATAGATAATCCTTGAGGTCACGCGATTTAATGTTCATAAGGCCACTAAATATATTCTACACATCTAGAGCCCATTCCCCTTCATAGAAAAATGGAGGGAGCTCTCCTCCTGCCTGGTGCTACAACAATTGCACCTTGAAGCCAAACTTATTCCCACATTCTTGAGATTCTCATCTATGGATATGGAATTGCTCCTGACGCACCAGGGAGTTTTTTACTTCACTGGTATCTTTTTACACCACATCACATCATTCCCGTTATCCTGAGAGTTCTTCATAGAATCCATTATGCAAAAATCCCTTGTGGAGAAGACACCCATGGAAGAAGGAGTAAACACACATTTAACATTCTTTGAGTTGAACTCGGTGGATTCGAGAAGGTCTTGTTTCTCTCTATCCAGGACAACCTTCATAAAAAATGGGGCAAATATCACTTACTTCACCATGATCAGGGGAGTTGGGTAGCCAGTGAAAGCGAGAATAGAGCCCACCTAGTTTCAGATCCAGAAGGAAATGTCCCCCATGCCAACCAGCCAGTGGGAATTCTGTTGGAGAGTCTGAAAGAGATGGAAAATGATCAACCAGAAAGGGTAAGTATACCCTCTCACAACATCCACAGTGCATCCACAGATATTAGACATATAATTTCCCCAGAGAGTGAACTCCTCCAGAAACTACCATTCAAGCTTGGCGTGCAAGAAATGGATCGTGCACTGAAGACTCATCACGTGGATCCCCCCACCATGAACATATATCTCCAACCTATCCCATAAGGGAAAATTCCTCTTACATTCATACATTGTGTCCCATATAAAACTAAAAATAAATTTATCAATAATTTGAATAACTCTACACAGAACGTTGGAAGAATCCATTGCATGGACAAGAATTAAGAACAAGATGCTATTAACTAGGGAGATATAAGCCCAAAAATATAAGAAATGGTTCTTCCAGTTATGTACGAATCTTGTAATCCTATTCAAAATTTGTTCTATGTAAAAAAACCAAATCCAACCTAAGGAAATAGGCAATCACAAGTACTCCATGGGGAAAATGCTACATTGCATGTTGAGGTGACTGTACAGGGAGGAAAACCGCCTGTGAGAACATATATGATTGACGAAGAAGCGACTCTTTGAATTTCTGATAACTTTACCACTCCAGAAACAATAATCATCTAGTATTTTATTGAATACTTTTATAGATCCCCTACCTCCATTTGTAAATATGACAATATCATCTGCGAACATCCGGTAGGAGTTCTATGGAATGTTCATATACCTTATATAGGGTAGGATATATCCCCTGGGAAGGCCTTGGTTGATAAGGTGGCTGAGAGTGTCATATGCTAGGGTGAAGATTCTAGGTCAGATCAGATCCCCCTATAGAAGGCCCCTTGTATCCTTAAAGAAACCATGATTCTTTCCCAAGAAAGATATTGTCAGCTATAAAGAGCTAAAACTCCTGAAAAAGGGATGCACTGCCCTGGACGAGAACCCGAAAGCTGCAAGAACTATATTGATAAAAAACTCTTCGATCTGATCATAAGATTTATTTATACCCAATTTGATCACTTGATTAGAACTATGGGTATTCAGGTTAATATCCCACATCACCTCCAGAGCTAGTTCAATAGCTCCTTGTATGGAACTCCCTCGAACGAACCCATGTTTCTTAGTTGATATACACTAAGCGATATGTTTTGATAGTCTCTAGTTGATCACTCTCACTAGGATCATGTAGGAGAAATTACATAATCTCACTGGTCTATAGTGATAAAGAGAAGAAGGGTCCTTGATATTAATGATGATAATCTGAGTGGTAGCAATGGAAACCTGAGGCCCACTCCATCCAGGAAAATAGACCTAGAGAGACTCAATTATATTCCCCTTAACCATGTCCCACACCCCCTTTGATTCCCCGATCTTATTTATTTTTTAATAAAAATATTGTTTGGTTTTACTTCTTTCCCATCCTATCCAAAACAATTCTTTGAAATAAACACAATACATTCTTTATTCAGTTAACAATAAAATGATTACATTTCTTCATGTATAAGAGAATCCATCTAACCAAAAATACCTACTAAGAAACCTATTAGAATTACTAAGAGACCACCCAATATAATAAAAACCCCATGAAAATAGTTGGGGTCTTTTAGATCTGTCATGATGAATATAAGTACATCTAGGACCACAACAACCATGTAGAGCATCAGAGGAATGATGAGAACCATTTTTTCCAAATTTTCTAGAAGTTTAATTACCCTAAACATGTATGTATAATGTTCTTTTTGACAGTTGGAGATACATATGACTTTTTTCTTCCATTTATGGCGGTTGGAATTTAAAATAATGTGACTGTTAGTATCTTGTCAAACCAAAATATTTTAACTAAAAAATTGAAGATACCTTGTATAAATTTTCATAAAACTAAAACAACTTGATTAATAATTTTAATTGTTTTGATATTTTTAACATATCATAAGTTTTATCTTTAACATCACAGTTTTAAATTTAAGAGTGTATTTTATAAAATATATTATGAATTTAAAACATAGGTAAGTATTTAAAATAATTTTTTATTGTTTCAAATGTTTTAAATATTGTATAATTATACTTCAAAGATGTTTTAAATATTTTTTTATTTAAATTAATTATATATGGTTATATTAAATATTCTTTTTTAAACATAACAAATAATGTTTTTACTAAGTATTTTTAAGAATAAAAGAATCTTGGATGTCCAATGTATTTATGTACTTTAATACTCCAAAATATAAAATTATGAAGGGATCAAGTTTTATAAAATTATTTTCTTTGTTTACAATCTGGTGTTTAATAAAAATAACTTTTACTTTTCGAAACAATTGGTGAGTACCCCACCTAGTTGAGGAAAACCATTTAAGAAGCCAATAATGACCTTGGTGGGAATCTCAGAGAAACCATGGAAAATGGCCCAGGGCTATGCACCCATAGTTTGCTCTATGTCATGAACATAGTGGTGCATAATAATCCCTAGGCGTGAACGGGCGTGCATGTGCAAGAGAACTAGAGCGTGCCACTGTGCGAGGCGACACAATGGTAGGAGTGGGTGGAGAAGTGCGCCCGTAGAGACCCGTTACAGGGAAATACCAGGGAGGGGGGAGGGTATTTATAGACTCATTTCTGGATACCCATGCTTATAAAGGAGCCATGGAACATTCTTTCTTTTGATGTGGGAAGAATATTTTCAATTGATATTAGATATGGACCGTCAGATCTAGTCACACGGAACTCTGACCATCCAATAAGTTCAGCTATCGAACCCACATGACTACAGATTTCATTCTTCATTTTTATCATCCATTTATTCCCATCACATCTAATCTAGACCATTCCTATCTTTCTAAAACACCATGTCGCGCTATAGCCATCCGATCGAGTCGAGATTTAATCTCGACCAATCATTCCTTTTAAAACCAGCAGATTCACCTCAAGAACTGGATCTTCTACATGGTTAATACCAACTGTCCCTTTTTATCTTCACCTAACCAATCTCATTCTTCTTCTTCTACTTCCCATGTGCACCACACCAATATCCATGCTACTCTTTCTTTTAAATTTATTCCACATCCATGACCAGGTGGCCCCTGTTATCACTCGTTTTCCACAAGGTAGGACACCCTCGGTCTTATTTTAAACTGAGATACCTCAGTTTTCTATACAAGTGGACTTAAAAATATATTATATATGATTTATAAATATATATCTTTTTCATCTGAACCCTATGGTGATCATCCTCTCCAGCGCCTCCATCAAGATCCTCTTTTCCTCTTCTCCTCCTTCGAACCAGGTAAGGGACCGAGCTGTCTTCCATTGTTTCAGTTTGGATATATATATATATATATATATATATATCTGTGTGTGTGTGTGTACATAGATGTATACACATATACATATACAAATACGTTTGAGTATAAGACCCACTGACTTATTCTATGATGGTGAATCTTTATTCTTAAATGTGTTCTTAGTCCTTTACCAAACAAGGTCTTGATATATTATGTGTTTGATATATATATATATATATATATATATCATTATATTCATAAGCATATATATGTATATGTTTCATAAGAAAACCTTTTATATTTTAGGGCACAAATTTAAATTAATGAACCCCTATTTAACTAATGTTCCTATCATCTTCAAAACATGTAAGTGTCATTAAATGTTTGGTGTAAGACCCTTATATACACCATGTATATTCAGTTATATATGTATATATGTATGTATACACTTGGATCCAAAATCTAATTAATATTTTCCAATGATTTTTTAGAATGAATAGAAAATTTTGTTTTTGAAAGATGAAAGGTTTTTAAGGAACAATTTCAAAATACAATCCTTTATATACACCGTTGTGTATAAACAGATTACACAAGACTAAATCCCTATATATTTTTGGATTTTCCAAATGTTATACTTTTGATGTGTTTAGTAATTATGGAGAATTAATGATTAATAATTGTTTTGGTATTCCTTTTTTTATACATATATATAGAGTGGAAAAGTGAGTTTTTTCATAAACAGTTTCCTCCACTTGTTTCAAAGAAGAATTATATATAAGTTTATATTGTTGGTGTTTATCAACCCACATGTGTTATTTCAAGATTCTCATAATTAAGTATATTCTATATATGAATATATATGTATGATATACTTATTTTAATAAATATTAAATGGTTATAGTTGTGTTTTAGTAAGTGGTGTGGTTGATTGACATGATATTAAATATTTAACATTTTGATTAAATAATTAAAAATACCCTTCTGGTATGTTAATACATGAACATGAATGTAATGGGTGTTTGGAAAAATATGAATTTAATACCCCTAATGAATATTTTGTTTACCTTAAAGTAGTTATGAATTCAATCCATGATTAAGTTCCTTTATACAATATTGGAACCTAAAATGTTTACTCTCATAGTAAGAATTTTAGAATTTAAGGGTTATCATTTTATGTGACAAACATGTATTTTATGTGCTTTAGATATTGTAAGATGTGGTATAATCTACCTATCATAGTTTTCAATAATTTCCATATCCATGTAGTTGTTAGTATTTCTATTAACACTTATATACATGACTCACTTTGTATATATAAATTCTAAACAATGTAATAAAACTCAAATGGCCATTTATGGAATTAGGAACTAAAATATTAAATGTGTTATGTGAAAATTTAAATAATAAAAAATGAGAAGCCAAGTAATATGTGACAGATGGAATGATATGTAGCGAGTAATTTAATAAATCAAAGATGTACGAGGAACTTTGATTTAAAAAATGAGGAATGCATTGGACTTAGTATGTGATGGGAGGGGCCTTCTATTGCCCCTTGATGCATCAGTAGGTCTCGTGAGACAAAATATACGTTAAATTGGATGAGGAATTTCCCAAATTGATTTATGGTCATGGAATGAGGCCATCAAAGAGAGTTCATGGTTTTTGCACAAGGCCTTGACACAGTCCATCATGTGCACTTCCCAGATTATGTTTACGAAATCTAATTAACCAAGTGAATATTGGACTAGTCGAATATTCATGGTGAAAGAGCTTGTAATTATGAGAATCAGATGAATTAAATGCTTAAAGTATAATATCTATTAAACACTCAGTTATTTATTATCCAGATTATGTTTTATAGTTAGTAAGGAAATAATAAGTGTTATTATTTTATACATAACTCTAATCATGCGATATTCTCGGTTGTAAATTATGAACACACACATTCACATGTCATACCTATTAATGTTAGAATGACTCTTACTTTTTTTGATTCATGTCATATATTCTGTATGAGCGGGCTTATAATTAGAACATGTTTCATTGTAACTCTATTAGTGTTCCTTGATATGTTTATGTATAATTCTTGGGAAAAATGTTAGGTTATGATTCATGTATTACGGATTTTCATAATAAAATGTTTATGAATAATTTTAAAGGAATTTTTTTCAAGAGGTTATAATTGAAACATAATTGTCTTATCAAAACCTTTACTTGGAATTTGTATGCACACCGTACATTTTAATATAAATTTTACAGGTTTTGTAGATTTGAGATACAATGTTTTGTGGAAGCATTCTAGATATTCATTCCCCTTTCTATTTTGAATAAATTTTAATAATTATATATGGTTCTCTAGGAACTAAACCCAAAATCCATTATTTAGTTAAACATGATGTGTAATAATATTCTTTAATTTTTTATGAATGAAAAATTGCAAAAGATGTTTTATTTAAAAATAAACCTGCTACGAGGTAGTCTAGGTTCAGGGCGTCATATTTTGTATCAGAGGATTGGTTTAGACAACCCTGGAAAATTAGAACAACATTAAAAACTTTATTATAACTTATTAACTGGATGTTTTCTTATAATTTTAAGATGGCAGAAGAATTAAGCCTTCTATCTCCCCCAATGGAAGTATTAGAAAATATAGTTGTAAAATCATGTTTTAAGGCTACGAGGTTTATTAAAACCTTATTTTCTCGTGTAAAAACCTTTACCATATATCCAATTCTCCTCGTGTACTCCAACTTCACCAAGGAGGAGATTTTGAATATTTTCTTATGATGAATGCCCAATTACCATTATATTCCCTAAAGGGAAAGTATTTTGAGGGTTTATTTTAATGCTTTACCCATGGTTGGAATTCTTCCACTCGAGAGGACATCAAAGATTCTTACCAAGAGGGTGACCTCCGAGCGTCATAACTATGTCAAATATTGACCTATGGTCCTCGGGGTCAAGTTATGCACTTTGAAATTTTTGGGGATGATTCCTCCCATTAATTTTATTTATGAAAAATCTATTACTGTTGTCTCTCAACTTGATACATGTCATGCTTCTCCCACACTGAACATTAGATGTACAAATTTGGTCGATCATAGTTGCCCACATTGCGTTTGGAGTGAAGAAATTAAACAATTTGTAACCACTTTGGGGATCTGATTAATTGGAAACTAGGGAAATCTCCAACACTAGTGAAACCGGTGAAGTGTCATCTTGGAGGATGTCTGGAAATCCATTCCAGTGTTTTTTGATAGGATGTGAGTAGTTATGTAACACCTTTGGTTTTATAAACCTTGTATAATTGGATAATTTCATATTTTATGTATTAGTACATTGAAATTATTTTAAAAAATAATGGCTCTATTTTAATATGCTCATTCCTTTCTAAGTAAAAAATGTACTATTAAATTTTCATATAGAAGATATGAGTTCAACTACCAACCACTTATCGCTTCCTATCAAACTATTAGATGTTATATTTCTCAATACATCCTTAGAATAATACCAGCCCTATGAAAACCTATGTCTATCTTTCAAAAAACTTCATCAGCCGTTGAACCGCCCGAACATCCTCTGTCTCTATGAAGAAGAAATGTTTTTCTCTTACCGTATTGAAAATACACAATTTACAGAATATATGAAAAGTGGAAACTATCACAAATGTATTTTTCTATGATTCACTTTGGCTGATAGCTACTAAGCCGTAGGTAAATTCCGAGAAGCTGCTTTGGAGGGTGAACATCAAGTGGCCTACCTGTTCTAGGTCCTAAGTTTTATTATGTATGAGGATATCTTTGATGTCAATATTTTCAAGAACAATATAATTTGAGGGATTTATATGGAATGAGTCCACTCTAAAATCTCTAACCTCTACACCTCTCATCCCTCTCTATGGAAGGACAAGTACTTTATGAACATGTTTGACCATAACTATTCATAGTGTATCAGGACCAAGGAAATAGAGGAGCTGAATACAACCATAGGAATCCACCGGATGTCGTAATCACCCAATCCTCGGTTGTGGTCCCAGTGAAGGGACCTCAGGAGTGATATATGTATGGTATTTGTTTTATTTGTATAAGAGTGTCTTAGAATTACGAGGATAAAATTCTTTTAAGGGTAGAATAACGTGACGCCCCAAACTTATTTCTTATGTAATAACAATTTTTTTTGGATTTACATCATTCCCATGATATCCAAAACAATACATTCAAATAATCACAAGAAATTATTTATTCAAATAACAATAAAACAATTACATATATTTATGGCTAAGATAATCCAACTAAACAAAAATACCTATTAAGAGACCTGTTAGAATTACAGTGATACCACCCAATACAACAAAACCCCAAAAACATAATAGGGGTCTTTCAGATCCGTCACGATGAACATCAGTTCATCCAGGACCACAAAAACCATGTGGAGCATTAGAGGAATTATGAGAACCATTTTCACTAAGTTTTCTAGAAGTTTAATTACCCAAAACATGTATTTATAAAAGTATTTTTGATCTTTGGAGATACATTTGACCATTTTTTCCTTTTAAGGAGGTTGGAGTTTAAAATAATGTGACTGTTGGTATCTTGATAAACCAATATAATTTAACTAAGAAATTTGAGATAAAATGTGTAAATTTTCCTAAAACCTATACAAATTTTATAATCATTTTAATTGTTTTAATAATTTTAAAATATGTTATGGGTTTTCTTTAACACCATGGTTTTAAATTTATGTGATTATTTTCTAAAACATAGTATGATTTCAAAACATAAGTAACTATTTAAAATACTTTTTTATTGTTTCAAATGTTTTTAATATTATATAATGATACATTAAAGATGATTCAAATATTGTTTTGTTTTAAATTAATTTTCAATTGCTATATTAGATATTTCTTTTTTAAACATAACAAGTGATGTCCTTTCAATGTATTTTAAGTATAAAAGAATCTTGAATGTCTGAAGTAATTGTGTAATTTAATCATCCAAAGTGTAAAATTAAGAAGTAATAATGTTTTATGAAATTATGTTCTTTGTTTAAAATCTTGTGTATAATAAAAATAACATTTACTTTTCCAAAAAATGGGTGAGTACCCCACCTAGCCGAGGGCAACCTTGTAGGCAGCCACTCAAGGCCTTGGTGGGAATCTCACTGAACCCCTAGAAAATTTCCCTGGGATGTACACACATGGTGTGTGATAAGTCTCGCACATAAGGGGTGCATAGTAATCCCTTGGTGCACACGGGCGTGTGTTTGCAAGAGAACAAGAGCATGCCACAGTGCGGGATGGCATATCGGCTGGGGGGCACATAAGTGCGCCCGCAAATACCCGGTATGAGGCGTTACTAGGGAGGGGGGAGGGGTATATCTGGAATAATTACAAGATACTATGGTTTATAAAGGATCCATAGAAATCACATCATTTTGATGTGGGAGAATGATTTTTATCTAAGATCATATCTGGACCATCAGATCTCACCGTGCGGAACCCAGACTATCCGATCAGTTTGGCTATCGAACCCACATAGCCACAAATTTCCCTCTAGTTTTTTATTAGCCATTCTATCCCATAAGATCTAATCTAGACTATTCCCTTATTTGTAAAACACTGCATCGTGCCATAGACATCTGATCGAGTCGAGATTTAATCTCAACCAATCATTCCTTTTAAAACCCATGGATGCACCTCAGCCGCTGGATCTTCTTCACAGTTAATCCTGACTATCCATTTTAATCCACACCTAACCCATTGCCTTCTTCTTCTTCTACATCCTGCATGCACTACAACAGTATCCATGCTACTCTTTCTTTTCAATTTATTTCACACCTATTACTGGGTGGCCCCTGTTCTCACTAGTTTTCCAAAAGACAGGACACCCTCGATCTTATTTTCATCCGATATGCCTCGGTTTTCCATGAAAGTGTCCTTAAAAATATATTATATATGATATATAAATATATCAATTTTTTCATCTGAACCCTATGGTGTTCATCCTCTCCAACACCTCCATCAAGCACCTCTATACCTATTCTCCTCCTTTGAACCAGGTAATGGACCTAGTTGCCTTTCCTTGTTTAGATTTGAATATATCTATATATATTCATAGATATATACACACATACATATATAATATGGTTGAGTATAAGACCCACTTACTTCTTCTATGATAGTGGATCTTTAGTCTTAAATGTGTTCTTAATCCTTTACCGAAAAAGGGCTTGAGATATTATGTTTTTGATAAATAAATATTTATGTACATATAACTCAATATATATAGTATCACACACACACACACATATATATATATATATATGTTTCATAAGAAAAAATTTTATATTTTATGACATTATTCAAAATTAATGAACACATATTTAACTAATGTTCCTAATATGTTCAAAACATGTAAGAGTCATTAAATCTTTTGTGTAAGACCCTTATATAAACCATGTATATTCAGTTACATGTATTTATATGTCTATATACACCTGGATCCTAAATCTAATTTAGATTTTCCATGTATTTTTAAGAATGGATAAAAAATGTTGTTTTTGAAATTTGAATGGGTTTTAAGGAACAATTTAAAAATATAATAATTTATATACATCCTTGTGTATAAATCAATTACACCAGACTAAAACCTTAGATAATTTTGAATTTTCCAAATGTTATACTTTTGATGTGGTTAGTAATTATGGTGAATTCATGAGTAAAAATATTTGGGTATTTCCAATGTTATGAACATATGTCTTTAGTGGAAAAAGAGTTTTTTCATAAATATATTTCTTAACATGCTTCAAAGAAGAATTATTATTAAGTTAATAAAGTGGGTTCTTATCTATCCAAAAGTGTTATTTCAAGATTCTTCTAATTATGTAAATTATGTATATGGATATATATGTATTACATGCTTATTTTCATAAATATTATATGGAAATAGTTATATTTTATTAAGTGGTGTGGTTGATTGGCATTATTTTCAATCATTATCATTCTGATTAAATAATTGAAAATACCCTCGTGGGATGTTAATACATAAACATGCAAGTAATGGTGTTTAAAAAACAATGTTTTTAAAACCCCAAATTAATATTGTGTTTACCTTAAATCAGTTATGTATTTAATCCATGATGAATTTCCTTTATTCATTTTTGGAACGTAAAATGTTTACTCTCATTGTAAGAATTTTAGAATTTAAGGGTTACCTTTTTATGTGACAGACCTGTATTTTATGTGAATTAGTTATTTTCACATGTGGTATAATATTCCTATCATACTTGTCATTTATTTCCATAACAATGCAGTTGTTAGTATTGTTATTCAAACTTATATGCATGACTCACTTTGTATATGTAAATGCTAAAGAATTTAATCAAACTCAAATGGACATTTATGGAATTAAGTACTAAATTATTCAATGTGGTATAAGACACATTGAATAATTTGAAATGTGAAGCCAAGTAATATGTGATACTTTGAATGATATGTAATATGTAACTTAAAAAATCAAATTTGTATAAGGCACATTGATTTAAATAAATGAGGAATTCATTTGACTTGGTATGTGAAGGGTGGGGCCCACTATAACCCCTCAATTAATCGGTTGGTCTCATGAGACAAAATTGATGTGGAATTGGTCGAGGCCTTTCGCAAATGGATTTATGATCTTTTCAAGAGGCCTGGACATAGATTTTATCATCTTGGCACAAGGTGTTGAAATAGTCTAGCATATGGACTTCCTTTGTCATGTTTATTAAATTTAATTAACCAAGTGAATATTCGACTAGTAGAATATTCATGGATAAAGAGATTGTATTTATGAGAATCAGAATAAGTAAATGATTATGGAATAATGTATATTCACAACTCACTGATTTATCATCAAGTTTATCTTTTATAGTTAGTTATCAAAGAATTAGTGTTATTATTTTATGTGCTACTCTGATCATGTGTTACTCTCAGTTGTAAATTTGGTATATGCACTTTCTCATGTCATACCTATTAAAGATAGAATGAATCTTACATTATATAATGCACATCATATATTTTATATGATCATGCTTATAATTGGAACATGTTTCATTATAACTCTAGTAGTGTTCCTTGAAATTCTCACTTATAATTCTAGGACAAAATATTATGTTATGATTCATGTATTACAGATTTTCATAAGAAAATGTTTTTCAAAAAATTTAAAGGAAGGTTTTTAAGATATTTTAAGTGAAATTTTATTTTATTATGAAACCCCTTAATCAGAATTAATATTCTCACCCTACATTTTATTTTAAATTTTATAGGTTTAGTAGAGTTGAGATACATTGTTTGGTGGCAGCATTGTGGAGATTCTTTTTCCATTTTGATTTTGAAGGAATTGCAATAATTGTATCTTGTTATCCAGGACCTATACCCAAAAGATACTATTTAGTGGAACATAACATGTAATAATCATATTTTTTTTATAAAATAAAAATTACACAACATGTTTTATTTAAATCCAAACTGGCTCTGGGGCAGTATGGGGCCAGGGAGTGACACCCCTTGTAAAAATAGATTGGGAAACTATCCGGTCCAGGTGTGCTCTTGAGGTCGAGTTTCTTCATCACCAAGTGAATTTATTGTTCATCTGAGATTTCCACTTTCCTTTCATTGTCTAGTATAAACACCACTGTGTTAATCACCTCCCATAGAGTAGCATTTCCACTTGGGTATCCACATGCCCTCCTCGGGTTAGGTCTGACTAGTAGAACCCTAAAAAAGAATGATACATGCTCTGGAAAATGTCTCTTTCTTTGGTGTGTATATTCCATCCTCGAGATGAATATTGGGTTTGTTCATGCATCTACTCTCACTGACCCAAGCATGAAAGGACACTGTGTTCTTATCTCCCTTGTGGAGCCATCTCACACAAGATATCTCCTGAGCTAGTCTCACCTGTTTAAGGATCATTTCCTCCCAACAAGCCATCTTGCAAACTAACTCCTAAAAGAACAATTCGCTCCAAGAATCCTCTAGTTAGGACTCTAGGTTATTGATACTCTATTTCAAGTTATCCATATCCTGATAGAAGGGAGGAATCCCCCTGGTCCACTCCTAAATCCTGAGCTTCAGTTTCCAGAGTTTATGATGATGCACTATCCAGATATTCCCTCGACTTGTCTCTCCCCACAACTGCCTCACGATATGATGGTATCCAGGTTGTTGAGAGCATTGATGAAAAAACATGAAAGATTTCAAGAAATCCTAAATAGGGGGGAGTGAAACTAGTAATGGTGAGTGGTCAAATAAACCATAGACGAGATGATTCACCATTGCATTAGGAAACGTGTTGATAGCATTGGTGTTGGGAAGACACCGGTTGAGCCTCCTCTAGCAGTTCCTACCTATTGTTTGATTGTTTCACCATGTGTAATTATCCCTTTAGTACCCTAGATCAGGAAGGCCCTTACCCATAATGAAACTCACAAAGTCCATGCTCGATTATTAACGGAAAGTACGTCTCCCTTTCTTCTCCATAGGGTCAAGGATAATATTGAAGTCCCCCGCCACCAGCCACTGGAGATCCTTTGGATCAGAGGAACAGAGCTCAGACCACAAAATCTTTCTTCCTTGAGCATCATAACTACCATACACAAAGGAATGTTGGAGCACTTTGAATCTTTAATGAATTTTGATGTGATGAATTGGGCACCCACACTAATCGAATCCATAGAAAACCCCTTCTTTCAAATGATACAGATATGAAGGTTGATTATGTCCACTTGAATGGATCCATGCATTATAACTTTATGACAGAATTCCCTGAGCATATTCGGGTCCTATTTGTGTTCGAGGATTGAAATAATAAAAAAACTTATGTTTCTTAACATCTGAATCAATGAAGTCAGACTTCACTCGTGCACCCAGGCCACATGACTTCCAGATGTGCATAAAAAATATTTAAATGAGTGGGAGCCTAGCTTTGGTCCTAGGCTCCACAGTATTCTTGTTGAGGGAAGAATAACCTTCCCTTAGTTGTCTCATCTTTGCCTGAGTATACGTTACTTGGCTCTAAGGAGATAATATTTGGACTAAGGGAGTCACCAGAGAGGGAGCCTTAGTTGAAACTCCAGTCAACTCCCCTAGAGAGGAGAATGAGGATATATAATCCATAACCATAACCATTGCAATAGATCCACTTGAAACATCAACTATTAACTTGCTGAAAACCTCTTCAAGGAATTCCTCAAGAATAGGAGGATAAATAGGATTCCCACCGGCATTCTCCAAATCCTTGCATGTAGAAGGAAGGTCATACAAAAGAGGTGGAAGAAACACCCAATGATTCAATGTGGATATATTAA
Organism: Viscum album; assembly: GCA_963277665.1. Taxonomy (NCBI): domain Eukaryota; kingdom Viridiplantae; phylum Streptophyta; class Magnoliopsida; order Santalales; family Viscaceae; genus Viscum; species Viscum album. The sequence continues at coordinate 1,711,296,937 of OY728157.1, read as the reverse complement.
ATTCGAGAATCCTATCACACATAAAACCCATTAAAAGAAATAAAAGAGCCTTGAGAATGGATGTAGTGAGGCCAGAAAAGCTCGAGGAGCAAACCACAGGCTTGAAATTTGAAAGGGCCATGCAGAGAGAAAATTTTCTAAGAGAAGAGCGAGAGGCCATGGCCACGCACTCAGGATCACCCAGGGGAGCATGAACATCACCCATATGTAAAAATTGATCTTGATAAGAATAAAACATGAATTCCCCCGGCCCGAGGGAAGATGATCCTCAACCCAGAGGGTCCTTATGAGCTTGATGAGGGCCACCTTTATTCCGATTCCTACTTAAATTCCTAGAGTGGACTTGGAGGCATAACAAGGATCAAAATAGGGGAAAACACAAGAACATAATTTATGAGTCCCAAGCCACTAATTCATGTGCCTTTAAATAATGATTTTCAAAAATCAGTTGGGAAAGCTCCAAATCCATGCAAAATTGAGGAACCATATTGTCTTCATAGGAAAGGGTGCGATCGTACGCAAACAAAAATCCCCCAAGAGAATCCCTGATATCATTTAGAAACACTACATTTTGGAAATGTAGGGGAAGACCATGGAGTCCCAACCAAACCACATCTCCAAGAGTTTCATTTCCCTTATGCTCTTCCAGAGACCACGTATAACGACCCGTACTTTACACAAATTGTTATTACTTCATAATTGAAGCACACTTATTACGACATATAAAAAAACCATGAAAGGACCGTATAGGTATAGTGTCATTAGAAACTGGGAAACATAAACAACTGGTTCATAAATCATCTACACTGTCTCCCTTTTATTTTATCATATCTAGAGTCCCTTTTGGCATATCTTACTCAATATCCTTCTTCCTGACCTGAGGAAAAGAAAAAATACAAAAGGGGGATCTCAAATGCTTAGTAAGGGTAAACAAAAGAAATATCAATCACATCATATTCATAATAACATAACATTTTGGAAATCATAACCTGTAAAAGAGATCATAATTTCATAACATGGGATAAATCATAGTAGTGAAATGTAATTAAAATAATCACAACTTAAAACATAAAACTTTGTTTCATACACACATAATCATAGAGAATCATTTCTTAGTAGTCAAGACTCATTGTCAAGACTATCTTAGCGGACAAAGTCCATTTCTGAACCGAGTCCACTCTTCATTTCAGTCCTGTTTCACTAAACCAGTTTAACCTGCCATTCAATCCATGTCTATCTCATGAGATATAAATATTTACCCAATGCATTAGAGGGAGATATAGGTCCCACCCACACTAGTGCAGAAAATGTTTTTTACGTCGGTTATTTTTCATTTTTACGTTGGTTTCTAGCCGACGTTAATACGTGTGACGTTATAAATAAGTTTTTTGACGTCGGTTATTTAAAAACCAATGTCAAAAACATAAAATCGCGATGTTTATCACGTCGGTTATTTTAGAACCGTTGTGATAAAAAAAATGGGAAGGGTTTATCACATCGGTTATTTAACAACCAATGTGATAAAAGGCCTGGAAAATGGTTTATCAAGTCAGTTATTAAACAACCGATGTGATAAATAGGGGAGAGGGGGGTTTATCACGTCGGTTCTTATAAAACCGACATGAAAAACCGGGGGAGGGGGGTTTATCACGGCGGTTATATAATAACGGACGTGATAAACTGGCGGGCGGCGGTTTATCACGTCGGTTATTCAATAACAGACGTGCTAAACCATTGTCCAGGCTGTTTATCACGTCGGTTATTGAATAACCGCCGTGATAAACCATTCTCCTGGCGTTTTATCACGTCGGTTATTAAATAACCGACGTGATAAACCATTCTCCAAGCCATTTATCATGTCGGTTATTTAATAACCAACGTGATAAACCATTCTCCAGGCCTTTTATCACGTCGGTTATTAAATAACCGACGTGATAAACTATTTTCCAGGAATTTTATCACATCGGTTATTAAATAACTGACGTGATAAACTATTTCCCAGGAATTTTGTAACGTCAGTTATTTAATAACGGACGTGATAAACCGAATTTTTTTTAAAACAGAATGCAGTCATCTTCTCTCCACTAGAATCAACCAGAAAACAAATCAAGAAATCATACCACAAAAACCGAAGTAGATCAAAATTAATCATGTACATAGATAACATATAAAACTTACCCCCTAGACAGCCCCACCCTCATTTATACCCCATGGACAGCCCTCCCCCACCACGTTAGAGCCCTCACCCTCATGTATACCCCCTAGATAGCCCTCCCCCACCCCATTGGAGCTCTCACCCTCATGTATACCCCTTGGACAACCCTCCCCCACCCCATTGGAGCCCCCACCACACTCCTGGACTACCCCCCGACCCCCGGACACCCCCAAACACCCCTTGACAACCCCCCACCCGCCTGAACAGCACCCCCTCACCCCCTCACCCCACTTGACAGCCCCCACCACACCCCTGGACAGCCCCAAACACCCCTGGAAAACCCCCCACCCCTGTACAGCACTCCCACACCCCTGGACCGCCTTCCCACACCCCTGGACATCCCTGCCACCCCCAGGACTGTCCCCCACCCCACCGGACAGCCCTCCCAGACCGCTGGACACCCCCCAACCCCACTGAACACACCCCCACACCCTTGGAACCCCTCCCCCACAGACCCAAATCCATACCAGAAAAACCATCAAAAGTAGACCAAAACAAGAAGTAGAGAAAAATTAAACATTCACTTATATAACATACAAAACTTACACTGTCAACTTAAAAAAAACTAAATCCAACCTAAAAAACTACCAAATACACAATTAAAACGACAATATTCAAAATTACATTTTACATTACAAACAACTAAAATTCAATCAAACTTGTAAAATAATTTGACCACTCCACTTGTACTTGTTTGATGTCTTTAGCAGTATAGGGTTGAGGGTCATCAAAAAGATACAAATGAAAAATAAGATAGTTAACGTGTATAATGAATAAATCAAATTGAAATATTATGGCAAAGTCTAAGAGGAAATAGTACCAGGTCAATATTCACAACTGTCCCAGTTGTTATTATTTCATACATAAATCTTAACATATAATATCCACATTCGATGATGCCTTGTTGTTCATGACAATTCTGTTTGAATGAGTGTAAATTCAATATATTATTTTTATGTAATAAATCAAAAAGTAAAAATTATAAATGGAAATTTACCTTTGCATTTACATATTTGATCTTTGCATTTCTTTTCTTTTTGTTTTTTCGAAAGTAGACCCATGCACTGTTAGAAAATAATAAGAATGGGGTAAATTTAAAATTCATTATAATATATAAAACTATTGAGAAATTGAAACTTACTTTTCCAATATATTCTTAAAACTTTCCCACAGATCACCATGAACAGAGCATATCCAATAAAGAGCTTTCTCCGTTGGGCAAAAAATCCCTAACATCCAATGATCACTGATAAAAGGAAATTCAATGTTAGTGGTTTTTTATGTTAAAATATAATTAACTCTTTGAGAGAAATGTGTTTCATACCTCTCACAAAAAGGCATCATCCAACATTGTGTGATTATATTCTTTTCAAATATTTCAGCAATATAAACCATTCTTTGTTCCTCATTCAATGCACATGCTTCAGGGGAAATCAATTGCGGGTCCATGAATCCATATACTTCTGTCAGCTCATTCCTCTCACAAATTTTATAAAGATACCTAATACAAAACATACATAAGTATAAATTTTTAATAAATATAACGCAGGGAAAAGGTGTTAAGACTTACATGGAAAAAATTTTCCCCACGTTGATGCCCAACTTATCTCCAGTAACAAGATCCATGATATCAGTTTTTGTAATCCCCACACTTATTTCACATCCCCAAACATGAGATTCCATTGGAAACTCATAAAAACCCAACAAAAAATGTGAATATCTTGACAATATGTCAAGACCACTGGAATCTGTATCTGATGTCATAGCATGTTGTCTTTGTTGTTGTCTATACAGTATTTTTTTACCTTTGAAGTATTCCTGTGAAATTTTTTTTGAAAAATATAGTAGTTTTCAAATGATAAAACAACTTTAATAAAAAATAAAATAAAAGATATAATATTCATACCTCTATGGTAATGAGTCGAAGAAGTCTGGATGGCCAAACTAAAAAATGGCTGATACTCTGTCCAACTGTCGCCACCTCATCTGTAGGTATTGTTACCCTAGCTGATCTATCTATAATATCCTGTACAGTGACCCTCTGATTCTCTACCTCTAATTTTTGATGATGAACTGTATCTCCTATACAATATACCAACCCGTATGCTACTATACGATGTTCCGAATCCTCAACATACAACTCGCAATATGTAGGAAGCTGCGGCGGAGGCGTAGGATAAAAAATGGGGTCCGCAGGCTGAGGTGGGGGAGTGGGAGCTACTGGCGGAGGTGGAGGATAAATAATGGGGTCTGCAGGGGGAGGTGGAGGAGTGGGAGCTGCAGTCTGAAATTGTCTTTGCATTTCTGCAAACATAGACTGCACCGACTCACTAATCTTTTCCTCCATCGTCGCATTAATATTTTGAACTTCATCCTCCAAGGATTCTATTTTTTTTATAAACCCCCTCAATGTTAGAAGTTGAAGAACGTGGAAACACTTTTCTTACCGATACACCTGCCGGATATCCTCTTACACGACCAGGATGTTCGGGCCTTCCCAATGCTGTAAATAAAATATCTTCCCTCCCAGTAGCTATAAATGTCCCATCTGAACTCTGCTCCTCAAGATAGTCCTGTATTAATTAATTGAACATTTCTGTAATGATTGAAACTTATATGAAGAAAAAATTTAACTTAAATAAATTAAATAGATATCTTACAATCCTCTCAACTACGATTCTCGATTCTTCCGAAAGATATTTCCCTTTTTTCCCTTCCGAGCTCTCTTCCATTTTTCATGTCTTGATGGAGGGGATGGAGGGGCCACCTCTCCAGAGCTTGAAGAATCAGCTCTTAGTTGTTTAAATTTTTCCACCATCATTTGTTCTTCCAATAAGGCATACCCTCCCTGAGATAAACTATGAGGGTATAAATTTTTAGATTGGATCTCCTGATGAGCTTTCCTTGTTTGCTGTAATTTAAGAATAAAAAATAATTAACAAAACATTAATAAAATCATTTATATAAGAAAGTTTATAAAATTGTACATTGAACTTACCAGAAATGACTCTTTTTTTATACTTTCAAAAAACTGTCTCCATGTGTCTTCATCTATAAAAGGATATATACGACATGGATTGTCGTGACTCCTATGACCATAAATGAAATCAGGTGAGAGGGTTGATTTGAAATCCCTCCATCTCCTGGCAGCCAACGATAAGCATTTCTTCCTAACTCCACCAGTGTCAGGAATATCAAATGTCATCTGATAAAGAAGAGGTTAAACATATTATATATACTAGAAACATTAAAATAATGGTCAAACAATGACAAAAGATCTTAACAAAATCATCTCCCACAACTGAGTTATAATCGCTTTATCCACACCTCTCCAATCATCATACATAATGCTTACTTTGGTCTTAGCCTGAGTTGCAACAAAACTCTTAAAATCTTTGGCATTCGAACCTTTAGGAATATCATCATCATAAAACTCAACGACTATCCTCTGATCCTGTGTACGGGCAAGTGATAATTTTGGTAAACGTGTGCACCCACGTTTACCAACATTTGAACTCTTTGTCGTAATAGGTGCATGTGAATGTTCATCCCCAGAGGTATGACCAGCAATATGCTCCTCTCCAGAATTATGTGGTTGATCATCTGAATGATCTGTCATTATACTTCAAATCAAAAAAAAAACAAACGTCAGTTCACAAATATACAAATTCAAATATTTAAATACTACTGTAATCAGAAAATAGAAAAGTGTACTAAGTTACATAATAGTAAACATTGGTAATATGGTAAGCATGTTAAACAATGGTAAAGATGGAAAATATGGTCAAGATGGTCAAGATGGTAAAAATGGTAAAAATGGTAAACCTGGTAAACATTGTAAACATGGTAAAGTAATTGTCAGTGAACAAAAATAAGCATTTTAAAATTCATGTAATGGTTATAAACATGATAATGTAAACTAAACAAACTTAAAACAAACAAAAACATATACTTATTTTATTTTAAAACATGTTTTAATAAATAAAAAACTTTCAATATCTAAAATTTATGGAAAAAATAAATGTAAACAAGAAATGAACATATGTTACCTATAATTTTAGGAATGTACAAATGGAATGTTTTCCCAAATTCCTTCGTCGTGATCGTTCCTTATGGCACAAACTACGTATTCAACATGATCATCATTATGTTCTGTTAATATTTCCATGGAAGTAGGGATCTCACATAAATCAGCATATTCATCAAGTTCATCCTCACCAACATATTGGTTTTTCCCTTGTAAAACAACAGCCCACTGCATATCTGATTGATCTACTACATAGAAAATTTGTTTCTCATGTGTTGCCATTATAAAAGAATCAGCTGTGTCTTCCAATCTATTCAGATTAACAAGTGTCATTCCACATTCATCGTGTCTGACACTGTTGTTACCATTAAACCATTTACAGTTAAAAATGGGAACTTTAATTTTAAAGGAATCAACCTCTCGTATGTCTTTAATCACTTCATAACATGCACTTGATGTAGAAATTGGGTTTTTGTCCTTAGCACTCGAAAAATGAATTGCTTCTGCAAATACCAATACACCACTATTCTGAACTGCACTTCTGTTGTCCTAAGCTTTTGTATGAAATGTATAACCATTAATGTCATAACCGGACCTTGTTATCACATTTAAACATGGACCACCCACTATCCATTTTAATGTCTCTGATACATCTGATCTACCAAGAAAAGTCTTTTTAATCCATGACAAAAAAGTTTTGTTGTGGTCATTCAAAATCCACATTTCTTTCTTCTTTGGATGAAATTGTTTAAACTCATTAATATGCAATGTGATATACGGTTGAGCATCAGCTATGTTATTCAAGATGTATGATTCTAACTTCTTCATCTGTTCAGCTGACAATGATTTGACTTTCATTCCGCGAATCCCCTTTCCCTCATTATTAACTCGTACATGGCGAGATGGAGGCAAACCTATGTGTTGCGCCGCATCCAAGTAGCTCTTACAAAACTCTGCTACCTCCTCAGAAATATACTTTTCAATAATGGAGGCTTCAGGTCGATATAGAATTTTAACATACCCCGTTAATATTTTCATATACCTTTCAAAAGGATACATCCAACAAAGATATACAGGTCCATAAAGCTTTATTTATCAAACCAGATGAATCATTAAATGCACCATTATATCAAAAAAAGTTGGAGGAAAATACATTTCCAATTGAAAAAGTATAAAAATTGCATCCTTTTCCAAAATTTTCAAAGCATTCACATCAATCGCATTGTTACAAATTGAATTGAAAAAATAACACAACTTCATTATAGTCTTTCTGACACGAATGTGAAATATTCCATGCAATGCAACTGGTAGAATTTGTTGCATCATGACGTGACAATCATGTGATTTCATACCTATCAACTTCAAGTCCTTCAATGAGACAAAATTTTTTACATTAGAAGAATAACCTTGAGGCACTTTGGTATCATGAAGACACTGACATAAGCTAATTTTCTCCCTCTTCGATAATGTATGACAAGTCGGGGGAAGAAATGTTCGTCTTCCTTTAGGAGTGGGAGCTAACTCCAAACGTATTCCTATTGATAGTAAGTCTAATCTTGCATTCAACCAATCTTTAGTCTTTCCTTTAATATCTAACAATGTTCCAATCAAAGAATCACATATATTCTTCTCCACGTGCATGACATCAATATTATGTTTAACTTCATGATACCTCCAATATGGTAGCTCAAAAAAATTGACCTTTTCTTCCAAATATGTCTATCATTACTAGATTTCTGTGTCTTTCCCAATGTCACATAAAGGTTTTTCACCCTCTCAAAATACAGATCAGGGGATAAAGGTTTTGGAGCAGTATCAAATTCTTGTGAGCCATTGAATGCCATTTTTAGTCTTCTATAAGGGTGTTCCATAGGCAAAAACTTTCAATGACCCATGTACACTGTTTTCCTCCCATGATGCAATTGAAAATATGACGTCTGTTGTTCGCAAATTGGACATGCTTTATGCCCTTTAACACTGAATCCAGACAAATTTCCATACGCCGGGAAGTCATTTATAGTGAACAGAAGCACTGCATGCAGTTGAAAATATTCCATTTTATAAGAATCATACACCCTAATACCATCAGCCCATAACAGTTTCAAATCATCAATCAACGGTGACAAGTAAACATCAATATCATTACCGGGTTGCTTTGGACCAGAGATCATTTTACTCAACATGAAATATTTTCGTTTCATAAAAACATCAGGAGAGAGGTTGTAAATTACCAATAAAACAGGCCATGAACTATGTGTGCTACTGAGTGTTCGGTATGGATTCATTCCATCTGTGCACAAACCTAGTCTGAGATTTCTAATTTCATTTCAAAATGTACAATACCGTGCATCAATTTTCTTCCATTGTGGACAATCAGCTGGATGACGTATGTTTCCATCACATACCTGCTCTTCATCATTCCATATTACCCTTTTTGCATAATGTGAATTAGCAAACGATTAATTATAGGAAGATACCAAAATACCTTTGAAGGGAGATTTGTAATCTCTACATCAGCCTGTGATTTTTCTTTCACCTTATACCGTGATGTCCCACATTTAGGACACTCTGACAGAAATTCATATTCCTTCCTATATATAATGTAGTCATTCGGACAGGCATGTATTTTCTTGTATCCCAATCCCATCGGGCATAATATTTTTTTGGATTTGTAATGTGAATCTGGAAGATCGTTATCTTTTGGAAGAATGTCTTTCATCAATTGTAGCAGCTCTGTAAAACTTCTGTCACTCCATCCATGATTCGCCTTCAGTTTAATCAATCTTAACACCACCGAAAAAACCATAAAATATGTACAACCAGGATATAATGGTTTTTCAGCATGACCATATAGACGCGCTACTGTCGGTTCTATCTCAATTTGTTCTGCTACAATATCGTGAATCATTTCTTCAATTCCATCGGAGTTACCATCTTGAGAATCATCATCATCAGTGACATTCCGTCTAGTTTCACCATGCCAAATCCAAGGGATATAAATCAGATTAAAACCATGACAAATCAGATGATCATTTATCTCTCTACTTTTCAACTTCTTCATATTCAAACATTTCAGGCATGGACAGAAAAAAATGTCACTACTTGGAACATTTCGTTTTGCAAATTCCAAAAAGGCATCAACACCTTCCTCAAATTCATTGCTCATTCGATGTGCCGTAATCCAACTTCGGCTCATTATTACCTATAACAAATATCAACAAAAAATATATATTTTTAAGATAATACAAATATATTTTTATATGAAAAAAATCATAATTTGAATGTAAAACAATTTAAAATATAAAACAAATCTATAGGTATTTAAAAAAATATGCTTGAATATTATTTTTAAAACAAAATATAGTTAGATATAACAGTTTTAAATTTCACTGAATCAAAGAAAAACATGACTCCTACATATTTTAATATTGATTGCGGTTTTGATGTTTTAATATATTAGATAAACTACCTATTTAACATGTTATTAATGGTTTCTGTAGACCCCAAATCCATTTGGTAAATATTTTCACACAATTATAAAAATCAATGGAAGTGTTTTTGGGAGGAATATGTTCAATCCTTTGATTTTGATGTCCCATATTCTATAACAAAAGGCAATGTGGGTACCAAATCCCTTAGTTTGGTTTTTTATTCTCAAAGGGTTTGTGATAAAAAATAAGAGTATAAGTTGATGTATATGATAAATAAAATACAACTATATTTTATTTATGGTTACGATAGAATGAATTCATACCATATCATTTAGGATCTTATCCCACCAAAAGTAACCCTCCTCAGTTAGAAATGAATAAATTTAGATAATTATGCATGAATTCATACATGTATTGTTGTACATAAACCAAAAAGAAGATTATTAGTACTAAAAGTAAAACTAGGAAGAAACAATAAACTCTATATACTCATGAAAGCTACTCCACAACACTTCTATGCTACTAACATCTATAAAAAACTACAAATTGCTTTTAAAACCCAATAAAATTGTTTATATTTATGTATGGTGGGCATAACATGTATACATAGTAATATCCTCCCTAAAACATCTCATGAAAATTTTGAGGAAGAACACTAAAGCCCTATGAAAAAAGGAATCTAAATCATCACCTAAACAAGGAAAAATAGTTTCATATACTCACTATGGATCACTCAAAAAATAATTCATATAAATAAACCTTTTCATATAAAAAATTATATATATATATATATATATATATATATTAAAATTAAGATTCTCGGATACTACTTCTCCACTAGTTTTCCTCTCACACCCCAATGCGCTACTCCACAACACTTCCATGAAACTAACATCTATAAAAAACTACAAATTGCTTTTAAAAACCAAAAAAATTGTTTATATTTATGTATGGTGGGCATAACATGTATACATAGTAAGATCCTCCCTAAAACATCTCATGAAAATGTTGAGGAAGCACACTAAAGCCCTATGAAAAAAGGAATCTAAATCATCACCTAAACAAGGAAAAATAGTTTCATATACTCACTATGGATCACTCACAAAATAATTCATATAAATAAACCTTTTCGTACAAAAAATTATATATATATATATATATTAAAATTAAGGTTCTCGGATACCACTTCTCCACTTGTTTTCCTCTCAGTCCCCAATGCTAATGTCATGGTCTCACCCCACCCATAAATCATCCTACACCATGTGAAATTTTATCACTTCCATCAATGAATCATATGTATCTTATATTATCTCATCACCATCTTATCAAAATAGTAATGAGGTTCATACTTCGAAACCACTACATCTTGTTTACATTAAATGTACAAAAAACACAAAACATAATTATAGAATATCCGTGAAAAAAAACGAACGAAATAAATTCGTGGAAGGATTACTTGAATGTTGAGAGTTGAGATGATAGATCCGAGAGGCGTGAAGAAGATAAACAATGAAGCCAAAATGAGTTTAACGCAGGTCGATCGATGAGCCGATTAGGGTTTACCGCGTGAGAGAGACGAGCCGACAGACTGTCAATCGAAAAATCGTAAATGACAGTCCACGGGACTTTAATTTCAGTAAAAGTTTTATAACATCGGTTATATAATAACCGACGTTATAAACTATTTTTTAAATTTATAACGTCAGTTATTTTAAAACCGACGTAAAAAATATCCCGCGCTTTGGTTTTTTACGTCGGTTATTTTATAACCGACGTAAAAACCCCCCCCGTGCTTTGGTTTTTTATGTCGGTTATTTTATAACCGACGTAAAAAACGCGTAGATATCTCGTTTTTTACGTCGGTTATAAGATAACCAACTTAAAAAACCAATGTGCGGGGGGTTTTTTACATCGGTTATTTGGAAACCGACGTAAAAAACCCGATATCTACGCCTTTTTTACATTGGTTATAAAATAACCGACGTAAAAAACCAAAGCACGGGGGGTTTTTTTTACGTCGTTTATTTGATAACTGACATAAAAAACGCATAGATATCGGGGTTTTTACGTCCGTTTCCACATAACCGACGTAAAAAACCCCCCGCGCATTGGTTTTTTACGTCGGTTATCTTATAACCGACGTAAAAAATGAACAGGTGTGATTTGTAACATCGGTTATTAAAATAACCGACGTTAAAAATCTACTCGCCACATTTTAACGTCGGTTATATATAACCGACGTAAAAAATGGTGACGTAAAAAACATTTTCTTCACTAGTTCCATCTCATAGTGATACCATTCTTATGTGTGCCACAAGATCATAAATCATACACCCTAGAATAACCCATGTAATAAAAAATGGGATTCTTAAACATCATGCCATCATAACATAATCCATATAAGATAAAAGGAAATCATAAAAATAATTCCATCATAACATAATCAAATCAATGTAAAAATAGGGATAGAAACAGAACCCTATATTATCTTAGATGGAAAATAATTTTGATTAAACGCTTGAACTCCATTCTTGAGGAAAATATCCTTTCTAATTTAATTTTTTTACTTTCTTAACATATCAAACAATTTTAAACTAAAATAAATTTATTAAAAATAAACTTGAAAACTTGTAAAGGGAGATTCATGGAAATAATTTTCTAAAATTCCATTCAGGCCGTATAAGTTACAAAAACATTCTTCTGATACTTTGGCTGGAAAAGTCAAAAAGTACCTCATACTAAAAACGACAAAATATTCCTTTCATATCTTTTACTAAAAACTCACCAATGGGTAAAATCAGATTTAAAAAATTTTAGGTGGATGGAAATAATATTACATATTGAGGAAACATGGACGTGGATGATAAATATTCCCCAGTAAATTCTGATGTATAAACAATCTCGGATTAAAATGAGATTGTGAGATTTTCCCTTACCTTAGGTCCGATTTACTTCGTACGTGTCCGAACCTCATGTATAATGATTTAAATAATGTTATTGACTTATTCCATAATCCTATTCATTGTTATGATACCATATATGGTCATATTCTTAGCTTTTTATTAGTAATATTTCATTGTTACTTGTTATTCGGGTGTTTATTGTTTTTTTGTTCTTATGCATGTTTTGTCGAATAAATTCTTATTATTATTATAGGTTATATATACCTTATTTCCAGAAAGGTATTAGTGTAATATATATCATATTTATTCATTCAATTCATTTATATAATCATTAATCATTGAATATCATGTAAAATGAGTCGCATCACATCATGGAGAAGGTAGGCCGTACGTACACACGAGCGATGATATCATTCCCATGATCATGGAATTGTATTGAAGTGTATTTATACTATTTAAGAATTAATATCACTTTAAAATAATCATATATAGTTATTCTTTACACCATTATACCCATCCAAGTATGGTGGTGGTGGAAAACAGATTACACCACGGTGTGGAGACGGTATTCCGTACGTACGCACGCGCGATGATCCCGATTTCTGTAGGATGGATAGAAGGTGAAATAGGGTTGTTTCATATTTATAATAACATATCTATATATGCATGATATAGATGTTATTACTTCATATTGAAACAACTGAATAAGAAGAATTAGAAGAAGAAATAAAGTTGAATGAATCGGTAACGGATATTACCTCTTCTTCGATACGCCTCTTTGAAACCTCCTCTTAGGGCACTAAAACTGGTCTTTGAAAAATATCAGTACCTCTGCAATGTTTCTAGGGAAGTGGAGAAGAGAAATTGGCAGGGGTTGGATGATCTTGAAGGCTCAAAGTGGTCTGAGGAGAAGAGGGAGGAGATTCCCTTTTATAAGGGAGGAGAAGAGCAACTTTGGAAAACATAAAATATTATTTTATTATTAAGTCATATTCGATTTTAATAGCTCCAAATTAATTTATTTAGAAGATAAGGTGGGGATGGGTCGAAATACTCTAATCCAATGGGTTTTATACAAGTTTAGGTTACTATTTATACCTTATCATTTAGATTTAACTCTAAGTTAAATAATTTAACTTTTACTGTGTCATCTTTTTATCTTACACTATAAGATTAATAAACTTACTATTACAAGCCAAACGAACCCCAATTTGTTTATTATTAATATATATAACCTTATCTAAGTCATTTTTCTGAACCATAGATTTTTAGGAATAAAATAACTATTAATAATATAATATTTGTTTTAAAAACTATTTTATGCCAATTTTGACACTATTTGGTAATTTATTTTTGTGAAAATTATAACAGCATGATTAGTTTGAAAAAAATTAATTAAATAAATAATAACATTTCATGTTAACCTGGAAAAGTATTTTAATTCATAAAAAGTCTCAAATTACATTTATTTGGATATTTATAACATCAATTATGTTAATATTTCATTAATAAGATAATTACTGCATCATCGTTGTGTCATAAATAAATTAAATTATTTAATGTATAAAAATTATAAATAAAATACCATTATGTATTAAATCTTTTTATATTTCTAATGAATATTTATAGTATAATTTAGCTTATGTATAACCCTATATTAATAATGATTTAGATATTAAACATTGATTTTAACTATTTTAACCCTTCTTTAAATAAATTAATAATAAATGTCCTAATCTAATCCACGTGGACCTAAATGGTCATATTTTATTCCTAAGGTTGTTTTTGGTCTAATTACACTTATCCAATAGAATTAGGACATGTTTTAGGGTAATAATAATATCATTTTTAACCTTAATTACCCTATTTACTTTTAACTGTGGTAAATAAAAGTAAAAATTTACTATTCACCAAAAATTATTTTCATCTCATTGAACCATATTTTAGTCCTTGATATTAACCGTGTCTCTCATATTTTCGAAATTCCACTCACATAAGCGGTAAAATTTTGTTTTATGTAAATTTTCAAACTCTCCTAGTAGGTGGGTAAAATACGGCGAAAAGTTCAATAAAATTTTCATATATCTAAAATTATTATAAAATGACTCTAATTAATTACATTGAACTTAGATAGGTATTATGTATCAATTTTGACATAAAATAACTTTAAATAAAATAAATAATTATTTTAATAAAAAAGTCGGTTTTTAAATAGTAACCCAGTGTTTTCACTATTCATCAAAAATTAAAATTTTTCAAAAAAATACCAAAATTTCACCCTAGGATAATTTCAATATTCTGAATCAAAAAATGAAGTCCATTTTGAAAGATAAAAATTATAAAATTTTAAAAAGTGGGTATTACTATTCATAACGGCTAGTTTTAAAAATATTTTAATAGTATATCGTTGTTTAGTGAAACTCGGTATTGCGTACAACGCAAGCTGTTAAGGTAGGTCGTGATTGCTTGTAAAGAAAGACAAGCTACTTTTGTAGTGAATGATTCCTTTGATGATGTATATAACATAAAAACAAAATATTTCTCATAAAAATCTCGGGTGTTACATTCTACCCCCTTAAAAATGAATTTCGCCCTCGAAATTTGTCACTTCGTAACAAACAGATTAGGATACCTCTCCCTCATCATATCCTCAAGCTCCCATGCAGCTTCTTCTAATTGGTGGTTCCTCCATAAAACATTCACCAAGCGAGTGGTCTTGTTTCGTAGGACTTTTTCAGTACGATTCGGAATCTTGATCGGCTGTTTTTCATAAGAAAGATCTTGCTCTAGCGGTATAATTTCTGAGCTGAGTACATGTGAAGGATCAGGTGTGTACTTTCTCAGGAGAGATACATGGAACACATCATGAACTTTAGAGAGATTTGGGGTAAGTGCCAATCGGTAAGCTACATTCCCAACACGATCCTGTATTCTGAAAGGACCGATATACCTAGGGATCAACTTGCCCTTCTTTCCAAATCTCATTACTCTTCCAAGGAGATATTCGTAAGAACAATTTATCACCCACTTCAAACTATAGGTCTTTTCTTTGGTTGTTGGCATAACGTTTTTGTCGACTCTGAGCTGCTCTTAAGTGTTTTTTAATAGATCTGATCGTTTCTACCATCTCATCAACAAGATCAGGTCCTTATAGCTTTCTTTCCCCAACTTCATCCTAGCAAGTTGGAGTCCTGCATTTATTTCCACAGAGAGCTTCATAAGGATCCATCTGAAAACTGGAGTGAAAGATATTATTATATTAAAATTCCACTAAAGGTAGGTGTTGATCCCAACCACCTTTGAAATCCATAGATAAAGCTCTTAACATATCTTCTAGATTTTGAATTGTTCTCTCAGACTGACCGTCTATCTGAGGATGATAAGTAGTGCTGAAACTCAACTATGTATCTAGAGTATGATAAAGACTTCTCCATAACTTTGAGGTAAACCTCGGATCCCGATCAGATAGAATGGAAAGTGGTACTCTATGTAATCTTACCACTTCTTTTACATATATCCTGGCAAGCTAATCCATAGATAGATCCTCTCTAATAGCAATGAAGTGTGCTGACATCGTAAGATGATCAACTATGTCCTAGATAGCATTATTGCCTTTGGATGTTTTAGGATGTCCGGTGACAAATTCCATAGTGATGTTTTCCCATTTCCATTCAGTTATGGGTAATGGTTGTAACATCCCCTTAGACTTCTGTCTCTTAGCTTTAACTTACTGTCAAACCAAGCATCAAGAGACAAATTCAGCAAAATCTATTTTCATGCCATCCCACCAGAAGTACTCTTTCAGGTCCCTATACATCTTGGTGCTTCCATGATGAATATATAATGAATAATTATGAGCCTCATATAGTAGCTCCTTCTTTAATTCTGGGATGTGAGGAACACAAACCTGATTCCTGAACATTATTATCACATCACAATCAAGGTTGAATTCAGGAACATTTCTCACCTTCTTTTGTAACTCTACAGATTCTTTCTGTGACTCATTAATCTTCACATGTATATATGGTTGAACATTCATTTGATAAATATAATATTTTTCCCCTTCCATTATAATTCCAAGATCCATCCTTTGTAAATCCATAAATATTGGATCTTTTGTGATCTTCATCATGGATAAGCTAGCTTGGTCTTGTTGACTTAATGCATCTTCCACCTTGTTCGCTTTCCCTGGGTGGTAATGAATTGAGCAGTCGTAATCCTTAATCAGCTCCAACCATATTATTTGATGCATATTCATCAGCTTTTGTGTGAAAATATACTTTAAACTTTTATAATCAGTATAAATATCACACCATTCACCATAAAGATAATGCCTCCAAATCTTTAATGCAAAGATTACTACAGCTAACTCCAAATCATGAGTTGGGTAATTTTTCTCATGGATTCTCAACTGTCATGAGGCATAAGCTATCACCATATCATTTTTCATGAGAACACACCCTAGCCCCTTCTTGGATGCATCACTGTAGATCACAAACCTTTCTCCACTACAAGGCAGTGTGAGCTCAAGTGCACTGAATAACCTTCTTTTCAAATCCTTGAAATTCTCTTCACACTCCTCCGTCCAAACAAACCTAACTTCTTTTCGAGTCAACCTGGTGAGTGGATTAGATAATTGTGAAAAATATTTCCCAAAACGTCGATAATATCCAGCCAAACCAAAAAAACTTTGGATCTCAGTTAATATTGTTGATCTCGACCATATTTTGATAACCTCTGTTTTTGATGGATCCACATATATCCCCTATTTTGAAATTATGTGACCCAAAAATGCAACTTTTTGAAGCCAAAATTCAGACATGGTAAATTTGGAATAAAGATTCTCATTTCTAAGGGTCTTCAATAAAATTATCAAGTTATCTTCATGTTCTTCCTTTCTCTTTGAATAGACAAGAATATCGTCTATAAAGACTACCGCAAACTGATCAGGATAGTCTCTAAAGACTCTATTCATCAGACCCATGAAGATTGCAAGGGAATTAGTATGACCAAATGGCATCACTATAAATTCATAGTGTCCATATCTTGTACGGAAATCTGTCTTTGGTATATCCTCCCTTTTGACCCTTAATTGATGATACCCTGAACGAAGATCAATATTGGAAAAGTACTGAGCTCCGCGTAGTTGGTCAAATAAGTCATCAATACATGGGAGAAAATATTTTTTCTTGATAGTGATCTTGTTAAGTTCTCAATAATCAATGCAGAGTCTCATTGATCTATATTTCTTCATAACAAACAGAACAGGTGCTCCCCAAGGTGACGCAGTAGGGCGTATGATTCCCTTATCATGATTCTCTTGGAGTTGCTTCTTCAATTCCTGCAACTCAATTGGGGCCATTCTATACGGTGTCTTTGAAATAAGAAAAGAACCCGGTATGAGTTCTATTGAAAACTCACCTTCACGATTTGGTGGAAGTCCCAACAATTCCTCTGGAAAGACATCATCAAACTCCCGTACAATGGGCATATTCTTAATCATGATTTTCTCTCCAACCATTTGAGATAAATAACCTTCATTTATTGGAATCAAGACCCATAAGATGGAATAAATTTCCACTGGAAGGTTATGTTCAACCTTGCATCGATAGACGATCATAGATTGATCTGGAATATGAAACATGACTTTCCTTCTTTGTCATTGATATGAGATCCATATAAAGAAAGCCAATCCATGCCACAAATAACATCAAATCCACTATAGGAAGGATCACATGATTTGAAGGAAACACTTTCCCCCAAACATCAATCAGAGACGAATTATAAACTTTTGATGCGACTGTTGTTCCATTAGGGGTTGTCATAGCTAAATCAAGATCTAACTGCTAAGGTAATACAAAGATACCCTTAGAATGTTCTTCAGAAATTAAAGAGTGGCTGGATCCAGAATCAAATAAAACATTTTCTACTTTAGAGTGGATGGTAAGTGAACCTTTAACCACTTCATTATCGTACTCCACATCACTGATAGAAATTTTATGTGACTTTCCTTTGTCTTTATCCTTAAGAGTTTGTTGACATCGATTATCATCAACAACCCTTGAATGAGGGCATTTATTATCATAATTCCCCATTTCCTTACACTTGTAACATTGAAGTGAAGGAGGTGCACTCTGTGTAGCATTTTCTTTGTTCGCATCACTAGACATCTTCTTCCCATCCATGAGGCATTCAAATGCCCGATGACCTTACTTTCCACATTTGAAACATTTAATTGTCCTTTTAAGAAAACTCCCTCCATGTTTCTTTCTACACTTTGAGCATAAGGGAAAACTCATATTATTTTTAGTGTGATCTTTAGATTTTCCTTTGAATTTAATTTTCCTCTTCTTATCAAATTCATATGACTGATGGGTTACTCCAATCTCCATCTCAACATTGAGAGAACATCAAATGATTTCCTCGTAGCTATTGAAGTCCCTTATGGCTAACGCTTTTCGAAGACTAGGTTTTAAGCCACTAAAGAATCAATTGATCTTACTCTCAGGTTGGATAATAATCCCAAAAGCATACCATGCAAGTCTTGTAAAATTTGCTTCGTAGGTACCAACAGATTCATCATCCTTTTACTTTAGTTCAATAAACTCATTCCCCATCTTTTTTCGAAGAATACGAGGGAAGTACTTATCGAAAAACAAGTTCTTGAACTCGTCCCATTCCATGGACTCAATTTCATCTCTTGGCCTTGTATTCTTGATAAGATTCCACCATTGATCAGCTTCACCTTCCATACGATATACTGATAAGATGATTTTAACATGTTCAGAAAATTGAAGAAGTGAAAATATCTTTTCAGTGGTAGTGATCCATTGATCAGCCACTAATGGATCAGTAGACCCGCTGAATGAGGGTGGACGCTGGCTCCTGAAGGATTAAACAGAATTTTGCTACTTCATTTGCTCATTTGGAAGTCGTGCATGATTCATAGATTGAGAAAGTTGTGTCATCATGGCTATAAGATTTTTCCTTCCATCTCCCATAACGTTTGGTTTCTCAGGTGGAGAATCATTGCATTTCCCATCATATTCCGGATTAACACGGTTCCTTCGGGTTCCATCCATTGACTAAAACCAAGAAGAATAGTGTGAGAAACACAAATTATAATAGGAAAGCAACATAATCAAGAATAAAATTTCACACTTAAGGTCTTATCATAGGTTATTCATGGACATTTCTAAAACACTATGATTGTGTTTTATGCTTAGACTTATCCTTAGGGTTCTTACTAAGGCTTTCACATCATAGTTTCCAAATCTTGACTATACCCTTCCTCTGATACCAACTATAATGACGCATAATTTACATACATTGTTATTTCATCAGAATTGAAGCACACCTATTACAATATATAAAAAAACCTTGAAAGGACCATATAGGTATAGTGTCTTTAGAAACTGGGAAACATAAACAACTGGTTCATAAATCATCTACATTGTCTCACTTTTATTTTATCATATCTAGAGTCCCTTTTGGAATATCTTACTTAATATCCTTCTTCCTGACGTGGGAGAAAGAAAACATACAAAAGGGTGAGCTCAAATTCTCAGTAAGGGTAAACAAAATAAATATCAATCACATCATATTCATAATAACATAACATTTTGGAAATCTTAACCTGAAAAATAGATCATAATTTCATAACATGGGATAAATCATAGTAGTGAAATGTAATCCCAATAATCATAATATAAAACATGAAACTTTTTGGCATACACACATAATCATAGATTATCATTTCTTAGTAGTCAAGACTCTTTTCCAAGAGTATCTTAGCAGATAAATTCCATTTCTGAACCGAGTTCACTCTTCGTTTCAGTCATGTTTCACTGAACCGATTTAACCCACTGTTCCATCCATGTCTATATCATGAGATATAAATCTTTACCCAATGAATTGGAGGGATATATGGGTCCCACCCATCTCATAATGATTCCATTCTTATGTGTTCCACAAGATCATAAATCATACATCGTATCATAACCCAAGTAATAAAAATGGGATTCTTAAACATCATGACATCATAACATAATCCATATAAGATAAAAGGACTTCATAAAAATAATTCCATAATAACATAATCAAATAAATGTAAAAATGGGGATTGAAACAGAAGCCAATATTTTTTTAGATGGAAAATAATTTTGATAAAACCCTTGAACTCCATTCTTGAGGAAAATATCCTTTATACTTCAAAAAGATTTTTCCTTTCTTAACATGTCAAACAATTTTAAACTAAAATAAGTTTATTACAAATAAACGTAAAATATTGTAAAGGAAGATTCATGGAAATAATGTTATAAAATTCCATTCAGGCCATAAAAGTTAAAAAAACATTCTTCTCGTATTGTGGCTGGAAAATCCAAAAAGTACCTCGTACTAAAAATGAAAAAAGATTCCTTTCATATATTTTACTAAAAACTCACCAATGAGTAATATCGGATTTAAAAAATTGTTGGTGGATAGAAATAATATTAAATATTTAGGAAACATGGATGTGGATGATAAATATTCACCAGTAAATTCTGATGTATAAACAATCTTGGATAAAAATGAGACTGTGAGATTTTCCCTTACTTTAGGTCTGATTTTCTTCGTACGTGTCCGAACCTCCTGTATAATGATTTAAATAATGTTATTGACTTATTCTATAATTTTAATCATTGTTATGATATCATATATGGTCATATTCTTAGCTTCTTATTAGTAATATTTCATTGTTACCTGTTATTCGGGTGTTTATTGTTTTTTGTTCTTATGCGTGTTTTGTCGAATAAATTCTTATTCTTATTTTGAGTTATAGATACCTCATTTATATAATGTTATTAGTGTAATATATATATAATATTTATTCATTTAATTCATGTATATAATCATTAATAATTTTAGATCATGTAAAACGAGTCGCATCACATCGTGGAGACGGTAGGCCGTACGTACGCACGAGCGATGATATCATTCCCAAGATCGAGGAATTATATCGAAGTGTATGTATACTATTTCATAATTAGTATGACTTTACAATAATAATATATAGTTATTTTTTACACCATTATAACCATCCAAGTATGGTTGTGGGGGAAAAAAGATTACACCATAGTGTGGAGACGATATTCCGTACATACGCACGCGCGGTGATTTCATTTTCCGTAGGATGGATAGAAGGTGAAATAGAGTTGTTTAATATTTATAATAACATATAAGTATATTATTGATACTGTTTTTTTACTTAATAATGAAACAACTAATGAAGAAGAAGTAGAAGAAGAAATAAAGTTGAAAGAATCGGTAACAGATATTACCTCTTCTTCGATATGGCTCATTGAAACCTCCTCTTAGGGCACTAAAATTGGTCTTTGAAAAAGACCAGGACCTCTAGGATGTTTTTAGGGAAGTGGAGAAAGGAAATTGGTAGGGTTTGGCAGAGCTTGAAGGCTCAAAGTGGTGTGAGGAGTAGAGGGAGGATATTTCCTTTTATAAGGGAGGAGAGGGGCACCTTAGGAAAACTTAAAATATTATTTTATTATTAAGTGATATTCGGGTTTTAATAGCTCAAAATTGATTTATTTAGAAGATAAGGTGGGTGTGGGTCGAAAGCCTCTCATCCAATGAGTTTTAGACAAGTTTAGGTTACTATTTTGACCTTATCATTTAGATTTAACTCTAAGTTAAATAATTTATCTTTTACCGTGTCTTCTTGTTTTTTTACACTATAAGGTTAATAAACTTACTATAACAAGCCAAACGAACCCCAAGTTGTTTATTATTAATATATATAACCTTATATAAGTCATTTGACCGACCCTTAGATCTTTAGGAATAAAAAAACAATTAATAATATAATATTTGTTTTACAAACTATTTTATTTCAATTTTGACACTATTTGGTAATTGATTTTTGTGAAAATCATAACAGCATGATTAGTTAGAAAAAAGTTAAATAAATCGATACTTACAAGTCATATTAACTTGGAAAATTATTTTAATTCATAAAAAGTCTCAAATTACATTTATTTGGGTATTTATAACATCAATTATGTTAATATTTCATTAATAAGATAATTACTGCATCATCATTGTGTCATAAATAAATTAAGATATTTAATGTCTAAAAATTATAAATAAAATACCATTATGTATGAAATATTTTTATATTTATAATGAATATTTATAGTTGAATTTATCTTATGTAAAACCCTATATTAAAAATTATTTAGTTATTAAACTTTGATTTTATCTATTTTAACCCTTCTTTAAATAAATTAATAATAAATGTCCTAATCTAATACAAGTGAACCTAAATGGTCATATTTTATTCCTAAGGTTGTTTTTGGTCGAATTAGACGTATCCAATAGAATTAGGACATTTTTTAGGGTAATAATAATATCATTTTTACCCTTAATTACCCTATTTACTTTTAACCGTGGTAAATAAAAGTAAAATGTTACTATTCACAAAATATTATTTTCATCTCATTGAACAACATTGTAGTCCTTGTTATTAACCATGTCTCTCTAATTTTTGGAATTCTACTCACATAAGCAGTAAAATTAAGTTTTATGTTAATTTTCAAACTCTCCTAGGAGGTGGGTAAAAGACGGTGAAAAGTGCAATAAAATTTTTATATATCAGAATTTTTTATAAAATGAATCCAATGAATTACATTGAACATATATAGGTATTATGTATCAATTTTGACATAAAATAAATTTAAATAAAATTAATAATTTTTTAAATAAAAAGTCGGGTTTTAAATAGTAACCTAGTATTTTCACTATTCATCAAAAATTGAAAGTTTTCAGAAAAATACCAAAATTTCACCCTAGGCTAATTTAGATATCTTGAATCCAAAAATGAAGTTCATTTTGAAAGATAAAATTTATAAAATTTCAAAAAGTGGGTATTACTATTCATAACGGCTAGTTTTAGTTATATTTTAATACCATATCGTTGTTTAGTGAAACTCGTTATTGCGTAAAACCCATGCTATCGAGGAAGGTTGTGATTGTGTGTAAAGAAAGCCAACCTATTGTGGTAGTGAAATATTCCTTTGATGATGTATATAACATAGAAACAAAATATTTCTCATAAAAATCTCGGGTGTTACACCACGGGCCAAAGATGAACCTCCACCGCCCAAAGGATCTTGGAATATTGCACTTTATGTGGAAAAAATCCACCTCCTACTCCAACTCCACACAAAAAGAATGCCTATGAATTGAATAAATCTATACCAGTCCACTAAAACCCAAGGAATCCACAAACCATCTGAAAACCTACAAGGGCGGATTCGCTAATCTGAAATGAGCCACTAGTGTCCAAATAAGTCAGGAGATGGCCTCCTCCAATGTTGCAGGCGGGAATTCCATTGAGACATATGATCTAGCCTGGGACACCACCAGAGAGATCCAACCCACATCGTGGAAACAAATATTTTGGATTCCACAGGATGAGCCACAGAAAGCATCGTGGAAGTATCTCTCTGGCAGACGTGACTGGTTGGGGGATCCTGGGGTCTCCTGAGGATGAGGTGGACCAACATAGATAGATACGCCAGGAACAATGGTTGTTGAGACCAGAAACTCACCATTAGCACCACCGGTTGGGAACGAAATAGTCGAGGAGATTTAAAAAACATATGGTGCGTGTGACAAATTCTTTTGAGTTGAAGAATCCATGACAACCATACTACTCAAACAGAAGACGAAGTGGGATAATGTTGTCAAATATATCATGAGAGGAAACCATAAAAATATTGGCGGGGTGACTCCTATTCAAAACAATATTTAGATTCAAAATATCAAGATATTAATTTCCATGGGATTCAAAAAGAAAAACATCACACATTTTTTATCCTAATATATCCCTTTGATGGGAATAGTCGATTTCATTTTGTATCAAAATAACGATTTATATTACATAACATATAAATTACAACATTAGTCTCATAAAAAAATGTAACAACATTTTTTTATTAATATTCAGAATATATATGATCGATGTTTCCTTACAAAATAAACAACATGATAAGAAGGAAGATTTTCCATGGAATATAAGTAGAATATAGTGTAAAAAGGGTTTTAGAAATAATATAATGGTAAGAAGGAATTAATTATTCATTTAATTTGTATCCACATGCATAAAATTTATTTGATAAGTATTGTGAAAACACATAGATGAGTTATATAGTCCCTTACCCTAATAAAATACCCCAATAGTTTTTAGGATTTCAATATATTACCATGACAACATAAATATTTCATAATGTATGCTAAAATAAAATATTGATTGATGATATTGATGATTGGAATGGAATATTGTGTTTTAAAGATTATAACTATCCATCTAAATTTATTTTTCATTACAATAGATAGTCATAATCCCACAAACTATTTTGTGTAGTATCTATCTAAAAAATAGAAACAATATTTATTTATCATGGATGGAAATGGGATATAGAGTCCCCCAAATAATCAATGACCATAGGAATAATGAATATTACTTATAAAATATTTAATTTTACGATTATTTCTCAATAATATATATATGTTTAAAGTTCAAAACCATATATTAAGAGTTACGATGATATCAGTCTAAATAATATTTAAGATTACGACCCCTTCAAATGATTTTTAAAGAATAATATTCATTAATATGTCATGAAAAATTGTAATTAAATAAGATAATTTATTCTAGGAATTTTAACATTGTTAAATTCATTACTAATTTGAATAATATCACTATAATAATAAACTAATATACAATGAATTACATAATTTCATGATATGAAATATGGTTAAATTTTATCAATTTTTTGGACTAATATGTTGGTTATAATACAACCTAAAATCAGTTCAATGGGACTAAATCAGCTTATTATAACCTAAAAAAACTTTAAAACACCTCATAATACCCATTCCTCACCAAAATAATCTAAGATTTGATATAATTGTTACCATGAAAATAGAAAAGATTAAGTGGATCACCTTCATGTATTCAGTTTGGTTCATATTATTTATAGTTATTTACCTACATGACATAGATGAGTAGCACTGTGGTGACCATTATAATTTTCATCAGATGAAGATTAATAATACAATTTAATTAATTTCATTCACATGGAATACCATTTTGATAATTACATGGGAATATAAGAACATGAGTTGTATAAAAATATTCCTGGAGGAGATTAATGGTGTTAATAAAAGCGAGGATAGAGTGATACCCCAAGGTCATGTGTTATTTACATTAAAGAAATCCATATAGACAAAACTAAATCCAATGATATATAATTTGAATAACATTTGAAATGATTCATATTTGTATCCTCTATGAACCATTTTGATGTGGTTTTAATTTTTGACTAATTTTTAGTAAAAAAATTAATCAATAAAAATATAGAAGTGTTATGATATTAGTGTAACATATCCCACATAGTTATATCGAAGAACCTTGTCTGGAATAGTGAAGATATATCTAGAGAAATAATCATTTCCTTCTATTCCAAATTCTAATTTGAAGAATGGTTTCATGAAACATATGACTATAGCTTATATGGATGATATTTTGAAGTATCATTCAATCATCCAGTATAATTTTTAAATCATTGATAACCACAACCAATTAAAACAATATTTTGATTCTAGTTTTTGTGGTCGGTCATGTTCATATGATTTTGAGACAAACACTACCTATTCATATAATCATCATTAAGATACTATATCCACATAGATTAACATGGTAATATTTCCATATAGAAATACATGGGAAACCACAATATAAGTTATCATAATACAATTTCAATATGTATAATTCTGGATGACAATGATGTTCATCAGGAATTACATGAAAATAGTTTATTAAACAAAAAAATGTTGATTCAGTCACATTGTTTCCTAGGATACAGTATGGATGACTTATTTTGAACAAATTGATATTTCAATGGAATAATAAGAGTTAAGACACACTTTTAAAATTAATTAATCTAATATCCATATTTATAGATCCCAATTTTTAGTAAAGACATATCATTATAATCTAATAATCAACTCAAAATATATTTTTATTATGGTATTGGCTCTATATTCACATATAAACTCCACCATCATATCATCAATGCCTAAAATATAACATTTATGGATTATTTTGGGTACTATATGGTGATGAATCCCCTTTCGAGTCATTTGAATTTTTGTAGATTGAAGAATGAGACAATGAAATGATGTGGAATTTTCTAATGATAGATAACTCCAAACATAATTTTTCCAATAAATATATGTATGTATCCCTTAATAATTAGTGTAGAGAAAGTAGTGAATATTTTCTTGTGAACAATAAAATATATTCTGAATAAAAAATTATTTACATTAGAAACCACTATTACGGGACGTGAGAATTATTTACAATAATATAAAATCATTTTAGAAGAATATTCAATACATCTCACAAAAATAAAATATTGGAAAATGTAATGGTTTAGTGTTTTTTCAGATTAGATACATAATGAACCTATTTTAAGGAATGATATTTGACATCTCTCCTAATGTCCATATCACTTAGCACCATTCTGTGGCACATATAATATAAAACAATTATTCACTACCTAGGGAAATACAATTATAAAAAAGAATGAGTTCAGATTATTAGTAATTGAAAATATTGATTATATCTATAAATGATCATTAGTCTGTATAATATAAGAATATATGTATAAGTACATAATAAGTACATAAAAATATAAAAAAAATTTCATGGACTATAAATAATAAATCATGGAAGATGGGTTTGTTGAAACCAAACACAAATGCCATAATATAATAAAATCATCAATAATAAATTATGTTCAATGAGATAATATCAAAATAAATACACCAAATATTATGGAATATAAATAAGTATATAAAATCATTAATATATTTGAGTTTCCCTACCAAGACTATCATATTAGGAAGAGTACTATAGAAGATTAAGTGAACACCCCATTTAATTAATCCTGATGGACAGAGACCCATAATGAATTGGGATAACTCTATATTTTATTTAATATTTTATCTTGATATACGAAGCATTAACCAATTAAATAAAGTTATATATAATTTTAGACTCACTGATCGCATATGAAAAATCATATATATGTGCCCACAAAATCATAAAAATAGTCATCATTTAATCGTAGCTTAATTAACCAATCATATAGAAATGGGATTCGTAAAATCTTCCATAGAAAAACAACATCATATTCTATCTATATAAAAATATTTTATGGTATCATTAAATAATAGTAACAGAGATCCATATTATTTTATAAAGAATGAATACATAGAATAAAATGACTTTTATAAAATAAACAGAAATATGATTTGATAAAAAATAGAAAAAAATAAATTCCTATAGTAAAGATTTTAATAAAAACATCCAAAAGAATTGTAATAATATTATCCTGTTAAAAACATAAGAAAATTACAAAAATTTTAAATACTGATTAAGTGACATGAACATATTAAAATCCATTAACTCCTTAAAAATTTAATAATTTTTTTGCCATTTTTATTAAATTTTAATTATGATTTATAATTTATTTTTAAAAAGGTTGATTTAAATAATTAATAAAAAAATTAACTATTATTAAAAAAAATTGTTATAAAAAATTATTTAATTTTAAATCTTCTATATATTTTTTGAAAATCATAGATATGGAGGAATTTGTTTTCAATTCAAAAAAGGATAAATAGTTTTATTTTTATATAAAAAAATTATTCATCCATTTTGAATAAAAATTCTATGTAAAATAGAAGGAATAATAAGAAGATATAAAAATAACAATAAGAGAATATTCTCTATTGGGTTTATAATAGAATTATCAAATAATTATTCAAAATTATATTAGAGAATATACAATCCCACATATATATAAAATTACAACACACATCCTTACCACACTTGTCGATCAAATTCACACACACACTATTCTCTTGTATAATAAATTTATAATTACTATACAAAATATATAGAATCTATATTCATACGTATATTACTCTATATATACAACCTTAATAAATTTCTTATTACTTATTCTTTTATATTCATTCAGTAACATCAATATTCACTGTTAACTATTTTATTTCTATGAATTCTTCTGCGCAGCGATTATGGTCCTTTAAACATTGAATTGTATTATCATATATGGAATCATAAAAATTTCATTAATCTAATATATATTCCTTATATATCCATATTTAACCAGACATTTATGATGGAGAAAAAAAATTAATTACATCACTTCATTGAATAAGTTGTCTGTATGACCCATATGTGCTGGATTTATTTTTTAATTGATGGAATTTTTTTTTGTTAAATAATAATTTATCAATAAAAAATAATAAATATATTATCAATATAATATATATTTGTTTAGATAAACTAATAATTATTACAATACATGGGATTTGGTTCCAATAATTGAAATATATAGTATTAAGGATGCAAGAATCTAGACATATGAATAAGAAACTATTTCGTTTTCTATTAGAAGGAGATGAGGTAGATAATTATTTTCTCATCAATATAATACCATTATTATATAAATGATATATATTCTATGACTATGAGGTTTTCATTTAATATTTTAGGGGATAAATGATTGAAAAAATGATATAATTTAGGTGAGGCAACAACCTCTTCTTTCAGTATCCTCTTTCAGCGTGCACCATAAGCATTCGTAGGATGAACTTTTTATGAGAAAATAACTATAGAATATGGGAAGGGACGTTTTGAAGTGATTTTGTTATGGATTTTCAGATCTAAGTATATCCATTTGTATTAGAATGCGAGGATAGAAAGTCCCATTTAAAGGTGTGTGGAGTGGAACCCCTATAAATACACTTTTCATTAAAATAACATTAATTCATTTCAATAGAAAAGTGTCACCAAATAAAAAAATCCATGATACTTTTACATGGGGTCAAAATACACATAAATTATTAGATAATCATAGGGTTATTATGATATTAAAATCCTTACAGCTTATTTTAACCTCACTTAATCCATTTTATCTATTAACCATATGAAATAATGTTTACCACTGTTTCTTATTTTGTATAAAAAAATAAATAGACCATATAACAAAATTATGACATGTCGATACAAAAATATGGGATCAATTATAAAATATTTTTTTATAAATTTGAATGACACTGATTTCAATATGAGCACATAAAATACATTAAAGAAATTTTAGAATATGATTATAATTAATTGAAATAATTATTTTTTTTAACATTATATACTTAGTAAAAACAATTATACAAATGTAAATTTGTAGGTATTAATATATTATATAAAAATTACATTAAAATAATTTATTGATAATGAATAATATAATTTATTACAGAAAAATAATGTCTAAAAATAATTATTTTTGAGAAATACAACCTTTTAAAATTAATTTATTTTATATTCATTAATATCAAATTGATAATATAAAATTATGTGACCATTAATATTTTTACATGTGTAAAAAATAAATTTAGATATTTTTAATAATCTAAAATTTAAATATTTAATATTTAAAATACCATTTAAAATAAATTAATTTTTTTCAAATGATTTTTTCCATTTAATTAGGAATTGATAGACTACTATACATTATCATTAATTAAAAATTTATAGAACTATTTTATTTTATTTTATCAATTTATAACTAAAATTCAACAATAACATACTCGTATATCATTTAAAAAATGAAGGAAATTTTAAAAATATTAATAATACAACAAAATGGTCAAAAATGATCTTCAAGATGTAATTTTATTTGTTTAAGAGAATTATACCATTTTTACAAAGAATTTTATTTTATCAATGGGATTTACATTTATTATAATGTCATATCATTTATATCTTTATATATAAATATTTACATAATTTTTAGGTTTCATTTATTACATGATTATGGGAACCTAAAATTTATTAAAGAAAAGTATATTATAAAATATTAGTGTATCACATTCGACCCCTTTAAAATAATTTCACCCTTCAAATTATGTTATTATTATGGAAATATATGAAGATACATAAACCTCATAAGATCCTCATGTTTTATAAAATTTTATCCAATTTATTATATCTTCAAAAACCTTTTTCCATGTGAGTATTCTTCTATGAAAAACACTTTCTATTCAATTCATAATATCTCCCAATTATTTTTCCTATAAAATATCATTCTACAATTTTACAACTTCTGAGCTCAATTCATAAAAGGGATCTTATATTTACACCCTCAAAGGTAAAATAAGGAATACATCATTATCTTAGGAGAGGTCCAGTTGAAGCACCCAATGATAGGATAACAAGATTATATGGATAAGAATATATACATGAATGATATATGTATGGATAAACATCCCATTATTATTGAATATTACGACATTTTTTCAAGGATATATTCATAGGAATACTTTTTTACTAATTTTAAACTTGAAATATGTCCATTGATTGTCAACAAAAGTTCACTATTGACTTTAAGTTAGTATTAGGATCTTTCTAATTGCATTAACCTTATCTTCCATTTCCTCAACTAGCTCAGGACATCATATCATTTATTATAAATTATCATCCCAAAATGTCAGAGTTACAAAATAATTTGAATAGGGGGATTCATGGGGTTCTATCTAAATTCTCATGTGAAATCTATTATATTATTAAAATCATTACAGAATTTGGTGTTGATTTGAACCAATGATGGGGTTCATTAGATAATCTATTAGTATAACTTATTAGGTTATAATGGTCCTCCCACACTGACCAACTATCGTAGGGTGATAAACCATGATAATTTACAACTCTTTATTTAATTCATATCGAATACATCTCATGATGATAAAGTTAAAACTCTATTATTGATTAGAGAAAATTGACTATCATACATCATGTAAGCTTACCAATTCATCAATGTATATCCCAGAATGTTGATAATGAATGAAATATAATGTGATTGTAAGGAAATAATCTTATTTATTAATTAAAATTACTAAAAAACGTAATTACATTATTTCCTATATATTTCTTAGTGTGTCCTCTTATAAATTCATGTGGATATATTCCAAAATCTATATATGTATGGGTAATGGTTACCTTATCACCTTGAATTTAAATTTTTATCCATAACATCCTATCATACCCGTAATTTTGATATATACTCTTTGATTTCCCTTTTAATTTGACCACCAATAAAGGTTCAAGAAGATATCTATATATTTTTCCACTTCCAGGATGGAAAGAGAATGACGATCAGTGTGGCTCAGTTAATTTAAAATTTTTCATTTCTATTATTAAATGGACATATATGTAGCTCTAAAATCATATCTCTTTATAATGGTCAAGTCTTAACTCTTTAACTTTCCTTATAATTTTTGTTACTTAGTATCCTAAATTAGAACCACTTTAATATTTATATGAATTGATGGTTGAAAAATAATTTAGGACATATATTATTTCACCTCTTTCTTCATTATATTCAGTCATTGTTATATATATATATATACATGTAATCTCCTTCAATTATAATCATTGGAAGACCAATGATATACTTATGAAACATTGAATTAGACATCTTGTTCACCTTCCATGGATGTTAATTTGTTTAAAAGATGTAATCATTAATCAACTCAAACCTTATAATTTTTTAATGTTAAACTCCTTCCATTTACATATATAGTTATTGATTTTATGTTCAATATATATATATATATAACCTGATTCAAAATAAAAATATTACTCTATATTTTCAATGGTAGCATTACAACTACCATATTCATGTCATGAGTATTTTAACATTGCCAATCAGTAATGAATTTGAATGAGGAATACATTACACAAGTATGTTTATGAAAATATTCTTTCTAGAATCAAAATATATGAACACCCCCTCACCAAAATAGGGTAGTATTAGAACAGAAGCATTGTCCACCATCCCTTCATCTCAACAAATATTTTCATCTCATTTATCAGTGAAACTGATCTTGGATCCCTTGAACAAGATCATTATTATTGTATTTTCTCTCTATGATACATTTTTAAAAAATATAAATAGTGTCCTGATAATTTGAAAAAAGAACTAATCTATGTCATAATGATTAGTGATGTACAATATACAATAACTTCTAACATTGAAAGATCCATAGATATACACAATATTATAATTATTTATTCAATGAATTTTACTATGTGAATCCAAAAATAAAACATTCTAAATTTGGTATAAAACTTTTTCTTCTATAAGTTCCTTAAAATAATCCTCAAATAATCATCGTGATCTCTGTTTTTCTTCAAATGTATGTGAATATTATCTACAAATACTATTATAAACTAATAAAGGATGTAACATCCTGGTTCTGGGTGCCTCCCAAAGGTTCCCTTTACCTAGTTGGTCATATAGCCTCAAGCACATTTCACCAAATGCTAGCGGCTATCGAATAGTAGCGAGGGTCTTAGGTGTGATAGTGGGGAGTGTAAGCCCTCATCTGTAGAGTATTCACAATGGAATTACAATTAATAAACTATTGCAGAAGCAGTAATACCATAAAACAAATAAACAACATAAGACTGAAAGTTAATAAAAAATTGTAGAACATATATAAATGATGCATGTCACATATGTATTGGAAAATATCCAAAAAAATCACAATTATTGAAATACAGTACTAAAAAATGAAAAATAAAAAGAAGTAAACTCTAGAAGAAACACAAGCCGCATATTGGTTCCATGATCTCCCAGTCCACATCAATCATGTACCTGATGATGAAGGGCGCTTTCCCTTATCTACACCTGCAACCATATAATCTTTTTGGGTCCAAAATCATGACCCAGACAAGGTGTGCGATGAATCATAGTAGGAAACCACCACAATATCTATACAAAACTTTCAGTGAGTAAATATATCAGCAAATAATGGAAATACAGCAAAGA
This sequence comes from Viscum album, assembly GCA_963277665.1. Classification (NCBI taxonomy): domain Eukaryota; kingdom Viridiplantae; phylum Streptophyta; class Magnoliopsida; order Santalales; family Viscaceae; genus Viscum; species Viscum album. The sequence continues at coordinate 1,711,263,380 of OY728157.1, read as the reverse complement.
AACTAGGAGTACACAAAAGTAACAAAAACCCACAACTTCAATTTACATTCATTATAATTTATTGTTAATCATTTAATCAATTATCACAAAATGCATCTCAAAGGACTACCTAATCGGACCGAATCCAATATTGTTCTTTGGCTTTGAAAATGCGTCAAAAAATAATATATTTACATTATCACTCTGGGTAGGTCACACAACCTAACCCCTCTAGCCATGTAATGCAATAAATGGCAAAGACAATATGAGGAAACACTCACCATAAAGTCCCATTTTAATCATTCCTAAATAACTACAGACACTCTGGGGAAGCACTTAACATCAATTCCCCCTATGGTCTTATAACATAGACTATAGAAACTATGAGGGACCACTCACCATAAATTTCCCCAGTGGTCTCATAATATAAATCATATCAGACACTCTAAGGAAGCACTCAACATCAATTCCCCCTATGGTCTTACAACACCAGGTTCTCACATACCCATGCAATTAAATCATTCATAAAAGATACTTAGCATCCCAAAGTAGTCTCAATTAATACCTGGATAAGAAATTCCAATGCTTATCACAATAATTTAACAAGAAGAAAAAGTCAACAGTTATATCCGATCAAACATGGAATGGAAACAAGGTATGCCTCATAGGCATCTAGGACCAAATAGGCCTAAAAATTCCAACAAAAAAATACACTCATTTAGTGTTACTTAATATTGAAATTTCACATAATATCACATCAAACAATCCTAAAATCGGTAATCAATATATGGGAGATAAAATAGGGTTCAATTTCAGTAACCCGAAATTCCTGAAACATGGGTAATCGACACTATGGCATATAAAACTCTTAAACAAACAATGAAAGGAAACAAACCACCTACCTAGACATTGTACAATCGATTTAGTTGAACCAAAACCTTTTAATCAACCTATAATGTTGTAGATCTACAAAAATTTCAAAAACATTCGACATTGTATAACTCATGAGAGAGATGAAATCAGGAATAGAGGATCTAGAAGAAGTAAGAACTCACTAGTGGGATTCCAACACACCCTCTAAAGTTAGGATCAGACCATGGATGGATGAACAGTGGATTAGAGAATATTCTTCACTCTTGGTCGCTCTTGGATGAAATGTGGATAGAAGAAGGTGAAATATGGGATTAGACGTGACCCCAGTCCGATTATACAACTAAAAATGAAAAGTATATTGTGTGTTAATTTAATATACATGTAGTGTACTTGCCTTAATTGGCCCCTACTTTAGGTTATCTCTAGGTCACCCCACATGACCATGTACTCAGCTATAACACAGATAGTACACGACTACCCGTGGAAACCCTCTAACCAAAGTGTACTCCTATGTACGTGACATGCACTTATATATTTTAAAAATTCTCCTCTTTTTCCTCAAAACACTTGAAAGAAACATCTACAAATGAAAAGAAGATCCAGGTTCTTACAAACTCCCTCCCTTAAAAAAATTCGACCCAAAATTTCCCTAACAATGTGGTGAAGAAGAATCCTCGAAATTCTCTTGCCCTTGCGATCTCATATCGACCTCTAACTCCCATGTCTCGTCCTGTACTCGCCCGTGAGGCCGTAGCACCCACACCAGAGGAACAGACTGACCAAAGAGAACCTTGGTGTGTTAATCAATAATTTGGATAGGATGCTCCTCAAACTATTCATCCACCTCCAACTCAACCTACTTGGGTTGAAAAACATGAGACAGGTCTGTGAAGTAACATCATAGGTGAGAAACGTGGAAGACGTTGTCCATATCCTAGATCCTCTAAGGTAATTGCAGTAGATAAGCAACCATGCCGACTCTCTGCAAAACCTCAAATGACCCGATGTATCTTAGTGAAATCATTCCCTGTATAATAATCCTTTTATGTACTGACCTCATTGTGAGACGTAGGAAACATGGATCTTCGACCTCAAACTCCCGAGGTCATCTCCATCAATCAGCCTTATACATCTGGCGAGACTGTGCTGCAGATATCCTCTTCTGAATCAACTCCACTGACTATGGGGTCTCGTGGACAAGATTAGGTCCTAGCATAACTTCCAATCCTCCCTCCATCCAACATAGGGGTGATCAGCATGACCTACCATACAAGGCCACAAATGGTTCTAGATGAATTGTATCTTGAAAACTTTTATTGTAGGAAAAATCTACTAGATGTATTTTCTTCCACCCAGAAACACCAAAATCTTAAACGCATGCTCGAAGCATGTCCTCCATCACCTAAATCTTTCTCTTGGATGGGCCATCTGTCTGGGGATTATAAGATTTACTTACAAGTACCAGTGTACCTAGAGCCCTATATAGTCCCTTCAATACATGAGAATTAAAACAAGAATCACTATCTAAAATGATATAGTGTGTAACCCCATGAAAATGCACAATCACTCATATGTAAAAACCTCCCTGCTTAGCAACACTGAAGGACTCCTTGATGGGTAAGAAGTGTGAAACCTTCATGAGCATGTCTATAACAACCCAAACAACGTCATTCCCTTGAGGCAATCTCGGTAACCCTATCATGAAATCCATGGAGACATCATTCCACTTCCACTCGGGAATGGGTAGCTGCTGTTGAAGCCCAGTTGGTCAATGGTGCTCCACCTTCACCTACTAAATGGTGGAACACCGCATAATAATACCAACAACATCTCTTTTCATACCTGGACACCAATAATGACAGTGTAGATCTTGATAAATCAAGATGACACCAGGATGAATTTACGAAACTGAGGAATGAAAATCCTGCATCTTCTCCTCACGTATGTCTGCTAAAACCCACATGCGTCCATGAAAGCACATGATCTCATCCTCTCCGATGGTCCATCAAGGATTAGGGTCCTCTCCTGACCCACAACCTCATAGGATTAGGCCTTTAGAATCTGATAGATGCCATATTCACAATCGATCAAGTAGAATATAGGTAATAATTATAGAAGAAATTAACGTCTTCTTTTTTCTGTTGTGCACCTCCAAATGTATCTTAGAGAACAGTTTGATAAGAAGACACTCGCTGCAGGCCTCCTGAACTACATATATCTGAGTCCTCTTGTTGAAATCATCGTCCACTGTATTTTCTTTCCTAGGCATATTTTCAAGGTCAAATTCGTTGTACTAATGGTACTCGGCCCACCTTCACTATCTGAAATTCAGATCTTGTAGAGTAAAGATATTCTTGAGACATTTTCGGTCAGTGAAAATCACAGAATTCTCTCCAAGAAGATAATTTATCCAATAACGGAAGGCATGGATGACTATAACCAACTCAAGATCGTGTATTGGGTAATTCCTCTCATGTTTCCTTACATGCTGAGACCCATACACAACGAGTCATTACCCCTGCATAAGCACTGCTCCTAGCCTGATACCTAATTTATCACAGAATAAAGAGTAACTCTTGCCCGACTATAAAAAAACTAATATCGGTGTTGAATTCAATCTTCTTTTGAACTCATGAAAGGATAAATTATAGGAATCTGTCAACAAGTACTTCAGAACCTTTTTAGTCAAGCCCATCAGTGGCACTGATAAGCGTGAAAAGTATAGTATAAAATGCTTGTAGTGACCAGATAACCCTAGAAATTTTTTTACCTCAAATAAGTTCTTTGGGTTCTCCCAGTAAACTATTGATCTCACATTTTCTTGTGTCTACTGATACTCTTGTCTCTAAGATAACATGACCAAATAAGTGAATCTAGTCCATCCAAAAGTGGAATTTTGAGATCATAGAATATAAATGATTCTCTCTTAGTGTACTCAAAATGATCTAATGATGGATTTCATGGTCATGTCAAGTGTTAGAGTACACAAATATAACATCCATTAATACTAACACAAAAGAATCCATGTAAGGATGGAACACTCAGTTCATCAATGTCATAAAAACTACAGGTACATTTGGGATACTAAAGGGAATAAGCTCATATTATTATAGACCATACCTACTCTGAAAGGATGTAACTGGTATATCTGAGGGTCTAACGTGTAACTGATGATAAAAGAATCTAAATTCAATCATTCATAATCCTCAGGCTCTTCAAAACTGATCAAAGAGATCATCAATCCTTGGAAAGGGATTTCTGTTCATGACTTTCAACAAGTTAAGCTTCTAATAATACAGAAAATGTCTGAGGTTATCACCTTCCTTATTTTAAAAAAGGATATGTGAACCCCAAAGACAATTAATGGGTAAGATGAAATGATTTTTCTTTAACTCTTCTAACTGATTCTTGAGCTCTTGAACCTCTTGTGTATCCATCCTATAAAAAGGAAAATACACTAGTGCTTCTCCTAGCACAAGCTCGATAGAAAATTCTACCTCTCTCTCCAGAGGTAATCATGAAAAGTCATCTAGAAATGAATACCTAAAACAAATGACCGTAAGAGGAAAATCCATCTCTGCAGTCCCCTGGTATTCTAGATGTAGAATAGAAATCTGAGCTATAATGCCTCTCAACCCATGATGATCAGGTCCATCTATGATCGCCTTGAAAACCAATTAACCCTTATGTAAAAACAATCCACACTCTGGTGACGTGACACTCACCCTACAAAGATAGAAATCAAAAAAATCATGGAAAGAAACTAACCATTATATTCTAAAAATGACATCATAGCCTATCATCTCTATGGAATAAATGTCTAATAAGAAGTGACCCCCACCAATCTCAAGAGGGAACCCCTTGCACTGATGTACACTAGACATTCTAATCCCCAATGCAGTGTCCAACTTTATGACATTACCAGAATTTAAGTTAGAGAGCCCAAGGATCTCCACAACATGAACATATATAGAGCTACGAGAATCCATTGTATTGAATAGATAAAAAGATAAACATGAGTAATCCAAAATAATACCTCTAACTGTAGAGGGTATGAAATCCCACTTTTGCTGGATAAGCTAGAGCACAAATACAAGATGAGTGCCATGACCCTATGAAGCTGTCTGAGACCCTTTAGCTGATCCACCCTACAACTTTTAAAAACCCTGTGTCAGATCACTATGGCCACAACCACCACCTCGGTCTAAATGAACTAAAGAACTCTATCCCATAGTCTGATGTGGAATTGGTGGTCCTGATCCAGTATGAGGAGTCAAAAAGGATCCTCCCTCACTAGTTTCTGGAAAGTGGGTGTTATAGAAACACTATAGATTTCCCATATTTCCACAAGATCAGAACTCAATTGGTTATCTTGGGCACTGAGGTTTCTTATTTTCTCCCTTCCGGCACAGGTATCACACCAGCTGGAAAACTTGAAGGAAAATCCATCCCACTCATATATCCACACGTAGACACCCTACAACACTTCTAGCTATCAGTTGAAAGGGTAACAACTCTCGATGTTGAACCTCCCTAGCCCACACCTCCAGAATCCCTCAGTTTGTGCTCGGTGATTAGCACCTGGTTGACTACAGATTATTTGAATGTGTACATGATGATGTTCACTAGGGATCTGATGCCATTCCTGAGACCATCCACCATCTTCCTCTCTATAAATAACTCATCACCCACCATAATGGTTGTGAAGCAATGATGATCTATAAAGAGAGAATAATACTCAATGAATGAGAGAGTACCCTGTTCCAAACTCATGAGCTCTCGGGCTTGGTCAACCCTCAAGGTCACTATGTAGAAATAGTAATAGAAGGAATGCTATAACTCATCCCAAGACATAACCCACTGGTGTCCCACTGATGATATCAAATCCAACCATCGCTTAGTAGAATCCCAAAGAATGTAAGTAGAAAGCTTCACCCTCCTCTCCAAAGGAGTATCAAGATGCTTAAAGATTGACAACATGGATTCTAACCATGACTCTGAAGTACGAGGTCCTCCATTTCTTTAGAATGTGGGAGGATGTTATGGCTGATAAAATTGCATCAATTATACCATATATGGGACCGGATTTGGTGCTCCCTGGAAGGTCTAGATCATCCTCATAAAGACATCATAGAAATATACCTCAGAAATGGTGTCTAGTGTAACAGTTGGTGCCAAGACAAGAACAAAGCGAGGATCTTCTAGTAGTCCATGATCTACCATTTCTTGTGTCTGATCATTCCACTATATCTGGAATACAACCATATGACGTCTTAGTGGCATGAATCTGCAAGTTCAAGAGCACACCTCAATTCAAGATTACCAAGGACTGAAACATATAAGTTCAAGAATGGAGTAAAGGAATGAAAACATTCCACTTTTACAAAATAGGGTTACATGGCGTGTATAACATCCACATGGTGTGTTCCCTTAGGTCTCCACATTGGTGTGTATATATGCCAAAACCGGTCTTTTAACACCCCTACACACGACATGTTCTCTTTGATACATGATGTATACTTGAATCATTTCCCCCTACCTGAGTTCTTCAACATGGATAAACAAAAAATTCTTCCCTGGGAAACACTACATGGCTTGTTCACCTAAGACACGATGTGTACCCCTTAATTTATAACCACCAGTTTCATTAGTCACACGGTCGGTGACACATTCAACTCTACAAGGCATGGAAGAATAGAACACAGTGTGTACAACCCATCTTTCATCCAACTGTGTTATTGGTCAAACATATGATACATGGATCTTACAACACTAAATTTACTCCAATTACATGACGTGTTTCACCCAACATTTTACGTCCCCGGGTCTTTGTGCACATATTCAGTCACACAGATAAGGACTACAAGGTGTGTACATACAGTACAAGTCGTGTACTAATGAAAAACATTTTCTTCTTGAACATAAGGATCCATGACATGTATTTATCATCACACATCATGTATTCGTGGTTTTTCTGGATAATAATCCTCAGAACCATCTATGGAACCCCATAAAAATACTAAAACCAGCATTAAAGTGCCAAATTACGATCCGTGGGGGCCCATACACCCCGCAAAATAGATCTTGGCATCATATTCACATATATCACATAGTATAACAGTGAAATAAATAACATGATCCACCAAATTAAAATATATGAGGGCATGTAAACACCTTAGGGACTAATGTTTAGCATCTATCCAAATTGAAACTGAATGTAATTAAAAACCCTATCAAAATAGAAGGTATTATATCATGAAATATATCCCAAAAATTTCCATATATAGCACAAAATCTATAACAACAACATGAAATCCGAAATGTATCATAAATAGCATAACAAAATCCATGTCATGTGATCTCTAAAAAGTGCCTATATGTTGCATGAGATGGAATACCCTCATATAATTGGATTTCAAATAAAATAAAACCTCAATAATATCAATCATCACAACTGATATCATGTGAATCACCCAACAGTGAACTCGGATCAACAATAACTATTGTCAAACCCGGAAAATTACAATAATGATTGTAAATTTGTTTTTCCCTATACACAGGTCAGCTAATCCTAGACATAGCTTATTATCAACTACCCATTAATTCATATACATGTATATAGGCTCAAAAAAGTAAGATAAAGATGAAAAGAACCACCTCTAATATCTATTTGGAACGTACCGGTTTTGGGTCCCACCCAAAGGTCCCATCTACTGAGTGGGTCACATGGCCTCAAACACATTTATCTGAATGCCAGAGGCTGCTAACTAGCAGCGGCGGCCATGGGTGTGATAGTGGGGAAACTATTCCCTCATTGGTAGAGTATGCACAACGTAATAACAAATAATAAATTGTAGTTGATGAAATAGTACCATACAACAAGTAAAAAATGGAATACTGAAAGTAAATAAACAACTAGAGAACATATATAAATGATGAAGGTCACATATTTATGGGAAAAGATCCAAATATGTCACAATTCTAGAAACACAGTACTAAACCAAATGAAAAATTAAGAGAAAACGTAAACAATAGCAGCATCGTAAGCATCAACTTGGTCCTATGATCTCCAGCTCCCCAATAATCAAGTACCTGATGACGAAGGGTGTTTTCCCTTATCTACACATGAAACCATATTGTTTCCGACGCTTTCGCCGGGGTGCGCGCATCCGTCTATGAGGACGCGCGGCTGTGTTGCCCCGCATTCCCGCTTTCCAAAGGCGGGCGGCATTCGCTCCTTATTCAGGGACGTCTGCTCCTTGATCGAAACGGGATGATGGGATGTCGGTTCTTCCTCCTGTGGATTCCTCCTCAGAACTCTTCACCTAGTCCGGGTCTCCCTTCTAGATTTAATACGTAGTTCGTGAAACTCTTCCCGGTGCCATATCGTCATGGACGCCGGTTAATTACACTACTTCCGTCAAGACTTTCCATAGGGTCTTGACATGGTAGCGACCTTCGGTCGGAGTAAACGGCAACATCAGGAATTTCGGGGCATCTCTGGGTGCGTGGACATTGGGGAACCTGTATTCTTCCTCATAAGAGGGAATCTCAATGGTGCAGAACACGAGGCGTACATCTGAGGTTTTCCTCAGCTTCCTGTGTTTAGCACAGGGTATGTTGCAAGATTAACGTCTAGCAGAGACGGTTACACCAAAGGCGTTCCATCCGAGGTTTTCCTCAGGCATCTCATGTTTATCACGAGGTAGGTCGCGAGTTTAACGTCTTGCGGAGACGGAATGAGGGTGATCAGAACGTCCCATAGAGACGGACCAGATTGGTATATCCCTATGAGGGAACACCTGGAAGGTTTACCAAGGCGATGGATCAGAACGCCCAATGCGGACGGATCCGAGGTGGTGCACTCCCTATAGGGGAAAAGGGAGATGAATCGGGGTGTACACAGAGGACAGCGACCCGGAGATATGATGGGGCTTACACATGGAAAGCGGCCCATGCGCCACTAGGAGCAGCGAGGAGGTGGATGGCATGATCCCACCGGGATGTGGCGGACCGGGTGAGAATCAGGATGGATGATGGATGGATGAGTGAAGTGGAGGAGGATGAAATGGGACCATCGCAGGGGCGACTGTGAAGTTGGGCTTGAGCCTTGAAGAGGCTTCCTACGTATCCCCGTGGCAGGGAATCAAAGTCCGCGTAGTTCGGGATGGTTCCGGTAAACCGACGTGAATTGGGTGATGGGTGGGCTTGAACCTCGTGGAGGCTTCCTACGTACCATGCCTTAACACGGATCAAAGTCCCCGTAGTTCAAATGGGTGATGATCGCAATGGCTTACCACTGGACCAGGATGGGACCCGACGTGAAATGACGGGTGGGTGTGTCGGTGAGCCGACGTGAAAATGGACCTTGGTCCAATCGGTGGTGGGCTTGAACCTCATAAAGGCTTCCTACGTACCATGCCTTGACATGGATCAAAGACCTCGTAGTTCGGAGAATACAGTTTAACGTCATGCGGGACGAAAGTGACCCCTGACGTGAATAAACGACGGGTGAGCTTGAACCTCGTGGAGGCTTCCTACGTACCATGCCTCGACATGGATCAAAGACTTCGTAGTTCAAGAGGTCACAACGGCTTACCGCTGGACTGGAATGGGACCCGACGTGAAAGAACGACGGGTGGGGTGTATCGGTGAACCGACGTGAAAGTAGACCTTGGTCCACTGATGGTGGGCTTGAACCTCGTGGAGGCTTCCTACGTACCATGCCTTAACACGGATCAAAGACCTCGTAGTTCAATGGGGGTTTTGTCGGTGAACCGACGTGAAAGCAGACCTTGGTCCACTGTTGGTGGGCTTGAACCTCATGGAGGCTTCCAACGTACCATGCCTTGACATGGATCAAAGACCTCGTAGTTCAGGAGAAAGTAGACCTTGGTCCACTGATGGTGGGCTTGAACCTCATGGAGGCTTCCTACGTACCATGCCTTGACATGGATCAAAGACCTCGTAGTTCATGAGGGTTGGGTCACAATGGCTTACCACTGGACCAGAATGTAGTTTAACGTCAAGCTGGACGGGGGTGAAACCCAACGTGAAAGACGGGTGGGCTTGAACCTCGTAGAGGCTTCCTACGTACCATGCCTTGACATGGATCAAAGACCTCGTAGTTCAAATGGTGAGTAGACCTTGGTCCACTATTGGTGGGCTTGAACCTCGTGGAGGCTTCCTACGTACCATGCCTTGACATGGATCAAAGACCTCGTAGTTCAGGTGGTGAGTAGACCTTGGTCCACTATTGGTGGGCTTGAACCTCGTGGAGGCTTCCTACGTACCATTCCTTGACATGGATCAAAGACCTCGTAGTTCAGGTGGGTTTTGTCAGGGTCGGTGCTCACTCTAAGCCCACGTGAGTCATGCTCGGTGTGAGAAACAAGAGGTTGCAAGGACCTGAAGATCACGTCGCGAAGGGTGCGTCCGTGAGAAGCGAAGAGGGGCTTACGCGTTGAGTGGCCCATGGTGTTGGGACTTACTCCAGGATGGAGGCCCAGAACGGCTTACCGCTAAATTGGGTCACAACGGCTTACCGCTGGATGGGGATGTCAACGGCTTACCGCTGCATCGGATCACAACGGCTTACCGCTGCATCGGATCACAACGGCTTACCGCTGGATGGGGATTTCAACGGCTTACCGCTGCATAGGATCACAACGGCTTACCGCTGGATGGGGATGTCAACGGCTTACCGCTGCATAGGATCACAACGGCTTACCGCTGGATGGGGATGTCAACGGCTTACCGCTGCATAGGATCACAACGGCTTACCGCTGGATGGGGATGTCAACGGCTTACCGCTGCATAGGATCACAACGGCTTACCGCTGGATGGGGATGTCAACGGCTTACCGCTGCATGGGGGTCGCAACAGTGGATGGGGCTTACGCGAGGAAGCTGCCCGGGTGCCACTAAGGAGCGACACTGGTGAATGGGGGGCGTACGCAAGAAGCTGCCCGGGTGTGCCGCTAAGGAGCGGCAATGGTGGATGGGGCTTACGCTAGGAAGCTGCCCGGGTGCCGATAAGGAGTGGCAATGGTGAATGCGGGTTACGCTGGGAAGCTGCCCGGGTGCCGCTAAGGAGTGGCACTGGTGAATGGGGCTTACGCTGGGAAGCTGCCCGGGTGCCGCTAAGGAGTGGCACTGGTGAATGGGGCTTACGCTAGGAAGCTGCCCGGGTGCCGCTAAGGAGTGGCACTGGTGAATGGGGCTTATGCAAGAAAGCTGCCCGTAATGTCTTCCTCATGTCTGGCCATGAGGGCATCCCAACTCACTGGTGAATTGGGCATCCTATCATTTGTTAGATAGGGAGAATACTACAGTTTAGAGACATGTAGGTAGGACTATTGGCATCTCACGCTTGGAGCATGAGGCATCTCTCGCTTGGAACAAGAGGCATCCTATCATTTGTTAGATAGGGAGTACTACAGTTTATAGTCTAGTAGATAGGACTATTGGCATCTCACGCTTGGAGCATGAGGCATCTCTCGCTTGGAACAAGAGGCATCCTATCATTTGTTAGATAGGGAGTACTACAGTTTATAGTCTTGTAGATAGGACTATTGGCATCTCACGCTTGGAGCATGAGGCATCTCTCGCTTGGAACAAGAGGCATCCTATCATTTGTTAGATAGGGAGTACTACAGTTTATAGTCTTGTAGATAGGACTATTGGCATCTCACGCTTGGAGCATGAGGCATCTCTCTCTTTGAACAAGAGGCATCCTATCATTTGTTAGATAGGGAGTACTACAGTTTATAGTCTTGTAGATAGGACTATTGGCATCTTACGCTTGGAGCACAAGGCATCTCTCGTTAGAAGCAAGAGGCATCATATGTTCGGCACATAGGGATTACTACAGTTTATAGTCATGTAGAAAGGACTGTTAGCATCTCATGCTTGGAGCATGAGGCATCTATCTCTTGGAGCAAGAGGCATCCTATCATTTGTTAGATAGGGAGAATACTATAGTTTAGAGTCATGTAGGTAGGACTGTTAGGCAGAAGGTGCCTAGAAATGGTTGGTATTGGGACTTACGCAAGGCAGCCCTTTCTGGTTGAACCTGGCATAGGAGACAAGTGATTGGGTTTGGAGGAGTTACCTGAGGAATGGTTCGACTCAAGGTACCCGGGGAATCGATGATGAGAATCTCAACTCACGACATGGAAGGAAACCAAGAGGAATATGTCAACTCAAGGTGTTTCATGGTGTGTGGAGGAGTATCTCAAATCATGGTGTTCCATAGGTGGTAGGTGGGAGCGCATAAGGGCGCAATGGAAAATCCCGGCATCCCGGCCCGAAAAGTTCGCGGTGCGACTGTCCATTTTTCATGGGGGTCTGTGACGGTAGCGAAGGGACCGGCCCGGAGAGCCGGGACCGCAGCCCGGCACTGACCCCGAGCGGGGGTGCGGGGGCTTCGCCCCCGCGGTATGGACCGGTGGGCGCGAAGGTAGGATCCTCGCGAAGGATAGGTCTTCGCGAAGTAGCTTCGCGAAGCATGGCCTCGCGGAGCAATGGTCTCTCGCGGAGCAAAGGGGTCTCGCGGAGCTTGGTCTCGCGGAGCAGCATCGCAGAGCTTGGTCTCGCGGAGCAGTATCGCGGAGCAAGGGCTCACGGAGCAAAGGGCTCTCGCGGAGCTTGGTCTCGCGGAGCAGCATCGCGGAGCAAGGGCTCGTGGAGCAAAGGGCTCTCGCGGAGCTTGGTCTCGCGGAGCAGCATCGCGGAGTAGCATCACGGAGCATAGGCTCGCGGAGCATGGACTCGCGGATCCTCCGCTCGCGGAGCAGCAACGCGAAGGAAGCTGCTCGCGGAGCATGGCTTCGCGGAGCCGCAATGCGGAGCTCCGCTCGGCCGCCCAAGGGGCGAAGTGGCCGTGGCCGTCCTTGGCCGTCCGGAGAAGGGGGGTGAGCTGGGTATTTATAGGAAAGGGGCGCCGCGAAGCTAAACATCCGCGCCGCCTCAGGAGCTTCGCGGCGTGCTCACGAACGTCAAATGCGTTCGCGGAGCATCACCGCCTCTGGAGCTTCACGGCGGCTCGCGAACGTCAAATGCGTTCGCGGAGCATCACCGCTTCTGGAGCTTCGCGAGGCCGCGATGGTCAGGGCGCTTCGCGGCGGGGCTTCGCGGGACCGCGCTGCACGGGTGCTTCGCATCGGTGCTTCGCATTAGTGCTTCGCAAGGGGTCTTCGCGGCACATCGCAAACGTCAAACGGGTTCGCGGAGCCTCTCGCCTCATTGCTTCGCGGCGGCGCTCCGCGATCACAGAGGGGGGCTTCGCGGATGGGCTTCGCGAACCAGATTTGAAGCCCAACTTCAAACGTCCATAACTCCTAATCCGTAACTCCGTTTGGGCCCTACGACCTACCAAATCGAAGCTTGCGAAATGGAATACAATCTTGGATCATGTATGGAAGCATTTGGAAAATTTTGGGGACGCGTTTTTCGGGGTCTACACATATAATCTGTTTGGGTCCAAAAGCATGACCCAAATAGGGTGTGAGACAAATCCTAGTAGGAAAGCTCCACAATATCCATGGAAAAAACTCTATGAGTAAATATAGTAGGTAATAATTGTAATGCAGCAAAGAAATTAGGAGTACAAAAAAGTTACAAAAGCACAACGTTTTATTTATATTCATTAGAATTTAATGTTCATAATTTAAACATGTATCACAACAGGTATCTCAAAATACTAAATAATAGGAATAAACCCAATCTTGTTCATTGGATTGGAAGGAACGTCACAAACATTCAATATTTACATTAACCCTATGGGTAGCTCACACAGTCTAACACCTCTAGACAAGTAATCTAATTAAAGGAGATGATTCCCTGAGGAAGCAGTCACCGTCGATTACCCCTAAGGTCTTTCCTGAATAACTACATACTCACTGGGGACAAAGTCAATTTGAATTCCACCTATAATCTCGTAACATATACTATAGACACTCAGAGGGACCACTAACCATCAATCCCCCCTGTGGTATCGTAACATAAATCATACGAGACACTCTCAGAAAGCTCTCAACATCAATTCCCCATGTGGTCTAACAACACCTGCTTCTCAGAGCCATACGCAATTCAATCATGCATAAACGATATTAAGAATCCCAAAATAATCTCAACTACTAGATGGATAAACAATTCCAATGCATATCAGAAGAATTTAACAAGTAGCAAAAGTCAAAAGTTCAATCCTATCAAGAAAGGGAAGGAAACATGGTATGACTCATAGGAAACCTGGACCAAAGGGCCCTAAACATTCAAACAAGGAATCACACTCATGGGGTGTTCCTTAAACGTTATATTTCACAAAATATTACATAAACCAGCCCTAAAATCCTAAATAAATCTATGGAATATAAAATATGGTTTAATTTCGTTAAACCGAAATACCTGTAACATGGGTAATCATCAGTTTGTAATATAAAACCGAATGAAAAAAAATTAAAGGCAACGAACCACCGACCTTGATGTTGTATGGTTGATATAGTTGAACCTCCACCTTTGAATCAACATAGAACGTTTTAGATATACAAAAACATAAAAAAATTTCCTCCTAGAATAACTCGAGGGAGAGAAGAAATCAGGAGGAGCGGATATATAAGATGGAAGAAATCACTAGTGGGATTCCAACACACCCACCGATGTTTGGATCAAACCTTGGATTGGGAAACGGTGGCTTGAAGAATATTCTTCGATCTCAGTCAATCATAGATGATTTGAGGTTAGAAGAAGATGAAACTAGGGATTAGACATGAATTGGGTCTGTTTAAACAAATAAAAAGACAACTACATGGAGGGTTCATTTAATGTACACACTATGTATATTCCTAAACCAGCCCCCACATTATGTGGTCTACAGGTCCCCCCCCATGGCCATGTACTCGGCCATTATATGGCTAGTATAAATCTGCCCCCAGACACCTAATACACAACATGTACTACTGAGCACATGGAATATACTTTTAAAATTTCCAAATTCTCCTCTTTTCCTCAAAACACCCGAAAACAAGATCCATTCCTAAAAGGAAGATCTAGGTTCTTACAAAGAAAATATCTAATGAATATATAAATTATATCAATGATGATAAAGGTGGAATTTCTATTTCTATATTGAATCACTATAAATTCATAGTTTTGTACAATATTAAAAAGGACATATTGGGTATATTTAAAATTTTGACTCTTAATTAATGACTTCTAGATTGAAAATAAATTTCCAAAAAGTATTCATCTTAAAAAATTGATCAAATAAGTCATAAATATATGGTATAAGGTATTTGTTTTTGAAAATGATCATGTAATGTTCTTGATAGTCATTACGTAGACACATAAAAGTAACATTATTAATAAAAAACAGGTTAATCCCACAGTTATGGATTAATATGATTGAATCCCTTTTAATGTACTTTTGTAATGTTTTATCATAATTTATATATATCAATTATGGATATTCTAATAAAATACATTGCACCAGTTGTAAAAAAATGTTTTATTTTAATTTAAAACTCAATTTAACACTTTTGGGGAAGACAATGAACCAATTTAGGAAACACATAAACATATTCTAAAATAGTAGGCATATATTCATTTTTTAGTGTCACCAAAACCATTTGAGTCTCATATAACTTTTAAATTGGTAGAAAATACAATATGATGGATTAAATTTCAATTATATGTTCATGTTTTTTCCAAAACTAGTATATTATCATAAGTTGATATGGAAAATTTAATTTCACATCCCTTATTGAAAAATTGTTAGGGGATCTATATAAAAATAGTCAATACATTCAAAAAAATCACTTAAAATTAAACAATATTGTTAAAAAATTTATGTCGTGGATTCCCTCATAAATTTATTTGAGTGCAGTTATATAGATGAGATATAATCATCATTTCACATCAATTATTAATTGATAAATTATTATATAAACATTAATTTCATTAGATGATCATTATAAATGTGTCTTAAAAAATAACATAGTAAATAAAGTATTAATGAAGTAAATCATTTTTAGTTCTTGACCTGATAATAAGTGTTTGTTTCAAAACATCATTCTCTTGAACCAAATCAATACTTGTGATTTCAAAATCTATCAGTCTCCCCTTTGTATGAGTATTTTTTTAATATTATTGTCATTATTAACCAATGGACTAATGATGTAGTTGACATAACATCCAAAATACTTGACATTATAAATTTTTAAGGTGTGTTGAAAATTAATTTTAGCTTTCACTCATTTTATCTAAATTATGGATTGTGTAAATTACATTGGAAGTCATTTTCTTGATAATATACTTTTCAATACATAAAACAATTAAAAGTACCTTGAATAAATATTTACCCATCAATCATTCCACACATTCAGAAAAAATAATTATTAAATTTATTTCATCCCATTGGTTTAATTATTTTAATCTTTATATAAATCAATTTTTATCTCTATATACCAAAAACCATGAGAAAAAAAACAGTCTACACACTTTTTTTCCACTTTGAGATAGAAAAAAATGATTTCTCTAAATTTATCAATGTCTCTTGTATCAAATTCCTTTATTTTTTTAGTACTAATAAGTAAATAAATCTATATAATTATCTTATATATTTTATGATAAAACCAAAATCATACCATTCATTTTTGGTGAAATTTTCCTCATACATGATAATGATTTCATAATACTTCTTATTAAGTTTATGAAATTCCGTATCTATTTTAGTTCATAGAGTTAAAGGGAAATACATAATTAATTATAACTTGTTAAAAGACATCCCATTAAGGGGAGACATATTCTTCTTCTTAACTTATATTCCTTATTAGATTCCACCATCGATAAGATTAAACTTCCAAACTATACAAACATAAAAAACATTCTCTTAATTTGATCATTGTAGAATAAAAAATACTATTAAAATTTAACAAACCCATTGATGAATAACAATAGGGAAAATGAAATGAATAAATAAATTTTTATGTTACTATATAAATTACTAAATCTGGAGTTTTTCCTTCCATTGGACATTTAGAATGTTTTCTTGAATCATGTTAACATCCATATCTTGAGTAGGTTATGAGATCATAAATACATGATTTTTCATCACTACTCCCACTCTATCTAGTTTTTAATGAGGCTAGCCATTGAATTGGTCCTGAAATTCTGTGATAACATGATTCCTACTGGTTCTGAAAATTTTCAAAAACCAAATGGTTTATTTTCAGTATCATTCCACAATAATATAACTGAACAATAATATGATAGTGAAAATCATTCCTATGTTGTCCAAAATTATAACATATAGAATACATAGAAAAATTTTGTTCAACCTATATGACATTATATTTTAATAGTTTTAATAGGTTATATATTATCTGTCTACATAACCTAATCCAAAAATTAAATAATTCTCATATTTAAAAAACTCAGGTGGTTATAATATAACAAATATAAATATTATATCATTTTATAAAAAAATTAAATGCATATGATAATAATACATGCTTTCTAACATAAAAGGATTATTTTCCTTGAAGAATATATACCAAACACACTTATTTATTGAATGATCTTCAACATAGCCCCCAATTTTATTCCCACATACTCCCATTCTTTGAAATATCTTATATTATTACAATTTATATGACCTAGTAAAAAGAAAAAAATTTAAAATAGAAAGCTCAGATAATGATTAATTATAAAAATGGGTGATATTAAGAAACGATCAAAAGTGATAGTGATATAGTCATAAGGGATATATAATAATAAGGGTACGATAACTACAAATTTAATTATGAAAAACCACTAATAATGCAGTAATCTATAAATATAAATCCACTATATAAGGATGTTTTTTATAAAATGAAATGATCCATATGAACGATAATAAATTTATAACCAAACTTGATCCAAGAGTGAAATTCAGAATCATAACACCAAAAATTGTGGAAAATAATAATACAAAAATTAGTTTCATAGTTAATTATCACAAATAGTGAAACTATGGTTTAATTAGTCCTATAGTTACTATGTTTTCTGTACATTCCCATAATAATAGTGAATAAAGTGACATAGATTTTTTTGATAACTTCAAATTCCCAATCATATTATCACCGGAGATCTAATTATCTACCCAATGAATTTTAGGGATATAGAATTTCATTCCTACTCATACAATATTGAATATAATACATATGAGTACCACATAGTCACAAAAACATTCATCATTACCACATTTCATAATTAAAATGTGGGAATGAAAGGAGTTTCCATAAAATATACATAAAACATTATCATAATATACAATCCAATGAAATGAAGATGATTATATCATTAGAGAATAATCCCTGTGTACCATGTGATAAAAAAATTATGTTTACCTAGATGAGAATTGTGTTTATAAATTAATTATAAATATTCCATGAAAATAAATAAAAAATGACTATTTATTTTGTTAACATTAAAAAACTAAAACTTGCCTAAAAAATGTGAATGAGATTTTCTTTGTAAGAAAAATAATTCTTGTAATGAAATTTAATGTTAAAATAGAGAACATGACCAAGAAAAATTCTATACATGTTAAAAAAATTTATGGAAACCAACCATTATATAAGTAAACTTTTTACTATAAACTAAACATTTGAAAATATTTCATTAAAAAATATTCCTATAAATAAATGGTTGTTGAAGATGCCATTATCAATCATTAATGTGTAGGTATCAAAATTCATAAAATATTTTTTCTCATCTTTGAAATGGATGAAAATTGTTCTATTCCGAAAATAAAAATAAAGTCATGTTTTTTTTAAAACATTATTTCATATTTTTTGTTCATAAAATTGTGTTAAATTGAATTAATATATAAAAAATCATGGAAAAATCAGATGTATAAAATATATGAGTTATAATGTAAAAACCATGACCCCAGTATTATAGATTTTTTTTAATTTCACTATAATGAAATAGATACATGATATCACATAAACAATGATGGATCAGTTTAGTATTCTATAAGAAACTAGATACATACATTTTTCCCTTATTACATTGGTAAATAAATGTAGACCATAACAAAATAAAATGAACTAATTCTTTTAAATTTTTGAAATATTTCAACTTCACAAAATGGGGAATAAAGAAAAGTAAAATGGTTATATGAAATTCTCAGTAGAGTTATATAAAATATTAATATGTAAAGTAAAGACAACCAGAAATATAAATTATTCCAAGGTATGTAATCTGGAATACACATGTCGTCCATACATTGCGAATGATAATGAAACCATAACTTTTTTCATTTTGAAAACCATAGGAAATGTATTAACAAAATAATGATTAAATAAAAATCTTTTTATTTTTATGTCATGTATCAAGAAAAATAACCATCGTACCATCAATGCAGTTTAATTCTGTGTGTAGAAACCTGCCTGATTTTTTTAAAACATATACAAAATGTTTTTTCAACAAAGGTTTTCTCTCAATAGACATGTCGACGAATCTATGGGATATAAGGGGTTCCACACATCACTAAAAGTCCAAATAAATCATCATACACAGATTTAATTAATGAACAATATTCCTTTTCAATATCTATTTTAAGTATAGGATATATATTCATTAAAAATTATCTAGTTAAAATAACATAAAAAATCAACAATGCATGTAAAATGGTATACGACTAAGAAAATAATCAAATCCATGATACAAGAATATGGATATTTAATATAAATATAATAATTTTTTTTTAAAAAAATCTAATAGGATAAGTATATACACTATATGAGAATAATTAAGTTCACAATTCGATATAAGTCTTAATGAAATGAAAATTGAGAAAATGTCCCTTACCTAATGTCCAAATGTGTATTGCACATGATCATAATGTAATGGATAAATATGATTCAATCCATTAATTATTTAATTTTGGAACATTTATACATGTATTTTATTTTTTATAATTTTTTTTATGTTCATCTATTCCCTTCTTGATGAGTTATAGAGTTTAATTTCAATGATTGAGAGAATTAATTTTCTTTGTTTTCATGACCAGTTCTCCTGTGTTTAAGTAATAAAGTTCATGTAAAATGGATATAATTACCTAGAGATGTAATTATGTGTTTTTAATGCACAAACATAATTTTAATTAGTTTTATAAGTTTTCATGTTCTGATATATAATAATTAATCATAATATAACAAGTTAATGATTATACATTAGATTAATTTTATTAGTTTTAGATAATAAATAATTAGTTTATTTTTATCATTTAGTATTATGTAAATATGTTACTTAAAGAACATAAAAAAGGGTTATAATACACATATTAAAATATTTTCAAACATTAAAATGGTTTTATGAATATCCTACAAGATGGGAATGTAAAATGAAAATGTTTCGTCCTTGAAGGTGATAAAAACTACACCTTCTAGGTGATGTTTCCATTTTTAGAATAAATAGGATATGAGAACATGAATGATGATGGATTATTAAATTATCACAATAAAATTATATTATTTGTAGGGAACTAGATTTATAATTATATTTAGATGAGGGTTGGTGAGGATAGAATAATAAAAAAATGATTTTGAAAAGAAATTAAAATAAAAACAAAGACATTTTTCCCCTTGATTTTATCATCCTTAAGAACCTCCATATAGAAAACTTTTTGGTATTTTGATGATACCAAGAGATAATGTACATAGTGGAGGATATTTTTAAGATTATTGGGTAGAAATTTTATATGTCTCAAATTTTGGAAGGTTTTAGGAGAAGGGTTGATGAGGGGGTGTTTATAATGGTTGAGTGGGGTGTTATTTGAATATTAAATTCATTTGATTATTATTTGGGATCAAGATAGTGAATAGTTTGGGAAATATTACCAAATATATTAAACTAATTATGTAGAGTTCAATATTATGGGATTACATCATCCAAACATTACCTATGACTCAATAATTCATGTAGATAACATTGATCGTAAATCATCATATTTTTCAATTCCAAAAAAAATCAAGTATTGTAGAAAAATCCCAAAAAATCACCTTTAATATTTTTTAATTGTATAACTAATATGATTGAACTACATTTTATGAAAATAATACTCTAAATATGTGAAATTTAATTTTTTATTAAAATCATTATTTAGATGAAAAATATAGATTTAAATTTTATTAATGTTTTTATAATATTCTAAAAAATTAACTAAAGTCTCATAAAAACATCCTAAAATTATAATATAGACAAAAATTATGTTATTAATACATTTAATGAATGAAATTATCATTTAAATCAATTTACTACTTATAAAATTCTAAGTAAATATTCACGACTAAAAAAACAACAGTTAAGTAATAATTTTTAAAATATTTATTTACTTATACAATTATATAATTATATCATAATTTCATTTATAAGATGAATAAATTTTATTTATACTTTCTTTGGTTAGTATACTTTTCATTTTGCTCGTTCACTATTCATAAGGGTTATATTGCTATTCCTAAGGCCGCGTTACGTTTTTACTCGGTATAGATTATATAACTTCTAGAAACACCTCTTATGTCATTCATTATTTATTTATAAAGTTTATATTATGTTTTGTAATTTATTTAATGTGGTTTATACTATAAAAATTATTGTGTGTGCTATGTAAGCTGTTGAATGAATTGAAATTATTTAAGAAGATACCAACCATAAAATCTTGAGGTGTTATATTCTTCCCTCCTCAAATTTTTTCCTGAATATCACATAAAAAAAGATTTTGATAGTTCTTCATCACAACTTCCTAAATATTTCATGCCACCAATTCAATTTTATGATTTTTCCAATTTAACATTACCGGCTAAGTTATTTGATCCATCTATACTTTATCTCTTATGAAAATAATATTTTATGAAACTTTACAGTAAGATAAATCATGTTATAGTTCTATTTCATTAGTGGTGAGTACATGTTTTGGGTCTAGAATTTTCTTCTTCAATAATGGGAACTGTAAAAAATCTTGAACAATAGAGAGAGTTGGTGGCATTGCTACATTTTAAGCTAAAAATTCTATTCATTCAAGAATATCATATGGTCTAATGTACCGGGGGCTCATTTTACCATTCTAATAAAATCTTATAACACCCTTACATGGTGATAAATTCTTAGAGACATGATCACCAACTTGAAATTACAAATCATTTCTCCGGTTATCAGTATAATTTTTTTCTACTTTTTCCAGCCTTAATACAATCCTAAATTGTATTTATCATTGTCATTGTATCATAAAAATGTTATAAACCAATAAGTTTCCTCTCACCAACATCATCCTAACAAGTTGGAGTTTTAAAGCTATTTCCATATAAATCTTTATATAAAGCCATTTGAATACTAGAATAGAGACTATTATTATATGAAAATTACCCTAAAGGTAAGTACTAATCCCATATTACATGAATGTAAAGTGATCATGATATTAACATGCATTCAAATGTATGAATAATCCTTTAATACTATCCATTGGTTCGAGGGTCATTAGAAGAACATATATGAAGCTCAGTATCTAAAGCACACTGAAGACTGTTCCAGAATTTGGATATGAATCATGGATCTCGATCTGATATAATTGATATAGTTGCAACATGAAGTCTTGAAAATTCATTAATATAGTGTCTTTATAGGAATTTATGTGGTAAATCTTCTCTTATATCACATAAATCTTCTGACTTTGTATGATGATCAACAATTACCCATATTGTATCAGTCCTTCTAGGTTACCTTTGTTTCCCCGTGAAAACGTCCATTATAATTTCATACCAATTCCACATAGGAATAGGAAGAGGTGTCATGACTCTTATAGGATTTCATCTCTTATCTTTCACTTGTTGAAAAATAGGAATCTTGACACATTGTTAGAAATTTACCTCTTCATGTTATTCCCCCCTAAAATATTTTTTCATATCTCTATACATCTTCATACTACCTGAATGTATAGAAAAATTTATGCTATGATCATCATCTAATATTTCCCTTTTTATCATAGGTATTTATGTTACACATAACCTATTTCCAAATATCACAACTCCATTATCATACATTAAGTATTCTAATCTTCGAACTATAACGACTTTAATTTTCTTTTGAATATTCTCATCATTATATTGATATTTTTCTATCTTTTGCAATAGATATGGTTTAGTAATCATTTGAAAAAGGAATGGTTTTCCTTTTCCATAATAATTCCCATGTCCATATTTTATACATCCATATACATAAGCTCTTTATCAACCATCATTAGGGTTATAAGTCCATGATCTTCTTCTCTTAATGCATATGATACCTTATTTTCCTTTTCTTGGTGATAGTATGTTGAACAACCATAATCATTGATTAGCTGGAGAAATCACCATTCCCTCTTGTTGTGTTCTTTAAAGGTATTGATGTATTTAAAACTATTAAAATCTAAATATATCTCATATATTTATATATAGAGTCAATGTCTCCATATCTTCAAAGAAAAAGTTACGACAACTAACTCACTATTAGGAGTTGGTAAATTGTGATCACGATTCTTAAGCTACCTTGATGCATTAGTAATAAATTTATCATTTTTCATAAGGACACAACCTTGTCCATTATTTGATGTATCACTATTTTTGAAAAACCCATAATCTCTTGATGGAAGAATAAATATTGGAGAATTAATTAATATTCTATTCAAGTCTTTAGAATTGTTTTTAATTATTTGGTCCATATGACCTTAACACCTTTATATGTGAGCATAGTTAGAGGATTAGCAAATTTAGAAATATTATGACCAAAATGATGATACTAACCTACTAAAAAAAATAAAAATACATACCTCAGTAATTTTTGATGGAATAAGTTTTATTAGATTACCTTATTCTATGTATGATTAAATAATATTCCATCCATAGAGACAATATGAAATGAAAATAAATTGTTTGAAGCAAGAATTAACACTTTTGAGACATCCCATACAACACTTTTAATCTAATATTCTTTATAAATATCTATAACCGGTTCTCATTATCCTCATATAATTTTTAATTTATCATGATATCATCAATATTAACCATAAAAGAATCATCAAGACATTCCTTTATTTTTTTCATTAGATCTATAAAAATAGAGGGTGAATTAGTCATTATAAATGGAATTAATGTAAACTCATAATGTTCATACATTTTTTGGAATGTTTTATTAATAATATCTTCCTTCCTCGCACATAACTAATGATATGTAGAGTGATGTTAGTTATTCAAAAAAATATTGATGTCCATGGAGTTGCTCAAATAAATCATAGATTCGAGGAAGATTACAATGTTTAATTATTTTAATAGCATTTATTTCTCAATGATCAATGTATAGCTGCAAGGTTCTATCTTTCTTCTTGTGAAGTAGAATAGGGGCTCTACATTTAGAAACAATGGGGAGAAGAAATACCTTGTAACATATTTTCTCAAATTGTTTATTCAACTCCACTAATTCATTAGTTTCTATTCTATCGGGATTATTTTATATTGGTCTTTTATCAAGGATTAAATCAATGGTAAATTCATCTTCATGATCTGGAGGGTTCCCTGGTAATTCCTTGTGGAATATGTCAATGTATTAATGAAAAATTGGTTCATAATAAATTAAAATATTACATTACTTATCCCTAGATGTTGTTTACAATTCTACCCCAAGAATATCATTTACTAGAGTTATGATTCATGGATCTAGATGAGAATTAGAAAATGGGGTTTCAACTCTAAAGATAATGGATTCTATATATTCCTTAAATTTAATAATTTCAATCATATTGTAATAAATTTTCACATTATATTTTGAAATCTCGCTGATACTAAGGATTATATAAAAATAAACCCTTGGTATGATGATAAGGTTTCCAACTAAATAATGTTTATGTGTCATGAAGGGGACTGACTGAAACAACGTTGTTGGAATGATACTTCCATTAATATTTCTGACTAACTAATCCTTTACTAAATAAAAAGGAAACTGTCTAATTTTCTTCAAATACTAGTAAGATATAAAATAATGAAATGATCCAGGATCAAATAACAAATTGGCTATGTTTGAGGAAAATATTAATAAACCTACAACCACATCATTAGGAACTTTAACCTCTATAGTTTTGATCACATAAGTGTGAACATCTCCCCTAAGACATAGATATGGTAGATTCTCCTAACTTTTGGGACATTAATTTGAATAATTCTTCATTTAATTATAGTATAATAATTGATCATCATTTATTTTTTTCTTCCCCTTGAAGTCATTAGCTCAATTACCATTTTATGCACACTTATAGAAAACTCGCATGACTTTGAAGCATTTAACGAGATGATTCATTCCATAACTATCACATAATTGAAATTTTTTCATTCCCTTCTTATCTGATGCTTTAAATTTTCCATGGTTATCAGAAGACCACATCTTATCATTATTTATTTTTAACATATATGATGTTGAAAATTAATTCATCATTTTGATGGAACATAATACTATTTAATCATGTGATGAAAATGATTGTGAATCTATTACCCATTGGTGACTTGGATTGAGTCTTTGAAATAAATGATCTATCTTTTATTATGAGCCGTGTATATAATATATAACATACCTAGATAGTCTGATGAATGTATCCTCAAACTACGAAACAATCTATTTTTACCTTTGATTTTAGCTATGGAATTTTCTCACCATTTTAATTCGTTTCTCATGAGGGAATTATTTTTTTGAATAATATTACCTTAAATGTTCACCATTATATTTCCAATAGTTTATCTTCCTTCCTAGTATTCTAGATCAAAGACCACCATTGATCAAAATCACCATTGAGAAAATATTCTTCAAGTAAAACCATTTATTTTTCATTGGATCCCAATGGCATAAATATCTTTTCAAGGGACTTGATCCACCGATTAGATACCACTAGATTAGTAGTATTATTAAAATATGGGGGCTTCTGTAACATGAGACTATCCAACATAGGTATATTATGGTTATTCATCACAACCTATATATGCAATCCTAATATGTTCATGATCTTATCAGCTCCAACAATATTTATGTTGACTTTCCCAGTTGGTCTATTCAAAAATTTTCCACAAGTATTTATTCTTTTACTTCAATTATGTACCATTTATATTCATTTAAATACACTAAACTAGGTTAAAATCATGATGAAAAATTTTGATATAGAAAAAACACTTAACATAAATGGAAATTTTTTCATATATAACATAATAATCATAACATGGTTTCATTGGGGATATATTTACTTTTAAATCCATAATAAAGGTTTGTAAGAAAATTTGAATCATACTAAGCATATACCTTGGGACTATTTAGCCTAGTGCATATTAAGTCATGTTTTCAGGTACCCGGCTACCCCGAGTCAGGCTTGGTACACATAGTCCAAGTTGTTACCCCAAGTTACATTTGTTCTAGATGCACATCCACTTGTAGTATCTGGACATATATTTATTACAAAGAATACCCATAGAACCTATACATTACCAAAATTCATGGATGTTATTTTTTGACTGACCTCAATTCCTATCATAGGGTTACATTACCAAATCTATTTCTTTTTTCTAAATATAGTTCCATGGTTTTTTTCGAAACATCTATTAATACCAATAATAACAACCCCGAACCAAGTAGAACATAGATGATAGTAATTTTTTTACAATGGAAAACAGAAAATTGATCACATAATCAATTAATTATAAATTGAGTAGTCTTGAAGAAACTAGATACACATATCGTTCCCTTATTACATTGGTAATAAAACATAGATCATAACAAAATAAAATAAACTCTTTTTTGCGACTTATTAAAATATTTCATCTTTACGACCTCATAAATGAAAAAAATTGAAAGGGTGAGCTCCAAAACTAAGCAAGGGTTATATAAAACAATAATAAGTGAATAAAAAATGATTGGAAATATAAATTATATCAACAGATATAATCTTCACAACACATGTCCTCAATATACAAAAGATGAAAATCCAACCATAGATTATTTCAATGTGAAAACCTCATGGAATGTAATGAATTGATAATTAATAAATAAAATGCTTATTATTTGGACATCATGTCTCTGTATCATGAACCATCACAACATCATGTCAGTTCATGTTAGTGGGTAGACACTCGTATGATTCCGTTTGGAAACAAACATGAAGGTATTGTTGCCAACTGTTCTTTCTCATTAGACATTTCGATGCATGAATGGGCTATAACGTGACCCAACCATCACTAAAAGTTCATATAATTATTCATACATAGATTAATATCCATAAAAATATATCTTTTAATTATTTTTATTTAGTATAGGATACATATTTTTCAATTTCTCCCTAGTTAAAAGAGCATTCAATGTAAACCATACATGTAAAATGGTATACGACTAAAACAATAATAATATCCATGATAATAAGAATATGGATATTTAATATAAATATAACATAAAATGAAAAATGAATTCAAATGGCAAGTACATAAAACACATAAGAATTATTAGGCTCGCAATACAAATTAAGTCCCAATGAAATTGAAATTGTGACAACATCCCTTACCTTATGATCAAATGTGGTTTTCAATTTATCTTAATTGAAACACTAGAGATTTTATAAGATAAATTATTTTTTATTACTATGATGTCTTATGTTTTATGTTAAACCAGTATTATATCATTCTATATGAAACACCTTATTAGTTTACATTATACGCAACACTATACTTGGCTTCTATTACACACAATTTCATATTCTTTTGATATAATTCATTTTATGCAACACTAAATATTGATTTTGTTCAATGTTTAAAATTACTATGTTAGGATTATGTTATAGAGAACACCAAAGTAATAATTCACTAAATGAAACACGTACTTGTCTTACATTACACGCAAGAGAGACCTCCCTCAATAGCATGTGTTGTACCCAATACCGAGTTTCCCTAAAAAACAATATATTATTAAAATATTTTTATTTTATTGGAGATAAACCAGACTTTAGGAATAGTTTTAACCAATTTTTTAATTTAATATAAAATCAAAATTCATCTTATGTTTTTTCTATAACATGATGTAAGAAAAAATTCAATTTTTCAGATAAAAATTAGTATTTAAAATAAAATTAGTTTTTCCACCTTTTGATAGAGCGCCAATTTTAAATATAATTTTTAACACATTTATATATTCTATATGACAAAATATGTAACCTTTTTTTGAAATGGGACATATAAATTTACATTGGTTGAATTTTATGTATTTTTCAGTTAAAATACATATTTTAATGTATAGTGAAAATACAACATTTTTAATTCAAAATTTTCTTTTCATACAATTTATTTATATAGCTAGATTATATTTTTAATTTGTTTTAAAGTTTAATTATATTATTTTTTTATAATTGAATTAAATTTTCATCATTTTAGATAATTTCACATTTACATTGTTCATAAACACATGTCAATTTTTTGATAATATTTAATTTTTAGAACATGTTTTCTGGTTTTGAGAATGGGAATTGATTTAAAATTAATTTAAAACAATTATATGTTTAAAATTTAGAATAATGGATTCCAAATTGGGAATCATAAGGCCTAAATTTTAGAAATAGACACCTTTTATTTTTAAATATTATGAATAGTGACTTCAGTAATTATTATTTTTTACTATGGTTAAAGGGTAAATCAGGTAAATAAGGGTAACAAATAATATTATAATAAAATAGAACTACCCAAACACATGTCATAATACTATTGTAAGATATATTTCTAACCTTGATAATCCTTCTTGTCGATTTTAGGACCCCATCGAGCAACTTGGGTTTGACAATGACATTTTATAATAATAAATTTTCCTTAAAGGTAAATATAACATAAACATGTATATTTTTACTAAAATAGTTTTATTTTGGTCAATAAAAATCATATATTATACTTTAAAAAGTTATTAGAAATATTAAACTATTTCTAACATCATGGTATTTTATTTTATTTTTTTATATATTAAATAATTGAATTTATTTGTGACATAGTAATGATGCAATGATACCCTTATTAATGAAATATTAAAATAAATGATAATATAAATATTTAAAAAATTTTAATTTAAATCTTTTGATTCCATATAATAATTTAATGGATTACTATTAAATATTATCTTTTAGTTATTCTTTTAGTTAAAATAAAAAAAATTATGACTTTAACTTAAATCAAATACTAAATAGTGTCAAAATTGACATAAATGAGTTCTTAAAAAAATACTATTTTTAATGATATAATTGCCCTAAAAATATAAGATTCTAAGACATTACTAATTTAATGTTTAAAATGTTAATAATGATCAAATTTTGGTTCGATTTTCATTTTATAGTAACTATAGTAACCCTATATTATGAAAATAAATGAAGACATGGTGAGAGTTAATGTTTTTTACTTTGGGTTAAAGCTAAAAGATAATGTTAATTTCGTGACCTAAACTAATCAAAAACCTATTGGTTGAAATGATTTAGGCCCATAATAATTTTATATTTTAAATAAATTAGTTTGGGACCATTATAAACTGATAATAAATTTATTATTAATTAATATTTAAAAAATGTCCTAAAGTACCTCTCACCTCTCCTATAAAAGAGAACATCTACTTCTCCTTTATTCAAAACTCCAAATCACTTTTTCATGGAAAAATAATGACATCATATCCTCCCAACATCCTTATATTCATCCTAGAGTACACATTGAGAATAAAGAGATCCTATGAAACATTTTGTGAAAATCAAAAGGAGATACTCAAAAAAGAGATAAATCTTTTATCACCTGCTTCAAGATTCATTCCTTCTTCTACTTCAACTTATTATGTTATTTCAAAAAAAAATTAATTAATATAGTATATAATACATTTTGTGATTTTATTATTATTATTTTACAACCTTATACCTCCATTTATCCATCCTATGAATAACAATATCACTGTCTGTGTGTATGTATGGTTTATCGTCTCCCCATCCTGGTGTAATTTGTTATTCCCCAATACATAATTTATATGAGTATAATGATGAGTATAATGTATGTAAATAATGAATATAACTCGATAATTATTCTTTATAATTAATATATCATCCAATTTAAAAATATTTAACCCTTATGTGAATGATATCGTCGCTCAAGCGTACATACAACCTACCATCTCCACGACACGATTATATTCATTCTCCTTGTAAACCATTTTAGAATGATTATAATGTATGTATAATAAATAATAATGAAATAATTGAAATAATTTTTCTACTAGATTTATTAATAAATTTATATTTCATTTACTTTCATCCATTGAATTCAATAAGTAAATAGAAGCATCGTTCACTTGTACATAAGATCCATAGTCTCTAGGAAGGGTGTATTCCGTTTCATTTATGTATCTATTATATATATTTTCATACTGAATATTTATGATATATAAATCATTTTTTACATTATGGAAGTAATTATATCACAAACTAAGTAATAATATCATGAATAACATGTCAAAAAATGTACGATAAATAAAACAGTTTTTACCCAAAAACATTTCTTTAACATTGAATTGATAAATACATAAGTAATATAATGTTATAAGTACATCATATATGATATCATAAATATTATTGTGGTTATATTACACATTAATAATATGTTTAAACTACTTTATAGGAGTTTTGGGCCCATATGGAAGAAATCAGACCAAAGGTAAGAGATAATTTTTCAATCTCATTATTATCCAAGATTTTTTATATGTATGTAATTATTGGGGTATATTTATCATCCAATTAAATTTTTTCTAAATATATAATATTACATATTTTATTTTAATATTTTTTAAATAAAACATAAACCATTTTTGGATTTTTATTATATGGTATGGAAGGAATCATTCTTTCATTTTCCATATGAAGTACTTTAGGACATTTCTGACAGGAAAACGAGAAGAATTTTTTTAATTTATAAAAAATGAATATATTTTTAATTATATATAATGAATTATTTCCATGAACCTTGCTGTACAATGTTTAATGTTTTTTTAATAAAAAATCATTTATTTTAAAATTCGGTTGCGTTTTTAGGAAAAAAGGTTTTTTAATAATAAAGGTCATTTTCCTCAAGAATTAAGTTTAATTTTTATCAAAATTAATTTCCATATTATATGATTCTAATTAATTTGGGTTTTATTTCTATCCCTATATTACAATGATTATATTATGTTAAAGATGGAATGATATTTTATATTGATTATGATAAAATTGAATGATGTTAAAGACACCCATTTTATTTCTTAGGTTATGCTATGATGAATGATTTTTTTGTGGAACAAGTAAGACTGATTTCATTATGAAATGGGTCGGACCAATATCTCCCTCTAAGGCATTGGGTAAATATTTATATCTCATGAGATATAAATGAATGGAATGGTATGATAATATGGTTCAGTAATATAGGGCTGGAATGATAAGTTAATCTACTTCAATAACACATTGCTAGAAGGACAAGTAATCCAATTCCAGTAATGGAATTTTTCCACTATAATAGTATGGGTAGCAATTCCATGGCTGCAATAGAGTTCATATTTTTTTCTTGTCTGTTTCACACAATTCCATGTCTTATTCCAATGTTATTTTATCATGGTTAATGTTCCTTTATGATCAATACCTTACGTACTTCCAATATTTATTTTTACATTCTTATGTTTATTGTTTGTTTTATGTTCTCCATGATTACACTTACTGAGCATTTGATCTCACTCTTTTTTTGTTTTATTTTCTAAATGATATAAAGAAATTCATTGGTTCAAAAACTAAAGGGGAATATTTTTATAGGAGAAGTTAGAGATCTGTCACCAAGTTAAAAAATTATGTTCCATTTTACCAAAGACACTAAACTAATGTGGTATTTTGGAATATATTTTTGTAACGTATTAAGGATTCCACTAAAGAACTGTAATGTACATTTATGACAAGGATGGGTCATTAGATTAACGCCATGGATAAATTCGATTAAAAGAATGAATCAATTAATTAAGAAAATTTCAACATGTATTGGATTTATTATAATTTTTTTATGTTTATCTACGGAATTATTGATGAGTTATAGGATAGGATTTAATCATTCGAGAGATTTTGTTTTCTTGGATTTCATGATCGACTCACTGGTTTAAAAGTAATGATGGTAATGTGAAATGTGTATAATTCTCTAGAATTTTATGTATATGTTATTAATAAAAATAAATAATTTTAATTGTTCTTATATATTTTCATGTTCCTAGATATGAGTATGAACCATTAGATGACATGTTAATGATAATGGTTTAGATTAATTTTAGAAGTTTTAGATCACAACAGGCTCGTTTTGTTTTATCAATATGTATTATGTAATACGTAACAACCAGAAGATATAAAGTGTTGTAATATAAATTTTAAAATATGTTTTAACCATTTAAATGGTTTTATTAATATAATAGATGGAATTGAAGGAAAATTAAAACTTTTTATCATTCAAGTCATTAAAATGAACACCTCATAGACGACGTTTTATTATTCAGAATAAAAGGGAAAGGATAAGTTGATTTATGATTTCTTATTCCACTGGAATAATAAAATATCAGTATATATAATGTAATGGAGTTATAATGAAATTTTTAAGAGGGTAGTTTATGAGATATTAATAAAACAAAAGAACTTGAAAATAAATGAAAAGAAAAACATAGTGGTTTTGAACTTTTTATTTTCTCCTCAATGAGAACCATCTTTAGAAAATAGTTGCGGTTCTTTGAGACCAATATATCCTTGACATGGGGGATGGACATGTTAAAATAATTGGGCATAAATTTGACAAGGATCACATATTATATGTTGTGATGAGATTGGGTGATGAGGGGTGGTATTTATATTTGAGGGGAGGGGTGTTTTTTTGAATATTTTATTAATTTGTTTATTATTTCGGCTCAAGAATATGAAAAGTTTGAGAATTATCACCAAATAAATTAAAATAATGAAGGATATTTCTAGATTATCGGCTTACATAAGGTATAAATTTCATATGATTCAATAGTTTAGGAATATAACATTTATTTTAAATTATCATAATTTACAATTCACAAAATTTCAAGTATTTTGGAAAAGTCCCAGAAATTAACTCTCACCAACTTTTGACGTGTAGAATTCAAAAATGATCTCCAATTTATAAAAATTATTTTATAAATAATAGAAATTTATTATTTAAATTAAAATCATCATTTCCTCGAATGGTTTTGTTTTTAAGTTTACAACCAACTCTACAACACTCTAAAAAATTAACTAAGGTCACATTAAATCATCCTAAAATAAGAATACCAAAATGTATTAATTTATGAATACATATACTGAAAATATATTATTTTATAAATATTTTCATTAATTATAAATTTGTATTAAAAATTTATGAGTTACAAAAATACCAACACTTATGTAATAATTTTTTAAAATATGCATTTTCTCATTCAATAATATAACTATATCCTAATTTCATTTATTATATACCTTAATTTAATTTATTAATTCATGTGTGTATTTACTACTAATTTGGTTGGTTCACTGTTGATAAGGTTCATATAAATATTCCGAAGGTAATGTTAATATTTCATCAGTATAGGTTCCTAAACTTCTTGAAATACCTCTTTTTTTCATTCATTATTCTTTTGTAATTCATGTATTGTGTTCTCCAATTGAGATTACGTGATTTATAATATAAGGAATTTTTTTTTTGAAATTTAAGATATCAAATGAATGGAAATTATTTCATGATTGATATACCCTAAAATATTTGGGCCTTATATTTAATATATAATGAGAATATAATTACCCTAATGGAAAACAAATCATAAACAACATCTATTAAAAGTGTGATTGGAACATAAAAAATTATAGCAAGTCATGATATTATTAAAATTAACTATATAATCTTGGGTAATAAATATAGAATTATTATACATTTATACTAGAAACATATTATTACTTAGAGTACTACATGTCATCCTATTATAATTTCAAAATAATTATTTATTTACAGTGAATATTAGAAAATCAATATTCTTGTACAAAATTATCTAATTTCAATGTAAATTTGGGTTTATTGATTCTGGTCCATGCTATGTGGTCAAGGATTAATAATTTACGAAATATTAATCATTTCTTAAATCTGATAAGTATATATTATGTACAAATTTAGTACCATCCATGTAATGGTGTGATTAAAAATCAATTAGATCGCCCTATGAGGGTAGCAGTCTGAACGAACTCACATGTGATGTTTTTATTATTGGATGTATAAAAATAAAGTAAGCTAAATAAAAATTTATCACTATAGAGTCATAATTATATATTATATATCATATATGTTAAAATAATTTATCTATTTATTGATCCATTTTTGGTTGTGTTGATAAAAAAAATTAGTCGCTTCCTGGAGGTGGCTGTCTGCATGTTCGCTCGAGAAATGATTTGATTTTAGATTAGTTGAAAATTGGGTAGATAATTAATATTGAAGGAAAAAAATATAATTTAACTATATTGATGAAACAAATTAAATTATGTATATTTGGTTATATATTATGTTTTTGTGGGTAATATGAAATAAATATCAAAGAAGTAGTTTATGAAAACTACATCTTCTTTCAGAATCAATCATTATCTTAAAATAGAATAAATTATTGGTAGGTATTTTGGAAATACCAAAACCACTATGACATGGGTCGTAAGGTTTTAATATTATTTGGGTATAGATGCATTGATCTATCAATCTCAATATCTCAGAGGATGTGATTAAAGGAGGTTTTTTTGTACATGAAGGGAATGAGACCTTTATAAACCCCCTTTCCATTAAAATAATATATTTTAATATTATTTTGATTGTGTCAAAAATTAAGAAATATTTATAATTAAGTCTACCTATGGTAGAAAAACAACCCCAATAAGGTAATGATAATTTTTCGAAATTGGAATCGGAATTCCATTGTTTGGCCCCATTTAACAGATTTACAACATTAAAATCCTAAAATAACATTTATCAAGGAAAATAATTTTTATATCCAAAAATTAATTTGATCATATAATGAAACTTTTTATTAATAATTACAAATAAAAAATATATATTATCACATTCTACATATGTTTTTCAATTAAATTGTTTCAAACATTCTCGCAAAAAATCAGTGAAAACCAATTTAAAAGAATATATCTTTATAAATAATCATGTTGTCCCCCATTAAATTAAAATAAAAATCCATACGATGAATTTTAATTTATTTTAATGAATATATCATCTTAAAAATAATTTCAAAAAATATTAATTTAATTTATTAAACAATACATTGTGAATATAGAAACTAGTTTCTACAAAATAACCCCTTTGCAAAATAACAATTTTTTGGATTTTATAAAATAAAACCACTTTTATGGATAAGTGAGAACCAACAAACACCATCCAAAAAATGTCATTAGTGTTCTGGCCAAAGAACCCAATCGATGATCCAAAACCAAAACAAAGCACCCAAATACAACAACAATAAACGGACCGATCAGGAACCCTATCAGGATCGACCCACCCAAAAAACAACCCCAACAACCTGCAACGTCACCAACGCTGCCCTACACCTCCACTGGCATCCATCACGTTTAACCTGCACATCTACCTTGGACCAGACACACCCCCATCCCTTCACTAACCCTTGTCAAAACCCAAATCATCTGCCACCACCACTTCGAACCGTCGTCGAGGGCCGGAAAATAAATCATGTATTAGAAAATAATGTTTATAAATAAAATAATTCTCTTTGACCAATAACTGTTAGACTAGATTTCATTATATTCATTTAAACATTTCAATAATGTAATAAATTTATTTTATTGATAATTACATCAATTCCTTAAATAATATCTATTGAAATTATTTTTTTTAAAAAATAATAAATAAATAAATAAATGGTGTTTTATAAAAAATCAGTAGAATTTATTTAATTTAATTTTACACTTTTTATTGTTTCATTTACTTAATCTGTTCCATTTTATAATCAAGGTATTTATTTTGGTTTATATTTTAATAAATATTTATTCATTTATATTTTAAATTAAGATAATTAAAATATATATAACACATAAAATTTATTTAAAAGAAATATATTCAATGATCCAGAGGTGTTACACTATTGGTATTATTCTCCAATGATATAAATCATCAGATCACAATATTCTATTTTTATGATTAGGATGAAATCTACATAAAAAAGAAACTATTGACACCTGAGGACCCCCATTAATTTCATTAATACAAATCATAAATCAAATAGAATATTTAATCAATATATCATATAATAATAATTATTCAAAAATATTTGATTGGCTAGACCCAAATCCATGAAAAGTAGAATAATTATTTATAAAATACCCATTAATTTAACTTACATCAAATAAAAAAGACGAACCTAGGTAATTAGATGAATGAATTTTTCCTTATAGAAGTAACAATACCACAATAACAACTACTTGATCGCATGGTTAAAATACATTATCCAATCTAGATAGTATTCAAAAGGAAGAGATAGAAATCAAGGAAACATATAAGGTAAGAGAAGAAGGGGTCTCCACCCCCGCTAATGAACTTAGTCATGTGAATATACGTGTGAACTAATATCTAAATGTTACTTTGACAAGTAAAACCATGACACAACATGAAAAATAAAAATAAATAACCTTCCTTATAAAATAATAATATACAATTTCATTGAACATCAAATAAATTCTTGATTAATATCATTAGGTGTATACCTAGCATCTAGGTTAACCGAAAAAATGACCACATCTAGAAATATGTTGCATTAATAAATGATGTTTTATTCTCTATCCACCATTAGATATATTAACAAGAACATCAAAAAGGATTATTTACCATTCCCAATAACTAAACTATTTGTCAAAAAAAAACAATGGGGATTCAATCCCTCATAATTATTAATGTGAAATTTTGTGGTAATTTCATATTTATTTCCCTATATAATTAGGAGTCCACAACATTTATGGATTATGATGAGGTACAATATTATGTTTTAATTTATGTTTTCCTTGAATAAAAATTTATCTATACACCATGAAGTGATAAACCATATATTTAAATTATTTTCTAGGATACAATCATATTGTAATATAAGAGATATGTTAGTCAATTTCCAATAATTCTTTGATCACATTACTAATATTCAGGATATCTTTATAAAATATTTCCAACAAAACATGTTGAATACAGTCTTCAATTTATATCATTATATTATAATGGTTTACTTGAAAAAGTGATACATGATACTAAAAATTAATCAACCATAAATCCTTATAGAATTGATACTATCTCAATGATTTATTACCTATATCAAGATATTCTAACACAATCTTAGTGGAAAGAGTTTTCTAATTGAAATATTTGTGAATAATGGGGAATGCTATCATTAGGATTCCTATTTTTTATAATAATTCAATACATTGATGTAGTACCTTGTACCCCTAATGGTATATATTCCACCTATAGAATGGAATCCTATAATTCTCTATATGGAAGCATTTGATCATTTCAATGGAACCGACATTGTTCAAAATAATTATAATTTATTAGATAATATTTTATAGTAATTTAATAGACATGTTTTTGATATTGAGGCTATATATTTTAATATAGGTATGTATTTTAATACAATGGGGTTTTCAAGACCCAAAAGAAAACATGTTTATAATACAATGAGTTCAACCTAGTCTATTTATATATATATACTAAAATATACCATTGACCCTATTTTAATTACCAAACATCTTTCATAATGAGAGGTAATTTTTATATAAGTCACATGAAATTTAATTATAAAATGGTGGTAAAGGAAAATGTATTAATGTATTTTCGTATTTTTCACCTAGTCTCAAAGAGGTTCTGTAACACCACCAAATCTCAAAACTCATGTTTACATTTTTTTGAATTTCATAAAAATTAAACAAAACATATTTTTTATGAGAAATTAATAATATGGTTTAAATTTATATTAGAATGTAACTGAGTTAAACACACAAATGGACACAAGGATTTTTATAATAAAAAAAACACAGTAGTGTTTACAATGTGTTGAGATCACAAGGAAACATCCTACTAAAAATTCTTAATAAAAACCCTATTAGAACTATGGGAAGGCCCCATAGAAAGACAACATGACAAAGTAAATAATGGATAACCTTACGGTTAGTGAAAACAAATAACAACACCACTATGATCAGGTATATGGTGATGAGGATCAACGATATGGAAAGAACCATCTTCTCCATCTTCTCCTTATTTTTTTCACAAGTTTTGGACACCCTATGACAAGGTTTTAAATTACATTAACTCGACTGTTACCATGGGTGACCGTTGGAAATCCAATAGGTATAATTATAATAGTTGGCCTTGTGGTGTTAAAACTAAAGAACAATTAAGTACAACATAATTTTTTAAAATTGAAGTCATGAATTGGGAATTATAAGGTAACCTTTAACTAGGGTATAATGTTTTGAATTATACTTAAGTGATATGAAATATAATATGGATTTCAAAACAAATTGCAAATATTTGAATTATATTGTGAATATTTCCATTTCTTAAATAGTGTAATTAGTTATGTTTAGTTTCTTCAAATTAATTATGTTTTTTATTAAACTGTGGTTTCTATAATACTAGTATAGGAATTATCATGTAAGTTTATTAAATATCAATTTATAACTCTAATTTTTAAACATTTAGTTTTTATTAATAATTTTAGAAATACTTTTAATTAAGAGAAAGTCTAATTTGTATTCTTTGACCTTCTAATGTTTAAATAAAATCCATGTTTAAAAGAGATAATTTTTATATGGTTTTAATGAATGTATTTTTCCTTCCTTAAGAATTTATAAATTTTATATGTTAGTTTTTATAAAACATGGGTCAGCTATGGCTAGCTCTTTATGACTAGGCCAAGGGACGCATCTCACACATAGTGGCTGAGCCTAGCCCTCAGACCAAGCCAAGGCTGGCCCATGCTCTGGAATAGGTTCCCCGAAGGGTGCACAGGAGAAGGAGGGCATGAGCGTGCCACTGTGGGTGCAGTGTCATGGAGAGGCAGGGGTAGGCCGAAGCCTGCGGGGGAAGGCGGGATCCCATGTGTAAGGCTCCCTGGTGTGTGATGTGTTATTGGTGAAGTTACGATAGGCATAGGATTATAAAGTGCCACTGAAACCCCTTTTAATTCGATGTGGGATAAGGGTTTTCCGAAGAAATGATATATGGGCCATTGGATCATGTTGCGCATGATCTAGGCCATCGATCATGACCCCGTGATTGACCCTCAACACAGCGACTCGCTCCGTGTTTTTAAAAACACATCGACGATCGTGAGCTGCCCGATCTTGACACAGGTCGATCTGAGTCATCCATCACCTTTATAAACTGTAGATGTCTCCCAATAGTTGGATCAATCGCGGATCAAATCCTGACCATCCATTTTTCTCCCAGTCTTTCCCCACAATGTCTTCATCTTCTTCCCCGTGGCCTGCGCTGTACCGAACCCTACACACCATTGCCCCATTTCATTTTTGTTCGTTCTTCCACCTTGATAGCCAAGTGGACCCTCCTTGTCCCCCTTTTTCATATATGTCTTCCCTGATCAATTAATGGACCGATTGGACTCGGTTCTTGTAAACAATTATAATAAAATCATTGTATATTTTATACAGTTTATAAACCAGTTTCACCTAGGAACCTCACGGGTCTTCAGCTCTCGAACATCTAGCAAGCTTCAGTTAAGTCTTCTTCAAGTTCTCCTTCTCCTCAGACCAATGTAAGGGTTTTTACGCTTTGTCTTTCTCATGAAAAATTTTATATATACATGTTTTATATACATATTTGAGTATGTATATGTTCATACACTCACACCTATATATTAATATCAGCTCAAAGGTGAATCTAGTTTTTTTAAAAGGTTAAAAGTCTATATGTACTACTATTTCTATGGTAAATGACTATATTTTTGGGTTGTTTAATATGGTTTTATGTATGAAAAATAAAAAACTGAATTTTTGTATATTCAGACACATACACATAACTCAAACAATTCATATTTTATGTTATTAAGGATTTCATTTACAATATTTAAATAAAGACTTGGATGTGAATGATGTTTTGGATTTGAATGGATTTATATTATTACTAATTTTTTTAATTTTTATTTATATATGTCCATGCGTTTATATACTTATAACCAGGAATGAGTTTTGGTTTTCATTCCGATGATGTTAACGACTAAATCTTGTTATAGAGTATTTATTAAATGTAAGGGTTAAATATTTTCCCCAAATGTTTATTTATTTTTACGATCTTATGTCTTGTAAGGGATTATATTATTCTAATTAACTTATACTCAAGATTATTGTCTTGTTCTGGTTTTAATTTTTGTTTTGTCTCATTTATTTGGAAGTATACACATATATATACTCATAAGTATATAAATATAATCCTACGGTTTAGTTAGCAGTCATTTCCTTAAACCAAATCTAAATCTTTTTCTTG
Organism: Viscum album; assembly: GCA_963277665.1. NCBI lineage: Eukaryota > Viridiplantae > Streptophyta > Magnoliopsida > Santalales > Viscaceae > Viscum > Viscum album. Next base: position 1,711,222,876 of record OY728157.1, on the reverse strand, counting down.
AGTGCAATAGGTTGTACAAACATAGGGGATTATTTTAATTCAAGAAAAGCATAATTTATGTACATTATATATATACATACATGCGTTTTTAGTAAATTTAATTTATGAACGTATGAATTCATCTATAGTCATAGAGATTGGGTAGAAATCCTCAAATACCCGATTCTAGGTCCATCGGACCTTCGGGTTATGGAAACTAGAAGGACTAATTCCTTTCCTCATGAAACATATATATGTGAATACCTTTTATAGTTATATAGGTATATACGGTCACATATATCATAACCTCACATGGTTGGGTTTTAATGAAGGTGTAATAAATATGTTTAATTATCTATTACTAATGTGAAATTATTAAACCTAGTTTAAAAATTGGAAACTCATATATATACTTAGCAAGTATATAAGGTTATATTTTCCAACTTCTTTATTTTATGAATTTATCATTAGAAATTAATTAATTATGTAAAACATTAAATAATGTCTGTCTCCATGTAGGCCAAACCAAGAGGTATTTATGTAAAAGTGTATATTCTAAATCTTGTCAAACATGTTTTGGTTAAATAATTCTTAATAATATGACCCTTGTTATGATTCAATGTTCCAAAGTCATTGTATGATGGACCTTGTTGTGTTTTATGATTAATGAAAAAGATAAACTTCTTTTGACTAAAATATACTTCAAGGATCATATGTTGTGTTAAACCATGTGATCCTGCTAAGCTCACATATTGTTGTGTCAACTACGGTGATTATTGTTGTTAAGTTGTAATGTAATTTAATTGTTTGATCACTTACACTCCATGGAAGCATATTAGGTAACATTTATTTTCATTCATGGAATAAGGTTTTTAAATCAAAGAGTTCTCATTTTAATATCTCATATGGAAAACCCATTCTCACCCACTATCTAATGTGCTTGAGTAAATGACTCTTGTGAAAAGAATGTGTACTGAAATATGTATGCCTTTGATAAACTCTTACTACCTTAATTTCAATGTTATCTATCATATTATGTGTTTATGGATTATATGGTTTCATTTTCCATTATAGAGTTGCACTCAATAATTCTTGAAAGTGGCATAACATGATAATAAGATAAGAAATTAAATTTCTCAATGTAGAATGGGACACCTTGAGTAATATGAAATAGAATTTAATTATTCAAGGTGGTATGTGACACCATGAATACATGACCTGATCTGACATATGTGGAATGTATTTGAATAGTATGTTCTGGGTTAGGGATGGGTAAAAGTAAGCCCTCCAGGTTGGGGACCGGTAAAAGTAAGCCCTCCAGGTTGGAGTCCAGTTACAGATGCTCTCTGGGTTTGGGTCGTGTCACAATTACCGGTTAGGTCTTGGCACAAGGCCAAGACACAGAAGTCTGATATTATATATTCCCTCATTATGTGTATGATAATTATTTATCCAAATTGATATTCGACTAGAAGAATATCCATGGTTAAGATCCAGCCCTTATGAGTATCACTAAAGTAAAATCTTATTGCATGACATATGTTTAGCACTTAGTAAATTAGTATTCATTGTATGAAATTGATGTTATTACTTTTTAGCACAACTTGGATTATTCATTTTAAATTGGTGTTTACACATTCATATGTCATATAGGCTTAGAATGTCTTTTATTTGTTACTCTAATTGAGAATTACTATATTTGAATCTTGTATCCTTGTAATCTTGTTAGCATGTTCTTTTAATTGAGATTTTTATATTATGCTACATGTGTTACAACACTTCATTAAGAAAAATGTTTTATTGAATGTGTTTAAAGAATGTTTTCAAAAGATATATTGGTTTATTTTAAAACCCCTTATTGGGAATTCCTATGCCCACCCTACGTTTATGATTAAAATTTTCAGGTTTCCAGTTTGAGTTAAAGGAGTATGACAGTGGTGGCTGGTTTCCCAGAACCTAAACTGAATTTGATCTTCTCCGAATGGGACATGATGTGTAATTTATCAGTGCATGTTTTTGTTAAAATTTAAATATCATGTTAGGAAGGCACCGACTCTGGGTGTTCTGGGGTTAGGTCCTCACAGTTGTTATCAAGGGATTCGGTTTAGATAACTATGGAAAACCAAAACTTACACAAATAGAAATTTACTAAGGTATTACTAAATATGGGGATTTTTCTAATTTTTACATTAAAGGAAGGACTCACATCTTATCACTCGCTACCGAGATACTAGAGAACATCTTGGTCAAAGCATGTGAGAGATAGTACCGACCATTTTCAATCATACGAGGAACATGCAAGAAATTTTACGAAGTGCCAAATAGCCCAAGAATTATCTGTTCCTTTAAAGAGAATGGCCATATTTACCATGGTATAGCTAATTCTCACCTTGATGTTTATAGACAAAGGCGAAAGTACCATGAAGGTCTTTTCTTATGCTTCACCCAATCCCAGAACATCATTGTTAGGATGAGGTTCAAATATACTACCTTGGAAGGGGACATACGTGCAACCTACATGTTCCAGATCCCGAGCATCAGTATGTATGACCATGTCGATGTCATTAACATCTTCATGCAGGAGTCAACCCGATGAGTTCTTAGAGAAATTGTCCATTTAGAAATTTTTGAACTCTCCACCTTTCGAGACTCTATTTGGAAGCCCGAGTGAGCACAACATGAGTTTAACCCGTACTGTCTGAAGTGTGTTTGGGACCAAGAAATATAAGAACTGAACACGAATGTGGGTATTTATCTAGCATTACCAGAGGATCCTCCATGATGGTTGATGTGGTGAAATTGTAAGGGAGTCTTTTAGTGAGGTTCTGTGAAAGAAATTGCGAGGACTTAATTCATTGAAGGGGTAGATAATGTAACACCCCCGAAACATGAACCTCATGTTTTGATAGGTTCATGTTTAAATTTTGTTCGAATATCATAACAAATAAAAAAAACTTGTTTTTCATGAGAAAGTAATAATATAGTTTTATTTTATATTAGAATGTAACCGAGTAAAACACCCAAATGGACACAAGGCTATTTAAAATAAAAATAACACATTAGTGTTTACAATGTGTCGGGATCACAAGGAAACATCCTACCAAAATATGCCTAAAACAAACTATATCAGAACTACAGGAAGTTCCCCTGCAAATACAACAAGACAAAGTAAATAAAGGAGATCATTTGGTTCCACGAAAACAAAGAAAAAAACCACCATGATCATGTAGACGGTGCTGAGCATCAACGGTATGGAAAGAACCATCTTCTACTTCTTATTTTCTTATGTTTAGGACACCCTAAGACAAGGTTGTATATTCCATTAACTCGACCGTTACCTAGGGTGACCATTGGAAATCCAATGTCTATAATTATAACAGTTGTCCTTGTGGTGTTAAAACTAAAGAACAATTAAGTAAAACATAGTTTTCCAAAATTTACTTTATGAATTGGGAATTATAAGGTAGCCTTTAACTACGGTATAATGTTTTGAATTATACTTATTTGATTTAAAATATAATAAGGATTTCAAAACACTTTCTAAATATTTCAATTATATTATGAAGATTTTCATTTCTTAAACAATGTTATATGTTGTGTTTAATTTCTTCAAATTAATTATATTTTCGATTAAACTATGTTTTCTATAATACTAGTATATGAATTATCATATATGTTTATTAAATATCAATTTCAACTCATATGTTTAAAATTTTAGTGTTTATTAACAATTTTAGGAATACTTTAATTAATAAAAAGTATAATTTTTATTTTTTGACCTTCTAATGTTTAAATAAAATCCATATTTAAAATAGATAATTTTTATATATTTTTCATGAATTTATTTTTATTTTCTTAATACCTTATAAATTTTATATGTTAGTTTTTCTAAATAATGGGCCAGCTAGGGCCAGCTATTTATGATAGGGTGAAGAGAGGCAGCTCACACATAGTGGGTGAGCCTAGCCCTCAGCCCAAGCCAAGGCCTGCCCAAGCTTTGGCATAGGTTTCATGAAGGGCGCACGGGAGAAGGAACACATGAGCCTGCCACTCTAGGCGCAGGGTCACGACGAGGCAGGGGTAGGATGAAGCCTGCAGGGGAAGGCAGGAGCCCGTGTGTAAGGCTTCATAGTTTATGCTATGTTATTGGTGATGTTGCGGGAGGCTTAGGTTTATAAAGTACCGCTGGAACACCTGCTGATTCGATGTGGGATAAGTATTTTCAGGTGAAACAAGATCTGGGATGTTGGACCATGTCACGTGTGATCTAGGCCATCTATCTTGACCCCACTATTGATCCTCAACAACAGCGACTTGCTCCGCATTTTTTAATATTCCATGACGATCGTGAGCCGTCCGATCTTGCCACAGGTCAATTCGAGCCGTCCATCACCTTTATAAACCATAGATGTCTCCTGACCATCAGATCAAGCCCGAACCAAATCTTGACCATCCATTTTTCTCCCATTCTTACCCCATTGTGTCATCTTCTTCATACCCATGGCTTGCACTTCACCGAACCCTACACCCCATTGCACCATTTCTTTTTTGTTCCTTCTTCCACCATGACAGCCAGGTGGACCCTCCTTGTCCCCCTTTTTCCATAATTCTTCCCTGGCTAATTAATGAACTGGTTGGACTCGGTTCTTCTCAACAATTATAATAAAATCTTAGTATATTTTATATAGTTTATAAACTGGTTGCACCTAGGAACCTTGCGGGTATTCTGCTCTTGAACCTCTAGCAAACATCAGCGAAGCCTTTGTCGAGTTATCCTTCTCCTCAGACTGATGTATGGGTTTTTATGCTATGTCATTCTCATGAAAAATCCTATATATACATGGTTTATATATATATATGTGTATATATATGTTCACACAGTCACAACTATATATATATATATATATCATCTCTAAGGTGAATCTATATTTTTTTAAAAGGTTAAAAGTTTATATGTACAAACATTTATAAGGTCTATGACTATATTTTTGGGTTGTTTAATATAGTTTTATATATGAAAAAACGAAAATACACTTAGTGCCTATTCTGACATGTACACATGACTCAAACCATTCCTATTTTATGTTATTAAGGATTTTATTTACAATCTTTAAATGAAGACTTGGATGCAATTGAAGTGTTAGGTTAGAATGGATTTATACTATTATGCAAAATTTTAGTTTTATGTATATATGTCCATGCGTTTAGGTAATCCAAACCAAGCATGATTTTTGGTTTTCAATCCGATGATGTTAATGACTAAATATTGTTATGGAGTATTTATTAAATTTAATGTTTAAATATTTATCCAGAGTGTTTATTTATATTTACAATCTTATGGATTGTAAGGGATCCTCTTCTTCTAATTAACTTATACTCAAGATTATTGTCTTGTAAAGGTTTTAATTTTTGTTTTGTCTAATTTCTTTGGAAGTATATACACATATATACTCATAAGTATATATATATAACCCTACTATTTATTTAACAATACCTTTTTAAAACAAAATCTAAATCTTTTTGTTGAATTCATGAGGTTGTACAGACATAGGGGAGTATTTTAATACAATAAATGAATAATTTATGTACATTATATATATACATACATGTTTTTGTTATACATTTAATTTATTAATTTATAAATTCAAGTATAGTCATATAGATTTGGTGGAAGTCCTCAAATACCCGATTCGAGGTTCTTCTGACCTTCAGGTTATGCAAACTTGAAGGACCAATTACCTTCCTCATGCAACATATATATGTGAATAAATTTTATAGTTATATAGGTATATATGGTCCCATATATCATAACCTAACATGGTTGGGTTGTAATGAAGTTGTAATAAATATGTTTTAAGTATCTATTCCTAATGTGAAATTATTAAACATAGTTTGAAAATTGGGAACTCATATATATACTTAGAAAGTATATACGGTTATAGTTTCCAACACCTTAATTTTATGAATGGATCAACAGGAAATAATTAACTAAGTAAAACTCTAAATAATTTCAGTCTCCTTGTCGGCCAAACCACGAGGTATTAATGTAAAAGTGTATGTTCTAAATCTTGTCAAACGTGTTTTGGTTAAATAATTCTTTATAATATGATCCTTTTTATGATTCTATGATTCAAAGGAATTGTATTATGGGCATTTTTGTCTTTTATGTTTAAAGAGAAGATAAACGTTATTTTTCACTAAACAATACTTAAGGGATCAAAGGTTGTGTTAAACCATGTGATCATGCTATGCTCACCTAAAGTTGTATCAACGGCGGTGATTATTTTTGTTAAGTAATAATGCAATTTAATTGTTTGATCACGAACAATACTGTGAATCATATTAAGTAACATGTATTTTCATTCCATAAATAAGGTTTTTAAATCATATAGTTATCATTTTAACATCTCATATGGAAAACCCCTTCTCACGCACTATCTGATGTGCTTTAGTAAATGTCTCTTGTGAAAAGAATGTGTAATGAACCATTTATGCCTTCGATAAACTCTTACTGCCTTAATTTCAATGTTATCGGTCATATTATGTGTTTATTGATTAAATTATTTCATTTTCCACTATAAAGTTACACTCAATAATGCATGCATGTGGCATAACATGATAATAAGATATGAAATTAAATTACTCAAAGTGGAGTGGGACACCTTGAGTAATATGAAATAGAATTTTATTATTTAAGGTGGTATGAGACACATTGAATACACAACCCGATCTGACATATGAGGAATTTATTGGACTAATATGTTCTGGGTTTGGGCCTGGTAAAAGTAAGCCCTCCGAGTTGGGGACCGATAAAACTAAGCCCTCTGGGTTGGAGACCGGTTACAGATGCTCTCTGGGATGGTGTATGGTCACATTTATCCCTTAGGTCTTGGAACAAGTCCAAGACATCGATGTCTGACATTTTACATTCCCTCTTTATGTGTATGATAATTATGTAACCAAATGGATATTCGACTAGTAAAATATCCTTGGTTAAGATATAATACTTATCAGTATCAGGAAAGTAAAAGCTTATGGTAAGACATAAGATTAGAAATCAGTGAATTAGTATTTAATGTATGAAATTGAAGTTATTACCATTATAGACAACTCTAATTATTCATTTTAAATTGGTTCTTACACATTCAAATGTCATACATGCTTAGAATGTCAATTATTTGTTACTCCAATTGAGAATTCCTATATTTGAATTGTGTATCATTGTAATCTTGTTATCATGTTCTTTTAATTGATATTTTTATATTATGTTACACGTGTTATAGTTATTCTTTAAAAAAATGTTTTATGTACTGTTTTAAATAATATTTTCATAAGTTATTTTGGTTTATTTTAAAACCCCTTACTAAGCATTCATATGCTCACCCAACGTTTTTGATTAAAATATTTCCAGTTTTCAGTTTGAGTTAAAGGAGTATGGATGTGGTGCCTGGTTTCCCAGAACCTAAACCGAATTCGATCCTCTTTGGATGGGACATGATGTGCAATTTATCAGTTCATGTTTTTTTTAAAATGTACACATCATGTTTAGAAGGCACTGTCTCCAAGTGTTCTGGGGATAGGTCTTCACAGGTTTCTTTTGAGAAAGATATCCCCATTAAAAATAATTTCTCCCTCCATTAAACCCCCACCTTTATGGAAGATGTATATTATTGGTTCATCAAAGATGAGAAATGGTAAATTCATTGAAACCCCAATGATCAATATGGTCTGATTGGAAATTATATTTTCATCTCTCTAAATATTAAATCTAACTAACTCTATCCTAATATTATACAGATACATCAATGATGTGAAGGAATGACATTCCATAAGTTCTATCATAGAACTGAACATAAAATTATTTGTTAATGTATATAGAACTAATTATGAATTTTAATTAGTGATTACAAAAAAAATACAACCTATTCCATAATGATATTAAAGTTCATTACCCCACACGAATATGTACTTGTTTCAATAGTTGAAATCCATATGTTTTCAACCCAACCAAATATATTATTCTCATAAAACAAATAAGAGGATAAAAAGTTAAATGTAACCAGACCCTAGTAATCCTAGTTAAAAAGCAGGCTGTCATTTACATCAAACATATCAATGAAAACTTTGAATTCATGAAAAATTATCTGGAATGAATCAATGAATTAGATTCCACTATAGATCAAAATGATCTTTTACCTTTGAAAATATCTTCCAAAAGTGGATGGATTTATTCAATAGTTAATGTTATAAAATTGGTATTTTAAAGTAGATTAATCAATATATATATATATATAAGAGGAGAAATGTTCATAATATATAAAGAAAAAATACCAAAAATGGAAATTTTATAAATTATATCACAAATTCACCTTAGATTCTTTAAATTTAGATATACTACAATTTCATGGAAGTAATTCCATTCCTAAAGATATTGTGAATATCATTTGGAAACGAATATCTCCAATGAAATATAATAAAATTGTAACTTTCGACTATCGATGATACTTAACAACATTTAATTCATGATGAAGTACCATACCTTCTGGATACATACTAATTCTATTTATCTATCCATAGAGTTGATTCAAACTACCAAATATTCTCTTCCTTTTATCATAAAGGGGATATAAGTTTGTCTATATACCCTATATCCATAATTAGTATACTAAATATTATTCGATCTATAACCAATTTCATATCCATATAGGCTGAGGTAATTCCCCTCAGAGAAGGTGGAAGGAAATTATCAAAGATTTTCATAATTATAATATCATTATCAAATTATAATGGACATAAATTATTTTCATTAAATAATAGACGAACATTGATTTATCTAATTATCTTTTTTCTGTATCAAAAGTAAAATATCCTATATAAAAATTCGTTTGAAAATCATGATATGGAGAGTATATAGATAGAGACCTTCTTGTAAAATATACCATGTCTCCTTCTAAATATGGAGGATACATGAATGAAATACTGTTTTGATATGCTCTTATATAGTCTATGGGATAATGACTCCATCACTTATATTACCACATAAGAGACAAAATACTAATTAGTTTGTGGGAGAATGTTAATCAAAACAATGTAGGTGTATATTAAATCACTCCTCATATTCAATTTATATCCACTTTTAAAATATATTTAGTATAAAATAATTCATTTTTAATTGATAATAAATAAGAATAAAAGATTATGCACATTGCACAACCAAGAGAATCAATGAAATCTTGTCACTTATCTATTTAATAATAAAAATATCCTACATTCATTTTTACAAAGAAAATTAATATTGGATCTATGATATCCTATAATAACACATATTAAACCCCCCCAGTTCATGATCATCAATTAGAAAACTATAACTATATATACAATGGTAACACTAATAATGTTTTTTTTCACTAATTAAAATATATTATGAGCATAATAATTCTATAAAGTGTTTACATTTTATCATGAATTCATTGGGAATCGTTATATTGATCCAAAAAATTTCATTTTTCATGATTTAAAACTACACGGAGAAGACCTATGTTGTATGAGATTAAACTTCAATAGAATTATGTATTCGATATATGACCCTAAACTACATTCCACTAGAGTCCTTGTCAAATTATATTAAACTGCAAGACATGAAGTCTGTATTATATCAAATTAAAACTATCTATAATGATATGTGTTGTATAAAATAATTTCTATAATTTGGAGTTAAATTTATGAATGGTTCCCATGAATTGTGATTCTTTATTTATACACATACACCACAAAGAATTTTATATATTTCAATTAATTGTTCCCCAGAGTTTGGGATTTCATTATTCACATTAGGATTTTCTATCTATATATCAATATTCTGATAAGATCAGTATATCCAAGAACTTTAGAATATTCATATTAAGATATATTACACTACCATGTATATTGTTTTGATTAATTATTGTTTTCATATAGTATGCATTGATGCATCAATATCATATCGATGTCTAATACATGGATATAATGCCTGATTCTACCATTGGGATGATACCTCTACCATTTCAATGATGGATTAATTATTTTATCTCAATGGTTATCTCATAAAATCAACCCATTTACACCTATATAAGTGCTTAATACTAATATAGTAAACTTATTACGAACTTCATATATATTTAATTATACCACAAGAGGATACTGAGTGATTCCCAAGTCTCTCATTATGGGTCTAGAAGATAATGGGCACTATACAACATATCTCACTATATCTTGATGTCCATATTCATTTTTATCATATATGGGTTCCTAAAATTTCACATAAATAGTGTTAAAACACACCCATCATCTTGTACTACATATGTATTAATTTATCTATTCATATGATACATAGAGTTGTATGAATAATTTATTTTGTTTTTAATTATAAATTTTTATCTCTAGAAACCCCCTTCTACATCATAGTACCATAAATATTACTAGGTAATTTTGGGTTTCTATCAAATAGTCCTAACCTACGATATAAAATCACTTATGTTTATTACTTCTCTTGGTAACCCTGACTCCATTAGTTATGATTATACTCACACTATGTATATTTCCCTCTTTGTTAGTCCCTAATCAGCCCAAAAAATCATTTGTTCATGGAATATATTATAATTTATTGAGTTTTTTATTTCATATGTCTTGGTCCCCTTAGTAATGAGAAGAAAAAATATTTATGATCTTGATGACACTAATATTCCATATGTGTATTCCATCTATTTATATAACTATTATTATATTGATTTGTGTCAGGTTATATAAATTGCTAGCACATAGAGACACCATATAATTATACAAATATCCTTTACCATCAGTTCATCCATCAAGTTTATTCAAGTTTTTATTATATAGTAGAATATAATTATTCCACTTGGAATAATTACATATAGATTTATTTTTATTTCATTTTGTGATATTCATTTTCAACATGAGTTCTCAATATACAAAAAAATTGTTTATAATCATATTCCTCTTCTCTATCATAGTGTTTGGTACCATTACTTTTCATATTATTTCATATGATATGAATTCATTATGATATGACCATTATGTTAAATATTTTTTAAAGACCTCATTCATATAGATTATATACCCTGTTCACAAGAGAATAATCTTTTCTGTATCTATTATTTCATCAAAATTAGATCCCACCAATCGATATACTGTAAAAGATCAATGTTTATAATAATTTTTGTTACGGGGGTATATCAATTAATATTAATATTACTAATTATAAGATAAATGATAGATTACATCAATTCCAAACTACCCGCATGTCATATGGTCTATCCATTCCATTTGTTTCTTTATATGTCATAAAATAAGAAAAGATAGAATATATTTTATTAGAACATTCTGTGACTCTATTAATATCGTTATCTAGAGTGTAGTTATTTTTAACAAACTATCTCTAACCTAGACACATATAAAATATAGTGACCCAAGACTTTTACATAAGATATTCCATGATTTTAAGAATAATTATACATTAGAATACATGCCAAGGATTGTTAAGTCTAGTGTCTTGGTAGACTAGGTACATAAAACATAAAACATGTGGATAAACAAATTATTTATTTAATCTCCATAAAGAGATCCTAACTACCTTTGAGCCCTTACATCTGTATAGGGTACACTGGGGAACACATGAACAACGAGATGAGTTGAAAATAATAGTAATGGAATGAACATTAGGATATTTCTTAAGAACATGTGTTAAGAGGCGTGACCTAATGATATCCAAAGCATAGAACATATAAAATCGTATCATATAAGAATGTGATCACAAAAACATGGAATCGTACAAATGTGGTAGAATCATAAAACATGTTTACAGTATGGGTCAAGGCTATCCATCAATCCCATTTCCCATTTTAGTACGGGTCTAGGGTAACTGCCAATCCCATTTCCCATTTTAGTACAGGTCCAAAAAACTGCCAATCTCATTTCCAATTGTATCTCATGAGACATAACTTTACCCAATGCATTGGAGTGATATCTGTGCACACCCATCACAAAATTTTCACGAATATTCATTCCATAAAAATAATAATACATAATCTACCATACATAAACATAAGGATACGCAAGAAAAGAATTGGGTACCACAATCATGGGATAAAGCATAACAAATGAGTGTATCATGAAAGTGTCCATAAAAGAAAGGGATTAGAACATTCATGGACGTTAATAAGGTAAAATAAGAATATAACATGTTAAGTTGTGTCAAACATAAGTGACAACATATAAGAAATGTATTTGAGAAAAATTAACATTTAAACATTTTTATGCGGTTTTATGGAAACTTCTATAGAGCTTCGAAAATAGAAAAGAGGAAAATATTTTATATAAGAACAAAATTGAACCAAAAAAGTTTTCATAATAAAAAAATAGTTATTATATAAATATTATGGTGGCATTAAATATAGGTTATAGTGTACTTGAAATTGGGAAAAATTCGGGATGTTACCTTAAAACTAGTTTGCTTATCAGAGTGTTTTGTGGAGTGAACCTTTTAAAAAAAATGTATATCCCCAAAAGAGAGTTATGAAAGGGTATTCATAAATCAATTTTTTAAAACAAAAAAAAATTTATAAGGTTTTCATAAATATATAAAATAAATCCATTTTTATATTAATAAAGATATGAAAAAACGAATGAACAAAGAATGTTTGGGTAGAATTTGTTACGGTTTATCATCTTGGTATCAAGTGTAACTAAGAGGGATTTATGAGAGAAAAAAGGGGTTTCACATCCCATATACATCAAGAGGGAAGTATGGGGTAGGTTATTAAACATACCCATCATTAGATATTACAAGTAAAATGGAATATCATAGAAGAAAATCATGATATAAGAGTGAAATGGAGAGGATCCCTTACCTTAAATTCGTTGGTGTTCTCCCATGGTTATTAAATACCTGAATAATTAAATTAGGTTTATTAATTTATAATTCCATAACATCATATATATTTAATTGGTTTAGTATAATCATTTTAAGTTCACTTATTACCATTTTGATTGCTTATGATGTTCAATTTCATTGTTCGGGCACATTTGTTTACTTAGTTTTAATGACTGATTCGCTTATAATCATGTTTGGATAAACATATAAGATTAAAGTAGTTATCCAAAACTAATTTTATATTCTATTATTGAACAACCAGGAGAATACATGGTTTTAAATTTAATTTGGTTATTTAGTGTGAAGCCTAATTATTATATAAAACCATAGTGACAATTGTTTTTCTTAATCGGTGGGTTTTATTACAAATAACTTGTTTTTCTTTGTAAATTAATACCATTTGAACGAATGGATTACCTAACCAAAATAGGATATATTACCTATATAATAATCTGGTTCAACCATAACATAAATGGTTTCATGACCAAAATTAAGGATAATAATATAAATTGTTAAATTGTTGTCCATGAATGGGCTAAATTAGCACATCTCAAACGGTGCTTTCATTTCTTTCAATTAAAAGGTGTGGAAAGAAGAGAAGATAATAAAATATCCCATCAGCATAAAAAAATCCAGTACATGTATGTTATTGGATTTATCATACTATTTGGGTGATGGGAGGTGAGGAAATAATCAAAAAGAAAAGAACTGAAAAGAAATGTGGGAATTGGAAAGATTAATTTTCCCCTTGAGACTTCATCCTTTGAGAAACTCTTAAGGGGTGAGGTTTTGGTATTTTGAAGAGTATAGTAGCATTTAGGCATGGGGATGGTGCTTTGGAAGATATTTAGGAAGAATATTGGGAATACACAAGGCTTGAGAGTAGTGAAGTGAAGACGAAGTGAGGGGGGGGGGTTATAGTGAACAGGAGGAGGGGTTTCATAATTTTTTAACCATCAGTTTATTATTTATTCAAAATATAAGGAATAGTAAGTATTACATGAATAAGAATAGTAATAAATGCATGTGATGTAGAACCAATTGGGATTACATCATAAAATCATCATCAATGGCTCAATAAATCCATTATTTAGCATTTATCATAAATTATCGCATTTTACTATTCATAAAAATTCAATTATTTCAGAAAAATCCCAAACATTCACCCTAAATTTTTTTCGATATGTAGAATCCAAAAACAAAGTCCATTTTTAAAAAATATTTTTCTACATATGATTATTTTAATATTTAATTAAAATCATTATTTTTTTTATCAAAAACCAATTTTAAAAAATTCATTTACTTATTCTAAAATATAGGTATATCATACTTTCAACATGAATATTATTTATCTAATATCAAAGTAAAGGTTACAATTCATTAGGGTATATCACTATTCATACAGGTATGTTACTATTCATAAGGGTAAGTTACTATTCACCAGAAATAATGTTTTTCAAATGGGACTACATATAACATACTGATTACAACTGTGTATGTTAGATTTTTGAAATTCTAGATAAAGAAGTGAAAAACATATGTCTAAAGGTAACATAGCATATAGTAGATCATTATGTTGGGTTTTCATGTGATTTTATGACATATTTATAAGAGTTTAATTTCCATTTATAAAACATTGGGTCGTTAAATTATTCCCCCTTATAAAATTTCCTCCTCAAAATTTCATTTTACACTCGAATACATAAACAGGTTGGGGTACTTTTCATTTATTTCCTCCTCCCATTCCCATGTTGCCTGTTAATATTTATGGATTCTCCATTGTACCTTGACCAGATGAGTAGTCTAGTTGCAAATAATTTTATCTCTGTGGTCCAAGATCTTCACTGGCTGCTCCTCATACGAAATAACATTCCCCAACTGTACCACCACTGAAGAGAGTACATGTGAAGGGTCTGGTATGTACTTCCTTAAGAGGGACACATGAAAAACATAATGTACTTTCGATATGGTAGGTGTAAGTGCCAGTTGATAGGCCACAACACTGAATCGATTAAGGATCTCGAAGGGGCCTATGTACCTAAGAATGAACTTCCCTTTCTTCCCAGACCTAATGACCTTCTTCCATAGAGATATGCGTCGAAATACCATGTCTCTAACTTTGAACTCATGGTCTTGTCGACGTTTATCCACATAAAGTTTCTATCATCTTTAGGCTTCCTTGATATGATGTTGAATGGTATTCACCTTTTCCACCATTTTTTTGACCATTTCAGGTCCTAAAATCTTTTTCTCACCAACTTCATCCCAACACATCGGTGTTTTACACCTTTTCATATAAAGGGATTCATATGGTTCCATTCAGATACTCGAGTGAATAATGTTGTTGTAGGGGAATTAAAAAAGTGGAAGATGTTGGTCCCATCTTCCTTTGAATTCCATAGAACATGCTCTCAACATGTCATCTAGTGTCTAAATAGTTCACTCATATTGGGCATCAGTTTGATGATGATAGTTCTAACTGATGTTCAGTTTAGTTTATAGATCCTACATGAGACTTTTATAGAACTTCAAGGTGAATCTTAGATCACGATCAGATACAATAGATAGTGGTACTCCATTCTGACTCATAACTTCTTTGATGTAAATCTAAGTAAGTTGATCCAATTAGAAGTCCCATCGAATTGCGATAGAGTGAGCTATCTTTGAAAGATGATCCTCAATGACCCATATAACATTATTTCATCTGGATTAACTTGGAGGTCCAGTGACAATCTCCATGGTAATGTTCTCTCACATCCATGTTGGTATGGGTAGTGGATGCATCATCCCCTTATAATTTTTCCTCCAAGACATCACTTGATGGCGTACTAGGTACTTTGATGTATATTTATCAATCCCCCTTTTCATATTGTCCCGTCAAAAGTTTTTTTTATAGATCTCGATACATCTTTATGCTCCTTGGGTGGATAGAGAATGCCGAGATATGCGCATCATTAAATATCTCCTTCTTTATCTCAGGATCTGATGGTACACATAGTCATGTCCCGAAACCTACAACTCCTTCCTCATCAATTTTAAAATTGGAGGATTTCCCATTTCTAATAGCTTCCACCCTTTCCTGAATTTCCACATCTTTTCTTTGAGAATATATTGTTTTCCCTAAGTGTTATGGTAGAGAAATAATTTGAGAAAGGATTGATGATGTTCCTACCTTAATGATTCCCATGTCAATCTATTGAAAATATTAAAAGATCGAATCATTTTCAATTCTCAGAGTTGATAAAGATGCAGGATTCTTTCTACTTAGAGCATCTTCCACCTTGTTTACCATACCAGGATGGTAGTGTATTGAGAAGTCATAATCCATGATGAGCCCTATCAATCTTAGCTAGTGCATATTAATCTCTTTCTATGTGAATATATATTTTATACTCTTGTGGTTAGTATTTATCTCACACTTTTCCCATATATATTATGACACCATATTTTTTCAACGCAAAGATCACATCCTCCAACTCCAGATATGGTGTGGTATAGTTTTGCTCATAGATTTTGAGCTTCCATGAGGTGCAGGCTATAACTTTATCAGTTTTCATTAGCACACAACCTATTTCCTTCTTTGATGCATCACTGTTCCCCACAAAGTGTTCTCCACTTGTTGGGAGTGTGATTTCTAGCGCAGTGATAAGCCTTTTTTCAACTCCTTGAAATAGTCTTCACATTCATAAAACATTACTACCTTCCTTGTCAGCATGGTCATTGGGTTTTAGAATCATGAATAGTTTTTCAAAAATCATCGATAATAACTGGCTAAACCCAAAATGATGTAGATCTCTATTACAGATGTTGGTCAGGGCCACTATTCCATTGCCTTTGTCTTGTAAGGGTCTACAGATATCCCTTTTCTGGTGATAACATGCCCCAATAATGATACATCCTCTATCTAGAACTCACATTTACTATACTTTTCATACAAATTATCCCTTCAAATTATCTTTAATACAGTATTCAAATGATCCTCATGTTTCTCCTTGCTCTTGGCGTATATCAGAATATCATTAATAAAGACTACCAAAAATTAGTTGAGGTATTCTCTAAAGACTCTATTAATCAAATCAATTAATCTTTTTGGAGCATTTTTGAGTCTGAAGGGCATAACTATAGACTCATATTGTCCATATCTCGTTAGAAAGACAGTCTTGGGAATATCTTCATTCTTCACATTTAATTGGTAATATCCTGACTGACGGTCCACCTTAGAGAAATAACTGGCCCCACGAAGATGATTGAACAACTCATCTATCTATTAAACGGGATAATTTTTCTATATCTTGATTTAATTGTGCTTACGATAATCAATGCAAAGGCGCATTGATCTATCCTTCTTCTTGATGAAGAGTACTATCTCTCCCCATGGTGAAGCACTCAGGCGTTTAAAACCCTTCTCCATATTCTCCTATAGCTGTCTCTTCAGCTCTTCCAGATCTATAGTGGTCATTTTTTGAGGTGTATTTTATATATGCAGAGATACATGGATATGTTCAATAAGGAAATAAACCTCTTGGTTAGGAGGAAGACTAGGAAACTCTTCAGGGTATACATCAGTGTAATCCATCACGATGAACATGTATTCAAGCATGATTATTTCCTTTCTCTCAATCATTTGAGTAAGATATGCTTTCTCATAAGGAAACAATATCCATACCTGATATTAAGATTCTAAAGGAGACTCATTTTCATCCTTACACTTGTAATGAAATGGAGGATGATTCTGGATGTGAAAAGTGATATGACTTTCCCGATAGTTGATGTTGGATTTGTATAAAGATAGCCAATCCATGCCCAATATTGAGTCAAACTCCACTAAAGGAAGTATGTGGAGATTTTATTGGAGGTTCAGACCACAAATGTTAACCAGGGATGATTTATAAACTGTGGATGCAAAGATTTCCCTATTCACTGTTCTCATAGATAACATTTCCTCAAAATTTTGAGGTGGGTTTTGAATAGTTATAAAAACTAACAAGATATGAAAGAAGGTGTATAACTAGAATAAAATCATACGTTCTCTATTCTTGAATGAATAAATAGAATACCTATCACCACATAATTTTATGGATCCACCTCAATAGTAGTGATAGCATAATCCCATCCTTGTTTCCATCGAGGATGTTTCTGATTGCCTCCGACAACCCTCGACTTAGGGAAATTTTTAACATAATTCCCATGCTCCTAGTAGTTGTAACACTACTCTACAGGATGAGTGTTGATCTAAAACATCCTTTATTCTTCAAAATTAGTGGAATTATTTATATCCCTTCGATATTTCTTGGACATAAGAAAAAACTTTAAACATTTGAATAAATTATTGGTTCCCTTCATATAGTTACCAGGATGCTTCTTCCCATAACTTTTTCTGAGGGAAAAGTCATGCATCGTTTCATCATGGGATTTTTTGGATGAGCCACTCAGGTTGTTCTCCGTTTTCTGCTTCTTTTCACTAGGCCCACGAGACCACTAAGAGTCTCCAATCTCTATTTCAACCTTGAGGGCATAATAGATAATCACCTCATAACTCTTGAAGTCATGAATCAGAAATTCTTTTTTTTATACACAGTTTTAGTCCACTAAAAAAGATATCTACCATGATTTTGGGGGTTGTGACAAAGCCAGAGGTATACCTTGAATTCCCTGTACTGTTTGCTTCATATACCCCAATGGCCTCATATTCTATCTGCTTGAGTCCGAGGAACTCTCTTTCTATACTGTGATGGAGGGTTCAAGGAAATTATTTCGGGAAAAAAAATCTTCTTGAATTCCCCCCAATCCATGGAATCAATTTCCACTTGGGAAATTGTATTCATGATCAGTTTCCACCATTGATCAACTTCCCCATCAAAACTATAGACCTCTAGTACAACCTTCTCTTCTTCTTATCACTGGAGAACAAATAATATCTTTTCAAAGGAGTTAATCTATTGTTCTATGAGGAGGGGATCTGAAGATCTTCTAAACATGGTAGGCCTTTTCCGTATGAAGGATTATACATAAACATTTTATTTCCTTGGAGTAGGAGGGTGTTCTATATGATTCAAGTTATTATTCATAACTCAAGCCAGTTGATAAAGTTCTAAAATGATGTTTTGAGCACCCGGTCCAATCATATCCGACATATCATTAGGGAAATATTCACATTTCCTATCACAATGGTTATTGGAACGTGTTCTTTTATTTCCATCCTTTAATTATTAAAAAAATGTATAATTAGAGGTCTTGAATTCTTATCAAGGGATCATAAAACGAAAACATAGAACATAAAAGGATAAACATATAAAGAATAAGTATATCCGAATTTTTGATTCCTTTGGTTTATATCTAGGTTACACTCGATCTATTTCTTAACATATATTCTTAGGGGATTTGTTTCCCTTTAAAAATGGTTTTTTCTAAGCTCGTGAATCTACCAAATCATATCCCCTGAGTGTGTCGTAACCAAGAGTGCAGAAAGGCCACTTTTCATGTACCAAGAACCCAAGGTCAAGCCCGAAACTCCTTGTCAGAGTTTTCACACTTTTGTACATCAGTTCCAGAGCCGCCTCTACCTGATCGTATCTAGACATGGATTTATTTGTTTGATAAACCACTTAATCAATACTCACCAATATTTCAGACTATTTTATTAAACTTTGTATCATCCTTAAGGTTCTCAATTAGGGGATCTATTCTTAATTACCAAAAAATAACTAGAACATCCGTTAATACCAACTATAGAGACCCAACCCTTTTACATAAAACATTACACAATTTTAAGCATAATTATGCATCCAAGTACAAGACATGGATCATTAAGTCTTGTGTCTTGGTAGAATAGATACATAAAACAAAATACTTGTGGATAAAAACATATTTATTTAATCTCCATAAAGAGATCCTAACTTATTTTTATCCCCTACATATGCATAGGGTACCCTAGGGAACACATGAACAAAGTTCTGAGGTAAAAATCCAAATAAGGGAATGAACTTATGGATACGTCTTAAGAACATGAGTTCGGAGGCATGACATAGTGATATCCAAAGCATGGAACATAAAAAATCGTATAATATAAGCATGTGATCATATAAAAATGGAATCATATAAATTCAGCAGAAACATAAAACATGTCTTTAGTAAGGGTCAACACTAACCTCATATCCCATTTCCAATTTTAGTATGGGTCAAGTCTAACTATCAATCTCATTTCTCATTTTAGTACGGGTCAAGGATAACCGCTAATCCTGTTTCCCATTACATCTCATGAGACATAACTTTAACCAATGCATTGGAGCACTATCTGGGCACACCCATCTGAACATTTTCATGAATATTATTTACACATAAATAATCATACATAATCAACAATACATAAACATATGGATACCCATGGAAATAATTGGGTACCACAATCATGACATAATGCATAACCGATGAGTGTATCATGAAAGTGTCTATGAAAGAAAGGGATTAAAACATACATGGAAATTCATAAGTAAAAATAGGAACATAACGTGGTATGTTGTTTGAAACAGTAGTGAGAATATATATGAAATGTATTTGAGAAACATTACCATTAAAAAAATTTGTGGGTTTTTAAGGAAAATACTATACAACTTTTAAAATATAAAAGAGGAAAATATATTATATAAAAACATAATTGAACGAACAAGGTTTTCATAATAAAAAATATTTATTTTATAAAAACAATGGTGGCTTAAAACAAAGGATAGAGTGTACTTGAAACTGTGTAAAAATTCGTGAAATTCCCTTAAAACGGGTTTTCTTATTGAAAAGTTTTAAGTAGGGAATATTTTAAAAACAAGTATATCCTCAAAAGAGAGTTATGAAAGGGTATTCATAAATAAATTTTGTAAAAATAATCATAATATAAAATATGTTCATAAATATAAAAAATAATTAATATTTTTATATAATGTAATATAAGGAAACTAGAAAGAACAAAGAAGGTTCTGGTAGAATTCGTTACGGCTTATCAGCAAGGAATCAGGTGTAACTAAGAGGGATTGATGAGAGAGAAAAGTTGATTTATCATCACTTTCACATCAAGAGGTATGTATGCGCTGGTGTGTAAACATACCCCATCATTAGGGATTACAGATAAAATGGTAGAGCATAGAGGAAAATATTGATTTAAGAGTGAAATGGAAAGGATCCTTTACCTAAAATTCATTGGTGTTATCCAATTGTATTTAAACACCTAAATAAAAAAATATTTTTATTAGTTAATAATTATAGAACATATCCTATATGTAATTGGTTTAGTATAATAATTTTATGTTCATTTATAACCATTTTGATTGTTTATAAGGTTAAATTTTATAGTTTAGGCTCGTTTGTTTACTGGGTTTTAATGAACTATTCTATTTTATTCATATTTGGACAAACATATAAGATGAAATTGGTTGTCCAAAATTGAAGTTATATTCTATTAGTTAACATACAGGATATTAAATAGTTTTAAATTTAATTTGGTTACTTAGAGTGAAGTTGAATTATTATATAAAACCATAGTGACAACTATTTTTGTTAATCGGTGGGTTTGACTACAAAGAAAATGTTTTTCATTATAAATTAAATCCATTTGTACAAAATTATTATAGTATAAAAATAGGAAATATAACCTATATTCTAATCAGGTTCAACCATAATAGAAATGGTTTCACTACCAGAATTTAGGATAATAATAGAAATTGATAAATCGTTGTCCTTGAATGTTCTAAATTAGCACTTCTCAAATGATGATTTCATTTCATTCAATTAGAAGCTGGGGAAAGGATAGAAGATAATGAAATATCCAATTAACATAAAACAATTCTAGTACATGTATTTTACTGGAGTTATCATACTATTTGGGTGAATGGAGGTGAGGAAAGAAACAAAAAGAAAAGAACTTAAAAGTAAAGAGAGAAATGGAATGAGGAATTTACCTCTTGAGAATTCCTCCTTTGAGAACCTCTTAATGGGAGAGGTTTCGGTATTTTGAAGAGGCTAGGAGCTTTTGGGCATGGGGAAGAAGCATTGGGAGATATTTGGGTAGAATATTGTCAAGGCACAAGCCATGATAATAGTGAAGAGAATATGGAGTGAGGTGGGCGGGGGTTATAGTAGAGGGGAGGAGGGTTTTCATAATTATTTTAATCATTAGTTTATTATTTATTCGCAATACAAGGAATAATAAGTATTACATGACGAATAATAGTAATAAATCCATGTTACATCGAACCAATTGGGCTTATATTAGCAGATCATCATCAACGACTCAATAAATCCCTTATTTAGCATTTATTGAAAATTATCTCATTTTACTAATAAAAAAATCATGTATTTCAAAAAAATCCCAAAAAATAACCCTAACAATTTTTCGACATGTAGAATCCAAAAATGAAGTCCATTTTTCAAAAAAAAAATCTAAATATTATTATTTTAAAGTTTAATTAAAATCATAATTTATTATCCAAAACCAATTTAAAATATTCATTTATTTATTCAAAAATATATGTATATCATACATTCAACATGAATATTATATATATATTATCATAGGTAAGGTTAATATTCATGAGGGTGTATCACTATTCATAAGGGCATGCTACCATTCATATGGGTATGTTACTATTCACCAAAAAATATTTTTTTCTTATCAAACTCCAAATAACTTACTAATTACCACCGTGTATGTTAGATTTTCAAAATTCCAAACACATAAGTGACAAACGTATGATTAAATGTCACATAGCACTTAGTAGTTCATTATGTTGTATTTTCATTAGATTTTATGACATATTTATAGGATAAAAATTACAATTTATAAAACATTGGGTCGTTACATCAACCTCATCATCAACTGCCCCTCAATTATTAGTGACAACACGACCTCAATTTTTTGTGATTTTTATCTCCAAATATATTTTTGAATTTATAATTTTTTTCATGACTTTGTATCATTTTTTAAATGAATAAAAACTATTAATTTCATTGGGTAATGAGTTTATCTGAAGCTATTAAGGGATTATCATGTTAGTAAAATAAAATATGATTCATTTCTTATTAGATTAAAATAAAACAATGTTTTTTGTCTATAGTAAAATATTAACTAATATAATATTCCAATGATAATCATAAAATGGAACCCATAATTTGAATTTTATCAACATCTATCCTTGATATAGTATGTCATTACACTATATTCCCATTTTAATGATATTATGCAGTGATTTACATCATTTTCATTCATTTTCCAATGGTGTTGAAGAACTCATATATCTCAAATTGAATTTGGGTCAAAAAACCACATCATATTGGTAAAAGAACTATAACCATAAACTATGTGTAAAATTTCAACACTAGGTTTCTTCATTTAGACATTCACATATTCATTACAGTTCAATAACATCATTAGATTATGCAGTGTGACTATATCGTTGGACCATGTGTTAAGATATTAAATTATGTTCATATTTCTATTCAAAGGCCATCTACACTAATATGGTACATCAATCAATATTCATATATCATTCCCATTTTCAATAAATATTCTACAAAAAAATTCACATTCTAATCTTATTGAACTTAAGTCTTTGCATATTCCACCTTTAGAGTTCATTTGTATTAGCACGAGGCCGATCAATTCACATATATTTGATTTTTTCACAATGTCGACAACACCACATCACATATCTTATAGTGAGAACAATGTTACCATAACCCCCATTAGTTATTTTTCTAATCAACATGATATTAAAATTCATACACCCACCCATATAGTTTTATATTTCAGTATGAGTCCCAAAATTCAAATTTAGTTTATAGAAACATTAATGTTATATAATCTATTTCAAAAGATGATCAACTACGTATGAAATTAATATTCATTTTCATTTTTATTCAATGAGGTTAGATTTAAAAAACCCACTTTATTGGTCTATATTTGAATTCTTTAAAACTCATATGTTATGATATATCGTAAATTTTGTTTTTACAATCCATAAAAAAAATCACTGGAAAAAAGGGATTATATTCATCATAGCCATTCACCTCATTTAGCTTAAGAATAATTTTGATGTTTTGAAAATATAAATATAAGAAAATATATAATTTTTAAAAACAAAAATGGATGGATAACTCTAAATTCAATTTATTATCCACCCATCCCATCCCAATTTCCTATTTTATAAATATAAGTGGTCTTAAATATATATAGAGAAATCATGTTCTGATAAATATCCATCCTTTGAAAAGTCAAATCTATACCTTATATTCCAATTGATAGAGGAAGAAATATAGGGAACCATTAATTTATATATATACATATATTTATATGATTTTTTAATAATTAATGATGATGTAACCACTTGGTATTTTTAGAACATTTGAACTATTAAACCCTCATGGAAACACTTGTTCTTGTTTCATTACATATCGATACATTCACTCTCACCTAACAATGAACTATTATATGATTATAATGATGGTAATATCATCACATATCATACTATTATATTTAATTATATGTGTAAAATATCAATAGGATGTTAGCCAAATGTACAAACATTTAATTATTGAGGTAGTAATTTTGACACAGATAAAGTTTTTCCAATATCCATATATGTGAATATGAATAGTGTGAAACAAAAAATTGAAATAATTTCCTCAATGAAATTACTATACATGTATTTATGGTTTATTTTTTAGCTCATTATGAAAAATATATATATTCTAGTGTATATTCCTTGAATATAATAGATTAATTCAATCATTTCATCATCAACAATTGTGTTTTGGAATTTTCATTTATAAGATCCATTTCAATACAATTAAAAGATATATTCTATTATAATGATGCTATTTCTTATTTATTAGGATTATTATCAAGAATTTAAATTTTAAATAATTCAAAACATAGTAAAACTGGTAATATTTTGTGTCTTGTGTAATTTTAATTCATTTTGAAATGATAGAAGAACATAAATAAGATTTATGTATCCTTCGATAATATGATATAAAATGGATTTCAAATAGGGTAGAGAGCTATCAAATGATCTCATTAGTTAAATGTTGAACATTTTATAAAATTTTATATAATGAATAACCTTATTTATATCGATTCAATCAAATAGTTCTTAAGACCTCAACGGATTGTCTTGTAATTTTAATTTTCAATGATTGTTCATAGTTACTCTACACTGTCGACTAAATTATAACATAAAAATATAATATTTATTCATTCAACATTACTAAGTGAGATTCATTTCTCCTAGTTCAGATGGTATGAGAAAAATCTTATAAAAAATAATATCATTCATCAATATTCTATTGATTCATATAATAAATAGGTGTCTCTATAGACACTACTTGATAGATTAAAATTTCTTATATATGGAGATATTTTTCTTAAAAACTTATTTTCTCATAGATAAATATGATTAATTAGATTGAAGTAATAAATTATTTCTCTTCATGGATTCTATTTTTATGACCCATAAATAGAAATCAAATATGATCACCAATAATCTCCATCTATATATTGCGAAGATTAGTTATTATTGTACATATTTGTTTTCTTTTTTCATTATTATGATATGAACTTTATTGAGAAAATATAAGAACAAGAAACTTATTCACATTCTTGAATGAGAATATTATATGGGATAATGTTATATGATGTAAATATCTATGATTTTGATAATTATTTGATCAATCCTAAATCCATATATTTCCATGAACAATGAACATGATAGGGGTTAAAAGAGATAGTCGAGTGTGTCTAAATGATTTTCCAAGATCAAATTTTTTATTTGGAAGGACCCTAATTTTTGAAGTAGATAATTGAAACCCACATCAAGATTTTTTTGAATAATTAGTGAATTTCCAAACTGAATCGAATTCAAGTCATTCCCTTACCTATGCACAAAATAGTTCCCTCCGCATATGAACTCGTGTAGACAATGGTTCATTCACAATTAATTTGTACCATATAATTTTATCATCTTCCAGATTGTTAGATCCATTAATGATTGGGGTGGATGGGGGAGGGGATATTATTATTTAAAAATATGATTTCCACCCAAAAATCTATACCATCATAACTTTTATACATGAACAGAAATCTTTCTGGGTTCTCAGTCATCCAACACTCATTTCATTAATTCTTCAATCAATCCAAATTCGTCAACTCATTAATCATTCCAAATTCATAAATGTTCTTGCCACTCATAATTAATTAGTCCACCTATCATGAAATATTAATCACTATATCATTTCATACACATGGAATACCAATGTTTCATAGAAATCCATAAAACATTCCAATTTATACAGACATTACTATAACATTTTGAGGAGTTATTCACCTTGAGTGGTTACTATTGGTTACTAATGATGTCCATCTCCCATTACCAATATATGGACCCTATTTCTCCAAATATTATCATGATGTTTGGACAGTTTTTAGGAAACAACCTTATTAGGAAAAGAACATTGTAATTTGACCATTAGGGTCCCCAACAATACCTTATTTTCATTCCCATCACACCATAGAAGTTTACCTTCAAGGCCACATATCAAACTAACAATTTCACGATTGATTACAAAGTTTTCTTTGTGTGTTCATTTTACCATCTTACCCAAATCATGACAATATTACAAGAAGGTCTCCAAATGTAACACTATAGTGGTTCAAGACTCACTTATCTTTGGAGTTCATATTAGGTATCAAACATTCTGTCTTGACAGAACTGTAAATCGGTAGAAGAACATGTCACCACATGGCATCATGTATACCTCTACATATTCCAGAGGATACTGACTAGTAACGAGGATATAATTGTGGAATGGTGGGGATATTATACACTCATGATCAAATTAACACAGAATCATATCATTTATAATCAATATATGATATCTAAAGCAGTAGAAAATGAAACAAAACATAGATAAAGGTAAATACAATGAACGAATAATATTTCATGGACAACACCAACACAAACAATAAATGAAATCATGTATATGTGAGGTAAACTAATAAAAAGGAAAATATTCAACTTGTTATATGATACAATAAATGAATAAATTATTGAATTTAAAGTCCCCATGGAGGATTTCCTCGAGCATCCTAAGTATTATGTTACTACCATGTTCCAAATTCCCTTTTATAATGCACAACATAAGTAAAAGATCATGGTCCTACAAACAAGAGAATCTTCTCAGTACCCCCATGCAATGGTGATCCGGGTAGGGTGTGAGATATACTCAGTAAGAGACCAAAAAGTTGTCTCAATCATAGTATAGTTAATGCATATAACATGAGTAGTTTTCATGTGTATCTAGTAAATAAAGAATGAAGAATAAGTGATTATCCTAGTTGGGCTTGGGTCCCTCGAGGACGCTTGAACTGACCATACCAGCTTGGAACTGAGACAAAATGTCTCAATCAATGGTGACATATTTGAATGGGATCTGAAGTACACATGGGTCTTTATAATATATGCATCTAGAAATCAATGAACCCAAACATGCTATTTATCCTCACAGACATGCCCATTAATTTTATTACATAATGTATTTAATTTATCTAAAAGTGTCATCTCTACTATTCATTAATATGGAATCTTATTCCTGTCCATGGTGAACCATTTAAAGAAACCCAAGAATTTCATGATTAGTGTAACAATTTTCCAAATATGAAAGAGTTTGACCATGGTGGTCTGTAAATATAATCCTATGTATGACTCTCGACCAAATTATAACAAGTCCACCCAAGTGTGTATGTGGTATCTATCAAAGTGGGTCTAATTCTCACTTGTGGCATCATGTAACCATCTTACCACTGAACCCCTCAACATGTGCTTTACTATGAATTATAATCACACATCTGGAGGTAAGGAACACCCATGATGATCTCTTACTATATATATATATGATATTTCCCCTATATATGAGGAATCATCAACTCATTATCTCATCCTCAACATTCCATAAAATGGAATCTAAGTATTGATCGAGGTGTAAAAAAAAATCTTCCATTTAAAATTTAAATCATAAATACTCCAAGTTTATAACCATGACTTATAATAATGTAGGTGAAAATTAGGGGGCTATACATATTCGCAAGCCTCTTCACATATCATTCATAATAAGTTAGATGGAAAATCCCATTTCTCATTTCAATTATAAATATATATGGACCATATACTAAATATTCCACTAATCCTAAACAATTAACCAATAAGAATATCAATTTTTTTTAGAATAGTGTTTACCTAAATAAAAAATATTTACTAGAAAAATGACATTTTTTTCAAAAAAAAATCATTTTTGTTTGTTTTATAAATTTAATTTCATCATAAGGAACAAACTGAGCCACTACAATGGTGGTATTTAACAAACAAGAATTAAAATTTAACCTATAAATAAAAAAACATACCTAATTGGGTGGATCATTAAAGGGAAGAAAAAAAATTATAAGGGGAGGCTATATGGACCCATTCTAAGGGGTGATTTGGTTTGAGTTCATAACCACCAACCAGAAAAATTAAAGTCTAAAGTCATTATAAGGTGATATAAGAAAGGTAATTTAAAACAAATTATAACTTAGGATTGACATCGGGTATGTGCAGTGCAGGGCGCACGAAAACATTTTTTCAAAAGTGAAGAAACAAGGGAGAAAAACTATAGACCACCTAAATTATACTATTGAGGACCCAAATGTCCAATATAAAGCATTGATTTGGTATGATTAAATATAAATAGAAGAATCAAACAAAAATCATTAATATAGGGTAATTTATCTCACACCATGATAAATTTCTCAAGAGAGAGAGAGATAAAAAATTAAAATTTCTGAGAGAAACATTGAGCTTACCAAAAGGAACCAATAGGGACTGAAAATACAAGATTACAACAATGAAAATATGAGATCCTTCCATACATAGGTTAGGTGTTGGAGGAACCACATGAATAAGGGAGGAGGAGACACATACTGGAGTAAAATATGATGTATAGGAGGATTAAAACAATTATTCAATTGGGGGAAAAGGTCCTTTACACGTTTTTACTGGGTATCATGTTTTGGATGAATGGTTTGACCAAATGGTGTGCCAATCATGAAATGAGTAGTGCAAACACACTACCTAATTGGAAAAAAGTGTGTGAGCTTGGAGCACGGTTTGGGATACAATAAACTTCCCTTGAAGAGCATTTCTCCTCACCTATAGGTGTAACATAGTTTCCAATGGGGACTCACAATTTAATACAAACCGTTTACCCATACCAATTCACCCAAAGTTGTGTTTTTAGGGTTTTTCACCCCCCAAAACTGAAAAACTACATGAGGAACCTCTTAAAATTCCATGAACAACAAATAAAAACATATTAAATTATTCTAACACTTGGAATTCCATTTTAATGATTTTTTTACAAAAAAATCCATCCACTAAATGATAAAATTCACATTCTACTTGAATTTCATCCCATCCAAAAACAGGGGACACTAAATTATCTTTACCTTAAAACATCATTTCATCAAGAATAACTATGGAAACATAGATAATATCATGTGTCCTACTATAGTCATTAATTATCATTCAAATGGACATTTTTTTCTTCCAAACAACCATTAAACATACGAGCATCACCTTGACGCCCAACACATATACCATATAACTCAACACAAGGCTTTTTTGTTTGAATTAAAACAACGAGATGGAACATTATCAATCCTATATTACCAAAGACATGATCACATAATTATCTCTATTACCATCAGGCTCTTTCATTTTCATTCTTCAAACAATTCCATGATAATCCACAAAAACAACTATCGATTAAGCATTCTCCATGTCCTCCAATGATTCACATGGAATGAATCAAAACATAAATGATCAGTTGACATCCAATTGAGCTCAAAGTCCTTTAAAAGAAGAATTTTCATAAATAGTACATGAAGACACTTTCTGAACATTCCTCTACCCAAAAATAGGCCATTTAACATTTCTTCCTTGACCACATATGACATGATAGAGAGAGAAAGTCAACATTTCTTAGCATCCCCTGTCGAATACCCTTAAAATTCCTGTCATTGAAGATCAGTTCTTTATAAAATAATATAAAAGTACCTTTAGAAGAATGAACCTCATGGTTTCACTGAGCATGCTCACTGATACATGTAACCATCTTCTGTCGATGTCTCTATCTGAAACCCCCATTTAATTTGTTGTACCATAGCACACACATGGGTGCATGAACAATAAATTACTATAGGATATCCAACCATTATAAAAACCCCTCCAATTACTTATCATAGTATGATATAGCCTCAGAATCACCAAAGAGAGGCCAAATTTATCATTCAAGGAAAACCTCATTTGGAACGTACAAGGGAGACATCAGTAAAATATTAATGCAAACATACTAGGAACACTGACCAAGCTCAAAGTGGCATCCAACTTGAGATTATTCAATAGGGAACAACTATTATACCTAGTTCAACCCATAGTGATCCTACATCATAAAATCAGGTATCACACATGATTTACCATGAATTTTAATACAACCTTAAATTATGAGTATGAATCTAATGGATTTATTCACCATGTCCCAAGGCATTTAAAATTAGTGCGATATATAACTGATTTTCTATTAGTGTACCTGAACGATACCAAGATTGGGAAAATCACTGTCATTAAGAGAAGGTACCCCATGAGGATAAGTAGATTTACTCAAAAGAACAGAGACACTTCTTCCAATAACAAGATAAAGTGATCATTATAGTTTTTAATCAACCATACCAAACCACAAAATCATTGGTTAGTCAAACCTCTCAGGTTGACTTTGTTGGGAACACTCGGATTCACCTATTGATGCATTACCATTCACCAATCACTATAATGATACCACGTGAAGCATTTCATGATTTATTGAGCACAACCACTAAAGTCCATAAATGACTAAAGGTGTCTTAAAATGGTTTATAGACAACCAACCATGATATCATCATTCTTCCTTTCAAGAACATACATAAGAAAGACTAATAGTGAAAGGTCAATTTTAAGAGAGAATAGTCATTTCCAAATGGTCATTGGTTTTCCCTTCTACCTAGAAGTACGTGCTTAAATAGTACTATCACAATGCTACATGCCCTAGGATTTCCCCCATTGTCATATTTTCTAAGGGCCTAACCCACAGAACACACTCCGTTGACACTTACTTTTGGTCTAAGAGACGGGGGGGGACATTCCCTTTCCAATGAGATTTTTAATTCTCCATCCCCAAAAATCAAACCCATGACCAAATGATTAAAATCCAACTAGGATGTGTTACAATTACAAATACAGAAAAATGGTTCTCAGAAAGAATTAATAAGACAATGATTACCATGTGTATCCACACATACTACCCTAAGATCATAGAAATATAATTCCCAATCTCTGACATGATCTATAGATGAAAAGGCCATATGAAATCAAGTGTCTGATGGTCTTAAACATATATAACCCAAGTCAAACTACTCCATATTTATATTAATCATACAAATGACATATCAAGTCTTTCATCCCTAGAGGGGAGGAAAAGGGTCACACAACCTACTAAGAGGTTGACCACACCCTAGGAATGTGTATCCTACTAAAATTGAGCATTACATGAAGCACACATCTATAATAAGGGGTCAACATATCGAATGACTACCCATCCATGAAATGGGGTAATATTGAAAATCACAGAATCCTATGGGAAAAAATGACACCTAAACAACACCATACACCAAAAACTACTCACAAGATAACAGAAAGACCTATAATGTTTTGAGGGTGAAACATATGATGTGTTGTCCCCTTACAAGATCATACAGAATTGACCATACATGGGGGTCACTCTAATTTTATTTTACTAGTATTAAGGTGCCCTCTTTTAGTTTTGACCAATTGGAGATAACGCCTATGAAAATTTTCCACACTCTAATTTTGGGGTATCTCAAAGAAAATAGAACTACCATTACACTGTTGTTAATGATAGTAACATTTCCAATGGTTTCATTGAGATGGTTCATTTATTAACACATGAAATCAAAACTGTTTAGTGGTTTCATGTTTAAAAAATATATAATACATGTCATAAGAAAAAATGGGTGTGTTACATTAAAATTCATTTTCAAACATCTAAAATTTATTTGTTATCCCATCATAATTATGATATTTTGTTTACATAATCACCCATTTTAAATATCACTCATTAATTTATTATATTTCAAAATTTTAATTGATAGAGAAAATTTTAATTTCATTCTATAGAGGAAAACACCAATTTGGTTTCAATTTTCAATGTAATTAATAAATTCCTCATATATAATTATAGTTCAAAAAATGATAGTGGATCATTGGTTAACTAAATATTTCTGGTAAACAAGGATAACACTGTAAATTTAAATTCAAAACCATATATGTGGCTATGATAACATTAAATAACTACTACACATGTTAAAAGTATACTCCCATTGGGTTTAATAACAAGAATAGAAATGAAATTGAGACCTGATAGGGTCCCAATAAGTAATTTTTGGTTTAAATAAAAGAAACAAAGATATTTTAAATCATTGGGATTTTTAAAACACCCTTTATTGTTTAATTTAATAAGAAACATGACCCAACTAACCTTCTTGGGTCCATTTATGCATTCAAAAATATAGCCACATGGGTTATAATGCCCATATAATAAAATTTCATGCCCATATAAAGGAACTATTTCATTGAATTTTAATTTATATAATGTTTATATTTCTTAAATAGTTTCTATATATATATTTATCCAAATAAATGGTTCATTTATATGGGTTTACAACTTCTCAATTAATAATGATCTCATACAGTTTACAAATCAATAGGAGGCTCCCACATAACCACTCCCAATTTATATAAGATTAAATGGGAATTAAATAGACATAACATTTATGTAATAAAATTTATGTATATAATGTAAATTTACAAAGATAAAATTACATGGGTAACCCTATTCTAATTCATATAGCTCCCATATATTTTACAAATTTTAAATTGCCTCACATTTATCCAGAGCCATAATGTTTTATCCAATTGAACCAATGAATCATGGATCATCATGTATTAATATATTAGTGATGTTTTCATCCTCAATAAAAAATGAAACATTTTAAAATTTATAAGTAGAAATTCTAAACATTGAAATTATATATGGTTTAACGTGGTATGTAAATTGGGAACCCTGACATAACATTGAAGAAAATAAAACTAATTTAAAAAGATAAAATGTTATAAATAAGAATGGAATGAAATACCTATGAATGTAAATGATAATTTTTAAATAAAAACACATAAAATGATAGATATTGTTCTTGAAAATAATATACAAGGCACATAATCAATTTCAAATAGCATAACACTACAACCTACATGGCACGAAATGTGAATTTTTATGTGCTTATCTGGATGCATGTAATGAAAAATCCTTATCGAACATGGAAAATGGTATATAATATAAATATAATAAATCTTTAAGAATTGTTAAGTAATAAACTCACTCCAAATGTAATCATAATATACTATAATTACGGGCAAAAAAACAACAATCCCATCCCTGACCACTTGGACATTTACCTATATGTGAGTTCACTGCTCCTATGAATGAATATTTACCAAGTTTCGAAAAATTTATAATATCTTATCTACCTGTAAAACAAATTAAAACAATATATTAGGAATATTTGATACCAATTTTTTTATCTCTTCCCTACTAACCACAAAACTGTTAGTCGAAACAGTCACTATAAGGCCTTGTCCTCACTTCCCTGCACTATAGAGGATTTAGACTTGTAGCAATGTTCTAATGGTGTTATGGTGGGGTGAATATACTATAACGATAAGAGTCTCATATCGGTATATCAGGTGTAAATAAATAAATAATAGTGGAATAAGTAGTAAATTAATGAAAAATAATAAGAAGATATATACAATGACTGAATAAAACTGAATGGAAAGTACCGATATATATAATAAATGCATTCATGTCGTTGTGATTCTACTTAATAATGTATGAAACATACAGATGGTGATATGATACAATACATGCACAAAGTAAAGAATAAAAAGGCTTAGTGGGTGATCTCCTTGAGAATCCTTAGTACTGGCTCAGTCCTGTACTCCTAATTCCTGGTGTAAAATTCGAAGTATAAGAAAAAGATCATGTTCTTGTGATAAAGTGGACCTAATCAGGCACCCCAATGAAATGCGGACCTATGAAAAGTGTGAGATATTTTCAATAGTTCGAAATAAATAGTGTATCATGTGTAGTCTAATTAATGAATATAAAATGAGATGTGTGCATGTATTTTAAGTACATAAACCATGAAGAATAAATGAATAACCATGTTAGGCCTTTATCCCTCTATGACACCTGGCCCAATCATACCTGCTTCATCTTATGTCAAAAATATCATAATTGAAGGTGACCTTTGGGAATGGGATATATAGTAAAAAATGATTCATCATAATTTAAGTAACTAGAAAGAACCAAACCTGGACATGTCACCTGAACTGATCAACAAACCCATTCATTTATTTACTCAACACCATGAATTTAATTAAAATAAGCATCTCTATGAATCATTTATATGTAATCCTATGCCCATACAAGGTGGATTATATAAAGGGACCTGAGTATTGCATTGGGAGAATAATAGTTTTCTAATGTCAATGGAGTCATTGAATGTAGATCAATATATGGAGTCCCAAGTATCACTCCTAGTGCATGTAAAACTTGTTCGATCGGATTTTTTATATGGTATGTCACAAAGGGTGTCCAAGTCTCAATCGTAGATGGTGTAATAATCATTCTATTTATCCCACTTATGGTTTCCTTCATGGTACACAAAATCACTTATATGGAGGTATAAAACATGCATACTGAGCTCATCCATTATATTTCATGTAACTAGACTAGCATATAAGGCCTCATCTATTCATGATCTAGTCCACAACATCTCATAAAAAATAATCTGATAAACTCTTAAGGCTTAAACAAAAAATTATTCCTTTTAAAAATTATATCTCAAAAGGGGAAATGTATATAACCATGCCTTACTAGAAATATGGTAAAATGTAGGAGAATACATATATAAGTACTTTTCCTCATAATTCATGCATACTAATCGAGAGGTAAAATCACATTATTCATTTAAATTATAGACCATTAAGGTTCATATAATAATCATGTCTCTAATAGAAAACAATGAACGAATAAGCATACAATTATTTGTTAAGAAGAAAAAACACCTCAATAGAGGGGGTTTATTAGAATACATGAAATTGTTTTCAAAAAATCATTTTTTAGATCTAACAATCCAATTTTACCATGATACACAAAAGACCCACTATGATGGTGGTCTTTAATAAGCCGAAATTAAATTTTTTTGTGAAAATTAAAATCACAAAAAAATGGTAGTGTAAAACATCAGAATGAAAATTTTATAAGGGTGGCTATACTGACCAACCATAAGGGGGTGTTTTGGTTTTAGGTCATAACCTCCAACCATATAAATAGGATTCTAAAGGATTCATAAAGATTTCTATGAAACTTAATTAAAGTAATTTATAATTTAAGAGGGACACTGGGTATGTCTTGTGCGTGACACAAGAGAACCATTTATAAAAATGAAGAAAATTAGGGATGAAAATATTGACCACTTAACATATACCAAGGATAAAACTTATGTATGATATTAATATTTTATTTAGTCATGTTCGAGTGAAATTGATATATTGGATGACCACCCTGAAAATAGAGAGAATTAAATCGTTCCATGATAACTTCATCGATAGAGATTTAGAAAGGAAAATGTTCGAGAGAAATATAGATCATACTAAGAGTAACACATATGGACTAATGAAACTCGATTCTAACAATGGATATATGTGAAAATTAGATGCCTAGAATAGGCATTGGAGGATCCTCACACATGATGGGGGAGGATACAACAATTGGAGGAAAAGAGGAGGAAAAAATGTATTAAAACATATAAACCATTATGGGAAAAAGTTAACTCCACCCTTTTTCGGGTTTTTATCATTTAGACACACAATTTCACCAAACCATCACCAAACCATGTTGTTTGGACCTATCCCCCAGGACCCATTCCCTGACATTCCCAAGCCCGCATTCTTTAGGCCAGGGGTTGGTGACCAGCACCAGAAGGTGTATCCCTTAAATGGGATGACATTTCCTTTTAACCTGTAAAAACACATAGCCCAAGAACACAACCGGATTCAACCACGTAGTAAAACTGAAGTAGTAATAGTGTGTACGAAAAGTAAAGGGGGATAGAATACAAGACCAACTGAAAGATACAACTACAACAGAAAATAGTAAACAGCTACTAGAATAGTCCACCAAGGCTCCTACCTTAAGGGTAGGTATAACTCATCTCCACAGCTCTCCACATAAATCGTCACTACCATCCACTGTCAGGTCTAAGATCTCCAAGTCTCAGTCAAAGCTACGCGTCATCTGCACAAGACACAACATGGTGCAGGCAAAACCAGTGCATGGGTGATTATAACAATATCTATTAGGGACCCCAAGACCCCCGAAGGTCACTCATAATTCAACAGAGGAATAACACAAGCATGATCTCATTCACAAAGGAAAAGGTAATAGAATCATCTCAAACCAGTTATACCTGTCCCATCCACAATGCAATATAAGACCCATACCTCAAGCCATTTCTAGTATTTACAAAGAATGCTCAAAGGGTTACTCAAGGATCCAGAGTACACGCTCCATGTACTGGCCATCCTTGATGGAACCAATCTAAGAGATGTACTCCATCAGGTACAACTCATCCATTCATAATGGAATGTTTGAAAGGACATGATCCATTGAGAACATTATTTTAGAACATCCTCTAGTGCCCGACACTAGAGGCATCATTGTCACAGTCTTGCATCTAAGGCAAGACAAAGGGAATCCAAGTAAAGAGGTCCAAAACTCGACATTGTGGCATGCAGTTGAGGGAGCTCCAACCCCCTGAATGACCGGCTCCCCTTTGCTACTCAGAGATGGGGAGTACTACTCCATATGCAAGGAACCGCACACTACCTGGTAGTGGAGTAAAACTATGGTAGATTTTTTTACTGTGGGGGACCCGTGCCCTAGTGTGTCCGGGGAGTACCGACCCCCAGCTAGAGGATCAACACCCTGGCATGATAGGGGAGTAACAAATCTAATTGTGAGGACCCACACCACACTCGATAGGGGAGTACAACTTTGGTAGTTTGTTCGTTGTGGGGGACTTGCGCCCTAGGACATCAGTGGAGTACCAACCCCAGGCAAGAGGACCCACACCCTGGTATGGTAGGGGAGTACCGACTATATATGTGAGCACCCGCACCCTACCTGGTATGGGAGTTAAACTATGTTAGTTTTTTCATTGTGGGGAACTGAACCCTTATATGTTGGAGGGAGTGCTGACGCCAAGCTAGAGGACCTGCACCCTTTCGCAATAGGGGAGTACCAACTATACTGTAGCACTACATAAGGTGGACACAAACCCAGGTTTTATAGGGGATTACCTACACCAAACATAGAGGACCTGCACCCTACCCGATAGGGGAGTACCTGACTCTATGTGAGTTATGTATTGAGGACCTGTGCCTTTTTGAAATAGGTGAGTACCAACTCCGAAAATAGAAAAACCAATCCAAGGGAAACAAACCCGCACTCATGATGCATAGAGTACCGTCTCTACTTTATTGGTGGACTAAATAATACCCACGCCTTGAGTCATCTAGGATGTAGCTATCCTAACCCTAACCACATGAAAAACTGAGGTTCTGCTCCTCCGTTTATCATCCATGAATCATCTTCTAATAATTTTCACAAAGAAGTAACCCAATGACACATTTTTTCCCCATGTTTTTAACGCTACAGAGGACATGTCAATCTGATACCCGATCTATTAGCTATAGGAATTTTAGTGTCGAGGTCTTGGTTAGATTTGAGTATGATCCAACCCAGCCAAACTCCAACTTAATCTGAAAGTCATGTTGAGAATATAAAATTGACCGTCTCGCTCTAAGGATCACTTCATGGATCCCACTAGAAAATATGATTGGTCAAACATATATCAGGTTCGTAAGATATGACTTTTTTGGCGTATCTGGGCCCGGGAGGGGTCCATGTATGGTCCGACCAGGTCGGTCTGACCCAGCCTGAGCCCGACCTAGGACTACCCAACCGCCCAGACATGGCCAGCCTGACCCGGTCTGTCATGGTTGTGCTGGGCCATTATAGGCATGGCCTGTAAGCTGGCGCAACCCACATGGGGATACGCGGTCCGATGCTCCTGAATGCCGCAAAGGAGTTGTTCTACTCTTTTAATGTGGTGCACAATGGGGCACCGCCTACCCCTTTGTAGCATGACACGGTCGTCCGCCTGTCTTACTATTATTGGCTCGAGCGACACTGCTTTTCCATTGCGGACAACAGTTGCTGACCACTAACCTCATCTGCTGACGCTAATTTCTGGCACCCCCATGATGGTGCCACACCAGTTCTTCTTCCATAGATGACCAGTTGAGCTTTGGTGGTCCGTTCTTCCTTCAAGATGTAGCTACGGTCCTCTTAGTAAGCTGCCTTCATTGTGTTCCTCTCGGTTTCAAGGATACATTATGTTGGAACAACCAACCTTTGAAGAACACAATGAAAAACAGTTAGAGGAGTGTCCGGGACTTTTTAATTTTGACAGAACCCTCCTCATTATCATTATAATAAGTTGGCGTAATTTATAAGTCACATTAAAATAATGATAAACCCCATTCAAATCACCCTCAATGAAAACCCACAAATTCAAGAATGAGGAGAAGCAACATGGGATTTTTTGAGTTTTAAAGGACAACCCCTCCCTCAAGATTCTTTGGAGACGTAGCGGTGGTGGAAGAAGATTATGCGTTTTATGAATCCTCTGGTGTTCGTTGGTCCCGGTTAATTGTCGCCTGAGATTCCATATCTATCTGTGGAATGTGTTGTGTCACTTCGATAGAGGTTCCCCACTTGATGAAGTTGTGCGAAAAACTCTACCTCGAGAACCATTTAAATAGAGGTGAGAAAGGGTGAGTAACACACCGAACAATTAATGAGGTTCATTAATTGATGTAATTAATGTGCCACATTAATTTCATGTGGTGTTGTTATGCAACCAATGTGTAACTAAGAATTTAATATCCCATATTAAATGTCTGACTACCTCAGATTTCCCCACCACCACCACTCAAGAGGTGGTAAGATAAAATAAAATTTCTATTTTTTTATTTTATTAATTCTTAAAAGTTTCAAAAAATTACTTTTTCACCTGACCTACTGTGGTAAATGTGGATCCTCCATTAAACCACATCTAGCTCTACAAGTTCAACAGTGCCTTAAATTTTCAATTTTGAGAACCGGTTGAAAAGAAAGAAATTGTCACCCAAATTTTTACTGAAAGTACCTTAAGAAAAGTAAAAACATTATTAACAGTCACCCTCAACCCGCGTCAGTTGAGGTTGGCCTCTGCCTAAGGGAAACACTTTTTTATGAGCTCAATGGAACTCTCAGATTTCAATCATAGTTACCGTTTAAGAGTTATATAATCTAACAATAATATTATTGTTACTTAATTATTTTATTTGTGGCAAAAAACTAATTTCCAATGTTGGCCCACACCGGCCAATGTTATGATCTGCCTAAAAAAGCATATCATCACGAATTTAGTAGTGGTCTCTTATTGTTAATCTGAGTCATCGTTCGTGAGTTATAACCATTTGAAAAACAAAATAATTTTATTTAATTATTTTATTTATGGTTATTCCATTTTTTGGTTTTCTCACTGGAGGATTGCACTGAATAAACATAAGTCACGCCTATGGTAAACCCACCTTCCTGATGCAACGGTACCCTCAGATTTCTGATCCTGTTAATCATTTAAGAGTTATTCCACTTTTCAGGAAAACCACTCACTCATGCTATTTTAAAGCTGACATTTTATGATGGATTATTCTAAGCACTCCGGGCCTCGGAGTTGTGCACCATTAGATTTCACGGTCTCGTAACAATTCCATATAATAAAAAAATTGTATTGAAATTTCAGGACATTAAACATGTTGTCAATAGTGCATGCACTGCCTAAATAGAACCAACGATGCATGATAGGTGAATAGTTTGGGGAGTCATGCAATCTTGGTGTGGATCATATCTGGTCAATTAAAAATGTCAAACAATTTTCACTTAGGTAATGCATGATTTCATAAAAAACCTAGAGCCCTTAAACATCCACCCAAACTTGAATTTTTGGGTCCCATCACCCCAAAATCTTGATGAACCATCCCAAGACCATCTCAGGTGTCCAATAACTATAAAAAACTACACATTAATGTTTTTTAAAAATCAACATAAACTTATGATGTTCGGTTTACAAAATAGGTTGTCCACTAAATTACTAAATTTAAATTCTCCAGGAATTTTATCAGGTCAAAAAACATGGGACGATATGTGGTAGGCTCTAAAAAAATAAAATTGGATCTTTTTTACATGGGTTG
Organism: Viscum album; assembly: GCA_963277665.1. Lineage (NCBI taxonomy): Eukaryota > Viridiplantae > Streptophyta > Magnoliopsida > Santalales > Viscaceae > Viscum > Viscum album. The sequence goes on along the minus strand of OY728157.1, from coordinate 1,711,182,361 downwards.
TAACAATTGGATTTTTTTTCTACCTTTTATGGGGGTGTTAAAATATCTACCCAATTAAAGTGTAACACCCAAAGTTTGTACCCCACACCTAAAATCCCAGAAAAAATATTAACATTAGTATTGTTATTTCCTTAGATACCATTAGTACTTACCCAACATCCTATATCCATATGATTGATCATCTAATCGCATGGACCTACTTTAATACATTGGATGCCTTCCCAGAACACCACATACCAATTTTCTTTAGGGTCGCATATCAGACAAATGACTATCCACTATAGCGAAAACATGTTCTCTCTATGTGATATTTTATCACTCTCAAACTCCCAAAGAACCTTATTAGTAGTTCCTATATCTTGAAATTATTCTAGTCTAATCCTTATTTAATTTTTGAGTATTAATAAGGTAGGATACCGAAAATATAAGTGCACCATGATGACATGGATAGTAAAATTTATCCATTTATGAATCTGTCTTTTTGGGTGATTTAACTAAATTATGAACTATGATAGATTTAATTTCCGATACATGTTTTTATTTTATTACACCCACACTAGAATCATGAAAGCAATTATAAAACCTAAAATTTTTATGAATTAATATTTTTGACAAATTACAATTCTTTAATGGCATGCATTGCAAGATACACCTAATTAAGGTTGTGTTGCATGTAAAAATATATTTAGGTTAAAATAAACACAACAATATGTTTATCCTTTATTATACAAAATACATTGATTTGTTTGAATTACACAGAACACCAAGTTTAAAATAATTATGTCACACTATTAAAATTTTCTTATTTTTAATGATAGTTATCACAAAGAAGCCTGAATGGAGGGTAAAAATATGATTAACTGTATTATGAAAATATGGTTTGTACATGTTTATATAATAAATATATTTTGGACCAATTAACAAAAATTGATAATTAAACCCTTTTGAAAGTTAGAGGAAATAGTTTTCTAAAAAATTATTTTTATAAGAACAATTGTGTTTTATATTAATAAAAAATCCAAATCACATTTGGTTAATTATATTAATAAATTATATAAATTAATTTTAGGTGCCAGTATTCCTCATGCCCATGAACACCATTATCATTTTTCTATGACTGAAAAGGTAAAATGAAAATGAAATATTGTATTTAAATTGTTATAAATGTATATTAAATTTCATAAATATTCAATTTTTATAAAATATATTTATTATCATTACCCTTATTACCTTCTATGTAACACGTTCATAGAGAACTAATCACATCACTTCCTGAGGTGGTAGTCTTTCGTATACATGAGTGACTTTGTCACTTCTCCTATGGTGTGGAAGATAAAAATGTATATATGATATAATGACTCAAAATGTATAATTATGTTATAAATATCATATCTAATCATTATGTCCATTATCACACCCAACCATGATATGTTGTAATAGAAAAACGAATGACATCATCTCGTGAGGAGGTATACCACCATACACACAGATGACGATTTCAAAGACTATTGGATGGAATTTTGTGGGTATTTTGGTTGTTATAATAAAATAAAAACATCTATGTAGATTTATGATACTGATGTTATTATATCATCCGTTATACATAAGAATTTACGGGGGTAGATATGGACATAAAACAATGATGCATATTGATGAACGTTAACACTTCCTTGGGTAACTCCTTTTGGTTCTTTGAAAATACCATTATTTATGGATTTCTTAAAAATTTAAGGCTTCTAGGATGAAAGTAGGTATATTGATATGTGATTTTGGTAGATTATGGTCTATTTAAAAGGAATGAGTGGTTTGAAGAAGTTATGGGAGTGAATTCCCTTTTATAATGTGGGAGGAGTGACATTCTTTTAAATACAAAATTGTATTCACTACTGGAATGTCTCCCTTACCTTATATGGATACAATATATACCCATAATTGTTTTTAGGGTTTATTTGGTTCATAAATACCTTATCATTTAATTATTTAGTGATTAAGTACACTAAATTTTACCCTTTTAGTTTTCCATCGAAAATTTTATCTTTTTATATAACTTGTTAATTAATCAATTAATATTAAAAATAAAATGAATTTTATTTGATAATATATATCTACTGATTCTAATGGTGATATCGAATTTATTAACTGTGCTAACTATGTTTTTTGATATTCAGGTTTCAATATATTCATTATAAAAGAAAAACGGCCCATTAATGGAATGTAGTTGATATATACAGAAACATATAAATATCTAAGGAAGGTTATTTTATTACTTTTTTATTTATATAACAGATTATATAGGTCACATTCATGGAATATAATTCTAAATAACTCAAAAAAGGGATAAAATATGGATAATGGAAAAAATAAGGCCTAAAAAGGGTTTTGTACATGTCGGATGTCATTTTTAACAATATATATTATCTTAAACCCCTGATAAACGAGTTATTACATTAATCAAGATAACTAATTTTAAAATTTTTTACAAAACATTATGGTAAAAAACTAAGTTGAACATATTAGTTAATATATGTTATTTTGATTCGAAATATAATTTTTTTAGAAATTAAACTCATTGAAGTGGAATAATTTAATTTAATATTAATCCAATAGATATGATGAAAAATATAGTTTTTAATGTGAAAATGTTAAGAAGTTTACATTGTTTTTAAATGGAAATTAAATTTAGAAATAATACAATAAAATAAATTGTATTAATTGATATAAAAATGATTTAATAGTAAATTAAAACAAAGTCAATAATAAAATGTAAAATTATAAATTATTTAAAGATAAATGCCTTTTTTAATTATAATTTAGTATTTTTCACTATTCCTAAAAAATAATCATTTTTTATAAAATTCCCAAAAAATTTCCCTAAGATATTATTGGTAATTTGATTTAAAAAATGATGTTTATTTTTCAGAATAAATTTTCCAAATGTGGTGAAAATTAATTTTTAATTATGTTCTCAAAGTAAGAGTCAATTTTCTTGAAAAAAACTATTTTTCATACAACACTTAATTTTCTTTCAAATTATTCATATTTTTTTAAAATAAACAAATACAGAAATAAACTGTCTAAACTATATTGTTTTATAATTTATATTACACTATTTATACAATCCATTATTACTTCTTGGTTATAATGGTAATATAAATCAAGTGTCGTTTATGTTTTGTGTTTGTTGTCGAATAAGCCATCAAACATAAAAATATCATAGTTATGAGTAACACATGATAAAATAACTGCTGTTTGTAACACAAAATAAAATAATTTTTCCATTTCCTTCATGCTATTTAATATAATTTTATTTAATAAAAAATTTGTGGTGTAACATCCACCCATCCCTTTAATAAATTTCATGCACATAATTTGAACTTCATCTTGGTGATTGAAGGTTATAAATTTGAAAATACTTTTTTATTGTGAAAAAAATAAAAAAAAGGTTTAATAAAACATACCCTTTAAAATAGGGAATTTTATTTAGAAAATTTATATGGAATAAAATATAATTATGATTCAAAATAGGAGAACAAGGGTGGAAATTTTGGAAAAGTGTAAATAATTACAAAGAGTGATTGAGGGAAATGTTTACAGAAATGTGAATTATCAATGGAGTGTTAAGTTTCCTAAAAGAATAAATATTTGATGATATAAAATACCATTGATTCATTATAATTTAGGGTACTAAGATAATAATATTATTTCAAGATCATTTTCCATGAGTTGGGGTATTCATTCACTAGAAAGACAGAAAATGTGGAGACATATACTTACTTGTCATGTATAATTTCATCCTTTAGCCACTTTCAACATAATACTATATTTCGCATCAAAATATGAGTTTTAATGATTAACTTTTAGGAATTAATCCCTAAAATAAACTTTAATAGTGACAGAACCATAAAATGGATATTCATGTTATTCCACCTTTCCTTATATATTGACCAAAACCATTATTGTTAGCACATGGTTAGGTGATTCAAAAAAATGGATAACCTATTACATGTTACATTAATCTTAAAAATTTAATGATAAATCAATAAATTTTAAACTAAATCATTCGATAAACATATTTCCTTAATTTTATTCAACTCTTTCATGAAAAATATTAAAATCGCAAGATTAAAAGGATTTGATGGAATATTCATCCAAGTGAAATCAATAGTCATTACTGAAATAAAATATGAAAACTATCTGAAGTAAAAAAATATATATTTATCTAAATAAATGCAACACTAAACATGATATCACATTGTATAGTGGTAGGCACAAAACCCTTGTCATGTTTTACTCAATGGTTTAATCCATACCGCCTTTTCTGATATGATGGGTTGTCACACAGCATACGACTTGATCTTTTTTAAAACATGAACACATAATTCCTCCCTAAATAACACTACATGTTGACCCGAGGGGTTAAAAATACCTTATACTAATAAAACTTCTATAAAATGGAATTATTATGATCAAAATTACTACTACATGAAACCCTCAAATGTGGTGCATAATTCTTTAAACTTGTAATCAACATTAAACTTATAAACCTAGGATGGTATCTGTTACCCTAAAGATAAATTTAATAAAAAACTCATATTCTCAAATTTTATCTAAAAATTTCCTTTGATACCCAAGTTAGCTTCGTAGATCCTACACTCCTAGATCTGGTGTTGAAATCATAAAATTTACATTTACGGCTTTGAGACTGATAATTGTTACACATTATTTTTTTATCCAAATCCATCTACATCAAAAAGAAAAATTAGATGAATTATATTCTCAATGAAATTTTATGTTTAGATCATTTGAAAATTATGCCAAATCATAAAGAAAAAATACCCATGGAACCAATATATTATTTCCTCTAATTAATCCATCCTTTCATATTTAACATCAAGTCATCATCCCCATCCTTATGAAATATCTTATATATATAATTCATTTAATGTGATTATTTATAACATGAGGAAAATGAATCTTAAAAAGGGTTAGATAAAATGATTATTACGTAAAATATAATAATTAACAAATAATCTTAATAAGTGAATATAAAATTGGAATATGTGTGTGATGAAATAATCAAAGTGCATTTGTATACCATAAGAATATTCATACCCATCAATACCAAGATCTTCAAGCATGAAAACATTGAAGAAGGATTTAATAAAGGATTTATTCATAATAATCAATAATCATGAGCCATGTGATATCAAACATGATCAATTGAAACATAATAAACACATATCATGTAATGATTAAACATATGGGTATCATAGAACACCATACCATATAACCATTATAGAACCCTAAAAAATTAGAATAATAATATGAATGACATTAAATATATTTTATTTTATAACATAATTATTAATTAATTAATTAGAGATCTATAAATTGGATCACCCTTCATATAATCTATACATAGATCACCCTTGATCTATAATGGGATCAACAATTCGTTTAAGCTATAATTGTCTCACTAGATACAATTTGTGTCATTCCATCAAATAAGATATCCAAGAAACACAATATAAATTAACTAAATAGGGAATTAATATAATCATAAAACTCTTAGAAATATTATTCATTCTTTATATAACTATGTTAACCCATTTAAATGAAAAAATATCCATAATAATATTCCTAAAACCCGATTAACCCATGGAGGAGAAAAAAGTTTCATAAGAAAATAATTGAAACATGATTAACATATGGAAAAAAATGGTTTCAAAAAAATATATTTGAAATGATATTTACCCATGGATGATAAATAATATTCATAGTAATGTATTTGAAATAATATTAAACTAAGAAAAATAAATGTGTTTCATAAAAATCTGTTTAAAATATGATCCACTAGTGGAAAAGAAACGAGTAATATGGGAATACCTTTAAAAAATCATCATCAATCTAGAGAATGAATTAGGATGGTATAAATACAATATATATATAGTGGACTATAAGTAAAAAATAGGTTTGTTTATTTAGATGACTATAAATACAATTTAAAATATTACTATCAATATATTGATGGAAATTTTTTTTTCTTTTAAAATGAAATTTTAAAACATAAATTTTTTTAAAACCCATTTCATTGATAATTACATTTAATGATTCTATATATATGTTTCTAAAACAATTAAAAAAATTTATTTAGAAAAAAATATTCTAATCTTGGAAAAAAAATATTAATTTTTTGGATTTTTTTGAAAACATGGTTTTAGATGAAAAGAGTTTTCGACCAAAAAGGGAAATAATGTAATATTCCCTTAAAACATTTCAATAACATTTTTTGTACCAAAAAGTGGAATATTGGTACTATTAATTTTAAATATCATTAATAACTAGAGGATAAAACAATTCATGAGTTTTATGGGAGATATATCTTAATATCCCATCATTGGAACTATATTTATAAGAAATATGGGTAGAAGATGAGATTATAATAGAAGATTGTTAATATTATTGTATCCTCAAATAATAATAAACATGAAAGAATAAAATTTGATGAAACATATATATTATTTTATGTAATAATATTCATAGTAAAACAGGTCATAGGTAAATTATATACACCTCATTAAATAAGCCAGGTGTATTCTATAACATACGTCTCAAAGAATGAAAATTAAGGCAGAAAACATTTAATACATCAATAACTTTGAAACCACAAACCACATGAAAAATAGATCCAAAATTTTATTTTTAAATCCCCTAAAATTTTTTATAATAATAATTAAAATACATTCGTAGAATTTATATACATAACACACTAAAAATAAATTGTGAATATGGTATATATCCCTTAGAAATAAAACTATGTCGAGAAAACCAAAACCATGAGTAAAAAATATCATGTGTGTATTTATAATTTTTAATAATAAAATAATTTTAATAATTTAATTTCATTGAAACATTAATCTATTTTATTAATAATTATTTTTCACTTATAAACATGTTATATATAATTACATTGTTGATTAAGTTTATGTCGAAAGTTTTGTCCATATTTAGCTTGTGTACCGAAAAATACTTATGTGTGTTGAGTATGGTCTTAGAGGTCATCATTTAAACATAGAAATAATAGTAATAATTAAATAACTACCGCATTTATAAATAAATTATACATTTTACACATTTCATTATATATGTTCATGAAAAATGAACTAACGTTATGCTCATTATGACGGTGGGCCATTCATAAAAAAGAGTAATGATTAAATTTTTTCAATGTTAATTAATGAAAAAAGGTAAATAACATTTATATTTAATGATATTATAATATATTAAGTACTATATTACTTAATTAAATATTCTTATATATTTTATCCTTGTGATGTGGTAATGTAAAAAGTAATCATATCTTTTTGAGGATGTGGTAGCCCACACGTTCAAGAACAATGTTATCATTATTTCAGGGAGTGAAAATGTAAAATAAAATGATACATAGTTTTAAAATAGTGATAAAAATTTCATTAATTTAATAAAATTTTAATTTATATAACATATATTTATTATATATAACCTTCTAACATTCCATGTATCATGTTTGTGAAAAATGAATCACATTGGTTCATAAAGTTGTAGTCCTACGTACACATAGGAGAGATTATTAAATCGTAAATAGTATGTATTGTAAAAAGGTATATAGTATATAATAAATGATGTTATAAATATCATATATAAAATTTATATCCATCATCATATCCTACCATTATATGTTGTAATGGAAAAATTAATAACATCGTTTTGTGAGATAGTATTCTTCTGTACACACGAATGATGATTTCATAACACATTTGATGGAAGTGTATGTGGTTTTAGTGGATACCATTAGCATAAAAACATATAATTATTTTTATTATAATATTTTTTATATTAAAATGGTATAATAATAATTTAAGGTTGAGGATAATAAAAAACAACTAATCCCTCATTGATGAATGTTACATCGTTTTCAGGTATTTTCTTCTAGTTGACACTGAAGGCCTTAATTGGTTTGATTTATGAAAAAATTAATCTTAATAGAATTATAGAATGGAGTTTTATAATTTATATTTATAGATGTTGGTAAATACAAATGAATTTTTAAGCGTGGAGAAGTGATGAGACTGAACTTCCTTTTATAATGGAGGAGTGGTATTCTTATAAATACACAAAATTATTCACTATTTGGGGGTCTCCCTTACATGTTGCTTCTCAAAAATAGATCAATAATTTTTAGGTGAATTTAGTTGGTCTATAAAAACATCCAACACATATAAATAAATAAATATTTATCAAGATATTACTTATTCTTTAGGTTTACCCAATTTTACCATTTTGTTTCTAATAAAAAAACTTATATATTTTTATTTACCAATAAACATAATACATTAATACTAAACATAAGATTAATGTTATTATATAATTAATACCTTTTGATTATAAATATGAAATAAAATTTATTAAATAAATATATGATGTTTGCATAAAGTTATGTTTAATTCAAACGAATGAAATCCCCAAAACATAGTTTTAACCTTAATCATGATAGGAGAGATTTTTTATATCTAGGGGTTAATATATTTATTATAAACTAAAAATTGGTCCGTATTATAACATTTATTATATTTTTTGACCTTATAAATCATATATAATTAGAAATAATTTTGATGGATTTTAAATCATTTAATAAAATCTCAATTATTATAAAATGACATTAATGTCAATTTTGAAATAAATCATATTATTTGAATTTTAAAATTATTTAAAAATGATATAATTCATAAATATTATGTTGATAATAGTGTAAAATTATTTAATATTCTTCAAAATTAATGGAAATTAAAAATTTATTCAATTTACATTACTTTTAATATTTTTTTATTATTTATTCTGTTCAAAAATTTACTAAATAATTACCATGTGGACGTTTCATAAGAATTTAATGTAATTATTTAATATCTAAAGAAAAAAAATTAACTATAATGATAAAAACATATTTTATATTTTATTAAAATATATATGACTAATCATAGGATGATTTTATCTTTCCCAATGTCTATAGATATTAAAGGAAATGAATGTTCCTTTTTTTATTTTTATTTACATAACATAATATATTGGTTAATTTCAAGGAATATTATTCCCAATACCTCCTAAAAATGAATAAATATATTATAGGGGTCCAAATACATCCTAATAATTGTTTTTCAATTGTTTTATAGGTCATTTTATTCTTTATCTATTATGTAACACCTGATAAAATCATTTTTACCTTAACCATGATAATTAATTTCAAATTGTTTTCATAAATATGTTTTCTTAAAAATTTTGTTCAACATATTAGATAACATAAATTATTAAGATCCAAACTATGGAATCTATTTTTCCAAAATCAACTCATAGAAGTGTAAGAATATATTTTAAAATTAAAAGTGCTAATGTGATGAGAAAACGAGGTTTTAAAGTGAAAATGTCAAAAATTTAAATGTATTTTTATATAAAAATTTTAAATAAGAAATATTAAAATGAGATACAAAGTATTAATTGATATAAAATATAAATAATTAATAATTAAAAATAATTAAAAATATAATTTAACATTATAAATTATTTTCAAAAATATTTAGATTTAAATTAATTTTTTTACTATTCTCCTTTAATTAGAAAATGAATCTTTTTATAAAAATAAAAGAAATTCATCCTAATATAATATTTGTATTGAGATTTCTAAAATAAACAATATGTTGGCTAATAAAATTTTTAAATTTAGTAAAAAATTATTTTATATTAAGTGTACTGAGCATGATTGAGCTGCCCTTTTGAAAAATATGGTGTTTTAGAAAAAAAAATTAATTTTAATTATTACATATATATTTCAAATAAATAAATAGAATTTTTTTAAACTATATATTTGTATAATTTATTTAAAACAATCCATACCCTCTATTATAACAACTTGTTTATAATGGTAATATATGTCATTTCTTGTTTGAGTTCGATGTTTCATTTTGAATATGCTATCGAAAACAAAAAATTCGTGGGGTTGCATGTACCACAAGATAAATTGACTGTAAGATGTAATGTGAGATAAACTCAGTGTTTTATGTTATTGAAACTATTGAATATAATTTTTTACATTTAAAAACATTGTGTGTTACATTATATCGCATTGTTCTTAATCTTTTATAACCTATATGTTTTATGAATCCCTAGGTTTCACCACAAGACCATTCAATAGGGTATCAATTTTATTTTTAGGATAATTATTATTCATATTATTATAACTACTATCCATATTATAAATATGTTTTTCAATGATCATTTCCAGAATCATTATTTTAAAACTACAACCTATAATGGGGAACAAGATAATAGTTAAGTTAAATTAAAATTAAATTGGTAGATCATGGGAAAATACCAATGATTAATTAAATTTCGATGAATTAATTTACTAGATCATATAATAATTTATTACATGGAATATCTATTAATATGTATTTTCAAATGTGAATAAAAATTATTCCGAGATTATCTATCACATTTTTCATCTGGGTATAGAATTTACACATCAATTCAAATTCATTTAATATATTAGACATACAAAGAATTTGAATACATTTACCCATCAATATCCATTTGTTTGATTTTTTCCAATTATAATATTTATTATATGTAAAAAATAGTATATAAAACTACTTCATGAGATATTGATTTCGAATAAATATTTAAAAATATAGTTGATAAAAAAATCCTAGGATTTTGTGGCCGGATATTCATAGCCAGACCATACCTAGGAAAAACCAATCTGGAAGCAGAAGGTATAACATCATCTCATAGTGATCTGTTATATTCAATATTGGAATATAAAATAGTAATAAGATTCAATAAATATAATTTCTATTCAATGATTAGTTATAATATCTATGATATTTGGTTGTAAAAAAACTGATATTACACCCTATATAATACAGTTGTGAGGTTCAATTATTATCCCATTTCTGGATCATATTTATTTAATATTCCATAGTAAAAACCATAATCAAAATGGATAGCATTAAATCAGTTTAATTTATATTACATATAATGTGAAGGATACTCATAATATGTCTCTTCACTAAAATATAGGATATATAAAGGATAAGCCCTTTTGATAGTAGAGGTTGTCTTATAAAAAGAGACCTATAATTGAGCTAAGTTTGAGAATATCTATCTCCACTCTATGTAAACATAATTATTTTTTAATAAAGTGAAAATATGGTTCTAATATTCCACTTGGATGTCTCCCACTATGGTACTCCTTTTTTTATATGAGAAAAAAATTATAATTGGAATCTCATATTTCTAATTGAATGGGTTCTCTAAAGTGAAAATATATTGATATAAAAATAAAAAAAAATTAAAATGATGTTATCAACACACTAGACCAAAAAACAATATAAACTATTAGAATTATCTATATATTATATAGGGTATCAGAATAAAGAAAGAGACCAAGTGAATTTCAAATTTTTTTAAAAAATGGTTAGATTCTTGAATGTTTTCTGAAAACCATGAAATTAAATAAAAAATATAGAAGTAAGTTCATTTTAATTTTAAATAAATTATTATTTTATATTACCCTTCTAATATATATTCGATTAATACTATGGTATAGGATATAAAATAAAACATATTGAAAATATACCAAAACAACTTAATTTCATAAAAAATATATAATTACAACAATATGATAAATATACTACATAAAATAAAAAAACTGTACATTGATACAATTTATAAAAAATAAATTAATAAATAGACCAGAATAATTTATTATTTCTATTTTGATCTCATTGAATTAACAAACTATAAATAATTTATAATTTTATTTTAAAAAATCATTGAAATGTAATTATAATTAGGAAATAGATTATTATAGATCAATAATAATAACATAAGTGTATCAAAAGTAAAAAATTATATGGTATTTATCGGATGCTTAAAACTAACATGACCATTGGAAAACATAAATTATTATTTGGAGTATGAAATCAAATTTTATTTCTAAAAACATTACTGTTAAATTATTATCATGATAATTAGAATACTAAATTGGAATATAAATAATATAACAAGGAATTAAAATTTTAATATAAATTATATGTTTCTATAAACATGATATGGAAATTTTATGGTCAACAAATGAATACATGCAATTTTTATAAAATATTCTTTTCCATTACATATGATTTTCATTTTTTCTTATTTATTTTTTATAATGAATAAAAATAATTGTATAAACTGATTGAGAGTAAAAATATGAAATATTCTTTAATTTAATATAAATTTTAAGTTTTTAAATAAAACTATTGAATGTTTTAATCTTTTAAAAAATATTTCTCCAATATTTTACCCAAAAATACACTGTAATTCATTGATAAATACCCCTCTCAATTTTCTAAGAAAACCACTCCCAATACACTTATCAACAAATAATTGATTCTGAATAACTTACTTTACCATGTCTTAATAAAATTAAAGTTATTCTTATGCCATTCATCCCCAATTATCAAATGTTGTATTTGAAATATTATAGAGTTTTACATCAATAAACATGTAATCCCACAATCATATATTTTCAATTATTAATTCATCTATCTAATATACTAGTTAATTTCTTCTTTTTTCCACTAAACTATTTAAATAACTTTAATATATAATAAAAATTTTATTATAATATGTTATAGTTTATTTAATCTATTTAATTTATGTATACTATCTATCTTCCCTCTCTTTGACATGTCCCGTTAAAGGGAAGTTTTATCTTACTCTAGGGATGCTTTTAATTATTTACCTATCACCCCATACACGCTGCTCAAGTTCATATTATTTATTAAATTTATTTTATATTTTTTTATTCATTTAATATATATATATATATATATATATTTCTAGAAAAAAAAATTCTAATAAATCTAAACAAATATACCAAAATTAACATAGGATTACTCAAGGAAAACAAGCCACCATTCAATTTTATAATTGACCTCAATGATTAAAAAATATATTATAATGGTTATAAATGATCACTAATAAATTACATTAATAGAATAATGTTTTTTGTTAGTGTTTTAATAAATACTGGTTTATTATGTTGATGTGTAATTCAGATGGAACAATACTATATCATAGGTAAGTGGATTTCATTTAAATACATTTAACAAGATTTAAACTCTGTATCTAATCACATTTCATAGGTGTTTCATTTATTTTATTATTAGAATATCTTATTCATTTTCATAATAAATATTTATATGGATATATATAAGACCATTTATTTTTATTCTAGTGATTTATGGAATTATAAAAACCTAAAATATCTATAAGGGTATTATAAAATTAACCCTTTTTGTGCAGTTTATTAACCATTTTTCTAATAAAAACTATGAATATTCAATAAATAAATTATAATGTTCATATAGTATTCATTAAATTTAATTAATATATGGATATCCATATATATATATATGATGAATTTTAATAAACATTTTTGATTTATTATCAATTTATTTTCATGAAATATCTCATAAATTCTTCTAATATTTATTCTCATCTTATTCTTGAAATATGGAATATTCTTTATTATTTACACATATTAACTACTAAAATAAATTATAATTTTCTTCTTATACAGATTCTCCTTGTTTTATTAATCCTTATACACCATAAGAATACTTATTAATCCATTAAAACCCCAAATCTTATCTGAAGTTCTTTTTTCATTCTTATGTTTCATTAAAGATGTGTTTCAATTTGTATTTAAAGATTTAGATAATTTTAGAATTTTACATGAGGAAATAGACTATATATCCCTCCAATATATTAGTTAATTCTATGTATCACATTATAATATATATAGATTTTGGGAGCATGATGCTATATTTTTCCATATATTATAGTGTGGTGATTTCCAATCACATATTTGTTGTGAATATGTTGATATCAATGTACAGAATTTATGGATGGGATTTAAAAATATTTATATTATTTTTCATTAAAATTCATATGGAAAATCCCGTTTCAAATTCAAATTATTTCTTATTATTATGATGATTATCCATCAATTTTCTTGTGGTTAAAAAAATTATGTCCACATGAATACTATATTTATGCATTACCCAAGTATCATTTAAATTATTCATCAAATTGTTGGGATTTTAGATAACTATATATTTAATTCATGCTATCATTTGATCAAATATATTAATAGTATATTCTTACTCTTTTGGATAAATATTTTAGTTGATTTATAAAATATAACAATTAAATATGTAGCCATGTTTTAAAAAGGTGATTTTAATGTGACACAAAATCATTTGATAGTGGGTTGTTTATTAAAGTTATTTAACAAAAAAATTATGTTTTAATCACGTATCAATGATACATGTTTTTATAATTAGTAATTTTAAAATTTTTTATTTTATTTTGAAATATAATAATAAATAATGACCCATTCTAAACATATTATTCCCTTATATGAGGAGATTTTAATTGATTTATAGAATTGAATAAGTTATATTTCCATGATTTATTTACCAATGTTTGGTTCTTTCCATGGATATTTTTTAACAAGGATGTAACAAGGAGTACCTATTTCAACATTAGACATAATGAAGATTATATAAATTTTATGAATTATATTCCTAATAAAAAAGGTGGTGGAGTTAAAAAACCATGGTATTAATAAATCAATTTTTAGAAGTTATGAATAATAAAATAAACCATGTTTAAGTTATTACTTTAACCAAAGATTAGTAATAAGAAATTGTTTCTATGATCTAATTATGATCAGTATCATAATATGGATCATAAAATAATTTTTTTGTGAAAAAATAAATCGTTTTTTTGGAAATTATAATTTCAATACATCATTGTTTATAAAAAAAGATAATTACTTGGCGAGATAAATATTAAATAGAACTCTAATCAATGGTTAATATTGTCTATTAATGGAATGTAAAAATATAAAGTTGATTCAATTTACTTTGAATTCATTGGAAACAATATATCATAAAATGAATAACTATTTAATTAATAATTCCAAAATTGTGTGAATGTTTTATACCTCTAGAATAATGATATTGAATCTGTCAAAAAATTGAAGGAAAATATAAAATGTACTATATTGTTTTCCATTATTTGTCATTAGTGTCTAAAACATTAATTGAATAATTAGAGTTTTATAAACATATTTTTTTATAGATATCTAAAACTTTTTGTGTTATAATATTGTGGCCCAATTGTCATTGAAATATGAGATGCTTTATTGTTAATGATCCCATGGATAGTGAGAAAATAAATAAAGGATAAAATTTCATGATAGAAAATATAATGGCATAAATTGAAAGTTTACCCATCCATAGTCATGAAAATTATTTTACTTTAAATAACACATGAATTTTTTATAGGAATAAATAAATAATTCATATCATAAAGAGAAGGGATTCATGATAATAATGTTTAAGAGACTTTAATAAACAATTAAACATTAATAAAGATAATTATCCATCAATAAATTTACCACCTATGAATCAATTCTTCAAATCCATTGAACAAGGACAGAATGCAATATTTTAATGTAATATAATGGGTTTTATGGTAATAATGACCAAAAATCACCTATGATAATGGAGGAATATCAAGAGTACACTATCAATACCATGCTGGTGGATAAGAAAATATGTAATGCTAGGGTTTCATAAAATTTTCTAAATAATATTGATTTCATTATTGTATATTGGTTCAATAAATTCATTTATTTCATGTAGTGTTTGTTGAACTAGTAAATACATCAGCAATACCGTGATGTAAATATATATAAGAAAACATATTATTATGAAATAATTGAAAAATAATTGTTAGATTCTTCCACAATTTGTGTGTACATGATGATTCATCCAAAAAGACAGATAATCCGTCTTTATTATAATTTTAAACTACCCAAGGAATGGATTATATATGACTATAAAGAAATAAATTCAATTTTTGGTAAAAAAAACCACTATAATATGTTTAACAGGTCAGTAATACTATATAAAATCATGGATGTCTATGAATTCCCATTATAAAATCACCCAATTTAATATGTGTGAAGACCTTATAAAGTAGAAAATGGTTCTCAAATGAGTCATATAATGGATAGAATCATCTGGATAGAATCATCCTAGAAGAAACTCCAATTATATGGAAATGTATTGATATATTTATTAATGAAATTACCAAATATACCTCAAATTATGTGGAAGAACTCTATTTAGATCATATAAAATAAGCCAAAAAATTATCTAAGGGAGAATATAGTATATCCTCTATAAAAATTGAGGTGGTAATGATTAAACTGCCAGAGTATTTGGACGATGAATACCTATGACCATGTACATCAACATGTCATTCCCCCATTCTCTTGGTCACAAATAATGATGGGTCTATGCATCTATGAATCTAATAATCTAAGATAAAATATATAAATATAATGAAAAATTATCAACTAAAATGTACTATAGATTTTAATATAAACATAAATGATCATAATAGTTCATAATAGTGAATTAAAATTTTGGATATCTTATTATATTATTTACGAAAAAATACACTTAATATATAGCTCTTCCTTAAATATATTCACACTATGAGATCATTACTATTCCACTCATACACTAAAACACATTGAAAATAATCATATATTGGATGAATTATTATTTTATATTGCTACCTTAATAATTTTATTGATGGTTTTTACTTACTACAATCTCTTATACACTAAGTGGTATGAACAACATTAAGAAAATATAACGACTATTATGATTATTTTACTTGTGGGGATGGTTTATTCAAGGTTAATAATGTCTAAATTTTTTATATAAAAGTTAATATTTCTCTTTCATAGGATAATAAGAGTAGAAATTTTTATAGATACTCAAATGAAAAGGTGGAATTAAGAAATTATTTAGAACCAAAAGTGTCATAGATATCCACAATCCACATGGAATAACTTGAAATAATTAAAACATTTCAGGAAACATCTCATAATTTTCAACAATACTATGATAAAAAAGAATGGTGTAAAGTACACCTAGGGAGAAGGAGGTGAGAAATATTCCACATAGTAGAAAAATAGTCTAATTGATAAACATATACTAAACATATCATCATGTGGAGAAGGGAGTGTAATATAAATTAGTATTCAATTAAAGTATAGGGTTTTATATTAATTAAAATTTTTAATTTGAAAGCCTATAACTCAAATAAAATTTAATATCAATGGGAAAAACATCCCAATAGTTGATTTAGAGTAATAAACCATGATATTTTTAGAATTTATTTATAGAAAACCTATATATGGAGAGAAGTTTGACATATATACTGATTAACTAGGATTAATGAACATATCTACACCAATGGAGATAGAAATTTTTTCGTTTATATATTTAGGGTTATTAAAGTTATATGACTTATCAATTTTAAGCCTTAATATAACTACAAAAAATGTACTTGATAATTATAGAATATTGGAATTAGGTACAATTACCATACTGTGGATTGAGGGTTTTTATATCATCATTGATATGAATAGTATGTTCATGATATAATAATGTAATTGAAGATATAATACCTCGAAAAAATAATTAGAAATACATGTATTCAATATTTAATCACTGTATAAAAGAGGAGGACTGGGAACATCAAAAGAATATTAGGGGAATAATGAAAGGTAATATTCATGGATTCAACATAGAAAATATAGATTCAATTATTTTGAAACAAGAATATATGTAACATAATCACCAATGATAAATAATGATCAAAAGGATAATGAACAAGAATCCTCAATCATAATCCCTTTTAGATGGATGATTATGTTTTAGGATCTCAATTATCTCTTATTGAGGGAAATCATGAAGAAGAAAATTTTTATATACGAATCAATGTTCTTGGTAGCATATTAAGTGAAATCAAAGATTCAAAATTGTAATGATATGATGAAACCATTACCTAAAAATATATATAAATGAGAGGAAATGATCATAAACATTTAATTGGTCCAACCAATGATATCTAAAGAAAACAATTTCATATGTGTTGTAGTGGGTAGATTCATGAGGATTGATAACTTCCTCAAAATTATGGATGATTTAATTTTTTAAATATAACATATGCTCTAAGGATAAATGTTTTTCCACATTTGATAATGTATGATCTATGTATAAGGTCCCCCTATGTGTTTTTAAGGAGTTTCCAACATTATTGGGATCCCTCGTTTAAAATTAGTACACCACGTAACCACTAGAATAATCATCAATCAATATGGTCTATTTTGATACAAATTGAAATGAAAATTCATTCTTTAATAGACATGAAATGAGGCTATGACCCAAATATTCCATTTTTTTGTTCTGATAAAATAACAGTTTTGACTAAACTATACGAAAGACACATATAATGCTATATATGGGAATATAATACTATCATTAACATGTGGGGATGAATTTGGTGAGTAGAAGCCACATGGAGAAGAAAATGAAAAAGTGATTATATTGGAGGTATAATCCATTTGATAAATAATATTAATGATCTTATTTAAAAAATTTTCTACAATATAAATAATCAAGGACACAAGGTGTTGGATGTTTTAGATATTATTTCTCCAACAATAAGCTTGGAAGAGAGTTTTGAGGTATTAAAATAGGGGAATGCTAATTCATTGTTACATTGGACAAATGGAGATGGATAATCAAGTAATAACTCTAGAATATTTACTATCTTATCCATAAACTTATCACTAATTAAAGAGTTTCTCTACATATCTTATAGTAGGAAACACATGCAGAACCTCTTACATGTACCAAATAAATCATGTCTAAACATTTGATATGACAAATCTGATTAGGAGAAATAATAGAAGAACCTAGACCGTATAGATAATGTATGAAATAAAATTTAAACTATCCATTTGAATACTGTAAGATACAAAAAATTCATAATTAATAACATTTTATTCAATATTGTGTTTAAAAATCATCAATATGTGTAGAAATGAATATAACTACACAATAATTTAGGATATATTTAATATTTTAAATAAATAAAATACATTATATAGATGTAAATACACAGAAAATTTAATTTACCTTGAATTAAAAAACAAAACTAAGGATACATTATTCTTCATGGAATCCTATATTAGATAGTGTTGCATTAAATAATGAATTTATTCAATGGCTTACGTTACACGCAAGACCAAGTTTTAACAAACAACAATATATTATTAAAATATTATTATTTAATATAAAAATATATTGCATATCATTTATATTAGAGGCTATTAATAGTATCGAATTACATATTAATATATATTATCTAATTCACTAGTCTCTAATTATTTAGATATTAATATATAAAAAATTGAGTATATGGGATATTTTTAATATAATTTTTGTTCTCCCAAGGGTGTTTTGTCTTTATAAATTTAATTAATTACACTTTGTTAATGATATTAAAAAAATAAATATATTATATATTAAATAAAATATTTTTTTACTTAAATTATATTTTCTAACTTTTCGAATTTTTTTTAAAAAATATCATTTTTTAAATTGTAATATTAAAATTATCTTAGGTTTAATTTTTTCCATTTTTTTGGGAAATAGAATTTTTAAATGTATAGTGAAAAATATAAAATTTTAATTGAAATCATTCTGTCCATCTAATGTATTTATAGTGCTATATTTTATTTTATATTTTTTTAATGTATAAATAATTAAATTTTAAATTAATTAAAACAATTTATTTTATTTTAATTACTTTTCAATTTAATTTATATATAATAACATAGAGAACATTTGAATATTTTCACAGTAAAACACCGGTTTCCCATTTTGATTACGAGACTAATATTAAATAAATTTCATCAAATTTATTTATTATAATTATGAAAAATGTATACCATATTTTTGATTAAAATAAATTCTAATTTCTAGTAATTTATATTTATTTTTTACTATAAATTATAGTGAATGAAAATATATGAAGTACATCAATTAAGAGAAAAACTAGCCTAAAAGGGATTAAACCATAAACATAAGGAACAAATTACATAAAACTCATAAAAATACATTAGAAGAACATATTTATAATATATATTCCCTTGGATATATTTTGGATCATTATTATAATAACATTTTGTTATGGAGATATATCAATAGATTTTACATTTTTATATTCACACTAATGCCACTCATCCTCTACTATTAAATGTCAGTCACCTCTATAACTTATTGACCCATATAAAGCTTTTTTTACATCCAAAACCAGAAAAATAATACACAAAAATAACTACCATTATTCTAGAAGCATACATTTGGGTAGAAATCCAAGAGGAGAAGACTTTTGTTAAAAACTAAAAGAATTTACCAGAAAAAGAGGAAAAACTCTTAAACAAGCTCCATTTTAATTCTTTAACCCATCAATTATTCTTATTCCTTGAAAAAAATAATTATCCCCAATATATTATGATGTTGTTTCTTAATGGCTTTCATACCACTCTATACGTTTCCATAAAATTGGAAACACAATCATTGTTCATGTGTACGGTGGACTACTGCTTAATGAATTGATGTCCTTTGATCATCCATTACCACCATTCATAGTTTGACATGATGATATATTTATAGTTTATATATGATATATATGTTATTTATAATGAATTTATTCTTCTGAAATTATTTTGTGACACATTCCTTCATTCATTCCATTTTGTGTGAATATGATAACATCATTTGCAGACTTGTGGAATACCAACTTCTAATATAATGTGATTCGTTCACACATTACATTCAATGTATAAATGATGATTTTAAAGAAAATATGTAATATATATGATACGAATATTTTACTATAATTATAATATACATATATATTATTAAATTTTCATTCTTTTAATATGACACCAAAATAGACATTCGTTCATGAGTGCATACGACCTACCATATCCATGAATGGTGCATTTAATTTTCAATATTCAATATTTATGGATTACTATAAATACATATATAATGAATATATATAATATTTAAATTATTTCTTACATTCTTTATTTTATGAATTGATGATCAAAATAATAGGAAGAAGAGATATTAAGTCAAAATATACTCCAAACATTGGGTAATTAACACAAAAAATTATGATAATAATGAAAGATAATTTACAAATAGGTAATAATATTATGTAAGAACATCCTATATGATATTATAAAATTGATTATTATTCTTTTATTAGTTAATAAAATGAATATAACAATTATATATTGTTTAAAATATCATTCACCTAAAAGGGAGTTTAATGTTATGGGATTTTTAGTCTCACTTTTATTTATTTCAGAATTTTCCATATTCATCATCGTTTATTTTGTGTGGTTTGTATACTTTTTTATAACTTATTATATAATTAATTTAATATATTTTATGATATTAAAAGTATCAATTGATGTTAATATTTATTTAATCTCAATATTCAAAAGTTAATCAAGTATTAAGGGATTCACATCTTACTTTTATTCAATGAGGCATTGGCTATTTTCCCCAGTTATTTATTATATGGGGTGTATATACATCTAATATTTTATTTTATATCATGATTAAATTTATCTTTACGGAATTTTTAGATTCAATTTTAACTATTTCACTTATTGTATTTTAACCAAATGTTACCAAGTTGTAAATAAATTTAATAACTCAATTTCTTTTTATTGGGTTATATTACATTCTAATTACCTTTAATATTATATGAATATGTGTCTAATTACCATGAAAATATATTTATGTGTTTATATTTATATTCTGTGTAATTATTGTTTTTAAACCTAATATATTAATTTATTATTTCTCACATAAATTTTATGATCATTTTATTTGTTTAGACCACATACTCATTTTAATGGAGATTTTTTATTTTCAAATTTCCATCAAAAGAAAATTATTTGATAAATTGTCACTAAACCATTTAAATTTTAACTCTTCTAGTTATTAATGACATTATTAATGTAAACATTCCATTTATACTCATTCTTACTAAAAATTAATTACAAAATGTTATTAAAAAACTCTTACTTTATTTCACTCATCCTTCAGAGATCTCTTTTCTTCCAATAAAATGTCTTCAAAATAATATTTACAAAATTTATTTATGATTTCAAAAATGTTTCATCAAAATAATTTTCTCCCATTGAGAAAGGTTTTAGATCATTAAATTTAAATTTTAATGAATAGGTTGTTAGAAATGTTTCTGAAAATAAATAAAAGCTATTTTCATCTAGAATGTTTTAAAGATCATCTTTTATTTCATCATCCAAAACAACCCTTATTATTACTCCAATGTGTATATGTTTTACTGATACCATCCTAATTATATATATGGATGGTTTATGATCAGTTAGAATAAAGATGTTTAATTATCAAAAAAAATCCATATAACTCAAGGTGATTTATGATTGGGGAAGGTAATCACATTTAATCTGGTAGTTTTTATATGAATATCAATGTTGATTATGTTCCTAACCTTTAATATGAGTAATAAATTTGATTATGTATGTGATGGGAAGGGTATACTATATCCCCTCATTGTATTTTTAGGTTTCATGAGACAAAATAGATATATTTTTGGGTGAATCCTTGCCATTTTTCGTATTGAAAGATTGAAATTTTGACATTATTAGATTCTTAGAATAAATCCTTGACAATATTAGATTCCTAGTATAAAGCATTTCTAATATTAGATTAATATAAGTAATCCGAGACAATATTATATTTTTTGTGTGAATATTGTATAATAATATTTATATATCCATCATTTTTCATTATATCATTATGAATTTTGTTATTGATATTCCATGCGATTATTCGATTAGTTAGAATATCCTTTGTTACATTTCAAGCTCATGGGATTATTTATATCTAATTTGTTTGATCACATATTATTCATTTTATAATATGACTATGTTATTGATTAAATGCAATGTGTTTCTAATTACAAACCTTCTTATGTTGAATAATCTTATTTATTCATTACTTTATCAACTGTATATTACCATTACGAGGCATCTGAGCTCTCCATTGATTTTTTCCTTTTATTAGGATTCCACGAAGAGTACTATGAATGGTATTTAAGGATGTACTATACAAAAAAAATATTACCAAAAAAATTATGTTGTAATTATTTTATGTAATTTTTTAAAAGAATCGTCTATGTTTATAGTTTACCATGACTACTAAAATATTTTTCCCTCTAGGGAGTGAATTTTTATGACTATGCCAATGAAATTTTAGTATGGTAGCATCATTGGGTTGTTGAGGTATGAGATTCCATAGTTGGTATTAGATAAATTTTATTTGTATCTTTGGGAACTATATTTTCAAAAATATAGAACTCGTAACATACCCCAAGGATATACTTTGAGTATTTGAAAAGAATACCATTTGTATTCATTGACAAAAGAGTTATAGATACCATCAAAATATTTTGTGAGTAATTTTGGCCATATTTTCTAAGTCTTAATAATCAATTTTTATGATTTTTGTGATGAGTCTCTACCCAGATTCTGGACATTTTTTAGATAAATTTCATGAAAGAATTGGTTTTGGTGGTACTTTTGTTTCAAGGATAATGTCGTTACATTGAATAGACGTGAGTTAATAGGTATTTATAAACATTTGGTTTTATATATAAATATAATTATTATACATTATAGAAGAAAAAATTAATTTGTATTGAAAACCCTAGTAAAAATTCCTATTATTGATTAATTTAATTTAAAGGAAGTCTATTATACTTTTGGTAACATCACATGAATTATATTAATATAGTTTATAAATTGGGAAACCGATATGCTGGGTGAAAGCCCATAGTATCCACCAAGGAAGTAGGGATTCAAACCACAACCGAAGGATGATAAGGTTTTAATGATAACCATTTACATACGCATTTTCCAAGTTAATATATCATTGTTTTTAGTTTAATAATTATATAAATAAATAATAAGAAATAATAAATAGTATTAATTTTTAATGGTTTATAGGTCATGTTATTTACCATATTAGTTTTGGAAAATTGATTGAGATATATATAAAGAAATATATAATCAATCATATGATCCATTAAAGGTTAATTATAGTGCTTCAAACGTCAAAATGTTTTTTTTTGATATTCAGTTTTTTATTATGTGATAAATTGTAAATTGATCAATCAAAATATAAAGGGTGAAATTATAATTATATTCATGTATTGTAAAATAATTCCTAAAATCTAGGAAAATGGTCTTGAAATAAAAATGTTTTCATATTATCATCATTTTTTGTGATATCAATGAAATTTATTCACACACGTATTTTATAGATCTTTGGTCAAGAAATTTCTCATGAACATGTTCACTAGATCTCCCCATAAAAAATTTATAGTTAAAATTATCTTCCATATTTAGGTTTTCACTAATGTTCTGCTACTTGAAAGCCTAGTTATGTGGTGACTATAACATTTCCCTTTACTTCTTACTAACTAGAGGTTTTATTAACCCTAATTATGTTGTAGGTTTTTCAGAAATAATATTTTGAAATATCAACCTCTCAATTACATATATGTAATTTGAATTGTGGGGATGAAAATTATTTTAGGTGGAAAAAATTTAACACCTAGAATATTTAAAAACAATTACATTTTATTGGATAATGTTTATGATATGTAACACCAGTGTAGAAAATATTATATCCTCCATTGAATTTAGGATACATTTATAAATTTATATAAATTAAAAAATTTCTATAGATTTTTATACAAGATATATTGATTATTTATTTCATTACATTGAACACTAATTTTAATTATCTCTACAGATATCCTTGATTTATCTTGTGTTGCATATAAGAGTGTCTATAACACCCTGAGATTTTATGAGAAGTATTTCATTTTTATGTATTATGTTATAAGAAACACCAAAGGAATTTTTCACTACACACAACATTGTCTTGGCTTGTGTTACACGCAAGAGCAATGTTCCTTGATATCTTGCGTTGAACGCAATATCAAGATTCACTAAACAACGATATGTTATTAAAATATTATATAAACTAGCCATTATGAATACTAATACATAATTTTTGAAATTTTATAAATTTTATCTTTAAAAATGGAAGTCATTTTTGGATTC
Organism: Viscum album; assembly: GCA_963277665.1. Taxonomy (NCBI): domain Eukaryota; kingdom Viridiplantae; phylum Streptophyta; class Magnoliopsida; order Santalales; family Viscaceae; genus Viscum; species Viscum album. The sequence continues at coordinate 1,711,157,145 of OY728157.1, read as the reverse complement.
AGAATATCGAAATTAACGTAGGGTGAATTTTTGATATTTTTCTGAAAACTTTTGATTTTTGATGAATTGTGAAAAACACTGAGTTATAATTTAAAATTGTATTTTTATTTAAATAATTATTTATTTTATTTAAATTTATTTTAGGTAAAAATAGACACATAATACCTATATAGGTTCAATTTAATTCATTGAAGTAATTTCATAATAATTTTAGATATATAAAATTTTTATTGAACTTTTTACCGTCTTTTACCCACCTCCCAGGAGAATTTTAACATTTACATAAAACTTAATTTTACCACTTATTTGAGTTTAATTTAAAAAATCCGAGAGACATGGTTAATATCAAGGAGTAAAATGTGGTTCAATAAGATAAAAATAATTTTTTTGTGAATAGTAACTATTTACTTTTTTTTAACACTGTTAAAAGTAAATAGGGTAATTAAGGGTAAAAATGATATTATTATTACCCTAAAACCTGTAATAATTATATTATATAAGTATAATTCGACCAAAAACAACCTTAAGAGTAAAATATAAACCTCTTTGGTTCACTGGGATTAGATTAGGACGCCTATTATTATTTTATTTAAAGAAGAGTTAAAAGAGTTAAAATCAAAGTTTAATAACTAAAAAAATCTAATATATGGTTATACATAAAATAAATTCGACTATAAATATTCATTATAAAACTAAGAAGATTTCTTACATAATCGTATTTTATTTATATTTTTTATACATTAAATAATTTAATTTATCTAGGACACAATGATGGTGCAATAATAACCTTATTAATGAAAAATTAACATAATTGATATTATAAATACCCAAATAAATGAAATTTTAGACTTTTTATGAATTAAAATAATTTTAAAAGTTAATATAACATATTAGAGTTGGTTATATGAATTTTTTTCGAATTAATAATGCTGTTATGAATTTAGAAAAAGAAAAAAAAACCAAATAGTGTCAAAATTGACATAAAATAGTTTTGAAGACAAATATTATATTATTAATTGATATAATGGTTATAAAAATATAAGGTTCGGCCTGAAGACTTATATAATAATATTTATGAAATTAATGAAAAAATTGGGGTTCTATTGGCAGTTTATAGTATGTTTATTAACCATATATTGTAAGAATACAATAAGACACGGTAAAAGTTAAATTATTTAACTTAGAGTTAAATCTAAATGATAAGGTTAAAATGGTAACCAAAACTTGTCTAAAACCTATTGGTAGAGAGTATTTCGACCCATCCTCACCCTATCCTTGAAATAAGTCACTTTAGATCCATTATAAACCGAATATAAATTTATTATAAAATAACATTTTATGTTTTTCCTAAGGTTCCCCTCACCTCTCTTATAAAAGGGCACTCAAACTTCTCTCTAATTCAGACCACCAAAGCCATTTGGATCTGCCAAACCCTTCCCAAATACCCTCTCAAATGTCCTCCCTTCATCCTATAGGTGTTCCTTTAGTCAGAAATCCAACCTATGGAGCTCTTTTGATCAAATCAAAAGGAAGAACCCGAAGAAGAGGTAAATATCTCACCACCTATTTCAAGTTCCTTTCTTCTTCCACTTCATCATTATTTGTTGTTTCAATTCTAAAATAATAAATACAGTATATTCTATATAATGTGATGTTATTATAAAAATTTTACAACCAAATTAGTTATTTTATCCATCTTATGAATGAAAAATTCACCACACGTGCGTACATACGGCTTACCGTCTCCACGTCGTGGTGTAGTTTGTTATTCAATCATTTAATCATTTGGATGGGAATAATAATGAGTATAAATGATATAAATAATAAATATAACATTATTATTATTCTGTATATATGATATAACATCAAATTATATATGATTTTAATATCAAAATAATGATATCATCGCTCGTGCATACGTACGACCTACCGTCTCCACGATGTGATGCGACTCGTTCAACATGATCTTCATTGAATAATGATTATATAAATGAATTGAATCAACAAATATGAAAAATGTTATACTAATACCATTCTGTAAATGAGGTATCTATAACCTAAAAAGTGGAATAATAATTTATTCGATAAAACGTGCAAAAGAACCAAAAGCAAAGAGCACCCGAATAACAAGTATCAATGACATATTACTAATAAGAAGATAACAATATGACCATATATGATATCATAACAATGAATAATATTCTATAATAAGTCAGTGAAAATATTTATATCATTATACATGAGGTTCATATACGTAAGAAGCATATCAGACCTAAGTTAGGGAAAATCTCGCAATCTCAATTTTTATCCGACATTGTTTATACTTCGGTATTTACTTGGGAATATTTATCATCCACATCCATGTTTCCGTAATATGTAATATTATTTCCATCCCCCTAAAATTTTTTAATTCCAATTTTACCTATGGGTGAGTTTTTATTAAAAGATATGAAAGGAATCTTTTTTCATTTTCAGTACGAGATACATTTTGACTTTTTCGGTCAAAGTACGAGAAGAATGTTTTTTAACTTATACGACAAGAATGGATTTTTATAATTTCATATAAAATTATTTACATGAAGCTTCCTTTACAAGTTTTCAAGTTTATTTTCAATTAAATCCTTTTAGTTTAAAATTATATGACATATTGAGAAAGAAAAAAAAAATTAATGAAGAAAGGATATTTTCCTAAGGAATGGAGTTCAAGTGTTTTTTCAAAATTATTTTCCATCTGAGATAATATAGGGTTCTGTTTCGATCCCTATTATTACATTGAATTGATTATGTTATGATGAAATTATTTTTATTAATTCCTTTATTTTATATGGATTATGATGTCATGATGTTTAAGAATCCCACTTTTAATACATGGGTTATGCTATGATGTATGATTTATGATTTTTTGGCACACATAAGAATGGTTTCATTATGATATGGGTTGTACCTAGATCTCCCTCCACTGCATTGGGTAAAGATTTATATCTCATGTGATAGACATGGCTAGAATGGAAAGTTAATATGCTTCAGTGATACAAGACTCGAATGAGGAGTGAACTCTATTCAGTTATGTAATTTTTCTTCTATGATAGTCTTGCCAATGAATCTTGACTAATATGAAATTATTTTCTATGATTATTTTTTTATGACATATATTTTCATGTTTTATGTTATGATTTTTGTGATTACATTTCACTACTATGATTTATCCCATGTTATGATATAATGATGTCTTTTTCAGGTTAAGATTTTCAAAATGTTATGTTCTTATGAATATGATATGATTGATATTTTCTTTGTTTACCCTTACTAAGAATTTGAGCTCACCCTTTTGTATGTTTTCTTTTCCCTAGGTTAGGAAGAAGGGTATTAATTAGGATATTCCAAAAGGGGCTCTAGATATGATAAAATAAATGGGAGACAATATAGATGTTTTATGAACCTATTTTTTATGTTTCCCAGTTTTAAAGGAAATATACCTATATGGTCCTATCATGGTTTTGTTATATGTTTCAATAATTATGCTTCAATTTTGAAGTAATAACAATGTATGTAAAGTATGGGTCATTATAGTTGGTATCAGAGAAAAGTTATAGTCATCCTCTAGAAACTAGGATGTGAACGCCTTAGAAAGAACCCTAAGGAAATGTCTAAGAACATAACAAAATATTAGTGTTTTAGAAATGGAAATGAATAACCTATGATAAGACCTGAAGTGTGAAATTTTATTCTAAATTATGTGGTTTTCCTGTTATTATTAGTGTTTCTTGCACTATGCTTATTGGTTTTAGTCAATGGCTAGAACCCGAAGGAACCATGTTAATGCTGAATGTGACGGGCTATGCAATGTTTGTCCCCTTAAGCAACCAAACGTTATGGGAGATGGAATGAAAAATCTTGTAGCCATGCTCACACAAAATTCTCAAGCTATGAATCATGAAGGACTTCCAAATGAGCAAAGGATGGAGAAACATTCTTTTGAATCCTTCATGAGGTAGCATCCACCCTCAATCAATGAGTCTACTGATCCATTAGTGGCTGAAAAATGGATCAATACCACAGAAAAGATATATTCAGTTCTATAATGTTCTGAACATGATAAAGTCATCTTAGTAGTATATCGTTTAAAAGGTGAATCTGATTAGTGGTGGAATCTTATCAAGAACATGAGGCAAAGAGACGAAATTGAGTCCATGGAATGGGATGAGTTCAAGAAAATATTTTTCAGTAAGTACTTCCCTTGTATTCTTGAAACAAAGATGAAGAAAGAGTTTCTTAAACTAAAGAAAAAGGATGATGAATATGTTGGTACTTACGAAGAAAATTTTACAAGACTTGAAAGGTGTGCTTCCAGAATTTTTGTCCAACCTTAGAGTAAGATTGATCGAGTCTTTAGTGGGTTAAAACCAAGTCTTTGAAGGGCGTTAACCATAAGGGACTTCAATAGCTATGAGGAAATTGTTGGATTTCCTCTCATGGTTGAGATGGAGATTGGAGTAACCAATCACTAATATGGGTTTGATAAGAAGAGGGGAATTTAGTTCGAAGGGAAATATAAAGACCACACTGAAAAGAAGATGAGTTTTCCCTTATTCTCAATATGTAGAAAGAAACATGGAGGGAATTTTCGTAAAAGGGACAATTAAATGTTTCAAAGGTGGAAGAGAAGTTCATCGGGAATTTGAATACCGAAGTGATGGGAAAAAGATGTCTAGTGATGCGAACAATGAAAAGGCTACAAGAATGCACCTCCTACAATTCAATGTTTCAAGGGAAAGGAAATGGGGCATTATGCTAATAAATGACCTAATCCAAGGTTTTTGATGATGATTGACATCAACAAACTCTTAAGGACAATGAAAAATTAAAGTCACATACAATTTCTATAGGCGATGTGGAGTACGATAACGAAGTGGTGAAAGGTACACTTTCCATCCACTCTAAAGTAGCAAATGTTTTATTTGATTTTGGATCCACCCACTCTTTTATTTCTGAAGAATTTTTTAAGGATATCACTGTAATATCTCAACAATTAGCTGTTGAGTTAGCTATGACAACTCATATTCGCACAACGGTTGCATAAAAAGTTTATAATTCTTCTCCAATTGATGTTTGTTGGAAAGTGCTTCCTGAAAATCTTGTGATCCTTCCTATTGTGGAATTTAATTTAATTCTTGGTATGGATTGGCTTTTCATATATGGAGCACATATCGATTTCCAAATAAGGGAAGTCACATTTCATATTCCTGATCAATCTATGATCATCTATGGATGTAAGGATGAATATAACCTTCCAGTGGAAATTTCTTCCATCTTATGGGTTTTGATTCCAATAAATGAAAGTTATTTATCTCAAATGGTTAGTGAGAAACTCACAATTAAGAATATGAACATTTTATGGGAGTTTGATGATGTCTTTCCAGATGAATTTCTAGGTCTTCCATGAAATCGTGAAGCTGAGTTTTCAATAGAACTTACACAGGGTGCTATGCCCATTTAAAAGACACCTTATAGAATGGCCCCAATTGAGTTCCAGGAATTGAAGAAGCAACTCCAAGAGAATCTTGATAAGGGATTCATATGCCTTTGTGCATCACCTTGGTGAGCACCTGTTCTATTTGTTAAGAAGAAAGATGGATCAATGAGACTCTACATTGATTATCGAGAACATAACAAGATCACTATCAAGAAAAAATATCCACTCCCACGCCTTGATGACATATTTTACCAACTACGCGGATCTCAATACTTTTCCAAGATTGATTTTAGTTTAGGGTATCATAAATTAAGGTCCAAAAGGGAGGATATACCAAAGACATCTTTCCATACAAGGTACAGACACTATGAATTTATAGTGATCCCATTTAGTCTTACAAATTTCCCTACTATTTTCATGGATCTAATGAATTAAGTCTTTAGAGACTATCTTGTTCAGTTTTTAGTAGTCTTTATAGACGATATTCTTGTCTATTCAAAGATAAAGGATGAATATAAAGATCTCTTAAAAATTGTATTAAAGACCATAAGAAAGGAGAAGCTTTATGCCACATTTTTCTAGTGTGAATTTGGGCTTCAAAAAGTTTCATTTTTGGGTCACATAGTCCCAAAAGAGGGGATATTTGTGGATCCAGCAAAAACAGAGGTTATCGAAAGATGGTTACGACCAACAACAGTAACTGAGATATGATTTTTTCTTGGTTTGGCTGGATATTATCGACGTTTTGTGAATGATTTTTCATGATTATATAATCCACTCACCAGGTTAACTCGAAAAGGAGTTAAGATCATTTGGATGGGGGAGTGTGAAGAGAATTTCAAGAAGTTAAAAAGAAGATTATACAGTGCACCTGTGCTCACACTGCCTTGTAGTGGAGAACGGTTTTTGATCTACAGTGATGCATCCAAGAAGGGATTGGGGTGTGTTCTCATGAAAAATGATACGCTGATAGATTATTCCTCACGACCATTGAAAATCCATGAGAAAAATTACCCAACTCATGATTATAAATTAGTTGTGGTAGTCTTTTCATTAAAGATTTGAGGGAGTTATCTTTATGGTGAAAGCTGTGATATTTATACTAATCATAAAAGTTTAAAGTATATTTTCACACAAAAGGAGATGAATATGTGCCAAAGATGATGGTTGGAGATGATTAAGGATTGAGAATGCTAAATTCATTACCACACTGGGAAAGCAAACAACATGGTAGACACACTAATTCGACAAGACCATGCTAGCTTATCCATGATGAGGACCACAAAATATTCAATATTTATGGATTTACAAAGTATGGATCTTGAAATTAAAATGGAAGGGGAAACTATTATCATTCTAAAATTAATGTTCAACCATCTATACTTGTGAAGATTAAAGATGCACAGAAAGAAGATGTAGAGTTAAAAAATAAGGTGAGAAATGTTCCTGAATTCCACATTGACTGTGATGAAATAATAAGGTTCAGGAATCAGGTTTGTGTTCCTCTAATCCCACAATAAAATAAGGAAATATTTGATGAAGCTCATAGTTATTCATTCTCTATTCACCCCGGAATCAAAAAGATGTATAGGGACATAAAAGAGTACTTCTGGTGGGATGGTAAGAAAAGAGATGATGCTGAATATGTCTATTGATGCTTGGTTTTTCAGCAAGTTAAACCTGAGAGACATAAGTTTAAGGGGATGTTACAACCATTACCTATACCAGAATGGAAATGGGAAAACATCACTATGGAATTTTTCAGTGGAATTCATAAAACTTCAAAAGGAAATAATGTTATCTGTGTTACAGTTGATTATCTTACGAAGTCGGTACACTTAATTGCTATTAGAGAAAATTTATCTATTGATTAGGTTTCCAGGATATATGTGAATGAAGTGGTAATATTGCATGGAGTACCACTTTACATTATATCTGATCGGGATCCGAGGTTTACCTCGATGTTTTGGAAAAGTCTTCAGTATACTCTAGATACAGAGTTGAGTTTCAACATTGCTTATGATCCTTAGACAGACGAACAGTATGAGAGGAAAATTCAAACTGTAGAAGAAATTTTGAGATATTCCTCTATGGATTTCAAAGGTGGTTGGGATCAACACGTACCTTTGGTGGAATTTTCTTAAAATAATAGCTTTCACTCCAGTGTTCAGATGGATCCTTATAGAGCTCTCTATGGAAAAAATGCAGAACTCCAACTTTCTGGGATGAAGTTGGAGAAAGAAAGCTATTAGGACCTAATCTTGTTGACGAGATGGAAGAAAAGGTAACATCTATTCAAAAACACATAAGAGCAGCTCAGAGTCGAAAAAAAAGTTAATTCGACAACCAAAGAAAATACCTAGAGTTTTAAGTGGGTGATAGAGTGTTCTTATGAATATCTCCATGGAAGAGAGTGATGAGATTTGGAAAGAAGGGCAAGTTGAGCTCTAGGTATATTGGTCCTTTTGAAATAAAAGTTCATGTTGGGAAGGTAGATTACTGATTGGTGCTTCCACCGAATCTCTCTCAAGTTCAAGATGTGTTCCATGTATCTCTCCTAATAAAATACATACTCGATCCTTCACATGTACTAAGCTCAGAAGTTGTACCGCTGGAGTAAGATCATTCGTATGAAGAGTAGCCAATAGAGATTCTGGATCGTAGTGAAAAAGTTTTATGAAACAAAACCACTTGCTTGGTTAATGTTTTAATGAGTAACCAAAAATTATAAGAATCGGCTTGGGAACTTGAGGATACGATGAGGGATAGGTATCGTCATCTATTTATTACAAAGTGACGAATTTCGAGGGAGCAATTTTTTTATTGGGGGTAGAATGTAACACACTAAGATTTTATGAGAAATATTTTTTTATGTATTATGTTATACGCGACACCAAAGGAATCATTAACTACACACAACATTTTCTTGGCTTGAGTTACACACAAGAGAAACCTTACTCGATATCTTGTGTTATACGCAATACTGAGTTTCACTAAACAACAATATGTTACTAAAATATTATATAAACTAGTAGTTATGAATAGTAATACACACTTTTTGAAATTTTATAAAATTTATCTTTCAAAATGGACTTCTTTTTTGGATTCTAAATATTGAAATTAACTTAGGGTGAATTTTTGGTATTTTTCTGAAAACTTTCAATTTTTGTTGAATAATATGAAACACTGAGTTATAGTTCAAAACCGAATTTTTATTTAAATATTTATTAATTTTATTTAAATTTATTTTAGGTAAAAATTGATACATAATACCTATATATGTTGATTAGACACTAAATAAGGCTAATATTCATTGTTAATATACGTAATATTCATGTTCTTTATTATTCATAAACACCATTTTATTGCATTTTACACTTTGAACATCATTTCACATTATGATTGTAATACCTTCTTAAAATACACTATTATGTGGTACATTTTTTGAACATAATTTGAAGTAACCAATGATTCATCTAATTTTAAGGAATATAATTATACATATTTTAATTTGATATTCTTTTTAACTATATATTCACTTCAAAATGAACATTTTTAATTAAAGGATCAATGAAAGATTCATAAAGTATGATGGAGATATTTGGCAATGAAAGGAAGCAATTCTGGAGAAGGTAGATTGGACATCAGCCCACTGATGAGACTGTGGGGCCCCTAATACAGGCCCAATGAATTCCAAATTTAGTGGGATGCTAGAAATCATGTATAGGAACAAATCACTCTTCATGATACAATGCTAATTCGGCCTCCATGGTGTTCATTTAGGTGGCCCAAGTTAGAGATAAAATTCTGGGCCAGATTCGGTGGCCCAGAAAAACATCCCACTAATGTGATCATATCTTGGAATCCATAAATCCAAATGAGCCCATAGTTTACAAGAGGTAATCAGACATCCGAAGATCCATTTTTGACTTCTATGTACCTCTCTGATTCGTCCATCTAGAAGGTCTTCCAAGCACGTTTGTTCGGTGAAGGAAATATGGCTTCCACCTCGGGTCAAGGGTGGAAAAATCAAGTCTCCCTTACTTTCCACCCACCTATGGACAACCACAATTAATTGAGGAGACTTGGAATGTTCGAGGCCCACCAAAGGGATAAAAAATTCCTATTTAAGGCAGTGGTGTTGGAGGATTGAGGGATCTTTGGTGCTTTGTTCAATTGTAATATTATGCTGCAATTTTGTTGCCTCAAATTTGTCTTCCACATGTAAGTTGTTTTAATTCATCCTTGTTTATTAATAAAAGTTCTTATTCTCTTATTATTCTGTTCTTATACTTATCACTTTGATACCTTTGGTTCAAGGTGTGAACTTGTTCATACCAAACCTTGTGAGATTATCACACAATGGTGGAGTGATTGTTATTTTATTGTGTTTTTTTACTTCTCCATTTCTTCCCTCATGAGTCTTCGTTCTGCTTCCGTTGAAACCATAGAATCAATGGAGGGCTAACCCACTTATGGATTAATCCAAGGGAGTATAAAGGGGCTTTATTGGATTTTATTAATCACCTCATAAATGTATAATCACTTCTTTAATTGATATTTTTATTTGATTATTTTTTAAACTCCATCATCCTTGTTGAATTTATGGCAACACACTTCAAGTGCTAATACGAACCTTTACCTTGAAGTGCTCAAAAATTTGATCCTTCAAGTCTATAAGTGATTAGTATTAATGGGTGTAGGAATTAAACTAGTATGGGATGATGTTGTTTTATCTCTTTAAATGAACCCATCTCAAATATAAGAAATTGAAATCATTGAAAAGGAAATACGCCCATTCCACCCCGAGCAATAACCTAGGATCAATTCATTATTTTGAATTGAATTCAATTAATTATCTTCGAGTTTCTTTAAACCCATATTAAATAAACCCAAGTTGGCCACTTCATAGCCAAAAATAGTCTATAGAATGTACGTGTCTATAGGTTACTTCCTAGGTCTCTAAGGATTCGACAACCCAAGCTAAACTACAACGACCTTCCTACCTTCTTCTCTTGGGTAAATTTGAGCATGAATCAAAATTTGGCGCCGTTTCCGAGGACCCAAGTAAGTCCTCTAAACACCCATTCTATTCTCCCTCATTTATTCTTTTCTCATACAAATTATCTTATTTTGTCCCTTTCTTGTTTTTTTGGCGCATGTCCGCCTACACCTGCTATCAATCAAACCGTCTAGTTAGGGTGGATAGTCCTACGGTTGGGGAGTCAAGTATACCAATGGAACTATTTCCATTAGATCAAAATCTTTCTAATACTCTAGAGTCAAAAAATGAGCCAATTTCAATGGAAGGTCTTCAAAGAAACCAACTAATAAACCCAGGTGGAAACCAAAATGGAATCCCAAATGAGGTAGCCCCAAACATGGGGAATGCAATTGATCAAAACATGAATGAATACCTCACACCTTCCTGGACCAATGACCCCTCATTCATTAGAAACAATTCCCTGGGAGATGATAACTACATCTTTAAACCCCATTTCCTAAACCATCTTCCCACATTCCATGGAATGGAGTCCGAGATGCCCTACCTTCAAATTAAGGAGTTCAATGACATCGTAGAAACAATGTACCCCCCACATCAAGTAGAATCATCTAAGATGAGGCTATTTCCTTTTTCATTAAAGGATCGAGCTAAAAATTGGAAAAACAATTTGATACCATCATCCATCAACTCTTGCGACTAACTACAAACAGAATTCTAATAAAAATACTTTCCCCACCAAAAAACAATTTCACTTAAAAATTGTATCCAAAACTTTTTTGAAAAAGAGGGAGAGTCATTCTATGAAACATGGGAGAGGTTCAAAGACACTCTAAACATGGTTCCACCCCATGGTTTTTCTATTCCTGAGCAAGTGAGAATTTTCTATGAAGGGTTGGGTCCGGGGAACAAACAATTCATTGACATGATGTGTAATGAAACCTTTAAAAACAAAGCCTCAAATGTTGCTTATGAGTATCTAGAAAGGCTTTCTGAACAAAAATAGACATGGGGAACTTCACCTTATTCTGAAAAGCCACAAAGAACTACTGGAATTCATACACTTAGAGAAGAGTAAATCCTTAGGGCTAAACTCGCAGCACTCTCTAGAAAGGTTGAAGAGATAGACCTTAGGAAAGTCCATGAAATCCAAACTGTTGACCCTATTTGCAAAATTTGTGATTAGCATGACCATAAGACAGACAACTACCCAACCATTCCATCCATAAAGGATGTTCTTTTAGGAGGACCCCCAGCAAAAGTAAATGATTTGAACTTTTAAAAGCCTCAATACCAAAACAACTTCAACCCATGGTATAATGACCACCTAGGCTTCCGCTGGAAAGATAACCAACAACCTAGCCAACCACAGGGACAAAATCCTTACCCCAATCAGAAGTACCAATCCCATAACCAGTTCCAACCCCAACCTATCCAATACCAACAACCACCGATCCATTTTCAACAAACCATCCCACCTCCAAAATATCCCCCTGGGATAAACCAATCTTCTCAAGAACCAGCCCAAACTATTCCAAAAAACCTACTAGAACAACTATGAAAACAAATGGAGAGGATGAACTTGGAGGTATCTTCCTTAAAAAAAGAACTTATAACCTTCAAAAATGTAAAGGAACCCATGCCTACTCAGGCGGTTCCATCCTCAACTTCAAGGGGAGAGTCAAGTTGTGCTCAAACAACTCATGAACAATTAAAGGTTGTGACTGTTTTAAGAAGTGGAAAATCAATTCAGAAACCTGAACAACTAATTCATAACCCACCTGAAGATTCAAACATGGATGAAAATTCAAATGAACCACAAGATAAAACTGAGGAAACTGATAACATTGTCAAGGAAACAACTCTTCAACAAACAACCCCACAACCTGCACCATTTCCTCAATGCATGAGGGGGAAAACCAAGCCTGAACTGAGTGAAACATTGAGGAAAATATTCTCACAAGTCAAGATGAACATTTCCCTTCTTGATGCCATCAAAACCATACCTTCCTAATCAAAGTACCTTAAGGAATTAAGAACTTTTAAATGAAAATTTTCACATAAAAACCAAGTCCTTTTGGATGCTAATGTGAGTACCACCATTCAAGGGAACATTCCTCCTAAGTTGAAAGACCCGGGTTGCCCTTACATCAATGTTGAACTGGGAGAGAGAAAATCTGTTAGGGCCTTGTGTGACCTAGGTGCTAGTGTCAATCTCATCCCATATGCTGTGTACTGCCAGTTAGGCCTAGAAGAGCTCTAACCCACATCTGTCACACTTCAACTTGTTGATCGTAGCATTAGGGTTCCAAAGGTTATTTTAAAGGACATTCTGGTAAAGGTTGAAACATCATCTACTCTACTGATTTCATTGTCCTTAACAACCATCCAAACATAGGAAATAAGGAACAAAACCCAATCATCCTTGGTCGTCCATTCCTTGCAACAATAAACTCTGTTATCCGAGTCCGAAATGGGAACATGACCATCACCTTTGGGAACATGAGTTTATACTTGAACATCTATAATTCATGCTCACAAATAGGGGATGACGAGGAAATTCATGAAGTAAACATGATATGAAGCATTGAAAATGAATCCATACAACATCAAGGAATATTTTATGAATGTTTAAGTCATGATGAGATTGATTTCCTTTGTTCATATGAAGGAAGTTTATCTCCTTGGCTTGAATCCTTTTAAAATTTCTCTTATGATGAAGTCTTAGGTCCAAAAATCAGTGAAACCTTTCAAGAAAACATTTTCATGGGGACCACTCCAACTTCCTTCCCTAAATCTGATCAAGACAATCTTGTAGCTGAAACTTATACATGTGGGGAATCAATCCTATCTGAAACTCTAAAAAAAGAAATTGAACTTGATCCAATGTACCAATCTTCTACTGAAATTTCGAACCAACCTGATCTTGAATTGAAGGAACTTCCTTCTGCACTAAAGTATGCTTTCCTAGGGGAAAATAAAACACATCCTATTGTCATTTCTTCTTCTCTTGAAGCCAATCATGAGAGGATGCTTTTATATGTCCTTAGGAAACATAAGAAATCCATTGGTTGGACCCTGTCTGATATTCCTGGGATTATCCCACTTATCGGGACTCATAGGATAGTTCTAGAATCTGATTCAAAGCCATGTCGTCAACCTCAACGATGACTCAATCCTAATCTCGTAGAGGTATTAAGGGAGGAACTTCTAAAATTGTTAAAATATGGTATCATATATCCCATAGCTGAGAGTGAATGGGTGAGTCCAATCCAAGTGGTTCCAAAAAAGGCTGGAATAACAGTGATAACCAATGAGTATGGAGAGATTATTCCAACAAGGGTGAGTAGTGGATGGAGGGTCTACATTGACTATAGGAAGCTAAACTAATTCACCAAGAAGGACCATTTCCCCTTACCATTCATTGACCAAGTCCTTGAGAGAGTGGCAGGTCATGCGTTCTATTGTTTCTTAGATGGGTACTCAGGGTATAATCAAATTGAGGTCTCCCTAGAGGATCAAGGGAAGACTACATTCACATGTCCATTCGAAACCTTTGCTTTCAAATGCATGCCCTTCGGGTTATGCAATTCCCCTATAACCTTCCAACGATGCATGATGGGAATCTTCTCAGACATGGTAGGGGATTTTCAAGAGGTTTTCATGGATGACTTCTCTATGTTTGAGGATACATTTGAGGGATGTATAAGGAATGTAGAGAGAGTCTTTTCAAGATGTGAAGAAAATAATCTAGTCCTAAAATGGAAAAAATGCCATTTCATGGTTAAAGAGGGAATATTTTTAGGCTATCTGGTCTCAGTTAGGGGGATTGAAGTTGATAAAGCCAAGGTTGACATAATTCTTCACCTTCCATCACCCAAAACTGTCAAGGAAGTGAGGTCTTTCTTAGGACATGCAGGTTTCTATAGAAGATTAATCAAGTACTTTAGTTCAATCTCCCATCCCTTTTGTGCTCCCCTAGTAAATGATGCTCCATTTGATTGGATAGAAAGCTATGAGGGTGCATTCTCAACCCTCAAATCCTCTCTCACCTCTCCTCCCATTATGAAATCTCCAAATTGGAACCTTCCTTTCGAACTTATGTGTGATGCCAGTGACTTTTTTGTAGGAGCTGTGTTAGGAAAATGTTGTGATAAAACTCCTTATGTCATTGATTATGCAAGAAAATCCTTAAATGATGCCCAAATCAACTACACCACTACTGAAAAGGATTTACTTCTTATTTTGTTTGCGTTATAAAAGTTTAGGTCCTACCTTTTAGGATCCCCCATCACTGTGTTCACTGACCATTCTGCACTAAAATACCTCTTCCAAAACCAAGATTCTAAGGCTAGACTGATTAGGTGGGTCCTTTTCTTACAAGAATTTGACCACACAATCAAGGATAAAAAGGGTGTTGTATATTTTTTAGATGATCACCTCTCTAGAATGGAATTCAAAGACAACTCAAATCACCTTTCTGTGTCTGATTCATTTCCTGATGAACACCTATACTCTATGAGTGACTACCCTTGGTATGACGACATAGCCAATTTATTAGTTACAAGAGTCATTACAAAATTCTTAGGGACTCAAGCTCGAAGGAAATTCCTTTCTGATGATAGACACTATGTTTTTGATGATCCGTACCTCTATAAGTTTTGCCCTGACCAAGTCATTAAGAGGTGTGTCCCAGAATCTGAACAATAGTCCATCCTTAAATTCTATCATAGTGAGGCATGTGGAGGTCACTTTTCCTCTAAGAAAACATCTTCTAAGATTCTTCAATGTGATCTCTTCTAGCCCAACCTTTCAAGGGACTCTTACAAAAAAATTTCAAAGTTGTCCTAGGTGTCAACAAGTTGGGTCCTTCACAAAAAGGAATCAAATGCCACTCACTCCCATCTTAGTGGTTGAAATATTTGACTGTTGGGGAATTGATTTCATGGGTCCCTTCTCAAACTCTAGGGGATACCTCTACATACTCTTAGCTATTGATTATGTCTCAAAATTGGTTGAGGCCATTCCCACTAAGTCCAATGATCATCAAGTTGTGATTCGATTTCTAAAAGAGAACATATATTCTTGATTTGGAAATCCTAGGGCTATAATCAGTGATCGAGGAACCCATTTCTGCAACCTCCCTTTCTCTTCACTCATGTCTATGTATTTTATTTCTCATAAAGTTTCCACTACGTACCATCCTCAAACCAATGGTCTAGCTGAGTTAGCCAATCGTGAAATCGAACAAATTCTTGAGAAAACTGTCAATCCTTCTAGGAATGATTGGTCCGAGAAACTCTTGGATACTCTTTGGGCATATCGTACAGCATACAAAACCATCCTAGGAATGTCACCATATAGGTTGGTTTATGGAAAAGCATGCCATTTACATGTTGAAATTGAGAATAAGGCCTTTTGGGCAATTACGAAAATGGATTATGAGCTCTCATTGGCCGGAACAAAAATGAAATTAGATCTCAATGAACTGGAGGAACTAAGGATGGAGGATTATGAAAATTCAAGGATCAATAAAGATATAGTTCAAGCCTACCAATCTTGGAATATCAAGGTCAAACATTTTGAACCAAGAAAACTTGTGCTCTTGTATAGTTCAAAATTTCATTTACACCCGGGAAAGTTAAGGTCTAGATGGTCAGGACCTTTCATAGTGCATCTAGTATTCCCCCATGGGGTAGTAGAGATTCAAGATCCCACAAGTGGTTACATTTTCAAGGAAAATGGTCAATGGATAAACCCATTAATTGAATCATTCAATAAACAGGAAATAGATGTTGAGTTAACTGAGCCAACCTATGAACCAAAAACTATTGATAGATTTAGGGTCCATGTCGGGCTAACAACATTAAAAAAAGTGCTGCATGGGAGGCAACCCATGGTTTTCAAGTTTCCTATCATTTTGTTGTTTTAATAAAATATAAATATAAATTATTCATTTTTATATTTAAAAAAATAGACTGTTAACCGGTTCTTCTATTATGAGTATGGATGGGTATGAAAAGGGAGCACCATATTCATCTGTGTCACGTGGTGTGAACCTTGAGTAATACCTTACCCAAAAAATTAAAAAGAAGACAACCTATCATCAATTTATTTTATTTTATATATATACTTATATTTTACTTAGATATATATATATACATAATCTTTTTTTTGTTTGTTTGTTTTCCATTTTCCACTAGGGAACTCTACAAGCGACATGGATATCAAAGGACTAAATCGGAGCAGCAAGAACTTCGAACTTCAACCACCAGGTGACCTCATTCCATGATCCTAATATTTCAATTTCCTTATTGAACTCCCTTTTTTCTCCTCTACCCCCTTATAAATTTTCTTTTCTTTAAACACTGAGGACATTGTTATTTTAAGTTGGGGGGGGGAGATAAAATAAAAAATGATTTCATGTAAAAAAATGAATGATTTGAGAAAAAATGTGTAAATGGAAGGAAAAATTCCATTAACTTTGAACATGGTAATACAAATTGCACACTTTGAAACTGAATATCAAATAATTTAGCATTCCTTGATTCTGATTTTAATCCTTTTAGAATTTCATGATCATAGATTTTGGAAATTGTGGCTGTCCAATGTGATATTTCATCATTTATATTTTCATCCAAATAAAAAAAAGATCACAATGCACGTCCTTTGGATAGAGGGGTATTATTTTAAGTTCATGGGGTCCCCTGAATAAATAGCATAGGTTTGGTGATCATTTTAGATTAATATGAGTATTCAAAAAAATTAAAAAAAATTGTGCATAGAGCAATGAAATGACCTAATGCATGACTTTTGGTACTTGGGAATCGTGACCCCATAGTTGTCTGGCCCAGAGTTAGTAATTTTATCTCTATTTTTGGTAATTTGAATTTTTTTTGACTGAGTTAACTCGAGATGATGCCCGAGTATGTGGGCTTCGCTTGGTTCCCTATGGTCTTTGAGCCTGGGAGTCATCGACAAAGTCTCACTATACAGGTTGACTCTTTTGAGTGCAACTTCAATTACCATGGCAAAATTGAAAAAACAAAACAAAAAAAAAACAGAAAAACAAAAAAAAAATACAATAAAAAAATGAATACTCATCTTAATATTGAAATGTTATTCCACCTAGAGCTTCCATCATTCTTCCCCTTGAATAAAGATGAACCCCCATGTCTATTGTGATGCACAACACATCCTCATACTTAATTGATATCGGATGAAATATGACAATGAATTTGAACAGAGGAATGTGCTTCGGATTGGGATCTGCTTATGAAACTATCTTGTATTAAATTATTTTGATGGGTTTCAGTATTATTTGGTATAAGGTTTTTTGGTGATCATTGTGTATTAAAATGTTTTTGAAAAAGGGAATTCGAATTTCATTTTTGAATAGATATATTTTGCTCGGGACTAGCAAAACTCAAGTTGGGGGGTGTGATTAGCCATTAAATGAGGCTAATATTAATTGTTAATATACACAATATTCATGTTATTTATTATTCATAAACACCATTTTAGTGCATTTTACACTTTGAACATCATTTCACATTATGATTGTAATACCTTCTTAAAATGCACTATTATGTGGTACATTTTTGAACATCATTTGAAGTACCCAATGATTCATCTAATTTTAAGGAATATAATTATATATATTTTAATTTTATATTCTTTTTAACTGGATATTCACTTCAATATGAACATTTTTCATTAAAGGATCAAGGAATGATTTATAAAGGATGATGAAGATATTTGACAATGAAAGGAAGCAATTCTGGAGAAGGCAGGTTGGACACCATCCCCATTTTGAGAATGTGGGGCCCACCATACAGGCCCAATGAATCCCAAATTTCGTGGGATGCTAGAATAAATGTATAGTAACAAATCACTCTGCAGGATCCAATTCTAATTCGGCTTCCATGGTGTCTATTTAGGCGCCCCACGTAAGAGATAAAATTCTGGGCCAGATTCTGCGGCCCAGAAAAACAGCCCACTAATATGATCATATCTCGGAATCCACAAATCCAAATGGGCCCAAATAATAAAGGAGGTTCGAAGACATCCGAAGATCCTTTTTCTTCTTCTATGGACCACTCTGATTCGGCCATCTAGAAGGGCTTCCAGGAACATCTGTTCGGTGAAGGAAAGCTGGCTTCCACCTCGGGTCAAGGGTTGA
The DNA here is from genome assembly GCA_963277665.1 of Viscum album. Taxonomy (NCBI): domain Eukaryota; kingdom Viridiplantae; phylum Streptophyta; class Magnoliopsida; order Santalales; family Viscaceae; genus Viscum; species Viscum album. The sequence continues at coordinate 1,711,138,488 of OY728157.1, read as the reverse complement.
AAAATCAACTCTCCCTTACTCTCCACCCACCTATGACCAACCACAATTAATTTAAGAGACTTGGACTATTGGAGGCTTGACCCAAGGGATCAAAAATGCCTATTTAAGGCATTTTTGTTGGAGGATTTAGGGATCTATGGTGCTTTGTTCAATTGTAATTTTATGTTGCAATTCTGTTGTCTCAAATTTGTCTTCCACATGTAGGTTGTTTTAATTCATCCTTGTTTCTTAATAAAATTTCTTCTTATCTTATTACTATTTTCTTCTCATTATTACTTTGATACCGTTGGTTCATGGTGTGAACTTGTTCATACCAAACGTTGTGGGATTATCACACAACGGTAGAGTGGTTGTTATTTTATTATGTTTTTTTACTTCTCCATTTCTTCCCTCATTAGTCTACTTTCCACATCCATTGAAACCATAGAATCAATTGAGGGATAACCCACTTATGGGTTGATCCAAGGGAGTAGCAAGGGGATGGATTGGATGTTATTTATCACCTCATTAATGTATAATCACTTCTTTAATTAAGATTTTTATTTGATTATTTTTAAACTCCATCGTCCTTGATGAATTTAAGGCCACACACTTCAAGTGCTAATACGAACATTTACCTTGAGGTGCTCAAAAATTTGATCCTTAAAGTGTATAGGTGATTTGTATGTAGGCATTAAACCAATAAGTGATGATGTTTTTTATCTTCTTAAATGAACCCATCTAAAATATAAGAAATTGAAATCATTTAAAAGGAAATATGTCCAATCCACCCCAAGCAATAATCTAGGATCAATTCATTCTTTTAAATTGAATTCACTTAAGTCTCTTAGTGTTTCTTTAAACACATCTAAATTCAACCCATGTTGGAAACTTCATAGCCAAAAATAGTCCATAGAATGTACGTGTCTATAGGTTACTTCTTAGGTCTCTGAGGATTCGACAACCCAAGCTAAAATACAAGGACCGTCCTACCTTCTTCTCTTGGGTAAATTTGAGCATGAATCATATTTTCAATTTAATTAATTGGAGTCATTTTATAATAAGTTTAGATATATAAATTTTTATTGATCTTTTTACCGTCTTTTACCCACCTCCTAGGATAATTTTCAAATTTACATAAAACTTAATGTTACCTCTTCTGTGAGTTGAATTTATAAAATCTAAGAGACATGATTAATATCAAGGAGTAAAATGTTTTTAAATAAGATAAAAATAATTTTTGGTGAATAATAAATTTTTACTTTTATTTACCACAGTTAAAAGTAAATATGGTAAATAAGGGTAAAAATGATATTATTATTACCCCAACACATGTCCTAATTCTATTGGATATGTATAATTCGACCAAAAAAACCTTAAGAATAAAATATTAACCTTTTTGATCCACATGGATTAGATTAGGACACTTATTATTATTTTATTTAAAGAAGAGTTAAACGAGTTGATATCAAAGATTAATAACTATATTTTTTTTAATATAGGATTTTACATAAATTAAATTAGATGATAAATATTAATTATAAAGATAACAATATTTCCTAAATAATGGTATTTTATTTATATTTTTTAGACATTAAATAATTTAATTTATTTATGACACAATGATAATGCAGTAATTACCTTAATAATGAAATATTAACATAATTGATAATATGAATACCCAAATAATTTTAATTTGAGACTTTTTATGAATTAAACTAATTTTATATGTTACTATAACATATTAGGGTTGGTTTGATGAAGTTTTTCGAAGTAATAATGCTGTAATGAATTTAGAAAAAAACAAAATACCAAATAGTGTCAAAATCGCCATAAAAGAGTTTTTAAAACAAATTTATATTTTTAATTGATATAATGGTCTTAAAAATCTAAGGTTAGGACAAAAGACTAATATAATAATATTTATGTAATTAATAAACCAATTGGGGTTCGATTGGTAGTTTATAGTAAGTTTGTTAACCATATTGTGTAAGAATACAAGAAGGCACAATAAAAGTTAAATTATTTAACTTAGAGTTAAATCTAAACGATAAGGATAAAATGGTAACCTAAACTTGTATAAAACATATTTGTTGATAGGATTTAGAACCATCCTCACTCTATCCTATAAATAAGTCACTTTGGATCCATTATAAATAGAATATTAATTTACTATAAAATAATATTTTATGTTTTTCCTAAGGTTCCCCTCACCTCTCTTATAAAAGGGCACTCCCCCTTCCCTATAATTCACACTTCCAAAGCCATTTGGCTCAGCCAACACCTACCCAAATACCCTCTCAATTGTTTTACCTTCATCCTAGAGGCCTTACTTTAGTTAGAAAACCAACCTATGGAGCTCTTTTGATCAAATCAAAAGGAAGAATCTGAAGAAGAGGTTAATATCTCACCACCTATTTCAAGTTTCTTTCTTCTTAAACTTCCTCCTTCTTTGTTGTTTCCATTATAAAATAATAAATCCAGTATCCTATACATACTGTGATGTTATTATAAAAATAAAACAACCATATTAGTAATTTTATCCATCTTATGAATGAAAAAGTCACCACACGTGTGTATGTACAGCTTACCGTCTTTATGTCGTGGTATAGTTTGTTATTCAAACATTTAATCATTTGGATGGGTATAATAATGAGTTTAAATCATATAAATAATAAATATAAAAATATTATGATTCTTTATATATGATATAACATCCAATTATATATGATTTTAATATCAAAAGAATGATATCATCGCTCATGCGTACGTACGGCCTACCGTCTCCACGATGTGATGCAACTCATTCTACATGATCTTCATTGAATAATGATTATATAAATGAAATAAATGAATAAATATGATATATATTACACTAATAAAATTCATTAAATTATTTATCTATAACCTAAAAAGAGTAATAAGAATTTATTCGACCAAACACACATAAGAACATAAACCAATGAAAACAAGAATAACAAGTAGCAATGAAGTATTACTAATAAGAAGATAAGAATATGACCATATATGATATGATAACAATGAATATGATTCTGTAATAAGACAATGACATTAATTAAATTATTATATATGAGGTTCAGATACGTACGAAGCATATCGGACCTAAGGTAATGGAAAATCTCACAATCTCAATTTTTATCCGAGATTGTTTATACTTTGGTATTTACTGCGGCATATTTATCATCCACATCCATGTTTACTTAAAATTTAATATTATTTATATCAACCTAAAATTTTATGAATCCAATTTTTCCTAATGGTGAGTTTTTAGTAAAATATAAGAAATAAATCTTTTGTCATTTTTAGTATGAGATACTTTTTGACTTTTCTGGCCAAAGTACGAGAACAATGTTTTTTTAACTTATACGGAATGAACATATTTTTATGATTTCATAGAAAATTATTTCTATGAATCTTCCTTTAAATTTTTTCAAGTTTATTTTCAGTAAACTCCTTTTAGTTAAAAATCGTATGACATATTGAGAAAGAAAAAAATGGTCTTAATGATGAAAGGATATTTTCTTCAGGAATGGAGTTCAAGTGTTTTATCAAAATTATTTTCCATCTTTGATAATATAGGGTTATATTTCTATCCATATTATTACATTGATTTGATTATGTTATGATGGAATTATTTTTATGAAATCCTTTATTGTATATAAATTATGATGGCATGATTTTTAAGAATCCAACTTGTATTACATGGGTTATGCTATGATGTATGATATATGATTTTTTGGCACACATAAGAATGGTTTCATTATGAGATGTGTGGGACCTATATCTCCCTCAAATGAATTGGGTAAAGATTTATATCTCATGAGATAGACATGGCTGGAACGGAAAGTTAATCTGGTTCCGTGATACAGGACTCGAAGGAGGAGTGAACTCACTTCAGTAATGGACATTGTCCGCTATGATAGTCTTGGAAATGAGTCCTGACTAATATAAAATGATTTTATATGATTATGTGTGTATTCTACAAAGTTTCATGTTTTATATTATGATTATTGGGATTACATTTCACTACTATGATTTATCCCATGTTATAATATTATGATCTCTTTTGTAGGTTAATATTTTCAAAATGATATGGTTTTATGAATATGATATTACTGATATTTTATTTATTTCCCCTTAATGAGAATTTGAGCTCACCCTTTTGTATGTTTTCTTTTCCCTAGGTCAAGAATAAGGGTATTATGTAGGATATTCCAAAAGGGACTCTAAATATGATTAAATAAATGGGAGACAATGTAGATGCTTTTTGAACCAGTTGTTTATGTTTCCCAGTTTCTAAAGACACTATACCTATACGGTCCAAACATGGTTTTGTTATATGTTGTAGTAAGTATGCTTCAATTCTGAAGTAATAACAATGCATGTAAAGTATGGGGCATTATAGTTGGTATCAGAGGAAAGGTATAGTCAATAGTTAGAAACTAATATGTGAACGCCTCAGTAAGAACCCTAACGATATGTATAATAATAGAACACAATATTAGTGTTTTAGAAATGTCCATGAATAACCTATGATAAGACCTAAAGTGTGAAATTTTATTCTTGATTATGTGGTTTCCCTGTTATGATTAGTGTTTCTCACACTATGCTTATTGGTTTTAGTCGATGGGTGGAACCCAAAGGAACTGTGTTAATGTTGAATGTGACGGGCAATGCAATGATTGTCCCCCTGAGCAACCAAATGTTATGGGAGATGGAATGAAAAATCTTGTAGCCATGCTCACACAACTTTCTCAAGCTATGAATCATGTAGGACTTCCAAATGAGCAAAGGACGGAGCAATATTCTGTTGAATCCTTCCTGAGGCAGCATCCACCCTCATTCAGCGGGTCTACTGATCCATTAGTGGCTGAACAATGGATCAGTACTACTAAAAAGATATTTTTAGTTCTAAAATGTTGTGAACATGATAAAGTCATCTTAGAAGTATATCGTTTGGAAGGTGAAGCTGATCAGTGGTGGAATATTATCAAGAATATGGGGAAAAGAGATGAAATTGAGTCTATGGAATGGCATGAGTTCAAGAACATATTTTTCAATAAGTACTTCCCTCGTATTTTTCAAACAAAGATAGAGAATGAGTTTCTTGTACTAAAGAAAAATGATGATGAATATGCTGGTACCTACAAAGAAAATTTTACAAGACTTGCGATGTATGCTTCCGGAATTATTATCCAACCTGAGAGTAAGATCGATAAATTCTTTAGTGGATTAAAACCAAGCCTTTGAAGGGAATTATCCATAAGGGACTTCAATATCTACGAGGAATTTTTTTTATGTGCTCTCATGGTTGGGATGGATATTGGAGTAACCCATCAGTCATAAGGGTTTGATAAGAATAGGAATATGGAATTCAGAGGGAAATATAAAGACCACAATAAAAATAAGACGAGTTTTCCATTATTCTCAATGTGTGGAGAGAAACATGGAGGGAATTGTCTTAAAGGGACAAGTAAATGTTTCAAAAGTGGAAAAGAATGTCATCGGGCATTTTAATTCCACAGTGATGGGAAAAAGATTTCTAGTGATGCGAACAAAGCAAAGGCTACACAAAATACACCTCTTACACTTCAATGTTACAAGTGCAAGGAAATGGGGCATTATTCTAATCAATTACCTAATCCAAGGGTTGTTGATGATGATCGACGTCAACAAACTCTTAAGGCCAAAGATAAAGGAAAGTAACATGCAATTTCTATCGATGATGTAGAGTACGATAACGAAGTGGTGAAAGGTACACTTACCATTCACTTTAAAGTAGAAAATGTATTATATAATTCTGAATCCACCCACTCTTTTATTTCTAAATAATTTTCTAAGGGTATTGCTGGAAAAACTCAATAATTAGCTATTGAGTTAGCTGTGACAACTCCTGTTGTCACAACCGTTGCATCGAAAGTTCATAATTCTTCTCCAATTGACGTTTGTGGGAAAGTGCTTCCTGCTAAATTTTATGTGGTTCTTGGCATGGATTGGATTTCCTTATATAGATCTCATGTTGATTTCCAAAGAAAGGAAGTCACATTTTATATTCCTGATCAATCTATGATCATATATCGATGAAAGGATGAATATAACCTTCCAGTGGAAATTTCTTCCATCTTATGGGTCTTGAATCCTATAAATGATGGTTATTTATCTCAAATGGTTGGAGAGAAACTCATGATTAAGAATATTCCCATTATAAGGGTGTTTGATGATGTCTTTCTAGAAGAATTTCTAGGTCTTCCACCAAATTGTGAAGTTGAGTTTTCAAAAGAACTCATACCGGGTGCTATGCCCATTTCAAAGACACATTATATAATGGACCTAATTGAGTTGCAAGAATTGAAGAAGCAACTCCAAGAGAATCATGATAAGGGATTCATACGCCCTAGTGAATCCCCTTGGGGAGAACATGTTCTGTTTATTAAGAAGAAGGATTGATCAATGATACTTTTCATTTATTATCGAGAACATAACAAGATCACTATCAAGAAAAAATATCATCTCCCATGCATTGATGACTTATTTGACCAACTACGCGGAGCTCAATACTTTTCCAAGATTGATCTTCATTCCGGGTATCATCAATTAAGGGTCAAAATGGAGGATATACCAAAGATGGCTTTCTATAAAAGGTATGGACACTATGAATTAATAGTGATGCCATTTGGTCTTACTAATGCCCCTAATGTATTCATGGATTTAATTAATTGAGTCTTTAGAGACTATCATGTTCAGTTTGTGGTAGTCTTTATAGATGATATTCTTGTCTGTTAAAAGAGTAAGGACGAACCTGCAGATCACTTGAGAATTGTACTAAAGACCCTAAGAAAGGAGAATCTTTATTCCAAATTTACCAAGTGTGAATTTTGGCTTCAAAAAGTTTAATTTTTGGGTCACATAATCTCAAAAGAGGGGATATATGTAGATCCATGAAAAACAGAGGTTATCAAAAGATTGCCGAGACTAACAACAGTAACTGATATCCAAATTTTTCTTAGTTTGGTTGGATATATTGACGTTTTGTGAAATATTTTTCATGATTATATAATCCACTCACCAGGTTGACTCGAAAAGGAGTTAAGTTCGTTTGGATGGAGGAGTGTGAAGAGAATTTCAAAGAGTTAAAAAGAAGGTTATCTAGTGCCCCTGTGCTCACACTTCCTTGTAGTGGAGAAAGGTTTGTGATCTACAGTGATGCATCCAAGAAGGGATTGTGGTGTGTTCTCATGAAAAACAATATGTTGATATCTTATGCTTCACGATAGTTGAAAATACATGAGAAAAATTACCCAACTCATGATTTGGAATTAGCTGTGGTAATCTTTGGATTAAATATTTAGAGGCATTATCTTTATGGTGAAAGGTGTGATATTTATGCTGATCATAAAATTTTATAGTATATCTTCACACAAAAGGAGCTGAGTGTGTGCTAAATAAGATGGTTGGGGCTGAATAAGGATTACGACTGCTCAATTCATTACCACCCTGGGAAAGCAAACAAGGTGGAAGATGTATTAAGTCGATAAGACCATGCCATCTTATCCATGATGAGGATCCCAAAAGATCCAATATTTATGTATTTACAAAGGATGGATCTTGGAATTATAATGGAAGTGGAAGAATCTTGTCTTTATAAAATGAATTTTCAACCATCTATACATGTGAAGATTAATGAGGCATAGAAAGAAGATATAGAGTTACAATAGAAGGTGAGAAATGTTCCTAAATTACACATTGATTGTGATGAAATAATAAGGTTCAAGAATCGGGTTTGTGTTCCCCTCATCCCAGATTTAAAGAAGGAAATATTGAATGAAGCTCATAGTTGTTCATTCTCTGTTCACCCTAGAAGCACAAAGATGTATAGGGACATGATGGAGTACTTCTGGTGGGATGACATGAAAAGAGATGTTGCTTAATATGTCTCTCAATGCTTTGTTTTTCAGTAAGTTAAAGCTGAGAGAATGAAGTCCAAGGGGATGTTACAACCATTACCCATACCAGAATGAAAATTGGAAAACATCACTATAGACATTGTCACTGGACTTCCTAAAACATCCAAATGAAATAATGATATCTGGGTTATAGATGATCATCTTATGAAGTTGGCACACTTCATTTCTATTAGAGAAGATTTATCTTTTGATCAGCTTTCCAGGACATGTGTGAAAGAAGTGGAAAGATAGCATGGAGTACCACATTCCATTATATATGATTGGGATCCGAGGTTTACCTTGATGTTTTGGCGAAGTCTTCAGCATACTCTAGATACAGAGTTGAGTTTCAGCACTGCTTATCATCCTCAAACAGACAGTCAGTCTGAGAGGAAAATCCTAACTCTAGAAGACATGTTTAGAGCTTGCTCAATGGATTTAATAGGTGGTTGGGATCAATACCTACCTTTGGTGGAATTTTCTTATAATAATAGATTTCAATCCAGTATTCATATGGCTCATTATGAATCTCTCTATTGAATGAAATGTTGAAATCCAACTTGCTAGGATGAAGTTGGGGAAAGAAAGCTATTAAGACCTGATCTTGTTGATGAGATGGCAGAAAAGGTAAGATCTATTCAACAACACATAAGAGCATCTCAGAGTCGACAAAAACGTTATGCCAACAACTAAAAAAAGACCAAGAGTTTGAAGTGGATGATAAAATGTTTTTAAGAATATCTCCTTGGAAGAGATAATGAGATTTGGATAGAAGGGCAAGTCGAGCCCTAGGTATATTGGTCCTTTTGAAATACTGGATCATGTTGCGAAGGTAGACTACCAATTAGAACTTCCAGCAAATCTCTCTCAAGTTCATGATGTGTTTCATGTATCTCTCCTTACAAAATTACATACCTGATCCTTCACATGTACAAAGCTCAGAAATTGTACAGTTGGAGCAAGATCTTTCTTATGAAGAACAGCCAATAGAGATTTTCGATCGTAGTGAAAAAGTTCTACGAAACAAGATGACTCACTTGGTTAACGTTTTATGGAGGAACCATAAATTAGAATAAGCTACATGGGAACTTTAGAATATGATGAGGGATAGGTATCCTCATCTGTTTGTTACGAAGTGACAAATTTTGAGAGAGAAATTCTTTTTAAGGGGGGTAGAATGTAACACCCGGATATTTTATGAGAAATGTTTTGTTTGTATTTATTATTTTATACACAATGACAAATTATTATTTCACTACACACAACATTGTCTTGGCATGTGTTACACTAAATATCAACCTTCCTCGATAGCTTGCGTTGTACGCAATATCGTGTTTCACTAAACAACGATATGTTATTAAAATATTATATAAACTAGCGGTTATGAATAGTCATACCCACTTTTTGAAATTTTATAAAATTTATCCTTCAAAATGGACTTCATTTTCCGATTCGGAATATCAAGATTAGCTTAGGGTGAATTTTTTGTATTTTTCTGAAAACTTTCAATTTTTGATGAATAGTGAAAAACATTGAGTTATAGTTTAAAACCGAATTTTTATTTAAATAATTATTTATTTTATTTAAATTTATTTTAGGTCAAAATAGATACACAATCCCTATATAAGTTAATTTTAATTTATTAGAGTCATTTTATAGTAATTTTAGATATATAAAATTTTTATTGAACTTTTTATCGTCTTTTACCCACCTCCTAGGAGAATTTGCAAATTTACATAAAACATAATTTTACATCTTCTTTGAGTTGAATTTTGAAAATCTGAGAGACGCGGTTAATTTAAAGGAGTAAAATGTGATTCAATAAGATAAAAATAATTTTTTGTGAATAGTAACTTTTTACTTTTATTTACCATCGTTAAACGTAAATAGGGTAATTAAGGGTAAAAATGATATTATTATTACCCTAACACATGTCCAAATTCTTTTGGACAAATATAATTTTACCAAAAACAACCTTAGAAATAAAATATGAACATATTCGGTCCACATGTAATAGATTAGGACACTTATTATTATTTTATTTAAAAAGTTAAAAGAGTTAAAATCAAAGTTCAATAACTATAAAAATTTTAATATAGGGTTATACATAAAATTAATTCAACTATAAATATTCATTATAAAGCTAAAAATATTTCCTACATAATTTTATTTTGTTTATATTTTTGAGACGTTAAATAATATAATTTATTTATGACACAATTATGATGTAGTAATTACCTCATTAATGAAATATTAACATAATTGATATTATAAAAACCCAAATAAATGAAATTTGAGAGTTTTTATAAATTAAACTTATTTTATAGGTTAATATAACATATTATAGTTTGTTATATGAATTTTGTTGATGTAATAATTCTGTTATAAAATTAGAAAAAAACAAAATACCGAATATTGTCAAAATTGACAAAAGAGAGTTTTTAAAACAAATATTATATTATTAATTTATATAATGGTCCTAAAAATATAACGTTCAGAAAAAAGACTTATATAATAATATTTATGACATTAATGAACCAATTGGGGTTCTATTGGTAGTTTTTAGTAAGTTTATTGACCATATAGTGTAAGAATACAAGAGGACAAGGTAAATGTTAAATTATTTAACTTAGAGTTAAATCTAAATGATATGGTTAAAATGGTAACCTAAACTTGTCTAAAACCTATTGGTTGAGAGGCTTTCGACCCATCCTCACCCTAGACTCTAAATATGTTACTTTGGATCCATGATAAACCTACTTTGATTTTATTATAAAATAATATTTTAAGTTTTTCCGAAGGTTCCCCTCACCTCCCTTATAAAAGAAACCCCCCCTGTCTCTAATAAACACCTCCAAATCCATTTGGATCGGCCAAAACCTGACCAAATACCCTATAAATTGTCTTAACTTCATCCTAGATTCCTTACTTTAGTTAGAAAGCCAACTTATGGAGCTCTTTGGATCAAATCAAAAGGAAGAACCCGAAGAAGATGTAAATATCTGACCACAAATTTCAAGTTCCTTTCTTCTTCCACTTCCTCCTTCTTTGTTGTTTCCATTCTAAAATAACAACTCCAGTATATTCTGTATAATGTGATGTTATTATAAAAATAGTACAACCATATTAGTTATTTTATCCATCTTATGAATAAAAAAGTCACCACACGTTCGTACATATTGCTTTCTGTCTCCACGTCGTGGTGTAGTTTGTTATTCAAACATTTCATTGTTTGGATGGGTGTAATAATGAGTATAAATGATATAAATAATAAATATAACATTATTATGATTCTTTAAATATGATATACCATCCAATTATATATTATTTTAATATCAAAAGAATTATATCATCGCTCGTTCGTACGTACGGCCTACCGTCTCCAAGATATGATGTGACTCGGTCTACATGATATTTATTGAAATATGATTATATATATGAATTGAATGAATAAATATGAAATATATTACACTAATACTATTATGTAAATGAGGTATCTATAACCTAAAAATAGGAATAAGAATTTTTTCAACAAAATACGCATAAGAACATAAAGCAATAAACAACCAAATAACAAGTAGCAGTTAAATATTACTAATAAGAAGATAAGAATATGAAAATATATGATATCATAACAATGAATATGTTTATGTAATAAGACAATGAAATTAAGTAAAATCATTATACATGAGGTTCGGATATGCACGAAGCATATCAGACCTTAGGTAAGGGAAAATCTCTCAATCTCAATCTTTATCCGAGATTGTTTATACTTTGGTATTTACTGGGGCATATTTGTAATCCAAATAAATGTTTCCATAATATGTAATATTATTTCAATACCCCTATAGTTTTTAAATCCAATTTTTCTTATTGGTGAGTTTCTAGTAAAAGATATTAAAGGAATCTTTTTTCGTTTTCAGTACGAGATACTTTTTGACATTTCCGGCCAAAGTACGAGAAGAATGTTTTTTTAACTTATACGACATGAACAGATTTTTATGCTTTCATAGAAAATTATTTCCATTAAGCTTATTTTACATTTTTTCAAGTTCATTTTCAATTAACTCCTTTTAGTTTAAAATCATATGACATATTGAGAAAGAAAAAAATGTTTTTAATGAATAAAAGATATTTTCCACAGGAATGGAGTTCAAGTGTTTTATCAAAATTATTTTCCATCAAAGACAATATGGGGTTCTATTTCTATCCCTATTATTACATTGATTTTATTATTTTATAATTGAATCATTTTTATGAAGTCCTTTATCGTATATCGATTATGATGGCTTGATATTTAATAATCCCACTTTTATTACATGGGTAATGCTATGATATATGATTTATGATTTTTTGGCACACATAAGAATGATTTAATTATGAGATGGGTGGGACCTATATCTCCCTTCAGTGAATTGGGTAATGATTTATATCTCATGAGATTGACATTGCTAGAACGGAAAGTTAATCCAGTTTAGTGATATAGGACTTGAATGAGGAGTGAACTCGGTTCAGCAATGGACTTTCTCCGCTATGATAGTCTTGGAAATGAGTCTTGACTATTATGAAATGATTTTATATGATTATGTTTTTATGCCAAAAATTTTCATGTTTTATGTTATGATTATTGGGATTACATTTCACTACTACGATTTATCCCATGTTATGATATTATGATCTCTTTTGTAGGTTAAGATTTTCAAAATGTTATGTTTTATGAATATGATATGATTGATATTTACTTTGTTTACCCTTACTGATCATTTGATCTCACCATTTTGTATGTTTTCTTTTCCCTAGGTCAAGAAGAAGGGTATTAAGTAGGATATGCCAAAAGGGACTCTAGATATGATGAAACAAATAGGAGACAATGTAGATTCTTTAAGAACCAGTTGTTTATGTTTCCCAGTTTCTAAAGACACTATACCTATGCGGTCCTATCATGGTTTTGTTATATATTGTAATATGTATGCTTCAATTCTGAATTAATAACAATGTATGTAAAGTATGAGATGTTATAGTGTATTTCTTCAATTACATACTTTACATGAAAGACTATGTTTTTCCGAACAACAATATATTATTAATATATTATCACTTATTATAATAAGAAAAACATAGAATTTAAAAATTATGGTTACAAATTATTTTATATAACTTATAAAACTATTTGGTTGAATTCATTGGTTATAAACTAATTACAAAATAATATAAAAACCAATTGAATCTAAAGGAATTTCTTTTCAGGAAAAGTAAATTCATTCTCCAAACGGAGTTATGTCTTAATAAATTAAATTAATTAATATTAGTAAATTATATTAATGAATTATATATATTACACATTAAATAATTTTTTTATATTCATCCAATAGACATTATATAATTAAGACAAGAACAATCCTAATTATATGTATAAAAATATATATATTTATAAAGAAAAATTTTCCACCTTTTAATGGAAGACCTAATTTAAAACTAAATTTTGGAACATTAATAAATTTTATTTTCCAAAATAAAAATAAATTTTGAAAGAGTAATATCAACATTATTTTTTGATGATTTGTTTTTATTTTTCTAAGATGTATCAGTTTTTGATGATTAAAATAATACTAAATTTAAATTGAAAAAGGTATTTTCATCTATATAATTTAAAGATTTATTGTATATTTAAATTTACTTTAATTTTAAATTATTTTGATTTTAAATATATTAATGAAATTGAGATGGTTATAATAATTTTTATATTGAATTTAGATATAAAAACCTATCTATCTTTTGGTCATTCTCACTTTAGAAACTCACATCCTGGTCCCTACTGCGAGATTAATTATATATTAATTTTGGCCAAATATATGATTTGAATTTGAAAAAAAGGATTCAATATTCGGTATTAGAATAATTTTTAATTTATATTATGTCCCAATTTAGTTTTCAAATATAATAATATGGAAATAAATTCAAATTAATTTCATCTATTATGAGAAAAAAGAGTAACAAGGGACTAAACATTTATCTTTAGGGAAAAAGTGACGTACACACTTTTCTAAAATCCATTTTAGGTCTATACATAAATAATATTACACATTTAATATAATTGGGTTCATTATTTGAGGATCATAATGTAAGGGATGCCTCTTAATTTTTTTTTTTCATTTTTATATTTACAAGAATTCCACTCATCCACTATAAAAATGCACTAAAACCTCAAATTTAATAACAAATCTCACATCTTATTATCAGATAAATCATACCCCAATAAGCTCTCAAAAATACCTAAAAAAATCTTTGAATTCAAAATTTTGGCATAAATTCTACCAAATAATTTTTTTTGTAAAATCCAAATGGTGTTACCTGAAAAAAGAGGTTATGTTGTTCAGTGAACAACTTTTTTTCATTATTTATATACTCCAAAAAATATTATTATATATTTATTTTATAATAAAATTAGAATAAAAAATATAATACGATTGTTTATCAAAACAATAATTCACACACCTTCACACACACCAATCAAATGAGACAAATAATCATCATTCGTGTGTACGGTGGACTGCTCCCTCACGAATCGATATCGTTCATTCATCCATTACCACCAATAATGGTTGTAAATAATGATGTATTTATACTAGATATATTATAGATTTGAAATTTATAATTTATTTATGATTATGGAATAATATAATAAAACATAGCTTCATGTTTCCATTTTGTGGAAATACGATAACTTCATTTGTGGATGTCTGTACTACTGCATCCCCCATACATTGTGATTCGTTCAAAATTTACATGGAATGCTTAAAAGATAGTTTTAATAAGAAAATTAATACATATTATTAAAATATTTTACTTGAATTATTATATAAATAGATAATATTTTCCATTTATTCTTTTAATATGAAAATAAAAATGGAAACAATGTTTATGCGTGTGTATAGCCTAACATCATGGTGTATTTAATTAAATATTTCCAAACAATATGGATTGCACTAAAAAAATATAGACTGAATATATATAATATTTAAATCATTTTTTAAATATGCTATATTATTTAATCATGATCTATATAATAGGAACAAAAAATAACAAGTCAAAACATACTAAAAAACTAGGCAATTATCACCAGAAATAGTGAAAGCAATAAATGATTATTGAAAAAAAGGTAATAAGTTATCATAATAATATAATACATGATATTATAAACATGATAATTTATATATTATAACATTATAAAATCTGAAATAAAAATATTTTGGGGTTAAGGATCATTCAAACAAAAGAGAGTATAAGATAACTAGATTTTTGTCTCAATTTTATCTAACAGTCTATCCCATCTTCGCCTATTACTTTTCTAGTTTTCAGTGGATGGATATGTTAAGAGGAGGTATTGATATTTGTTGTGGGATTAAACAGAGAAAAAATTTTGTTGCAAGACTTACACGTAATGTAGGTTGATTAAACAGCATGAATCTTAGTTTCGTGGCTTGTTCTGGTGGTTCATAACATGTAATAATTTACGGTTTCCAAAATAAAATAAATAGACAAGTGATGTAATTTTTTGATATAAACCAACCATGAGGAATTACCCAATGTGAAATGGTATTACACATCATGTAATCCCCAACAACTATAATATTTTATGTTTTTCTACCCTCTCCGATTGTCAAGCCCTACGGATGCAATTGCTCTCCATCAACCCCATGCAATCTGTTGACCCCGCATTAGTGTATTGAGAAATCCTATTCCTATGATGGATTCCCAACTTCTCTCATTTGATCAATATAAATATTTCTTCGATCCAAGGTGCATTCATTTTATATTTTCTTAATTTCTTCAAGGTTGATATCATTTTCCTCAAGTTATTATAGCCATGTAATGTACAATGAAATAACATGATTATAATGTTAATCTTTTAGGTTCATGTTGGTGCATTATCTTGCCGTATCATCAGACAGATGCAGATCCTAAGGGAGTGGGAATTAGAGATCTATTGAGTAGTGTGTTCCTGTCCAAAGATCTTTGAAACACATTTAGGTTGGTTTTACTTGGTCTCGCTTACTTGTGCATCATGTGGGGTGGGGATATTTTTGTTTTACAAGTGAATATAGTTTAATAATTATTAAAAAAGATCACTGAACTAGTTTAATATCGATATACAAGGGGATGGGAAAAGTGATGCATGATACTGCTTGGTTATTTGTTTCTGGTGGATATTGTGATTTGTATGGGCTTAGTAACCACTAAAAATCATGGTCGTTGGGGGGCCTTGATTGCACACTAAATTATCTATAGAATTCATGATGTTATTTTTTTTGGAAACTTATATATGTATATTGGTTAATTATGTATATTCAGTTATTTAATGGATTCAGTATGATGATATAGTTTTTGGGAAAACCCTTAAGTTAACAAGTGGAAATAAATAATGGATTCCTCTTTAAATATGGAAATGTATTTTTAAATGGTACAAGGGGTGATGTGATGTGTGGGTCTATTTTGGTTTGTGATGAAGTAAGGTTTTGAGCATGGATGTGTGATGTGAGATGGCTTGGTGGTGTAATGGAATCTTAGTTTGAGAGATTGATTGAATGGGTGTGGATGAGAAGTATTGTGCAACAGGGCTATGAACAGGTTGTGCAGTAAGGATTTACCAGAAGGGGTTGTGAGTTGGGGGTTGGTTCCATTGATATGTGATCTGAGCAGGATGAGATTATAGAATGAAATTAGTGTTACTATTTTCAATTTTCCATTAAAAACATATATAATGGTTCACCACATATCTAGATATTGATATATGATATATCCTTCATGGTGTTAAATGTGGAGGTCATGAAACTATATGTACTTATGGTGGATCCACATTAATCTATCAGGATCATAGCCTTCTAAAATGATTGTTCTTGTGTTATCTAGAGTGTATTGTTACCTGTGTAGTGGTGGAATGAATAAATACTTGACTAATGAATCTGGTATTGGTTTGGGTTGGATTGGTTAATATAATTGAAATGGTTAAGTAAATTAGATGGAATGTGAAACAAGTTCTATGAATTGTTATGTGATTATGTGCATCTAAAGGTAGATGTAAAAGTGGTAGTGTGATGATTTGGTGGTTCTTTTGAGAACCATTAGGTTGTTATTGAGCGTCTGGTACCATATATGTATACATTTCTATTTCCCCTATTATTTATATATTAATCCTGTCCTAGTTAATAACAATTTTTAAAAACACCCCATTTTTATATTGGAGGGTGTATTTCCCAACATCCCGGTGTGGGGATTGATGGATAGTCACCCTCTCTTCAATGCTCCCTCTTCTAGGTGATGATATCACATGACTGTTCGAGCAGGTTGTGGTGAGATGTGAGGCCTAGGTGTGTGCATGTGAGTTATGATGTGACATAATTAGTGTCGTAAGGATGATATGTGTTATGTGTATAAGGATTCTTTAGGATGATATGAGTTTTGAGGCATTGATGTTTGGGGGCGGGATGTGTTTTGAGGCTCAGGTGTGTGCTGGCGGGATGTGTTGTGAGACAAGGTGCGAGCGGGGAGGATGTGTTTTTAGCACCCAATGATTCTGGGAAAGTTATGTTGTGAGGCCTATGTGTATGTAGGCAGGATGTGGGGATAAATATTTTTAATATGTGGGAGTGCCAAAGCGTTTTTCATTGGGGTGTGAGAGCGGCTAATCAGTGGGAAAGTGGTGTGGGGTACCCTATCATCGATTTTTGTTTTCATTTTATTACTTGAATTTCATTACTTGGTTAGCATTACTGGGTGAGGTTAGGTGGCTATTTTATCTTATTTGGTGTTGTTTGGTTCGAATGTTTTCTCATGGGTGAATTAGTATGATACTTTTACATGTTCAAGAAAAACTATTGATTTTCTACTGAGTTTACATGTATGTTCATCCTACGTTTTTAAAAATATTTTCTGTTTTCGAGGAGGATTTCATGGACCACGTTGGACCTTACTGGCTCAGATCTTGACAGTTATTTTTTCGCTTCCAAAATTTACTTTTGGTATTTTGATTGAAGATATTTTTATTTCTATCAGTTTAATTTTAAACATGAATGTGGGATGGTTTTGGTTTTCTTTTTTATCATGTATTAGAGTTTTTTCAGGGATGATCTATCATATTTCATGATATCGTTTACTTATAAAAGGGTAATTCATACCATATTTTGAGATTTTTACACCATTGGTTCATGTCACCAACCTAGGGCCTACTGATGGTTGGACACATCGTGGTCATTATATCAGTTTCTTCATTGTTAGCCTATGAGTGGTATTTTTAAAGGGAGGGGTCATGACAGAGTGGTATCATATGTGACAATTGAAAGATAGGATGGAGTTTGGAGTTAGAAATGAGTAGAATTTCATGTAAAGGTATGGAAATAGTTATAATTAATCTTATTTCATTACATAGGTTAGGGAGACCTGTTAGGATTCATGAATTTAGGGCCCCCATCATCCAGTGAATAGACTCTGAGATTATTGAATGACCAAGTAAGATAGAACATATTATATGGTAGATACCAAGGAGATTTACATAAATCATAATTACTTGTGAACTAGTTTGAATTAGGTCGTTTTGGGATGGTTAAAATGGATAAAATGAATAAAATGAATTTTAATAAAATTCAATTCTCCTCGAGATTATGAAATCTTCGATTACCTTTCAGGTATAGATCATGGTATTTTCCACCGTGTGCATCAGGGAGTAATTATTTAGAATAATGATCTTGTTAATCACTATAGGGTTGATCTATTTGAGGAGGATGACTAGTTGTAGAGGTTGTTCTGGGATTTCTAGTAGCAGGATTTTGGAATGTAAAGTTTTGTGATTCTAATGTAGTGACATAAGTTTGGATAGAGGTTCTAGAGAATTCCATTGGTATGATGTGGTCCCTAGAAAGGTATAGGGTACCATTGGTGGTTAGTCACATGGAGGGTGTTGTGTGTCAGTGGTTTACGTTTTATCTAGGATAGAGGATAGAGGAAGATGTTTTGGGGGTTGAATTATAGAATGATTTCTGAGTGTAATTACATTCATTTCCCATGAAAGATCAGAATAGGCATGAGATATTATCCCTTCATAGGGGAGTATGTGGGTACAGGTGATGGGAATCATGTTCAAGGATATCCTTTATTTCCCCATATATCATTCAATTGAGGAGTCTCATGTAAGACATCTTGAGGAGGCACTTCTTCCTTCTATCGAGTACTTGTTTACCCCTTTTTGTTGAAGGCATATATAGAGGTTCATAAGAATGCATCAGTGATATATTTGATTCAATCTTGAGGAGTTCTACCATGATAGGGGATCAAATGTAGTTATTTAAGTGGCATGGTTGATAGTGGAGGATCTCTAGTGCCCGGACCGTCGAGGTTTTGACTAGTGGGGAGATGGCCTCAGGAGCCTCCTTTTAGGACTTCTAGTTCTAGCTGCCTCTGTGAATTTCATGTGGGATTGGGGATGATGTGTATATTATAGGGGGTTAATAGACATATTCATTATTTTTGCCTATGACTATTCCAGCTATGTTTGTTGGTGGTGGATAGGTTCATTGTCAGAATCCAGAAAAATTTATAGTGAGATAGTTCCTATTGTAGGGACAACATGCTTTTTCTCTTCTGAGGGAAGATAGAGTAGATAAAGGCCAACCATGGGATGTACATTGTGTTTAGGGAATACAAACCATTTTCGATCATGGAGGTGGCCGTTAACATAGATTTATATGAACTAGGGGTGGTCAATTTCATGCAGTGGTAGCAATAGTTCCAAATGGGCCATAGATCTTCTGAGATACAGACATTTTTTCTATACTATTTCTTGTTCATTTTCTGATTCAATATCTTCACAGTTCATTATTGTAGAAACACTATCCTATTCTATGAGGATCGATGTAGATAGGATTCCAATGCCACTAACATTGAACACACCATTCAAAGACCAGACCAACTTGTTTGATGTGTGCCAAGCATGTAGACTAATGATGGGACAACATCAGGCCCATTAAGACACCATCTTGCAACCAATTCATCAATATGATTTCATCATTAGCATTGATTAGATATATTATTTATGTGATAATATCTAATGTTTCAAGGGATATTCAGGTTTTTAGATGTGGATGGTCAATGTGTAGTTTTTATTGGCAAGCAGGGTTGTTATGTGGAAATTCTGCATGTGGATCCCCTTCTTTCAATGACGACTGAGTTTCTAATGAAATTAGTAGATACTGAAATGGTATATTTTCCCAGAGTTATTAGGGAGTTCATTTATGTGTTCCTTGGGGAGGTTATGATGCTACCCCCTCGATGTGATGTTGAGTTTAGTATAGACTGAAAACCTAATTCTTGTATGATTTAGATGGTTCTTTATCATATGACACCTTCTAAGTAGCAGTAGTTGAAGACTAAGATAGTTTATATGACGTAAAATGGTTTTATAGGGCCCAATGTGTCATAATGAGGTGCTCCATTTTTGTTTTAAAGTATGAAAGACAATGATCTGTGGTTGTGCATAGACTAAAAAATTTTGAATTAGGTGACAGTGAAGAAACATTACCCTCTTATGAGGATATATGATATTTTTTACCAGAATAGAGAGGAAAATTGTTTTTTTGATCAACATGTGGTCTAGATATAACTAGTTTAGGGTAAAGGAAGGTGAAATCTTGAATAAGACCTTCATATTATGGAATGGGAATCAATAGATTGTATTCATTTCATTTGGTGTTATGAATTCACCATCCATGTTCACGGGGATCATAAAATCTATGTTTAATGAGTTACTAGATTGTTTTTCCAGTGTGTTCATCAATGAAATATTAATATACTAAATGTCAGAGGGGGAGCATGTAGATAATCAAAAAAATGTCTTGTATGGTATTCGAAGCCACCAACTCTATGGAAATTTGTCGAAGTGTAAGTTCTATAAATGAGTGGTACATTTTTACTGGCATGTGGTGTGTATTTAGGGTGTTCAAGTAGACCCTTCGAAGCATGAAGAATTTTTTTTCATAGGTAGAACCATGAATATAGAAGAGTTTCATAGTTTTTAGGGTCTTTTAAGAACTTATTGGATGTTTTTTACCATATTTATCTCTAGTTTCAGCCCCATTGAATTCATTTTCTAAATAGTACCAAGTGTTTGTGTGAATTATCAGTTTCCTGTAGTGTTGAGTTACATGAAGGGGATGGTTGTTATTTAACTAGTGCTCTGGTTTCCTGATGAAGGAGTGGTGTTTGAGGTGTTTTTTAAGCTTCGCATTTCGGTTTGGGATGCATGATGGTTCAGTGGTGGGAGGTGTTTTCTTAGGAGTCTACTCATTTATGTCCTCATGAGTGTAACTATGCCACCCATGAACATGATTTGGAGGTGGAGGATATCAAATTGAAGTTGTGGAGACATTACCTCCTTGGGGAGTGCTTTGTTGTCTTAAAAAATCATAAGAGTTTATGTATGTTGTCTCGTAGTGAAATCTGATCTTACAATAGTGGAGGTGGATGAAATTTCATCTATACTATGACTTTGAGCTCTCATACACTATATTAAATGGAAATCTCATGGCCAATGAATTGAGTATAAATTTACAGAATGAAGTTGTTCGGGAATATGTGTATTGTTAGAGATTGATATAAGAGTGGGTAACCATGCGCTTAGATGAAATAATGAATCATGGTTGATTTTTCTATTTAGATTATGGTTTTGTCTTCTTTGACACATAATGTGGTGGAGATTCAGTGGGAATACATAGAAGTAGAGGTGTTGTGCGATCATGCTGCCATGTTGATGCTTTGGAGGGGTGGCCAAAGGATTCCCTGAAACGAATGTTGATTGTTCCCATAGAAATTTCTAGTGGATTACTTCATGTCTTTCATTTATCACACTTAGAGGTACATCCAGGTGTTTCCAAGATGTACCATAGATGGATTATATAATTTTGGTGGCCAGATACAATATAGGTTGTGACATAGTTTTTGATGAAATTATTGGTTTTACAGTTTGTAATGGTTGAGCATCATGTTCTTATTGGTTTGTTTCAGCACTTAGATGTTCCTGAGTTGAAATGGGAATAAATCTTGTTGGATATCATTATAGGGTTACCCAAATCACAAGAACAAATGGATAATATTAGGGTGATAGTAAAACAACTGATGAAATCAACCCACATTAATGAAATCAATGAGTCAGGGACAATGGATTCCTTGGGTAAGGGGTATGTGGATTGGGTGGTGTGGTTTCATAGAGTTATGTGGTCTATAGTCTTAGATCATGATACATGGTTTACCTCACGAGTCTGTATGGGATTACCACATTTTTTTAAAACCAATTATTCCATAGCCCTTATTTTCACCCCCTGATATATGGGCAGATAGAGCAGACCATCCAAATGTTTGAGGGTATGTTACATGCATGAATCTTGGAAATTGGTGGATATTGGGTATGACACCTTCTCATGGTGTAGTTTTCATATAATAAAAGCTTACAATCATCGATTATAATTTTTTTCTTTAAATCATTGTACGGGAGACTGTGTCATTCTCTATTGTGATGGATGGAAGTTAGGGAGACAGTTGTTCATGGTCCGGAAGTGGTGTAGAGTATGATAGAAAAATATTTTCTAATTTTTGAGAGGATGAAAGAAGCACAGGACTGGTAGAAGTCATATGTTGATCATATAATGAGGCCCATTGAGTTCAAGGTTGGGGACCACATGTTCATTTTCATTTTCCCTCGACAAGGGTAGTAGAGGGTTGGCAGAGGGAGGCAGTTTTATCCCCATTTTGTTGGGACCTTAATAATTTTGGGGTATGTTGGTATGGTGGTGTATTACTTGGAATTTCCAAAGTGGTCATAGAAGATCCATGATGTCTTCAATGTCTATTAGGTTTGCTAATATCTACTCAATGACTGCCATGTCATCGAATAGGGAGAGTTAGATATCAATGATGATGAGACATTTTTAGAGAAGCCAATAGAGATCCTTGATCATGAAGAGAAGGTTCAATATGGGTGTAAATTTCCATTGGGTCATGTGTTGTGGTGGCATGGTGGCCAGGAGGAGAGTACATGGGAGTGAGAATTGAATATCCCTGTCCAGAATCCAGAGTTGTTTGGAGTTTTCATTTTCTATGTTTTTCATTTAAATGTGATGTTTTGAACAATATTTTATGAAATGAGATATTTTACCTTGCATGGGGATATGTGTGGTGTGATATGTGACAATTTCCTGATAAATAAATAGGGGATTACTAATTTTATAATCATGATGCCTTAAATGTTATTTGATTAATCCCATGAAGGTAAGTTAATTCCACCCAAAGAAAATAATATCTTGACATAGAGGACATACGTACCTAATTTGTATGTTCAGTACATTGCAATTCATTAGATATATTGGTTGAGTGGTAGTTCTGTATGACCCCAAGCTTCCATGTTACGCTTCTCTTTGAATAATATATTAGCGTGTGTTGTACGCAACTTCAAGTTCTAACACACCACAACCAATGAAACTAGCTGTTATGAATAGTAATACCCACTTTTTGAAATTTTATAAATTTTATCTTTTACAATGGACTTCATTTTTGGATTTGGAATATTGAAATTAGCTTAGGGTGAATTTTTGGTATTTTTCTGAAAACTTTCAATTCTTGATGAATAGTGAAAAACACTGAGTTATAGTTTAAAACCAAATTTTTTATTTAAATAATTTTTTTATTTAAATTTATTTTAGGTAAAAATATATACATAATACCTATATATGTTCAATTTAATTCATTGGAGTAAGTTTATAAAAATATTAGATATATAATAATTTTATTGAACTTTTTACCGTCTTTTACCCACCTCCTATGAGCATTTGCAAATTTACATAAAACTTAATATTCACACTTCTAAGAGTTGAATTCCAAAAATACGAGAGACATAGTTGATTTCAGTATGAAAAATGTGGTTCAATAAGATGAAAATATTTTTTGGTGAATAGTAACTTTTTACTTTTATTTTCCATGGTTAAAAGTAAATAGGGTAGTTAAGGTTAAAAATGTTATTATTATTACCATAACACATGTCATGATTTTATTGGATAAGTTTAATTCGACCAAAAACAACCTGAGTAATAAAATATAAACCTCTTTGGTTCACTTGGATTAGATTAGGAAATTTATTGTTATTTAATTCAAAGAAGAGTTAAAAGTGTTAAATTCAAAGTTTATAAACTAAAATATTTTTAATATTGGGTTACAGATAAGATAAATTCAACTATAAATATTCATTAGAAATATAAAAATATTTCCTACATAATGTTAGTTTATTTATAATTTTTAGACATTTTATAAATTAATTTATTTATGACACAATGATGATGCATTAATTACCTAATTAATGAAATATTAAAATAATTGATATTATAAATATCCAAATAAATGTAATTTGAAATTTTTTTTGAATTACACTAATTTTATAGGTAAAAATTACATTTTAGGTTTGGTTATATGATTTTTTTTGAAGTAATAATGCTGTTATGATTTTAGCAAAAACAAAATAACAAAATAGTGTCAGAATTGAAATAAAAGAGTTTTTAAAACAAATAATATATTATTAATTGATATTATATTCGTAAAAATATAAGGATTGTCCAAAAGACATATATAATGATATTTGTATCATTAATGAACCACATGGGGTTTTCTTGGAAGTATATAGTATGTTTATTAAACATATAATATAAAAATACAAAGAGACATGGTAAATGTCAAACTATTTAACTAAGAGTTAAATCTAAAATATTAATTTTATATACTGACCCAAACCTGTCTAAAACCAATTGGTTGAGTATTTTTATACCCATACCCACCTGTTACTTTTAATGATTCAATTTGGAGCCATTTGAAACTAAAAATTATTTTATTATAAAATACGATTTCTAGATTTTCCTAAGGTGCCCCTCACCCCTATTATAAAAGGGTACATACACTTATCTCTAATTCACTCCATAAAAGATATTTGGTAGGGACAACCTTTGCCCAAATACCCTTTCAACTATCCTCCGTTCATCCAAGAGGCCTTCCTTTAGTCATAATGATAACCTAAGAAACCCTTTTGATCAAAAAGAAGAGGTAAATATTTCATCATCTCTTTCAAGTTCCTTTATTATTACACTTCCTCTTTCATTTTTGTTTCCATTATAAAATAATAAATCCAGTATCTTCTATATAATGTGATGTTATTATTAATATGTTACAACCATATTCATTATTCTATCCATCCTTTGAATGACATGTCACTATACGTGCGTATGTACGGATTACCATCTCCACGTCATGGTGTAATTGTTATTCAATAAATTATTATTTGGATGGGTATAAAAATGATGTGTAATTGATGTAAATAATAAATATAACATGATAATTATTCTTTATATATGTGACATACAATCTAATTATATATTATTTTAATATCAAAATAATGATATTGTCGCTCGTGCGTACGTACGGATTACCGTCTCCACGAACACGATGAGATTCATTCCCCATCATATCCATTAAAGACTAATTTATATTATATGGTTAAAAAATAATGTTTAAAGATTTAATATAATTCTGAACGTGAATAAGATACATCTTATACATAAAGAACATTACTTACGTAACAAATCCTATAAAGGAAAATTAATCAGTTTACACCTGAAACGATGATAATACTAAGATATTATTAACAAAGCAATGTTAAAAGATGATATATGATATCATAATAAAGTATATGATTATTTTATAATTTAATAACAATTATTTCACCATTATACAAGAGGTTAACCTTCCCCTGATCAAGGACAAGTACAAGGTAAGGGTTAATTTCACAATCTCTTTATTATCCGAGGTTGTTTTTAAATAAGTATCTACTGGGACCTCTTTATGATCCACATCCATGTTTCTAAAAAATGTATTTCAAAACATTTTTACTATTAAATAGAAAATGGTTTACAAGTCATATTTACCCTTATTTGACCTTATATGCTTTCAAAGGAATCTTTCTGTCGTTTTCCAAACAATTTACTTCTTGACATTTTCGACAAATTTAATGTAGGAATGTTTTTTAACTTATATAGAAGTTGTGGATATTTTTCACCATTATAACATCTTATAAGATTCCCTTATAAGATTATAAGAATATTTTTAAAATAAATTTTTTCTATATAATATTGCAACTCTTAAATGATTCAAAATAGAAACATATATTTCTCTTAAAGGGTTATGATTTCATCTATGTCAACATCCTTTGATGGATTTTAAGCTTATTTAAAGTTGATTTATTATGATATAAAACTTCCATACTGTATTGAAGGTTTTGTGATAATTTTGATTATGGATGTGTTATTTTTTACACTCTTCATTGTTATGAATAATGTATTGACATTTCATATGATAGTTTTAACACGAATGTTTTTGTTTTGTTTAAACATTTTCATATGAGGAATGTATTGGACATAGTAAGGGATGGGTGGAGCCTACTATAGCTTTTTAATGCATCAGTAGGTCTCATGATACAAACTAGTGTCTTGGCACAAGGCCTTGAAAAAATATTATTTGTAGTCTTGGCACAAGGCCATGACTATGTGGTTATGAATGTCTGACCTTATTCATTCTATCATTATGAAAGTGGATATTGATATTTCATCTGATTATTCAACTAGTAGAATATCCATGTGAGTAAGTAAATGGAATTATTTTGATTTATATATGCCATATTATGATTTATTTTATGTTAAAAAGGATTTTGTTTTAGTTTTATACATTACCTTAAATGTTTGTGCTTATTTAGGAAAGTTTCCGCTATATTGTTATCCTTACTGAGCATTTGAGCTCACCCATTACTATGTTTTATTTTTCCCAGTATGCGAAGAATTATATTATGACTGACCTGCAGGGAGAGTCTACGGGATCTCAGTGTTGTCCATGGATAGAATGTTGTTATAGTTTTCCATTTTATGATGTAATTTGAACCTTATGATTGTATCTAGTACTTCCATGGCTACTAAACTAATAGATCTTTCAATACTTGATCTTTTGTGATCATGGCTATGATACGTAATAATGCACCGACTCTGAGATTGTAAGAACCTGGT
The DNA here is from genome assembly GCA_963277665.1 of Viscum album. Taxonomy (NCBI): domain Eukaryota; kingdom Viridiplantae; phylum Streptophyta; class Magnoliopsida; order Santalales; family Viscaceae; genus Viscum; species Viscum album. The sequence goes on along the minus strand of OY728157.1, from coordinate 1,711,111,412 downwards.
TTCTGCTGAGAAAGACTTTGGAATATTCTTGATTTTATTCCAGAGCAGTGCCTTCAGAGGGCGAGCGATTTCGAGCCCCAGTGTGGCCGGAATTGAATTTTCAGTGTGTTCACACTGGAAACGCTAAATAAATGGGATAACTCCTAAACAGAATTCTGGATCAGATATCTGAGTGTACGGATGGGTCCGGAATGGGGTGTTTACCCACGGAACGACATAAAACTTGTCGGCACGTGATTTTTGGACGCCTCGCCCGCTTCTGGAAGGTTAAATAGATTAAATAAATTTACTTAATTCGTTTAATGTTGAAACACAGGTATCACTAAAATGGTAGCACAGATTGGGGAACCGAGGGCACCGTTGAGTTCGGAACGTGCCTTTTACCCTAGGAGGGGAATATGTTTCGTGGGCGCGGGTCGTTTGTGAAAAATGGCTCCAGGGGCGATTTCGTAATTTGGCGGCCTCAGGCGCTATGTTTAATAACTTTTGAACGGGGTCTCGGAATAAAAATCCGAGACCGCCGTTGTGCTCAGAGTGTGGTTCTTATCCTAGAGGAGGCTAAATCCCGACCCCATCGGGAGTTCGGGTACGGGGCCCATGGGCGGGGGTTTAAGTGTTTTGTGTTTAAACACTCCCCCCCCTCTTGGTTGTTCTCCCTAGCATGGAATCCCCTCCTCTCCCTATCCTCCTCCATCTCCCGAAAGACAGTCCGGCGAGGCGACTCCGGGGAGGTGCGGTGGTCCGGCGGATCGTCGTGAAGCTTCGGGCGAAGCCCCACGAGGTAGGATGTTGCATTTTCATTTTTTCTATTCCTGTACCTACTTTGAGCTCGTTTTGTACTGTCGATTCCTTGTCAAAACTTAGATCAAATTCCATGAACGCGTAGTATACATTTTTATCTCTCCAACACATTTTTTGGAATCAAAATCTAAGCTCGGAGGAGGCCGGGGTCGATCGTCGAAGGTTGCAGGTTTTTCCGGTGGTCCGGCGAGCCCTGGCGCGGCGGGCGGCCTCAGGCGGTGTCATGGCGTGCGGTGGGCAGCCTCAGGCGGTGTCCGCGGGAGTCGGCGTGGGTGTACGGTGGAGGCGCTGGGCATGGCAGCGGGGAGCTCGAGCGTCGGTGGGGGCGTCTGGCGGAGCGCCTGACGAGGCGGCGGTCGCCAGGGAGCATCGACCGCGGGGTCGCGGCGCGCGACCCCTGTGCGGCGACAAAGACCCACGCAGCGTGGGTCTTCATGCGGCGGCCGTGACCGGCCCTCATGGCCGGTCTGCGCACGGACCGCGTGTCCGCGGATGGCCTGCGCGGCTAAGCCGTGGGCCGGCCCAGGCCAGGCGGACCGGCCGGTCCAGGCCGGTCCAGCCCCAGGGGTCTTGCCCCCTCGGTGTTCGGACACCCGTATTTCCCGATAAGGGTGTCCATTTTGAGTGCCGTCTACGGTGGTCTAACCATATAGATGAGAAGAACATTTTGAGATGGTTTCGGGAATTTTTAATTCCCAAAATTATGGGCCTCAGAGGCCTGACGCGTCTTTAAGTGGAATGCCGTTTTTCCGGGGATCTTGTTTTGGACGGTGCGGACGCGTCCGACGTCCGTTTTGAGCGCCGTCAGTGGCGTTGGGACCCTGGCATCGAGACGGAGGTTTCCAGGGTGGTTTCAGGCATTGAGGCCGAAGTTGTGGCGTGGGCCCCATGGCCCGTCTTTTGAGCTGCGTGCAGCTTTTAGCGACTTTTTCCTCGGACGTCCGTTCGGGGCATGTGAGCAGTCGATGTTGGGTGTTTTCCCAAGGGCATCGCGTTGGCACAGTCTGCCCGCTGTAATTCCGCATGATGGTGTGGGCCATGCGAGGGCCATTTCGGGAGTTGACGGTGATTTCCAGGTTTATCACCGGGTGACCGTTTTGGACAAATGATTAGTCCATTTCGTGTACTTTTTCAATAGGATCGCAACGGTGTGATCCGTTCGTTGAGTTTCGGGACCAGGATGTGGGTCCCACATGGCACCGCTCGTGTGCGGTGCGCCATGATGCACCTTTTTTTTCTCCAGATATCCGTGGCACTCAAGTGAGTAGTTCTTTTGACGTGTTTTCCCAAGGGGGATCACAATGTTGCGATGCGCCCGACTGTTTTCGGGGCCGAGGCTCGGGATCACAGGATACCGTTCAGGCGTGAGGTGGTGTTGGTGAATTTTCCGTCGGATATCCATTTGAGGCGTGTAAGTATTCGATCTTGCGTTCTTTTCCGCGAGGATTACACAGATGCGATCCTTTTGGTTGTGCGAAGCCTCTTACGCGATCTTATTAACAGCGGAAGCATGGAAGGTGCTTCAGTGGTGGTTCACCCTACCTTGTTTGTAGCGGACCCTTGGCGTGTGATCGCACACTCTTGGGAGAGTGATGTAAATGGTTCACAAGTTGTGGTTGGCTGTGCCTGGGCCTTTGAGGTGGAGTTGTTACGTCACGCCTCTGCGTTGACGCTGGGTGTCGTGTGCACGATAGCCTTTGGGCTGGAATGAGGTATACTCCGGGAGTATAGAGGAGAGCTTGGAGGTACGTGTGGTTGTTTTTACCTGAGGATGTTTGTGCGCTCAGTTGGGGTTGACTTGGGGCCACACATCATGTGGGCCCCACGTGCGTGTCGTGATCTGTTCTGCATACATTGACCTATCACGACGTAGAGGGTCCCTCTGCGCTCGTTTGTTTGACCAATAGGGTGGAGTTTTCCCCTGGCTTTATGCCTGTTTGTTTGACCAGCAGGGTGGAGTTTTCCCCTGGCTTTGTGCTCGTTTGTTTGACCAGCATGGCGGAGTTTCCCCTGGCCTAGTGCTCTTTTGTCTGACCAGCAGGGTTGAGTGGTCTCCCCCTGGTCTTGTTCTCTATGGTTTGGCCGGCAGAGATTGTTTGGTTCCTCTGGTTCTTTGGCTGTGAGGGGTTTCAGTACTGTACCCTTTCACCGGACTGCGACACCGTCTGCGACTACGGGTGTTCGTGCAGCAAGGGCGTTTTCCACACTATTTGGGATGAGATGTCTCGGTCCTCTTCGACAGTGACTCAACGGATTGGAGTGGGATCGCCTTGTGATGACTGGGGAGTTTCTCTCATTGCTATGTGTTCCCTGGTAGAGTTTGTGGTTTCGGTGTGACCATCACTTTACGCGGGCACCAATCCTCTACCCAGGAGGTTGTTCCTGCCGGGCTGAGGTTGTTTCCAGCAGGGCTGAGGTTTTTTCGAGCAGGGCTCATCAGTGGGTTACCATCTAGAAGTGATGGCCAGTACATCGGTGTTCACCAAGCAGTACCATCTAGTAGTGATGGCCATAGTAGTTCCGGACTTACCTCTAGCGGGGCTGGGCAGTGGTCCCCGATGCCAGGCTTACCTCCAGCGGGGCTGGGAAGTGGTCCCCGATGTCGGGATTACCTCCAATTGGGCTGGGCAGTGGTCCCTGATGTCAGGCTTACCTCCATCTAGGCTGGGTAGTGGTCCCCGATGCCGAGTTACCTCCAGCTGGGCTGGGCGGTGGTCCTATCGCCGACATTAGCCGGGTCACTCTCCAGTGGATTACCCTGTTACGAGACTTGGCAGTGTGGCACCCGTCGACTTTCCAGGTCTCCCTGTAGTGGGATCCTGTTGACTTACAGGGACCCTCCAGCGGGGCTGGGCAGGGGGTCGCCTGTCGACTTTGAGACCTATCGACTACGGGGCAGTGACGAGTTGTGGTTGACGTTCCCCCAGAACATTCAAGTACGAGGAGGGATTTCCCCCACCGAGACGCGTCCTTGTGACGCGACCTAAAACCGTGCGGGCGAGTCAGTGCCACCCAAAGCGGATAGTATCGAGGTGTGGTGATTGAGCTCCTTGGCTTGCGGTTCGAGGCAGACGTGCGGGATGCTGGGCATCGATGGAGTTTACTTCTGGGACTTTTGGATACTCTTTCCTTGGGCTGAGCTACGAGACAGAGATCCCCTTACGAGTTTGTTCGGGATTTTTGACAGAGAATACATATGTATATACCTAGTACGAATACTCACTCCTTGGGTTTTGATAACTCTCTTTCCAGGAGAGGCGAAGATTCGTGGGGTATGGCACTTTCTTTCCATGTCTAGCTTCTCGTGGTTGTACGAGTCTACTCTCCTACTATAGATAGCGAAGACTCGACAAGAAGTTCATCTTCTCACCATTTCCGGATCCTTGTTCCTGGATGATTCTACCTCCTTTCTTTTGTTAGGTTGAGCTAGACTCTTACTATTCTCTTTACTGTACTCTCTGTTGTACCCCTTTACCTTCCTATTCGCTCTACTGCTCACCCTTCGGTACCTCTTTATGTTGCTCCCTCGAGCCTTCGGGGTATCCTACTGAGTATTTTTATACTCACTCCTACTTGGGCTTTGCCTGCACTTGGTGTGCCCTTGCAGACGACGGACAAGTGGAGCGTGACTTCAGTGGAGCGTAGGAGCTTGGGAGCTTGGACCGCGTGCGGTGGTCGTAGCTGGGTTCTAGGTGGGAGACCCGTCAGCTGTTTCTTTTGTTTATCTATTGCCGGGTTGTGGCACTTGTTTTGTTTGGGTGCGTGTTTTGCCCCTTTTCTTTTCATCTTGTACCCTGTACTGTTTAGAGGTCGATGCACTCTTGTGGTTTATTTATAGCAGTTTCCATTTACCTTTCTTTTTACTCTTCTTGTCTTTTCTTCTACTCTGCACTGTTGCATTGAGTTTGTAGCATGTGTGTGTACAGGTGCTTAGGCAAGGCCTCCCCGAGTTATTGTCCTTTCGGCACTGGTCGCCAGCCCCTGGCCTATGGAGGCGGGCTTGGGGTAGTTGCGGCTCGATCCCGGGTAGGGTCTGGTCATGACAAAGTGGTATCAGAGGTGGTTCATTCCTTGGGACGTTGTGCGGACGTCCCTAAAAGATGAATTGGTTAGGATTTAGGGCAACAGTGTTGCTGTGTCTCGAGAGCGGCTCTCAGGGCAGGGAGTCTAGTGATGGTGCGGCGGCCGACGTATCCATTCACCAGGACCTTGATAACCCGCTTGTCGACTCGGCATGCTGAGACACTTATTGCAGGGAAATTTGTTTTTGCATCACATAGGACTGAGTCTTGACTATACTTCTTGAGTCATCTCCCCATCGTTTTTGTTGTTGGTATATACATATATTCTCATCTGACCGCGGCACTCCTTGATAATATTCAGGATGTCTCCGCGATGATAGCCAGCCATGATACCAGCTTTGGGTGCGTGAAAACGACCCTATGAGCTACGAGGCCGTAGTCCAGGACCCATCATGTGAGCCCCTTTCTCCGGGTGGGATGGTAGCAGCACCCCCACCTGTTGAGCAGTAGGCAGTTTTAGCAGAGCAGGCTGAGCTTGAGCGCAGGTTGAGCGCGCTACGTGAGTTCCAGCGGCAGAGACTGCAGAGGTTCAGTGGTGAGCCAGAACCTCAGGCAATAGAGGTTTGGCTGAGGTAGTGGTTTGCCTTTTCAGGCTTGTACAGATTCCAACAGATCAGAGAGTGGCTTTGGCAGCCACCCTTTTTCGTGGAGCAGCTTGGCGTTGGTGGAGTCTGGTGACTTAGCTTCTTGACGATTCGTCACTTTCGTGGGACGACTTCCAGTTTTTTGTTTCATGAGGAGTTTTTCCCCTCCTTCTTGTGCTTCGTTTGGATTTAGGATCTCCTGCAGTTTCAGCAGGGAGGGATGACGGTGGCCGAGTACGCAGCTAGTTTTGCATACCGTGCACGCTTTTACCCGGACTTCATCCGTGACGACAACATCTGAGCGTAGATGTTTGAGATGGGTATTCGCTGAGAGATTCGTGATGTCATAGTACCCTTGGGCGTTTCCACATATGCTGGGGTGCTAGACCAGGCGTTGGTTACAGAGAGCTTCCTGTCACGTTCTGGAGTTGGTAGTGGAAGCAGGCACATTGGAGTCGAGACGTCTGCCGCAGCTAGCGGGCGTCGGCAAGCAGAACATCAACGTAGGTGGCTTTCTAACAACCGGACTCAGGGGCGTGGTCGTACACCATAGTGACAGCGGAGGGCACCAGTGCAGCCTAGAGGGAGTCAGTGCGATGCTTGTGACGGGCGAGGTCACTTGCCATGAGACTGCCCGACCCGAGTTGCTGAGAGCGTCGGGCAGGCAGTAGGCGCCCCACCACGGCAGAGGCAGCACCGTGATCGGAGTAGTACCCAGGGAGGAGGTGCTAGCAGAGGAGCGGGAGGAGCTGTTAGTGGGGATGACTTTACGAGATCTCCCCATCACCACTAGGCGTTCCACATTAGGCTCTGGGAGCTGACGGTTGGGACCACAGACAGCCGCGAGCTTTGGATGTCTACGATCCTACAGAGCATGGGATGGTGAGAGGTACCCCTTGCGACACTTCTACTTCTTGAAGTAGAATTGTTAGGCTCTACGTGTGAAAGGTTTTTCTCCCTGCTCCTTGTTTGAGGTGTTACTAGGGTGACGTAGGGCGTCAGGTGTAACCCTGTGTTGGTAAGGAAAAAGGCGTGAGAACTTTTCCTTTCGTCGATGGTGTTGAATCATTCGCTTCCGAGCGTGTAAGAGAGTCTTGGTTGAGAGACATCGATTGTGAAATCTTGCATGACCAGATATCCTTGGGTACTTCACCATATGGACATTCTGAATGAGGGAATCATCGGGCCTTGCCCCATGCCCAAGTGGTGATTCCTGTCACGGCGTGCGACGTAGAGGTTGGACCGGGGAGGTGAGCTACCCCCGAGGGCCTTCGGGCCGTTTGAGACTGTGCAAAGGGATGGTGAGGTACCCTACCTCCTTTCCCTAACCCCAAAGTCTAGAGTGGGTGCACGACATCGGTAAGGGACGACCTAGTGTGAACAGATCAATCCTTTGGTTTGTGTGTGGTGACGCAGAGTTGTGCATGGGTTCCTCTGGGTATGGGAAAGCCAGGTGTGGGCTTAGTACCCTGTGTTTCTCCCTAGTTTTTTATTTTCGAGGATGAAAATCTTGAAGGAGGGATTGATGTAAGAACCTGGTTTTTTCTAAGAAAAACTTTGGAATATTCTTTATTTTATTCCAGAGGAGCGCCTTCAGACGACGAGCGATTCCGAGCCCCAGTGTGGACGGAATTGAATTTTCAGTGCGTTCACACTGGAAACGCTAAATAAATGGGATAACTCCTAAATGGAGTTCCAAATCATAGATCCGAGTGTACGGATGGGTCCGGAATGGGGTGTTTACCCTAGGAATGACACAAAAGTTGTCGGCGTGGGATGTTTGGACCCCTCGCCCGCTTCTGGAACGTTAAACGGATTAAATAAATTTATTTAATTCGTTTAATGTTGAAACACAGGTATCTCTAAAACGGTGGCTTGGATTGGGAAACTGAGGGCACCGTTGAGTTCGGAGCATGCCATTTACCCTAGGAGGGGTATAAGTTTCGTGGGCACGGGCCGTCTGTGAAAAATGGCTCTAGGGGCGTTTTCGTAATTTGGCGGCCTCGGGCGATAAGTTTAATAACGTTTGAACGGGGTCTCGGAATAAAATTCCGAGACCGCCGTTGTGCTTAGAACGTGGTTCTTAGCCTAGAGGAGGCTAAATCCCGACCCCGTTGGGACTTCGGGTACGGGGCCCACAGGCGGGGGTTTAAGTGTTTTGTTTTTAAACACTTCCTCCCCCTCTTGGTTGTTCTCCCTAGTGTGGCAGCCCCTCCTCTCCCTCTCCTCCTCCATCTCCGGCGAGACAGTACGGTGAGGCAACTCCGGCGAGGTGTGGTGATGCCGACAGATCGTCGCGAAGCTTCGGGCGAAGCCCCACGAGGTAGGATGGTGCGTTTTCATTTTTTCTATTCTCGTACCTACTTTCAGCTCGTTTTTTATTGTAGGTTCCTTGTCAAAAATTCGATCAAAGCCCATGAATGCATATTATACATTTTTATCTCTCCAACGCATTTTTTGGAATCAAAATCCGAGCTCGGAGGAGGCCGGGGTCGATCGTCGAAGGTTGCTGGTTTTTCCGGTGGTCCGGCGAGACCTGGCGCTGCAGGCGGCCTTAGGCGGTGTCATGACGTGCGGCGCGGGTTTCCGGTGGAGGCGCTGGGCGCGGCAGCGGGGAGCTCGAGCATCGGCGGGGGCGTCTGGCGGAGCGCCCAGCGAGGTGCCGGTCGCCAGGGAGCGGCGACCGCGCCCGGCCCTCGTGGCCGGTCGGCGCGGCTAAGTAGCGGGCAGGCCTAGGCCGGGCGGACCGGCCGGTCTAGGCCGGTCCAGCCCTAGGGGTCTTTCCCCCTCGGTGTTCGGACACCCGTATTTCCCGCTACAGGTGTCCGTTTTGAATTCCGTATACGGAGGTAGAACCGTATCGACGAGAATAACATTTTCAGATGGTTTCGGGAATTTTTAATTCCCGAAACGGTGGGCCTCGGAGGCGCGACGCGTCTTTAAGTGGAATGTCGTTTTTCCAGGGATCTTGTTTTGGACGGCGCGGACGCGTCCGACGTCCATTTTGAGCGCCGTCAGTGGCGTTGGGACCCTAGAATCAAGGCGGAGGTTTCCATTGTGGTTTTAGGCGTTGAGGCCGAAGTTGAGGCACGGGCCCCACGACCCGTCTTTTGAGCTGCGTGCAGCTTTTAGCGACTTTTTCCTCGGACGTCCATTCGGGGCGTGCGAGCAGTCGATGTTGGGTGTTTTCCCGAGGGCATTGTGTTGGCACATTCTTCCCACTGTAATTCCGCATGATGGTGCGGGCCCCTCGATGGCCGTTTCGGGAGTTGACGGTGATGTCTAGCTTTATCACCAGGTGACCGTTTTGGACAAATGATTAGTCCATTTCGTGTACTTTTTCGAGAGGATCGCAACGGTGTGATCCGTTTGTTGAGTTTCGTGACTGGGTTGCAGTTCCCACGTGGCACCGCTCGTGTGTGGTGCGCCGGGATGCACCTTTGTTTCTCCGGATATCCGTGGAACTCATGTGAGTAGTGCTTTTGACGTGTTTTCCCATGGGGGGTCGCAATGGTGCGATGCGCCCGACTATTTTTGGGGCAGAGGCCCGGGATCATGGGACATCGTTTGGGCATGATGCGGTGTTGGTTACTTTTCCATCGGATATCCATTTGAGGCGAGTAAGTAGTCGATCTCGCATGCCTTTCCACGAGGATTACAACGATGTGATCCGTTTGGTTGTGCGGAGCCACTTGCACGATATTATTAACAGTGGAAGCCTGGTAGGTGGTTCAGTGGTGGTTCTCTCTACCTTGTTTGTTGCGGACCCTTGGCGTGTGATCGCGCACTCTTGGGAGAGTGATGTAAATGGTTCACAAGTTGTGTTTGGCCGTGCCTGGGCCTTTGAGGTGGAGTTGTTATGTCACGCCTTTGCGTTGACGCTGGGTGTCGTGTGCATGATAGCCTTTGGGCTGGAATGAGGTATACTCTAGGAGTATAGAGGAGCGGTTGGAGGTACGTGTGGTTGTTTGTACCTGAGGATGTTTGTGCGCTCAGTTGAGGTTGACTTGGGGCCACACGTCGTGTGGTCCCCACGTGTGTGCCGTGATCTGTTTTGCGTAGTTTGACCTCGCGATGTAGAGGGTCCCTCTGCGCTCGTTTTCTTGACCAACATGGTGGAGTTTTCCCTGGATTTGTGCTCGTTTGTTTGACGAGCATGGTGGAGTTTTCCCCTGGATTTGTGCTCGTTTGTTTGACGAGCAGGGCGGAGTTTCCCCTAGCCTGGTGCTCTTTTTTCTGACCAGCTGGGTTGAGTGGTCTTCCCCCGGTCTTGTTCTCGATGGTTTGGCTGGCAGAGATGGTTTGGTTCCTCTGCTTCTTTGGCTGTGAGGGGTTTCAGTACTGTGCCCTTTCACTGGACTGCGACACCGTCTGCGACTACGGGTGTTCGCGAAGCGTGGGCATTTCCCCACTTTTTGGGATGAGATGTCTTAGTCCGCTTCGACAGTGGCTCAGCAGATTGGAGCGGGATCGCCTTGTGAGGCCTGGGGAGTTTCTCCCGTTGCTACGTGTTCCCTGGTAGAGCTTGTGGTTTCAGTGTGACCAACACTTTACGTGGGCACCGATCCTCTACCCAGGAGGTTGTTTCAACAGGGCTGAGGTTGTTTCCAGCAGGGCTGCGGTTGTTTCGAGCAGGGCTCATCAGTGGGTTACCATCTAGTTGGGATAGCCAGTACAACGGTGTTCACCGAGCAGTACCATCCAGTAGTGATGGCCAGAGCAGTTCTGGTCTTACCTCCATCGGGGCTGGGCAGTGGTCCCCGATGCCGAGCTTACCTCCAGCGGGGCTGAGCAGTGGTCCCTAATGACGGGCTTACCTCCAGCGGGGCTGGGCAGTGGTCCCTGATGCCGGGCTTACCTCCACCTGGGCTGGGCAGTGGTCCCCGATGCCGGGCTTTGCTCAAGCTGGGCTGGGAAGTGCTCCCCGATACCGGGTTACCTCTAGCTGGGCTGGGCAGTGGTCCCATCGCCGACTTTACCCGGGTCGCCCTCCAGTAGATTACCCTGTTACGTGACTGGGCAGTGTGGAACCCGTCGACTTTCCAGGTCTCCCTATAGTGGGAACCCGTTGACTTCCAGGGACCCTCTAGCGGGGCTGGGCAGGGGGTCACCTGTCGACTTTGAGACCTCTCAACTGCGGGGCAATGACGAGTTGTGGTTGACGTTCCCCCAGAACTTTCAAGTACGAGGAGCGCTTCCCCCACTGAAATGCGTCCTTGTGATGCGACCTAAAACCGTGCGGGTGGGTCAGTGCTGCCCAAAGAGGATAGTGTCGAGGTGTGGTGATTGAGCCCCTTGGCTTGCGATTTGGGGCAGACGTGCGGGATGCTGGGCATCGATGGAGTTTACTTTTGGGACTGTTGGCTACACTTTTTTTGGGCTGAGCTACGGGACAGAGATCCCCTTACGAGTTTGTTCGGGCTTCTTGACAGAACATACATATGTATATACCTCGTATGACTACCCAATCCTTGGGTTTTGGTTACTCTCCTTCCAGGAGAGGCGAAGACACGTGGGGTATTCCACGAGCTTTCCGTGTCTAGCTTCTCGTGGTTGGACGAGTCTACTCTCCTACTATAGGTAGCGAAGACTCGATGAGAAGTTCATCTTCTCACCGTTTCCATATCCTTGTGCCTGGACGAGTGTACCTCCTTTCTTTTGTTGGGTTGAGCTAGACTCTTACTATTCTCTTTACATTACACTCTGTTGTACCCCTTTACCTTCCTGTTCGCTCTACTGCTCACCCTTCAGTACCTCCTTTTGTTGCTCCCTCGAGCCTTCGGGGTATCCTACTGAGTAGTTTTATACTCACCCCTGCTTGGGCTTTTCCCACACTTGGTGTGCCCTTGCAGACGACAGATAGGTGGAGCGTGACTTCAGTGGAGATTAGGATCTTGGGAGCTTGGACCGCATGCGGTTGTCGTATTCGGGTTCCAGTTGGGAGACCCATCCGTTGTTTCTTTTTTTTACCTGTTGCCGGGTTGTGGCACTTGTTTTGGTTAGGCAGATGTTTTTCCCCTTTCCTTTTTAGCTTGTAGCCTGTACTATTTAGAGGTCGATGAAATATTGTGTTTTATTTATAGCAGTTGCCCTTTACCTTTATTTTTACCCTTCTTGTCTTTTCTTCTACTCTGCACGGTTGCATTGAGTTTGCTGCGTGTGTGTGTACAGGTGCTTAGGAAATGGCCTCCCCGAGTTATTGTGCCTTCGGCGATGGTCGCCAGCCCCTGTCCTATGGAGGTGGGCTTGGGGTAGTTGCGGCTCGAGCCCGGGTATGGTCGGGTCGTGACAGAGATTCTGGGGTCGGGGTGTTACCGTTGGTATCAGAGGAAGTTTAGTACAAACCTTGGAAACTAGATTTAGATAAACTCTAATTAGATCACATAGCCCAAAGATAGAATTTGAGAATTAGTATAGAAGAAATCACTATAATTTTGGTATTTTAGATATTTTGTGAGTTTTCCAAGAAATACATCCCTATCAAGATACGAGCAAGTAGAGGTGGATTTGGAACATATGTACCTAGGGGTAAAACCCAAAAACACTGCTTTGAGCTAGACTCAAACGAGAACTGGTGCACGACAATGAGACTTACTGCACTCTTGGTTACGACACTCCTGGGGGACATGCTTTGGATAATTATCATTTTCATTACAAACAATTATGAAGGGTTTATGAGTATATACATCCTCAAATAAATCAATTTTATTATTATGGATTATATCAATAAAATATTTTATTTATGTTAAGTGATTTACAAGATTGGAATTATGTATTTCGATTCATAAACAAATCTAGTTTATGGAATTGTTTAGAAATGGTGCCTATTAGAAGCAATGGAAACTGTATCAATGCACACACTCCATGTAGGTATTTCTCTGCTGCTCAAGATAATTGTATTGGAGCTGGTGATACAACTGGTGTTGATCACCTTATCACCATACGGGGAAAACTCACTCAGGTTATGAAGAATAACATTACCCGTATGGAGCACCCTAATCCATAGGGTGGAGAATCAATGATAGATCGCCTCATGAGGCAACAACCACCAAAATTTAAAGGGGGTAAAAATCCACTAGTAGCTGAGTGATGGATAAATTCCTTAGAGAAAATATTCCACTTCTTGGGGAGTAGCGAAAGGGAAAAAGTTGTCATGGTAGTTTACCACCTCACTAGAGATACTGATGAATGGTGGTCACTGATTCAAAACACAAAGGAAGATGATAAAGTATCAAATATGGAATGGAGGGAGTTTAAAGATGTTTTCTTAGGAAAATACTTTCCTCGTGACCATCGAGTGTATATGGAAATGCAATTTCTGAGTCTAAGGGAAAAGAAGGAAGAGAATGTCGCAAATTATGAAGCTAAGTTTACAAGGTTAGCGATGCATGCTGCAGAATAAAGCTGTGAATGATGGGAGAGTGAGTTACTTTGTGTATTAAGATGAAATTTGGAAATTTGGGAAGAGATGTTGTGTTCCTGATATTCCTTATCTAAAAAGGGAATTTTGGGATGATTCTAATAGTTCCAATTTATCTATACACCCTGGTAGCAAAAAATGTATAAGGATTTGAAGGAAAATTTTTGGTGGGACAACATGAAGTGGGAGATTGCAGATTTTGTGTCAAGATATATGGTTTTTAAACAAGTGAAAGCAGGAAGGAAACAACCTGGAGGAGTCTTGCAACCTCTTCCCATACCTGAGTGGAAATGGGATAATATTACGAAAGACTTTTTCATGGGACTACCAAAGACTCCTAGAGGGAATGATGCAATATGGGTCATTGTTGATCGTCTTACCAATTCATCACATTTTATTACTATAAGAGAAGACATACCACTTAAAAGTTTAGCAAGACTATATATTAATGAAGTTTCAAGACTTCATGGAGTACCCCTATCGATTGTTTCTGATCATGAACCACGTTTTACATCATGATTCTGGAAAAGTCTTCAGAAATCCTTGGATTCTGAATTTCGTTTGAGCACTACCTACCACCCTCAAACTAATGGACAATCAGAATGGACTATTAAAACCTTACAAGACACGTTGAGATAATCCTCACTTGACTTTCAAGGTATGTGGGATCAATATTTACCTCTTGTAGAATTTTCCTATGACAATAGCTTCTATTTAAGTATTCAGATGGAACCATATAAAGTGTTAAATGGAAAGAGATGTCGCACACCAACCTGTTGGGATGATGTTGGAGAAAGAAAACTCTTAGGCCCATAACTTGTGGAGGAAATGATGGAAAAGGTGAAGATAATCCAAAACCACATCATGGAAGCTCCTAGTAGACAGAAGAGTTATGCTAATAACCGAAGGAAGGATTTGGAATTTCAGGTAGGAGGTCATGTTTTCTTGAAAGTATCTCTATGGAAGGGTATTATATGTTTCGGTAAGAATTGTAAATTGAGTCCCAGGTACATCAGACCTTTTGAAATTCTAGAACTAATTGGGGCTATAGCTTACTGTTTGAAAATGCAGCTAGGTTTCTCCAAAGTTCACAATGTATTCCACGTATCACTATTGAGAAAATACATGCCTGACCCAATGCATGTACTCACTTGTGAGGAATTATAACTAGAACCCAATCTGTCTAATTGTGAAAAACCTATCAAGGTTCTTGATACAAGAGAACAAGTGATGAGAAACCGGGCGACTCGTATAGTAAATGTTATATGGAGAATCAATAATATGGAAGAGACAACGTGGGAACCTGAGGAACATATGATGAAGAACCACCTGAGTCTTTTTACGCAGTAATACTCTAGAAATTTTGAGGACGAAATTATTTGAATGAGAGGAGAATGTAACACCCCAAGATTCCATGGTACGCTTCTCTTTGAATAATATAGTAGTGTGTGTTGTACACAACTTCATGTTCTAACACACCACAACCAATCAAACTAGCCGTTATGAATAGTAATACATGCTTTTTGAAAATTTATAAATTTTATCATTCAAAAGGGACATCATTTTTGGATTTTTAATATTGAAATTAGCTTAGGGTCAATTTTTGGTATTTTTCTAAAAAGATTCAATTTTTGATGAATAATGGAAAACACTGAATTATAGTTTAAACCCGAATTTTTTATTTAAATAATTTTTTATTTTAATTAAATTTATTTTAGGTCAAAATAGTTACATAATACCTATATAAGTTCAATGAAATTCATTGGAGTCAGTTTATAATAATATTAAATATATAAAAATTTTATTGATCTTTTTACCGTCTTTTACCCACCTCCTAGGAGCATTTGAACATTTACATAAAACATAATTTTCCCGCATCTGTGAGTTGAATTTATAAAATTTGGGAGACATGGATGATATTAGTAAGAAAAATGTGGTTTAATATGAAGAAAATAATTTCTGTTGAATAGTAACGTATTTACATTTATTTTTCCACGGTTAAAAGTAAATATGGTAATTAAGGGTAAAAATGATGTTATTATTACCCAAACACATGTCCTAATTCTATTGTATGAGTCTAATTCGACCAAAAAAACATTAGGAATAAAATATGAACCTCTTTGGTCAACTTGGATTAGATTATGACATTTATTATTTTTTAATTCATAGAAGATTTAAAAGTGTTAAATTCAAAATTTAATAACTAAAATATTTTTAATATAGGGTTACAAATAAGATAAAGTAGACTATAAATATTAATTAGAAAGATAAAAGTATTTCCTACATAATGGTATTTTATTTATAATTTTTAGAAATTAAATAATTTAATATATTTATGACATAATGATGATGCAGTAATTACCTAATAAATGAAATATTAAAATAATTGATATTATAATATCCAAATAAATGCAATTTGACACTTTTTATGAATTAAAATAATTTTATATTTACATATTACATGTTAGGGTTGGTTAGATGAATTTTTTTTTGATGTATTAATGTTGATATTATTTAAAAAAACAAAATACCAAATAGTGTCAAAATTGACATAAAAGAGTTTTTAAAACAAATATTATATTATTTATTGATATTCTATTCCTTAAAATATAAGGTTATGCCAAAAGACTTATATAATGATAGGTGTATCATTAATGAACCACTTGGGGTTCTCATGTAAGTATATAGTATGTTTATTAACCATATAATATAAAAATACAACAAGACATGGTAAATGTAAAACTATTTAACTAAGAGTTAAATCTAATAGAATAAGTTAATATAGTGACCCAAACCTATCTAAAACCTATTTGTTGAGTATGTTTCAACCCATACCCACCATATACTTTTAATAATTCATTTTGGATCCATTATAATCCGAAAATTATTTTATTATAAAATAATATTTCTATCTTTTCCTAAGGTTCCCCTCACCCCTCTTATAAAATGGCACTTCTCCTTCTCTCTAATTCACACCTTCAAATCCATTTTTATCAGCCACACTCTATCCAAATACCCTCTCAACTATCCTCCCTTCATAATAGAGGCCTTAATTTAGTCATAAATCCATCTTATGGAGCCCTTTTGATCAAATCAAAAGGAAGAACCCGAAGAAGAGGTTAATATTTCATCACCTCTTTCAAGTTCCTTTCTTCTTCCACTTCCTCTTTCTTTGTTGTTTCCATTATAAAATAATAACTTCAATATATTATATATACTGTGATGTTATTATAAATATGGTACAACCATATTCATTATTCTATTCATCTTTTGATTGACATGTCACCAAACGTGCGCACATACGTCTTACCGTCTCCACGTCATGGTGTAATTGTTATTCAATACAATATTATTTAGATGGGTATAATAAGGAAGTGTAATTGATGTAAATAATAAATATAATATGATAATTATTCTGTATATATATTATATACCATCTAATTCTATATTATTTTAATATCAAAATAATAATATTATCGCTCGTGCCTATGTATGGATTACTGTCTCCAAGAATGCGATAAGATTCATTCCCCATCGTATCCATTTAAGACTAATCTTCATTAGATTATTAAAAAAATTGTTCAAAGACTTAATGAAATTCTTAATTTGAATAATATACATCCTATCCATAACAAACATTACTTACGTAACAAAGAATATAAAGGAAAATGAATAAGTTAACACTGAAAATGATGATAATACTAAGATATTATTAACAAGGTAATGTTAAAAGATCATATATGATATCATATTAATGTATTTAATTCTTGTGTAATTTAATAAAAATTATTTCACCATTATACAGGAGTTTAACATACCCGCAGGCAAGGAAAAGTTCAAGGTAAGGGTTAATTTCACAATATCTTTATTATACAAGGTTGTTTTTATGGAAGTATCTAATGGGACATCTTTATCATCCACATCCATGTTTCTTTAAAATGTATTTCAAAACATTTTTACTATTAAATAGAAAATGGTTTAAAGTCATTTATACCCTTATTTGACCCTATAATCTTTTGAAAAGAATCTTTTCGTCGCTTTCCAAACAATGAACTTCTTGACATTTTTGACATATTTAAGGTAAGAATGTTTTTTTAACTTATATGGCGGGTGTGGCTTTTTTCTGCCATTATAACATAGTTTAAGCTTCCCTTAAAATATTATAAGAATATTTTCAATATAAATATTTTCTTTATATTTATGTGACTCTTTAATGATTTCAAAATAGAAAGATATATTTCTATAAAAAAGGTTTTGATTTCATCTATTTCAACATCCATTGATGGATTTTAAGCTTATTTGAAGTTGATTTATTATGATAGAAAACATCCATATTGTATTGATGGTTTTGTGATATATTTGTCTATGGATGTGTTATTTTTATTCTATTCATGGTTATGGATAACGTATTGACATTTCATATTCTAGTTTTAATATGAATGTTTATGTTATATTTAAACCTTTTCATATGAGGGATGAATTATATTTAGTAAGTGACAGGTAGAGCCTTCTATGGCACCTTGATGCTTTGGTAGGTATCATGAGAAAAACTAATGTCTTGTCATAAGGCCTTGAAAAATTCTTATTTTTAGTATTGGAACAAGGCCTTGACTATGTGGTTATGAAAGTCTAGAATTATGCATTCCATCATTATGAAAGTGGCTATTGATCTTTCAGGTAATTATTTGACTAGTAGAATATCCATGTGAGTAATTAAATGGAATTATTTTATTTATATTTTCCATATTATGATGAATTTTATGTTGAAAAGGATTTTGTTTTAGTTTTATACTTTTCTTTAAATTTTTATGCTTATTTATGAAGGTTTCCAATATATTGTTATCCTAACTGAGCATTTGAGCTCACCCCTTTCTATGTTTTATTTTTCCTAGGATGCGAAGAAGTATATATTATGACTGACCTACAGGGATAGTCTATAGGATCTCATTTTTGTCCATGGAAACAATGTTGAGGTAGTTTTCCATTTTATGATGTAATGTAAACCTTATGAATGTATCTAGTACTTCAAAGGCTACTAAACTAACAGATCTTTCGAGACATCATATTCTATGATCATGCCAATGATATATAACAATGCACAATCTCTGGGATTCTTGGGTCGGGGTGTTACATGTTCTTTGGTAGTGTAGTTGTGTGAAAGGAGGCATCTTGTGGTTGTGGTATTGTGGACAGGTGAAGATTCTGTTTGGTTGTGTGGGTTTTGTGTTTGGATGGTGGTAACAAAAGTGGTGTTGAGAGACTATTGAGAGGTATCTTGTGGGGTCATTTTTTGAAACCCATTCCTTATAGTCTATGTTTTTTATTGTCAAGGAAGAAAATAATTTAAGAGGTTTCATTTGTAACAATTCAAGCATCCCTTTCCCATTACATTTCCAGTTTTCGATTTTTTGAGATGCTTAGATTAGGTCCTTGTAGTTTTCATGGGTGTTGGTAGTGCAACAAAGTTGTTGTAGGGATTACACATTCTATATGTAGATTACACAGTTTAAATATTCAAACCTTGTTCTAGGTGGTTTAGAACTTATAATTTTTCCAAGTTTGAAAAATTAAAATAAATCGACAGATGGTTGGTATTTAACTGAAACTATCCTCAAGGCATTACACTAAATGAAAGTGAATTAAACATCATGCTATCCATCGTTGTTGTAATATTTTATGTATTTTACATCCACTAGGGTTGTAAAACCTGATGGCTGAAATGGTTATACCTCAACCCTAGGAAACTTGATGATCCCTCTTCAATGTTTTTGAGGATTCCTATGCCAGTGATTGATTCTTATATTTTCTCTTACGATCATTATTGACACGTCTTTGATACAAGGTGAATTCTTCCACCATTTTTATGGTTTCATCCATATTTGTTTCTTTATCCTCCCATCCTCATCTCAATGTTATGGAGAATGATATCCCTTGGTTCTAAGGGGGTTCTATTTTGTTTTTGTTGGTGCAGTGGTTCCAAGAAATACATGGATGGGTGCATATCCCATGGGATAGGTGATAGGAGACCAGTTGAGTGGTATGTTCTCATGTGAAGATATTTGAAACACTTTTTATGATTTTTCCATCATATATCCAATTTTTTCATCATGTGGGGAAGGGATATCGATGTTTTCCATGTGAAGATATTCGAATATGGATTAAAAAAGATAATTTAACTAGTTTAAGATCAATATAAAGGGGTTAGGGAATGGTGGTTGATGATCCGTCTTTGTTATTTTTTTTCTAGTTAATATTATGATATGTGTGGCCAAACTACCCATTGAAATTTGTGGTCATCGAGTGTCATTGTTTTTGTACTAAATGATCTATAGAATGTTTTTTGTTCTATGTTGGTAGGACAATTATATATAGAAATTGTGTAATCATGTATATCCAACAAATCAATCTGTACCCCAAGATCATAGAGTTTCTATGATTACCCATGAAAAGGTAAGGGGAATTAAGTTAGGGTTACCGTGTAAATTTAGAATTGTGTTTTCCATGGTTCATTGGGTTATGCGATATGTGGGTTTGTTATGGTTTATGTTGTAAAATGTTTTTGAGCAAGGATGTGTGTTGTGAGTTGGATTTTGTGTTGAAATGGAAGCTCCGTTTGAGGAATTGGTTGATTATGGGGTGGATTAGAGGTAATTTATAGTAGAGATAAAAACTATTTTTGTCATAATGTGTTACTATATGTCATTTTGAGTTGGTTGGTTGGTTCTGATGAAATGTGATCTGAGTGGGATGAGTTTATAGAATGATAGTAGTGTTGGTATGGGAACATCACAATTAATATCTTGCAGAACGCATCGCCCCATATCTATATATTTACATATGACATATCTTTAGTGGTTGTTAAATTTAGATGTCATTGAATTATGTGTCTTTCATGTGGATCCACTCTAAATTATTAGGCACTTCTCATTCTAAAATTATTGTTCTTGTGTTTCCTATTTTATTTTTTTTCTAGTGGTTTCTCATGTAGTGATGAAGCAAATAAATATTTTACTAATTAATCCTAGAATGGATTTTGTTACCTTTGTTAATGAAATTTAAATGGTTAAATAAATTTTTTGTAATGTGAAATAGGTTACATGACTGGGTGGGTGATGTTGATCATTTAAAGGTAGCATCAAAGTTGGAAAGGTTATGAGTTGGTGGTTTGATCGAGATCCTATAGGTAGGGCTTGAGTTTTTGGTAAGATATATGTATATAGTTGTATTTTCACTATGATTTCTAGACAATCCCACCCTAGTTGGCCATTATGTGCCGAACATCCCCATTTTGATGGGGGAGGGTTCCATTCCAAATATCCCTATGGGGGTACAGATGGGGTTGTCTACCCGCTCTTCCCCACTCCCTCTTCCAAGCGATGATATCCCAAGACTCTTAGGATTGGTTGTGTCAAGATGTGAAGCCCATTTATATGTAGGCAAGTTGTGATGTGGTATCCTAGGTGTCTATGGAATGAGATATAGTATGAGTCCCATGTTTCTTCAGGATGAGTTGTATTGTGAGGACTAGGTGTGTGTGGGTGGGTCTTTTTGTGAGACATAGGGGTGCGAATGTATGATGTGTTGTGGGGAATATGTGTGTTATTTTTGGATGTTTTGTGAGGCGGGGTTGTGTGCGGGTGAGAAGTGTTGCGAGTCCCAAGTGTATACGGGTGAGATGAGATGTGATATATGTAGAAGAGGTTGGAGCGCTATGACATTTACCAATATGGTGTGAGAGATTCCAAAAAATGGGAGTGTATTGTGGGGTACCCTATCATCAATGTGTTATATATTATATTACCTAGATTTTTATACTTATTGAACATTCCATGTTGTGTTTGGATGGTTAGTATACCTATTATGGTGCTGTTTGGTTTGGGTGTTTTCTCACGAGTGTATTTGTACACCACTTCTACATGTTCATAAGAGACATTAGTTTTCGAACTGAGTATTCCTAAATTCTCAACCTACATATATAAAAGTTTTTTTATGTTTCCAGGATGATTTAACTGACCATGATGGTCCTCACTATCTCGGATCTGGACAATTATTGGGTCGCTACATACACCTACTTTTAGTATTTACTTTGTAGAGTATTGTATTTGTACGACTATATTTTCCATATGAATATTTGATGGTTTTTGTTTTACTTTCATCAAGTCTTGGAGTTGATTCATTGATGATCGATTATATTTCCCAATCCTGGTTCCTGATAAATGGGTAATGCCTCCCATATTATGAGATTAGTACACCCTTGGTTCTTGTCACCAATATATAGCCCATTGGAGGTAGAAATCAAGGGTCATTTTCTATCTTTATTTATTTTCAACAAAGGATGGGTATCATTGGAATGAGGATGTCATGAAAATTTAAATTTAAATTTAAATTATTTAATCTATGGGTATTTGGACATAAAGTTAAAAAGTGGTAAACAAATTTCATAACAAAATTCATTTTCATTGGGTTATATTAGATTCTTAGTGTCATTAACATTATATGATTATATGTATAATGACATTGAATATCTTTTTAGGTATTTAAATTCATTTTATTCCTATATATAATAGAGACACATAATCAATTCATTGATTTATTCTCACATCAACTTTATGATCATTTTAAGGGTTTGTACCTCAATCTGATTATA
Organism: Viscum album; assembly: GCA_963277665.1. Classification (NCBI taxonomy): domain Eukaryota; kingdom Viridiplantae; phylum Streptophyta; class Magnoliopsida; order Santalales; family Viscaceae; genus Viscum; species Viscum album. The sequence continues at coordinate 1,711,089,878 of OY728157.1, read as the reverse complement.
ATTAAGATTATTCATACTCATATTTTCAATATTGGGAATTATTTGATCAACGATCAATAAAGACTTTAATATTATTCTTATATGGGTTTTTATGGCATTTTCCAAGTCAAAGAGACATTTTACCACTCTATATTACACAAAATTCATAGAATTTTTTATAAGAAAAACCAACATTATTTCCCTCTTAAGATTGATATATTTTTAATTCCATTACAATATTTTCTAAAAATACTCAAAACTATTTTTAAAAATTTAAAATTATTTATCAAAGGAAAAATAACCCTTTAAAAATTGTTTAATGTTAGGAATTTTATTCTCAAAGAAATGGTTTTTTATAAAAATTTAAAACAAAAATGTTATTTTCTTCAAAAATATTTTTAACGATATTATATTATGTCATTAACAATAAAAATTCATATTCAAAATAAAATGGGTATATTTTTTATGGATACCATCCTTATTATTTATATGGATGGATTAATCTTAGTTTGACTTCAAATTTTCTATTTTAATATAATTTCCCATAATACCCTTGGTGATTTATTAATGGGGAGAGTATTCCCATTTAGTATTCCAGTTTTAATATTATTTTTTTATGTTTAGTATGTTTCACCCCATTAATATGAGTGATTAATTGGATTTTGAATGCGATGAGTGGAGCCCACTATATCCCCCCGATGCATTCATATTTTTCATGACACAATCTATATATGGTTTTTTCAAAGGCCTTACCCATTAATTTGATTCTTGGAATGAATCCTTGAAAATATTAGATTCTTGGTATGATTCCATGAAATTAACATATTATTGTCACGATTCCTTGAAATTATATGATTATTGTAATAAATCCATGATAACATTAAATTCTTGTTCTCAATACTCGATTGTAATCTTTAAATACCCACAGTTATGCATTGCAACATTATAAATTTAGTTATTGATATTCAATGTGATTATTCGATTAGTTAGAATATACAATGATAAATTTTTATTCACATGTTATTATTTATATGGAATTATTTTATCATATACTATATTTTCCACACAATGCCCATGTTTTTTTATTAAATTTCATTTTTTGTTAGTTATTTTACTTTCTATATTGATTATTCCCATTCATTTACTTTACATTTCATTGTATTTGAAATTTACTAAGTAATTGATCTCACCCTTATTTTGTTTCCCTTGCCCTTAATTCCATGATATTTATTATGAATGACATGTAAGGATATACTAGATGGAAAAATTTATTCTCAAAAAATAATGTTGTAATTTATGTATTCATTTATAATACATGAATCATGTATGCATCTTGCTTACAAAACTACTAAACTGTTCGGTCCTTTGGGATGATATTTCATTATATCAATTCCAATTTAATGCAATCATGAAATTGTTATTGAGCTACTATGTGACGGGTTGTTATATATATTCATTGGTGAAACCACATGTTTTAAGTGGAAGAATGGGAAATTGAGAGTGTAATGAAAAATAAATACCCTTTATATTATTGTGGAATTATATGATTTCAAAATTCATTGAAGGAATTTCTAATATGGGATGGATTTTAATGGCATAAAATTTATTATTATTTATTTTCTTTCCAGACATATTTGTCTTTGATATTTAGGTATTGGAGATCGAATAATATTGTTACACTGTAAAAGGTATATTTTATTTTATAATCAAATGGAAATTACTCAACATACTTATATATAATAAATAAATATGGAAATATTTCAAAGTTAGGGTAATCATAATAAAATTATGATAACTTGGATAGAAAAAATTAGAACATTTTGATATCCAATAAATATAACATTCGTGAAGACCACTTTAAAAAAGATAATTTTTTTTAAAAAGTATAATTTATTATGGGAAAATGAAATATATATAACTATAAGATGAATTAAAATCTTACACGAATGAAGGAAATAGAAAGTATTGATCAGATATAAGAATCTAATATGAATTGTTGTGTTGTAAAATTTGATGTTACGAATGGAAGCATATCTATTAGGAATAAAAAGATATCTATTAGTATAGTAAAAATTTAACTAATGTAATAATGAATATTTTAATTATTATTAACATTAATATATTATATGAATATAAATATTATAATTCAACAAAAAAATCTTCAAATTAAAAACACAATGAAGATATATGTTAATTTTTTTAACGTATAGATTTATGTATTTTTTAAAAAACAATAATTCGTTATAAAAAATATAATAAAATAGTTTTTAAATTTAGTTTACATAAAATGAATAAAAAATTATGATTAAAATTATTGAGAATGTTATTTTTTTGTGAAATATTATTATTTCTGGTAAAAAAATAATTTTTTAGGTGGATATAAAAAATACAGTTTATTAAATACTACAATTATTATGATTTATTAAGGACATAATAAATTCATAACAAATAATGATATTTTTACATTGATAATAAATTTATTTAGAAAGATAAATTAATAATTTTAAAATATTAATAGTAATTTTAAAACATAACGTGTAATTAAAAATGACAAATGAAATCTATTGCATTAGTTTTCTTTTCAGTTTTATACTTTTTTATTATAATCCGAATTTTCTTCCATAAATTGGATCGGAAGTCCAATAAACCTATACAAGTAATATATTACTGGTTATAATTTGAAATATAACACTATTTTAATTTTTTATTATAAATACTAATTTATTCGAAATTTTATTCAAGAAATACTCTTCCCCTAATGTATAAATACCTACTCTCCCTTCCCATCAAAATTAAATACCCATAAAATTATCAAATACCGTGATCTACCAAATTAAATCTTTCTATGTGTCTTAAAAAGTATTGATACATTCTAGTGTAATCCAACCCCAATAAAATAATGATTTTGTTCCATATAAAAGTAGTAATACTTCAATTTAGTGGTAATGTATAATTATGTTTTTTTAAAAATTATCCTCTCCATTACAATATCCAAATATATAGTGATATTCAAATATCAAAATAATAATAATTTTAATTTAATTTTATATTAGTGTTATTATAATATTGTATAACAACTTAAAATATTTAAAAATATATATACTCTCAGTCCACTTTTTGATATGTTTCATTAATGCTCCATTTGATATATATTAAAATAAATTATCATAACACTATTTATCACAACCTAAATTGTTTAATAGATTATAATATATCTTATATTTTTAAATTAATTTATTTCTAGTATGAGGGTTATTATTTACTATGATGGCAATATAATTTACAATGAATCCAAATGAAAAGGCCAAAATTTACATTGTAAAATTCATTGAAACCCTATCATCAAACCATTTCATTTATAATTAAAAATATAAAAATAAAATATATTAATAGAAATTTATAATTAATATAGTAAATGGATTTAATGAATATTTCAATTGTGTTTTATTAAAAATATTTTCATTATATAGGATGTGTAAATGTGGCGAAACAAATATAGACATTAGTTATGGGGATTCTATCATGATCATTCTCTTTAGACATAGACACTCTAACTACCCTCATTCAAATGGTTTTCATGCAATTTAAAATATAATTTTTTATTTTTTTATAAAAATTTATATTTATATTCATAACCATTTATCATAATGTATTTGATGTATAGAAATATGAACAACTTTATTTTTCATAAGAGGAATTTAAGAACCAACGATTCTTTTGTGGATTATCTTCTCTTCAATTATAATTACACTATGGTTCTAATAAAAAATTCACCTAATGGTCTTTAAATTTTAATTATTTTTTCCCATATGGATATACATGATTCTATTATTCTCCATTGAATTATATGAAAATATCATTTTTTATAAGATAATTTTTTGAAAAGTTATATTCAAGTATACTAATGTTTATTAACCACCACTACATGATATATATTAATATAATTATGATTTATAACCTTGTATGTCCAATAATTTTAATTCTATTTTAATTCATGTATTTTTTTATTTTATTCAACCATATATTCTATTCAACACTGTTATGAATACAAATCATTACTTACTTGTATAATTCATGTTTATGAAATATATTTTTTTTGGACAAATTAGTGAATATGAGCATTTTAAAATGATAAATGTGGGAACTTAACTATATATATCCCTCTAATGAATAGTTTAATGTGATAAATCACATGATATTATGTGTATTATTCATGAACATGATGTTATCTTTTTTTATAAATTGTTAAAGTGAATAATTTACACAATTTTTTGACTGAACATTATGCGAGATTTGTTCACAATTTCAATATTGGTGCTGACCACATTTTAATAATGGTTCATTATTTGTTATATTCAACATTTCATGTCCCAATAAATTGATTCCCTCTTTCTTTTTATGCTGATCTATTTTATATGATATGAAACTGATAATTATGCTCACCCATATAATATATTTATTTATTTATCAAGTACCTTCCTAACAATACCTCCCCTTGGTAGGATTTTAGCACTCCCATTCAATTAATTATGTCCTTAGTTAGATAAATGTATTAAGTAGATAATATTTTCATTTATGAAAACTATTATACTAGATTTAAATAACTTTTATGATTCAACATTATTCATATTGTTTGAATAAATCATTCCCAATACACTGAAACATTTGATTATTGATTTTTTTGTTATTTCATTAATCTCAAAATGAAATTTTAGTCACTTATGAATGAACGGAGAGATATACAGGTTTATCTACAAATATATATTAATGGACCACCTAATGGTTTGTACATATATTGATTTTTGGAACTAGGTGGCTATGATCTACTCCACAAAAAAATAATCCTCATCTAAATTTCATATACAGATATATAGGTCAAGCATCATTGTAATATATTAAAAAAGGAATGCATTGAACCCAATCATTATTCAAATTTCAATTTAAATCTATAGTATAATGTCGACCAAGTGAATATTATTAAAAAAATATAAATCCATGTTGCTGGGAAAACCTAGGATGGAAGAACTCCAAATTTGGATTATAATAAGTAGGACTTATTATATAGAGATAATTCGAAATGTTTGATAATAGGAATAGATTGATATAAATCTATAAGTGAACAATGTGAAAATTAAATGTTACCTATTGTTACTGGAGTGGAAACATCAGATAATATATGGAACTATGATTTAATCATTATCATAATGGCCATATGAATCCTCTATAAGCAATATATTGAAAAATAAAAAACTATAGTGGTCCCCCAATGATAATAGCATTGTAGATATATGATTATATGAAACCATGATGTAGTAAAATATATTTTGAGGACTTTTTACATAAATATTTCACCAAAAACATTATAAACCAATACAACTTTAAATATTGTAATTATTTCATATATAACCATCACATAGTTTCATAGTATATAAAATATAGTAAAAACACTAATATTCTATTTTTTATCATGATTTTACATAGACTAAAATTATTAATTTAAATCGTAATATGAATAAATTATAAAGTCATGTTTTAAAAAGGTAATTAACATTAGATTATTTACATTGATTTTTGTCAATCATTTTCCAATAAAACTATGCTAAAATCAATACTCAAAATATTTCCACATTTATAGTCCCCAAATGATAGGGATAATATTTTCACGACCTTCAAAAGATGGAATGTTATAATTGAAATTGATATTAATATTTTATTTAATTATTATGGTTCTCTATGTCATTTATAATAATAATCCTTAAATTTAATAGTATATAGTCATTTATTTGTAATTAAAAAACAACACAAGAATGTATACTTGGATCTAGGGCTAAAAATTACTCTTTACATATTAGAATTGATGTCTAAGAAGTAATCTATTAGATAATATACCAATATTAATGATATTAATAACAAGTTTTGGAAATTTTTACATATCCTAAATCATTTTTTATAGTTTAAAAGAATTCAGAATTCAATTACATTTTAAAGTGGACACTTAAACACAAAGATAATGTTTTCTATAAAAAGGTTTTTGGTTTTTTAAAAAAAAATTAATGGAAATTTTTATTCATTTCAGACGAGAAAATGCAAAGGAATTAATTAACATGGAATATTTCCAAAAAATCCTTAGATATTCTGAATATCAATTTAAAACATCAGGATGAAAAAAATCCGAAAGTCATAAAAATGAAAAATGAATCATATTAATCATTGAAATATTTGTAAACCATTGAAATTTTTTTCCTAAAGTCAAATAATATTTAGTTTTTATAATACATTACATTAAAAATGAAAATTATCTTATCATATAAAAACATATTCGAAAAATAGTCTCATAAGATAGAATAAAAAATAAGGGTTACAAGGAAACACCGTTTTTGTATTACATGTAATGGAATAACAGAAGAATTTAATTATAATATAAAATTATAAAGAAAAAATATATTGTTAATTATAATATATAATCTTGATGGAATTACATATGTAGTCAATTAAAATATAAATTATTATTAGAATCGCCTAACCATATAATTCCAACATTCTCTTAGGAGTAACATGTATAAACAAAACTTTTCCTTTATTAACTAATGCATTAGAATGCTATATCATGTGAACCCATCATCAAAGACATAACAGGATACCCTATCATTATTATATATTTCAGAGAACTATATCTATATGAAAACATAAATTGTTATATTTCATTCATAAAATAAATGAATTTTCTGAAATATGAATAACCGTATTAATTTTGTAAAAAGAGAACAAATATCATTTGCATTTCAAGAAAAATATGTATTTGGAATAAATAGGGAATGAATATTCTAGGAAACCCAGGAAATCTTGCAGAGGAATCAAGATAATGATTAAAGTCTACGGCAACCCAAAAAGGTGTTATAAAATAAAAATTAAAAACATTGTATTTTATATTTTGTAAAGAAAAACAAAACGAGCCATACATAAAAAATTCTATTTATGTAATAACCTTGTTAATGCTAATAATAAATAAATTTCAATACATATTAATTTTCAATATTTATATTTTATATAGTTATGTAAATTATAAAAATATTAATTAATATTTCTTTCAAAAATAAACAATAATTATTACAAAAGAATATGGTGTTTCATGCAATATATTGTAATGCTGTGATATTTTATGTTAATGTTTTTCATTATATAAATTTTAATTTCTTTGATAGAGTTTTATACATGATACCTCGAGTCTAAATGAACTATAATAGATTATAAAAATTTAAGAAATCTTTTAAATTGATAGAGTGAATATGAATATCTATATTTCGGAAAAACTGAATAAATGTTTTGATAAATAAAATATATTGATAAATAATTAAACATTTTTTGTTTTTCCTTATAATTATTGAAAATTATTGTTCCACCGAAATTGGATATATTTTTTTTAGGTGAAAGTAATCAAATTATTTTGTTACACTTAGAAATTTTATTTGAAAAAATGAATATTATTTTTGAAATCATAATATTGAATTTTATATAGGGTGAAATTTAGGTATTTTTTATATTGATCAATCTTTCAGTTAAGAATAAAAAAATTTGATTTTTAATACTATTATTTATTTTGAAAATATTCTATAATATAATAGTCAAAATATTTTTTAGATTTGGTAATAAAGATAAATATAATAGATTTGATTAATATTTATCGAAATATTTTTATTTTAACAAAATATATTCAAGTTTCTAATGTTTGATCATATTTTGACTTAATATAAATGAAAAAATTTTGATTAATGAATTTATATTCAAATTTATTTTTTCCACTTATAAAGATTTAATGTATAAATAATGGATACCATATTTGTTTTACTGATGGTTCTATTTGCTAAAAATTTCTGTCAAATTTTTTGTCATTATGAATTGTGTAACAAGCATGAAACTATATGAAAATTTTTCTTTTATTATTTTTTAAGATCATTTGCTAATAAATGACAATGTATAATTTAAAACCAACATAAATGTTTTCCTTATTAAAAATTGGTTTTTTTATAAATTAAATGAAATAGTACCATTATTATATTATACAATATCGATGTATATTAATATATTCATATCTTTTATATAAATGTATCCTTTTTTAAACTAATATTAAATGTATGATTATTTACATAAATGGAATTTTCCAAAAATCATATATTTTAATATTATATTTGATTTATATATTATTATTTTTTAGAAACCATTATATAAATTTGAACCACATGTAAATACATTTTTAAGTGTTTATAAGATTCTTTTTGAACACTACTAAGATTATAATATTAGAAATAATTAGCCCGAAGTTGAGAGAACATATTTTAACAAAATATAATTTATGGTTTAAGTTAGAGTGAAATTATAAATTATTTATAAATTAAAAATAAAGTATAATTATGATATTGGTACAAAAAAAAATTCATATTTCATTATGTAAATTTTAGTACCGTGATAATATTTTGATAATAAAATTATTCAACAGAAGATATTGTTAAAAAAATAAAAAGTGTAAATTTGGTTATGAGTTATTAATTAAATAAATAACATAAGAATGAATTTCAAATTATACGTGTTTAGAAAAAAAATTTATAGATAATTTATAATATAGTTATTTTTTAAATGAAAATAAATATTTTATAATTTTAATAAAAAAACGGTCAGCCATGCTTGGTTTCTCAGCCCGTGCGTCATCCCTAGCGGGGATCAATCTCAACCCATGGGGAGGTCACACAAAGAATATACATGCTACAGGTTCTGAAAAGACAACCACCAAGGTATAGATCCATATGTTTGGCTATTATTCCAATCAGGTGTAGGTATATTGGTATGCAACCTGTATGCTTGAGTTTCTAATTGTCACTTTTGGATTGTGTAAGATATGACATTCCTCATATTCAAGAATCCAATGGATTGAAATATCGATGTGGGATTGATACTTGAGTTATTTCTCATCTGTTAATAATTTTTTTATACCATGTCTGTCTGATAAAATTCATGATGACCATTTCATCACCCAATTTATCATCTACCTTACAACCACCCTCAACTATTCATCCCTTCTACCACAAGCATGTTCAGGGCCCCCACCTCCATCAAATATCCTAGTATCCTCCTTATGGTGTAAGGAAGCAATAGCACCAAGACCTATATACATTACTCTACGCCTGTAAATCTCTCATTGGAAACAATTACCTCAATGTGAACTGTTTTGTATGACCTCGACCTACAGAGCCCTCAACCTGGATGATGAATCTTTCTTCTTGAGGAATATTTACATGGTCATTTTAAGGATAAATAATTTTTCAAAATTTAAATCATCCATTATAATTTCAAAAAATAATTATTTTTTTATCAGATAAAATATAAATGAAAATATTTATTACAACCCCCTGGATGAGATACAAATCAAATAGATACACTATTTTTTATCGACAAATAGAAGTTTTCTTTACAATATGATACAACACCTTTGTAGGTAACCTAATACCTCCTATCTATAAATAGAGTATATATACCACTTACAGGGAGAACCACTCTTCGCTCATTTCACTACACAATCCTAGCCTTCCTTCTTTATTTTCCCTATCATTTCTTGTTGTTTGAGTAAACACTTTTTAGAAGAGCTACTCCATGATTCGTTCTCCAATTTTTTTGTTAATGGAATATATATATATATATATATATATTCAGATTATTTTCAAATTTTAAATTATTTATTTCTAAATATTATAATTATATAAGGTTGAAATTTTAAATTAATGGATGTATATTATTTTCAAAATTATTTAACTTTATATTTTTTTTAAATTGTGATATATATATATATGCACTCCATTAATATTGAATTATTGGAAGAGTAATATAGTCATGATTGTATATTTATTTTAATTTTAAACCTTTATCTTTCTCATGTGGATAATTTCAAATTATGTTTTGTCAATGATAATTTTTTTTATTAAAAATATTATCTTAGGATTATTTTATAAAATAAATATCATATATACTGTTAAAAGTATAATTTAATGTGAATAGTAATTTTATAATTACTATAATTTTATTTTATAGATTCATATATTTACACTATTATTTTATTTATAAAATAATATTTTGAATTAAAAAAATGATTATATTTTATCTCTAGTCATGGATAAATTTATAGATGATAAAATTAATAATTTTATCTTATATGTCTTCAAAATGGATTATATGAGTTAATGAATGAAATTTTAATACATGAATGTCAATCACTCATTCATTAGAATTCTTCATGTCATGACCCGCCTCCCCGGGCCATGAACCTTTTCATCTGACCCCATGGGTCTCCTGTAATACCTCGGTTTCCTTCATAACACACCATAGACTATTACTCACTAATGTCACTTATCAGATTAATGATTGTCCCCATAGGCGAACAGTTGTCCTTTCAGGGTGTTTTTTCCTCACTCACACACACCCTGGGAAACTTCCCAGAAGGTCACCCATCCTGATTACTACTCCAGGCCTATCATGCTTAACTGTGGAGTTCTAATCAGGTAGGGTCCCGAAAAGAAAGGTGTAGATTGTTTACATGGGTAGTAAAATTGTGCCTTTTAAGTCTCACTTTTCCATGGGTGTTACGTTATTCACCCCTTTAAAGCACAACATCCTTGTTGTGGACCCCAAGCCCCAAACCCAGGCAGTACCTAAGCACTTCCAGGTGGGTATTGGCTCTGATACCATTTGTCACGACCCGCCTCACCGGGCCATGAACATTTTCATCTAACTCCATGGGTCTCCTATAATACATTGGTTACCTTCACAACACAGCATATTCTATTTCTCACTGGGGTCACTTATCATACTAATGACTATCCCCACAGGCCAACACATGTTATTTCAGTGTGTTTTGTCATCACTCACACACACCCTGGGAAACTTCCTAGAAGGTCACCCATCATGATCAGGCTATCACCAGCTCAAAGTTCGAGATGAGGATGTTTAGAAGACAGCCTTTAGGTGTCTATACGGCCACTATGAGTTCTTGTTTATGCCCTTGGAAAAACCAACGCTCCAGCAGTATTCATGAGACTCATGAACATGAATTTCCAGCCTTACCTCGATCGCTTGGTCGTGGTCTTCATTGACGAAATTTTGATTTACTCGACTACAGAGGAGGAGCATGCCTACCATTTACAGGTAGTTCTGGATACACTCCGAGAGCACCAGAATTATTATAAGCACTCGAAGTGCCAGTTTTGGATTCGAGAGGTTTACTTCTTGGGACACGTCATCTCAGAGGCTGGAGTTATAGTTGATCCAGCAAAGGTCGAGGCGTTGCTTTCTTGGGATCCACCTAGGAGTGTGACGAAGGTTCAGAGTTTCCTAGGCTTGGTTGGATACTATCGGAGATTCGTTTCAGAATTCTCTAGAGTCGCAGCACCACTTTCAATCATGATGAAGAAGGGGAAACCCTTCGTGTGGTCAGAGAGATTCTAGTAGAGCTTTCATGAGTTGAGGCAGAGGCTGTCTAGTTCTCCCATCTTGAGGCTTCCAGAGGAGGGTGTAGGGTACGTAGTTTACTGCGACGCATCAGGGACCATACTTTGGTGGGTCCTGATGCAAGTGCGAGCAGTGATCACATATGGTTCTCGGCAGCTAAGACAACATGAGTAGAACTATGCTACCCATGACCTGGAGTTAGCAGCAGTTGTCTTCTCTTTGAAGATGTGGTGGCTATCTGATGGGTGAATGTTTTACCGTGTACTATGATAACAAGAGTCTCAGGTATATCTTCTCTCAGAAGGACCTGAACCCGAGACATTGGCGATGGCTTGAGTTCCTCCAGAACTATCACTTTGAGATAGTCTATACTCCTTGGAAGGGGAACGTTGTTGCAGATGCACTTATCCGGAGGATTGGCATTCAGCTGCTAGGATAGGGACCTCCAAGGAGGAGGTAGAGGTTTGATCAAGGCGGTCCGCATGGCAGGGGTGGATTTGGAAGAGGATATGGACGTGCAACTGGCGGTGGACTATGATACGATGTGCTACCGCCACCACCACAAGGAGGTCCACCCCGACCGCAGGAAGCAGGTGGACAGGGAAAAGCACAACTTTATGAAACAGAGGCCTATGATCACGGCACTCCGGAGATGATTCGAGATATTATCTGTGCCTATTCCACCTTAGCTTCAATTCTTATAGACACGGGTACCAGTCACTCTTTCATTTCCACTTCCCTCATTCGGATCTCAGAGATTCTGAAGGAGCCGTTAGTTTGATCTTTACATCTAGATACTCATAGGGGAGCTAATTCGACTATTACGCACTGGTGCCAGCAGTGCGAGCTTACTCTATGAGGAGAGATCTTCGGCTGCAATCTCCTAGTAGCGGTGTCGATGCCTTATGACATCATCTTGGGTATGGACTAGTTATATATAGTCCATGCTCAGATCGACTGTATTAGGCGAAAATTGTGGTGTGTCAGCACTGATGGGACCAGTTTCACCTTCACATGTGACAAGGGAACCTCTACAACACAGGACATACTTACTCGGAGGTGGGTGCTGCGAATCACTCACCAGTTGGCTTGCCTTACCCTCAGAGCTGTTGATGTGGAGATTTCGACATATCCTATAGTGGTGGACCAGTACTCAGATGTTTTCCTTGACGATGTTCCAGGACTACCTCCTCGTAGAGAGGAGGACTTCTACATTGACCTGTATCCCAGGACGACACCGATATCTATGCCAGCATATCAGATGGCTCTCGCGGAGCTTCGTGATTTGCGAGTAAAGCTCGAGGACTTACAGGGGAAGAGATTCATCTATCCCGGTGTTTCTCCCAGGCCAGGCCCGATTCTATTTGCCAAGAAGGTGGATGGAAGCTTGTGGATTTGTGTCGACTACCGTTGCCTAAACTAGGTGACTGTGAAGAAAAAGTACCCACTCCCAAGGATTGACGACCTCCTTGATCAGATCAAGGGATCATGATGATTCATGAAGATAGACCTCAGATCATGCTATCACCAGCTCAAAGTTCGAGATGAGGATGTGCAGAATAAGGACTATGTGTGTCGATATGGCCACTACGAGTTCTTGGTTATGCCATTCGGCGTAACCAATGCTCCAGTAGTCTTCATGAGTCTCATGAATAGGATCTTCCAGCCTTTCCTCGATCGCTTTGTTGTGGTCTTCATTGATGACATTTTTATTTACTCGACTACTGAGGAGGAACACGGCTACGAGTTGCAGGTTTTACTAGATACACTCTGAGAGCACTAGCTTTATCGTAAGCTCTTGAAGTGAGAATTTTGGATTTGAGAGGTTCACTTCTTGGGACACGTTATCTTAGAGGCTAGAGTTGTAGTAGATCCAGCGAAGATCTAGGAAGTGCTATCTTGGGATCCACCTAGGAGTGTGACGGAGGTTTGGAGTTTCCTAGTCCTGGCTGGATAATATCGGAGATTCTTTACAAACTTCTCCAGAGTCTTTGCACCACTTTCAACCATGAAGAATAATGGGAAACCCTTCGTGTGGTCGGAGAGATTCTAGAAGAGCTTTGAGGAGCTGAGGCAGAGGCAGACTACTGCCCCCACATTGAGGCTTCTAGAGGAGGGTGTAGGGTATATAGTTTACTGCGATGCATCAAGGATTAGACATGGGTGTGTCCTGATATAAGAGAGATAAGTGATCGCATACAGTTCTCGGTAGTTGAGACAACATGAGAAAAACTATGCTACCCATCAGCTAGAGGTAGCAGTAGTGGTCTTCACCTTGAAGATGTGGTGGCACTATCTCATGGGTGAACTTTTTACCGTGTACTCTAATCACAAGAGTCTCTGGTATATCTTCTCTCAGAATGACCTGAACCTAAGATAGCGGTGATGCCTTGAGTTCTTCTAAGACTATTACTTCGAGATAGTCTATACTCATGGGAAGGGGAACGTAGTTGCGGATGCGCTTAGTAGGAGGACTGGAATTCAGCTTCTAGGAGAGGTGAAAGAGTAGATGGCTACCTAAAAGACAGCCTTTGTGGATAAGGATAGAGCAGCCTATCTTCACTCTATTATAGTCACTCCTCCAATTCTTCAGTGGGTTTGGGAGGCACAGCGTGGGGATGCTAACTACGAGACATGTCGTGTTCAGATATCCACAGGGTAGGGACCTGATGGATTTTCTGAAGGTGGGGATCACATCATCCTTTTAAAAGGACGTACCATGGTACCAGTTACACTTCAGGAGGAAGTGTTGAGGGAGTTCGACACCTCCCTTCTAGCGGTACATCCAGGAGTGGAGAAGATGTACTAGGACCTTCGACAATAGCAGTGGTGTCCAGGTTTGAAGAAGGTTGCAGAAGAGTTCATTTCGCGATGCCTCACGTATCGGCAAGTGATGGTAGAGCACTAGGTACTAACAGGATTGGTTCAGATCTTATAGGTCCCAGAGTGGATGTGGAATGGGATATCTATGGACTTCATGACGGGTATTCCAAGTACATCCAGGGTTCATGACTCGATTGGGGTGATCGTCGACCGACTCACCAAGTCGGCCCACTTCTTATCAATCAGAGAGTAGGGCTCAGTAGAGAGCTTGGGATGCCTCTACATGCAAGAGATTGTGTGATTACATGGAGTACCATCTTCTATTGTCTCTGAATGTGACACATGATTTACTTCCCGGCTATGGGAGGGGTTGCAAGAAGATTTTAGGACACAACTTTTCTTGAGCACTGCCTTCCATCCTCAGACAGATGGTCAGACCGAGAGGACAATCTAGACCATCGAAGACATGATACATGCATGAGTCCTCTACTATGGTCACATTTGGGAGGATCACTTGCCTTTGGTGGAGTTTTCCTACAACAACAGCTATCACTTCACCATTGGTATGGCAAACTTCGAGGCATTGTACGGACGACCTTGCAGATCTCCACTGGGTTGGACAGACCCAGGGGAGTCAGCACTTGTGGGACCAGAGATGGTATGGACTACCAAGAAGAAGGTTCAGATCATCCAGGAGCATATGAAGAATGCACAAAGTAGTCTTATGTGTTATGCTGATAGGAGATGGAGACCTATGTTGTTCGAGGATTGCGACCGTGTCTTCCTACGGGTCTCACCTCGACGTGGTCTATAGAGATTTGGACGAGGTGGAAAGTTATCTCTGCGATTCAACAGAACATTCCAGGTCCTCAACAGAGTAGGAAAGGTGGCTTACCGCTTAGCTCTTCCACCTCAGTTCTACCGGGTGCACGATTTATTCCACATATCTCAGCTGAGGAGATAAATTCATAACCCATCCCACATCATCAACCACGGAGAGCTGGACATCGATGAAGGGGAAACTTTCACAGAGGTCCTAGTGGTAATTGAGGATCAGCAAGAGCAAGTCCTACATGGACGGTCGATACCTCTGGTGCATGTCCATTGGCAGCACATGAACCTCCAAGAGAGCACATGGGAGCGGGAGGCTCAGATGCGTGCTCAGTACCCCCATTTGTTCCCTTAGTGTGAGTAGTAGCTAATGGGAAGGTAAATCCCATAGGTGGGGAGAATGTAAAGAAACATATTTCCAAAGGATTTTTTTTAAATACATGGGAATTTTAAATGTCTGTAGTTTTTGATGGCGCTTGATTCCGAGGCCCTGTGTGCCGAGAATCAATTAATGAAGTTTTTCTCAGGTGCATTCCGTAAAAGTGCGAGAACGATTTTATAACTTCTGAACCGGTGCTCGAAATTGAATTCTAAGGGCACTGTTGAACTCACAGCGTCCGTGTTTGCTTAGTGAGACCTTCACAACAGTTGTGTTTTATCGAGAGTGGAAGATAGTTTATGGGGGGTTTTAATTAAATTGAATAAAGTTAAATTTTTAACTTTATTTTATATTTGGCGGTTAAAACCTCCAATTGGAGGTTAGTGGTGGGGTTGAACTGCACATAAACTCCCCGGGAAGGATGTTATGGTGGTGGGGACCACCCGCACATAACCTCCCTTCGGAGGATTATTATGTGGGGCCCACATGAGATTTAATCCTCCTCTAAACCAAAAATTAAATTGTTGAAACTCTTCACCTTCCCCATTCATTTAATGAGACAACTACTCCAATTTAATTAAGTAATGTAACTTAATTAATTTGGAATCATATTGAATTCTTTGAATTTATTGTTCCAACATTATAATATGTTTTATTATTATTTTGGGGGGGTTTCCATAATCCATGTTGGGAGAATTAAGAAGAGGAAGATACTTTGGGAGACTTGAGAGAGAACTTCATCCTCTCAACGAAGAATGCGAATAATGCTCCTTCCACCGAAGTTCGACGAACACCATATTCTTCCTTCTTCGACTGGGAAAAGAAATGGAAGTTCCACCCCTTAAGAATGCTGATGCCATCCTCTGATTCTTCTTTACCGATGTCACCAAAATGAAGCCACCTTTCCCCGCGACTTCGTCAACGAACTATCGTCAAGCAATGTAGGGTTTTTTTACGATTGAATATTAGCCTCCGTACCACATCATATGTTGTGTGCTTTGAGAACCGAATGATATCATCGTAATGAGGAGGGTTCGGACCACACGAACATGGCCCAACCGTCCCCTTTTGTTGGTTCTCGTATGATGAAGATAGAGGTGGTACTCGCGGCGACCAACAACAAGCCGACCGCAAAGAAAGCCTGCGACGCAAGGCCACTGGGTCGCCACAAGGGTGCGGCACCAGAGTGTCGCGTAGTGAACCGAGCCACGGCCAGGCGGGCCACGGTGGTGACGGAGGGGCATGGTGCCGTTGCACCACGTCGGAAGAAAGGGTCATGGCCAGGAGGGTCATAGCGGTCGGAAGGGGGCGTGACATTGTCACGCCCCGCAGAACATCAGGGAGCTGCTGCGGAGGGGCGCGACACCGTCGCGCCACACCGGTGGTGCAGGACCGTGGCCTTAGGTCGCATCGAACAGAAGAGAGCATCTGGATGAGTCGGCCGCTGGTGCGTGCTACAGGAGGGACTGTCGGGTCCCACGGTTACTAGTGGTCGGTGCCTTGCACCGTCCGTTTCGGACAAAGGGTGGGCACCACCCCTCCCACGCGTGGCCAGCCATGCCACACGAGTCAGCCAGCCAGGCCACATGGGATGTCCAGAAAGGCCACACGGGCCGCCAGCCGGCCAGGCCACGCGGGCCGCCGCCTGGTCCCCGGGCCTCCACCAGGCCACACGGGCCACCGGGCCGGGACGCCCCATCGGGCTGGGCCACCCTTCAGGTCGGGCTGTACCTTTGGGCTGGGCCACCCCTTTGGGATGGGTTAGATTCACAGACCGGGTCAGGTCGGTCAAACTGGGTCAGACCTGACACAAACTCGTCAGACTCGTTTACACCTTTCCGCCCATATCTTGGGTTGTGGGGGTCCGTTTGACAAACTGTCAATGGAGCCGATATTCTTGGAATAAATTCATCCCTTTGAGAATACGACACATGAGTTCGAAGTATAGTTAAAATACAGTTAGGTTGGTTTGTACACAAAAGCAAACGGACCCCTAGGACTAAAAGGCTAATAACTCATAGACCGGGCGTCCGATTGACGCGTCGTCTTTTGAGTATAGACCCCTATGACGTGGAAGACCTTTGAGATACAAGCATGTGAGACTTCGTGACACTTGGAGTATCGAACAGTAGCTCGTGGAGTGAATCCTCCCAGAGACGAGCAGATAGAGTGCGGAGACTTAGTAGCTGAGAGACCTAACGACTGCTTGACCGATTCGACTCGGAGTGATTCGACTAGCCCAGTGGGGATCGTCCAGTATTAAGAGGTTGAACCATGGAGGATGGGGCACCTGGTAGTTGGTATCAGACCCACGGTACTCGATAGGAGGAGTACCTCTGTAGGCTGTTAGGGGGAGTGCCCAGTATTTGACAGCAGACCCACAGCGGACGGAGTGCCTCATAGTTGGCAGCAGACCTGTGATACTCGATAGGAGGAGTACCTTAGTAGTCCAAGGTTAGTGAGAATCACCTCGGTTTCATGACAGGCCCACTATTCTCAAAAGAGGAGGAGTTCTCTAGTAGTCATGGTTTCGATAATGAAAATCCTAATTTGATTTGGGTCAATGACCTTTGTGTATTCCTCCTGATTGAGATGGGTTACTTGATAACTTAGGAATATGTATTGGCATATACCTATGTAATGGTTATCCATTGAAATCATACTTTTTGGTTTATCCTTGTTGGATTTTGTGAGACCTTGAGGGTCTCATGGTATCTACTGAGTATCCTGATACTCACCCCTATACGGGTTATGCCAGCACCTCATTGTGTTGGATGCAGACGACAGATAGTGTCGACCGAGGCTGAGTGTACGAGGACTAGACGGTACTCAGAGGTAGACTTAAAGATGAGTCGATACCCGGAGGAAACAGATGGACGTGGAGCACAGAGGTGGCTATATATACCCACCCTTCAGGTTGGATCTGTGGTGGACGATCCAGGAGCTTCTAGACACCATCCATCTATTTGTCTTTTTAGTTGAACCTGTTTGTCGTTTCCTTGTACATTACAGTTGGGCTTGAATTTTCGCCCCTTTACTTTCAGAATACTTGTTATTCTGCTTTTAATTAGTTTTTGGTACAACTTGAACTATGGTTTTTGTGTTTATGATTTATTAAGGTAATGCCTTCCCAGTTTTAGGGAATTAAGCCTTTGGTTCTAGTCGCCTGCCCTGCCCTATGGAAGGCGGGCTTGGGGTAGTCACAATACGGGACCCGGGGGATGGGTCCTGACACTTCAAATGAATGTGATGTCTATTTCTCAAGATATTTTTTTACAAATATTTTTACAACTGATATCCTATGAATGTACACACACATATATATATATTTGTGTGAATAAATTTAATAATGCATTGTCATGTGTTTAGTGTGAAAAATCCAGTGATATATATATGTGCATGTAAGGAATTCAAAAAATGTCTTATAAATATTTTGAACTTTTACGTTGTAAACATGTTAGGGAATATGTGAGTGAACGAATCCATCATGAATGGGTTGGAAAAAAACCATCAATGTTTCATGTGGTCCCATGGATTTTTTCTGCAATGCTTGTATTATATTTATTGCAAAAAATGGATTATTTAATTATGATTTTTTTTTCAATGAATAAGTTTTTTAAATGGTATTATAATATTTTCAAATAAATATTTTTTTTCTAATGTATTATATTATAATTTTGTTTTGAAATTATGTATTAAAAAGATTAATAAAATAATTTTTAAATATCTTCTATTTTTAAAAATTATTCTGTAAATGATGCTTCCAAAATTATAAGAATTTTCAATGGATTTATAAATTTTTTTATAATAATATTTTGTTTAGAACATTGAAATTATATATTTTGAAAATTATATATATCAATATTTATTTTGATATAAATGAAAATGTATTAAAAGGAGATATCAAAAAGGTATTTTCTAAATGGGTTTTCCTTGGATTTTAAAAACACTTTACTTGGAAATTATGGTCCCCATATATATTTTAAAATGTTTTTAGGATAATTTATATTATTTCAAAGAGATTATCATCGATATAAATATAGAATGAGATAATCCAAATAGTTACCTATTTAATTTTTTATTTTACAATGATATTGATAATATGTAGTTCATTTCCCCCAAATCATAGACAGGAAAAGATATTGGTTTTGTAAAAGAGTGTATATTTTTTTTTGTTAAATGTTAACAATAAAATATATTATATTTTTTTGTACATGACTTGAATTTTTTGGTCTTGGGGCCTTGTAGTTTGAATCAGAGCAATAGATTGGACATCATAGGAGATTAGGATGTTTGGTTAAAATAGGGTATGTTTCAAAATATATATATTTTTTAGTAAATAGTTGGTTTTATAACCTTTAATATAGATTTAAACTATATGAGTAAAAAATATAATATTGAACCCCGATGTAATTATGATACCATAAATAATACATAATAGTAGTGATACATGTATTCCCAATTCTGAAATTGATATTTCAGAATTGTCCTTATGTATGGAAACCATAATTCAAAGAATAAATTCATTTTTTTGTGGGGTAAAATGTAACACCTATGGAACTATAATGATGTTTTCTTTTCCTAAATTTTTATTTAAGGATTTTCAAAAAAATAAAATATATTTTAACATTTGATTAAATTCTTTCTATAACCAAATTTTGATATGTATATAAATGAAGATAAAATATTATCTTTATTCAATTAAGGAATATGTAATTATAAAAATATATTCATATATTTTAATCAAATTAATACTTTTTTAAAAAAATCTTAAAAGTATGATATTTTACTTTTATGTACTTTATCTAGAACCACATTTTTTAATAGTGTATATGTTTAATATATTAAATATTAGACAGAAAAATATTTTTTATATGAATCCTATGTAAATATTTATTTATGTTTTTATAAAATAATTTTTTTAGTATTACTATGATGATAATATTAAAAATAATTAGCATGAAATACTGGCACATTTTGTTAACAATATTTAATTTAATAGATAAATTATTATTTATTTAAAAATTGTAATGAAAATACAAAAAGTAGTATAAATATGATATTTCTATAAATTTTTTTTAAATTTAATTAAGTAAACATAAGGATCAAGAAAATTTTTGTATAATAGACATGTTAAACAAAATAAAATGTGAAAATTGATAAGAAGTAGAAAAATTCGTTTTGAGGTTATAAATAAAATAAATAACATAATAATTGAAATAATTTACAGTTGTTCACAAACATTTTATAGGATGAAGATAATCTATTCCATAGATAAAATTTACATAATAAAATATATTTTAGAATTTTTATAACAAATAAAAATCTATCTAATCATTATGGCTTGACAATCCTATTGACCCTCATTGGGAGAATATTTAACCCACAAAGAGGTATGATGAAGACCATCCAAGATGGTGGTAGGGGAAATACCAACACCTAGCTATGGTGACATATGTTGGTATAATAGAAAAACTATGTATCAGTAATGTGGGACACAACAGGGATGCTCGAGTATCTAGTTATCACTTTTGGATTGTTCAAGCCAATACCTAGCTTATATGTGAGTTCCAAAATGATTGAAAAATTGATGTTGGATTCATTATTGGGTTACTGTTCACAAGCTATAAAAACATAGACCATTTCCATACGATAACATGCACGATTGGTGTCTGATCTTATATGTATTTGTCTACCTCATGATGACCCAAGACTTTTTACCCCTTCTCTTGACCACCATTCAAGGGATTTTATCACCAATAGATTTCATCTTATACTCAATGTGGTGTAAGGGAAAAATATCAAAAATACAAATAAACAATTTTCTTCCCATTAAAATCTATCTTCGGAGAAAAATACCTATCCTCGTACTATTTTTTAGGTCTCCAGCCCACATAAACGAGAATCATAATGATAAACCTTACTTTTCAATATTCATATCAGGTCTGGTTCAAGAAAAAATGATTTATGAAAATCAAAATTAGGTACTCAAATATAAAAAATAAGATCTATTATTAAAACACTTGATTTTCAGATTAACAATACATGAGAACAGTTATCTCAGCCCCAAGTTGAGATCCATAGTACGTAGATATACAATTATAATATAGAAAACTACAATATCACTTGTGAGATTAAGAAAAACCTGTGCAGGTAATCAGAAAATTTATATATATATGTATGTATATATATATGTATACCACCTACCTGGATAACCCATCTTCACTCCACGCACAATCTAAACCAAGCATTCTTTATTTTTTCATCTCATTTTAACTTGGTTTGAGCTCCAACTTAGTAAAAGATCTTCTTCAAGCTTTAGTTTCAACTTTTTAGCAAAATAATTTTTATATGTCATTATATTAATTCAAATTTTAAATTATTTATTTCTAAATATTCTAATTATTTAAGGCCAACATTTTAAATTATTGGACGTTTGTTATTTTCAAAATTATAATAGTTTATACATAGTTTTAAATTTATGAATTTTTTATATTTAGATATACAAAATTTATCAAGTTATTTCATTTGAATGTATATATATATATAATAATGAATTTTCATTTTTTAAAAGCAAAAAGGAAAAGT
The DNA here is from genome assembly GCA_963277665.1 of Viscum album. NCBI lineage: Eukaryota > Viridiplantae > Streptophyta > Magnoliopsida > Santalales > Viscaceae > Viscum > Viscum album. The sequence goes on along the minus strand of OY728157.1, from coordinate 1,711,067,788 downwards.
GAAATATCTATATTTATGTATAGAAATATTTATTTTTTATGAAAATTTAGTACATTAATGTTGTAAATATGATATATAATTGGGGATTAAACCCATCCCTATTGTGTGGGTAGGCCTATACTACCTTCAATGTTTTAAGTGGACACACTATTTTTATTTCTAAATATTTCATAATATTTTTAGAAAAATAACAGTATTATTTTATTGAGAAATTTTTTTCCACAACTAAGTATATTAAATGTAATTTTAATATTTTCAAAGCATATATGCTATAAAAGTTTTTATAGTTTGAATATGGTTTCTGAAACCACGTTTTCATAGGATTTTTAGAAGTATTTTTAAAGCTATTATATGCTGTAAAAGTGTTTTAAAAATTAATATTTCTAAATAATACATATTTTCAATGGATTTTTAAGTGTCTTGAAATGATAGATTTCAAAAACACAAGAAATTATTTCTTTTAAATATTGTATATATTAATATTAATTTCTATACAAAAAAATTGTTTTCAACTATTTTTTTAAATGTATTTTAAAAAATGTATTTTCAAAAAGGGTTTTCACTAGAAATTAAATACCACATGCTATGTAATTATTATCAACCAACATATTTAAAGAAAAATTGAGGATTATTTAGTAGATTTCATGGAAATTTTCTTTGATATAGATCTATTACAATAAAATCCAAATAGAAACCATTTTAATTATTGATTTAACATTGAAATTTGTAATAGTTTTTCATTTTCTATCAATTCCTAGACATGAAAATTTCTTAGATTTTTAAATGACTATTTATATTCTTAGTTACATTTATAAAAATAACATTTTTTGTACAATATCCATTAGAACGTGTCTCTAGGCCTTACAAATTGTAATATAGGTAAATATGTTTCACCATGGTAAGGGTAAAATGGGTAAAATAGTGTTAAACCCCTGATATATGGTAACCAAGTCAACCCAAAATTTTTCTTTATTTAATTAGATTAAATAATTTCATCTATTGAGATCCAAAATTCAAAAAAAAACTCATTCCCATTATTTATTGATAATGAAATTTATATTGTTTTTTTAACAAAAATTTCTAATATAGAACTATCATGAATTTAATAACTCCAAAATTTTTACATATCCATTAAAAGAGAATATGTTGTGTGATAAATATTTATTTGATATAATAATTATATCTTGAATTTTTAGTGATAAAATAATTACATTAAATGATTATAAAACATAGATATAGTGAAAGTGTAGGTAGTAGAAATATGATGAATTTTTTTAAAAACATTTTGATGTATTTTTTAGTGGTTTATAGTTCCCTATGAATATTATATTTTAATATAAGATATTATCAAAATTATCATTTTTTTAATGTATATCAGGGAAAACTGTTATGTATTTTGGTTAAAATTGAACATTAATTCAATCGTGCATCAGACAATATCAAATTGTAATCAATATTTGATTATTTTCTTACTATTTGTTCTTGAAATATAGATTATCAAAGTTTTATAATGTCTTTCACTTAATATTTTTAATAAAATATGTTCCATATTTATATAATGATTTGATCCATGAAATAATACTATTGGAAAATAACATTTTTTATGAGGAACTACCTATTTAAAATCATTTTTATAGAGGGTAGGTGTTACGGAATAAAGTGATTCACCAGGATAATGTTTCGTAGAAAACCATATGATTGAAGAATAAAAAAATGAAATTTCGAAATAATTTGGAGGAGAAATATCCCCACTTTTTTAATCAAAGAATAAAATATCAATTATGTCATTCTCAAGAGTGGGAATAAAGCATCAAACTAGGTAATGTTAATAAGAAATTAATTTCATGCCTTATTGTAACATCCCAGGTAAATAAAGGATAAGAAATTTTCATATTTATTAATATTTTTGAATTAAATATTAATTTTACATTAAAGTGGATTCTATGTTTGAGGGCATACCTGGTACGCTACAAGGGATTTCATTGAAACATTACGTTACACACAACGTTATATTGTACCAAAAACTATAATAATAATAATAATATTTTATATGGTAGTTAATGCATAACTGTTGTACTGTCATGAATGAACTGGACTAACTAAAATATGATTATAAATGTTTTTTATATGTTTTTATATTTATACAATTAAATTTAGAAGATTAAAATGTGAGTGAATACAATTTTAAGCACAAGCACCCAAATATTTTTTTAAAGGCCGATTTACCGACTTTTGATGGAAAACCCTTATTAAATTGTGTTTTTGTCAGTTTTATATGTTCTATTTGAAAAAAATATATTATTATTTATAATAAAGACATCAAAATTTCTTTTGGATTAAATTTTTATATTTTTCTGATAATGTACATTTTTAATGAATAGTAAAAATACTGCATTTTAATTCCAAACGTTCATATAATCTAAGTAATTTAAATCATTATAATAATATATTAATTGGTTTCAAAATGTAATTGTATTATAATTTTACCATTTAATCCAATTTTGGTTATTGGAAGTAATTTCACCATAAAATTGAACATAAACAAGTGCCAATCTTTTGATATATATTAATTCTTAAAAACATGCTTTTTTGTTTTGACAACGAGAATTAATTTTAAATTAATTTATACAATATTTTTATTATTAATTTGGTAAAATAGATTCCATATTTTTAATCAGGTGTTCCAAATTTTGTGAATAGGTAAATTGTATTTTCAGACATTATGATTTTTTACATCAGTAAATATTTTATTTACCATGGTTAAACTGTAAATTTGTAAATAAGTGTAAGAAAATAATATTATAATAATATTAAATTACACTAAAACATGTCCTAATATTTTTTTCTAATATATGTCCGACCATGTTCATCCTTTGGTCGATTTTATGACCCCATTCAGACACTTAAAAGAGATAATGACACATTATATTAACTAATTTAAAGTAAAGACAAAAATTAAATAAACATATATCTTCTAGTAAATCAATTTATAAATGGGTTTATTTAAGTTATATCTTCGACTATAAATATTAATTTGAAGTTTAAATATATTTCCTACATAATGGTTGTTTATTTTTAATCTTTTTACATCATATAAATAAAATTATTTATGACACAATGAAGATGCAGTGTTTACCTTATTAATGAATGATTTAAATAAATTAGATTATTAAATTTAAAAAACTATCCAAAACCTATCCTAATCTTATTGGATGATTTTTTTCTAATAAGACACCTCAAAACTTTGAATTTAATGAGTTTTGGACCTTTTGAAACCATAAATTAATTTATAATAAAATAATGTTTTAAAAAATTCCTAAATAAACGCTCCTCTCACTTATAAAAAAACATCACCTATAACCCTTAATCATACCTATAAATACCCCATTTCTGGTCCAAAATATTCCCCAATAAGATCTCAATATCCTTCTATTACTTTTATAAATCATAACATATGAATAAAGAAATTCACGAAATCCTTTTTGTTCAAACCAAAGGGTGTTACCCGATTTAACGGTAACATCTTATCTTAAGTTTTTTCTTTTATTTTACTTCTCCAACCCCTAAAATTTCATTATTCAATTATTTTATAACAAAACCACTTTCCTAAATATACTAGGTTTTTTATGACAATTATTCTAACTACATTTCCAAATACCTCTATCTAATGGATACAAACATACTATTTATGTGGATGGCGAACTACTACCTCATGAAAAGATGATTGTTCAAATATCTCCAATTTCCTGTCATGGTGGACATTATAATGTAACTTGTCTCTATAGTTATGTATTTTTCATTTATAGTATGCCTTTATGGTATCTATAATGGGTAAACATGATAAATTCATTTGTGGAAGTGCAGACTACCGCCCCCTCATCATGATATGACTCGTTCATACCATACGAGGAACATATAAAAGATGGAGTTACTGAAATTATGTATTATATTATACTAGAATTATAATATAAATATGTATCATTATGTTTTCATTCCATTAAATATGAAATAGAAATGAAATTAGCATTCAAGCGTACGTACTGCTTACCGTCTCCATGAACGGTGTATTTAATTTCTTACATCCAAATGTAATGTACTATTATAAATACATATATATACAGGATATATATGATATATATGATATATAAATCAATAATATAATTCTATAGATAATTTACTTTTTACCACATTAACAACATGTAATTATAAGAAGCTCATATTTTATTCAAGTACCAAATATCGACAAAACAACATTTATTAACTTCAATGATTTTATAATGTTTATAACATGGTAATAAGTGATATAAAATTAATAATAAACATTAAAGAAAAAATTAAAACAATTATAAATTAAATTTAGTTTATTATTCAGGAGATTAATGAACAAACGTGTGTAGTCGGACATAAGGTAATGATTTTCCATCTCACTATTTATTACTGTGAGATTCATGCTATATTTTCCACTATTTCCTTTTGTGTGGTGTATGTACTGCCCATGATTGTATTATTTGTGTAATATAGAATATATTATGGTTATTTACATCTTCATATTATAATACTTCCTCCATGGGATGTATGTTTGGTATTTTACCAAATCGGTAAGGGAACCTTTCATTATACTCTTTTAGTCAAAGACTTCTTTTATGTCATGTGTTTTAATTTCCATTTTCTTCGATTGGGATATGTTATTATATATCTATATTGTTGTAAATTTTATATCCATGTGTTTAGAGACTCTTTTCTCTCTTATAAATTACTTTTCTAAGTTTTAATGTGATGTCGTTAGGCTGTCAAATTTCTGTAATGGAACTTCTTAACACAATTTCCATCTTTTGGGTTAATCTTCTACTTCTTTATTATTGTCATGATATGAATATGTGAGAATGAACTCTAATAGTTTTACACATAGTATCTACATATATTTGGTGAATTCCAATTTTTCACACATAATTATGTCATTGATTGGTCCTTATTCAAAGGATATGATCTTTACAAGGGACATTATCTCAATTTACCTTCCATTGAGACTTATATGTGGTTATACACCAATTCACTTTTATATGGTGTAAATAATGAACTTTGACTAATTATGTCCTTAATATCCTCATTATCATGATATTAAAATCTTTTATTAAATTTATTCTTCAATTATTTTCATTCAAGCGTCTCTTATTTGGTTAGAAACTCTTTAACTAAAATATTGTTTTAAATTTTTAAAAGATTTATTCTTCTAAATCATTCTCATTAATGTCAACATTTTAAAAATGGTTTTAGGTATTTATTTATATGGAAATTAATGTTTTGAAACTAAAATTTCATTCAAATTAGTAACTGGGGAATGGGACAGTTAGATTCAAAAATCTATTTATTAAATGTTTTAAATGGTTTTGAAAATGGTTTGATAATGGACTGATTATGTCAATATCTTGAAATGATATATTGTGATTGCAATGTGTAAATGTCATCTTTAATATATGTTTGTTTTATGTTTTATAAATATTTTATGGTTCTTTGGAATTGATTAAATATATAGGTGGTTCCTGATAAACCTTGGTGTGGTGAGCCAGAGATAGCTCTCCATTGCATTAGGTAATGCGAAAGAGGTAAACGTTAATGTTTCTCCTAAGAGATTTAGGGAATATACTCTGATGGGTATTCCAAATGTAACTAACTATGTAGTTGTGAAAGCTACAATGTAATTATGTTATGGATTCCACAATTTACCTTTATTATTTATGATTTCCATGTGTTATTCATGAATCTTATGATCTTGTGTGGTATGCTAGAAATTGAAAAGTATGATTTCATTGACTTGAATCTATTGTTGGAATATTGTTTTCATTCCTTGCTTTATAACCATTGTAGAGATTTTTATGCTAATCCCAGTTTTTGAAATGTTCTTCACATGACATAAAGATAAATATGGTCAAGGATGGGGTCAAGGAAAAGTCATGCTATCTAAAACATGGAATTAGAAATATTTCTTTTTTTAATAGTTTTTATTTGATGAAAAAAATGGGAACTGAGTAAAAGTGTTTACTTTGTAATTTTGGAAATGTAATTCAATAGTTATGGCCTAATTCTATAAAATTCTAAACCTGAAAAGATCCTCAATCTCAATTATTGACATAACTAAAGATTATGTAATGTTTTAGGCTGGGGCCTCATAGTTGGTATTAGAGGTCAGTTTAGACAACTTTAGAGATTATGAGTTTTTTAGACACATAGTTAGTCTCTATGTATATTATTTATGTGAAATCATTATTTGGTATCTTTTCCAGGCCATGGAAAGTTTTTTACAAATGGAAGGGGAAGATCTCAAACGACATTCTTATCTCTTCCTGAGGACTTTCTTGTAATAATTATTACAAAGTCATGTCCCGATGACTCTGAAACATTCTCTTACATACAACTCACATGAAAGCAATTATTTGAGATATCAAACACGTCCTCTATAAATTTATTCCATCATGGAACCTGGGTTTTATTTAATCAAATATGATTTTCTCAATATTCTCATATTTTCAAGAAAGTTAAATATTATTAAGGAATTTTAAAATATTTTTCCTTATCACAAGATTTTGAAGCGTATTATGATTTTGAAAAAGGTGATTAAAAAGGAGACCGTTGAAAGACCTTTATATATTTTCTTTTAAGTTATTTTCCTTCATCAAATATTTATTTTATTTTAGAAGGACCATTGATTGAATGTTTTAACTCAAACTCAGTGAGACAATTTTATACACAAAATGTTTTATCAGATGTTTTGAAATTATATGTTATACATTATTTTTTTCCAAAACTATTTTTCTGTGATCACCCATATGAAACAAGTTGCATGAGGGGTATTGGGATAAAAGAAGTAGTTGATTTTCAAGGATCTCTAAATCATTATTGCAATGCATGGACCATCTATCTGTATGAACAAGACAATGATGAAACCAGATGGACACAATTATTAAGGTATGATGTTCTTCATTTGAGAATAGTATTATTTTATGGAGGTAATAAAATTTTCAATATATATAAGACTTCATGAATTAAAATATTGTGGTCATTATGAGTTGGGATGAAGTTGAGAGGAGTAAGACAAAAATTGAGGCTAAATCATGTTATGGTTATTTTTGAGAATTTTATCTCATTTTTGGAAATGTTAAAAAGTTTTATTGTTTTTAAAAATGGACAACTCACAGACCGTGTGAAAACCCATCGTGTCAGATAAAGTTGCGGGAATCGAACCCATAACCAAAGTGTGATTGGGGTTTATCTCCTACCACTGGACTACGTGAAGTCCCTGGTTAGTATGACTTATAATTTTTAGTTAAATGATTTTATAGATCAATAATAAGTCAATTTTGAAACTCATGTTTTATCAAATGGATATCTTTAATATAAGAAAATGATTTTTGGGATTATGTGATAAAGGTTTGTTTGGAAGTCATTTTCCCTTTTTGGGAAACTGTATGCCTAATGTAAATATAATACTTTTGTATTTTAATAGAGGAGTAGTGGTGGAATTTTATTTTGGAAGAATATATGTTTTTATTATGGCCATTTGGTGATTTGGGTCATTTATGGAAATGATTAACCTATCATAGAGAATATGTATTTTGGTTAATTACACTTCATTATGAGACATTAAGAATTGCCTAAGTTATTTGGAGGTAAATGTTACGATTTACTATGGAAGACTATTTGATTAAATGCTTCAAAATTTTGGGTTACAATATTATTTTGGGTTACATTAAAGAATTTTAAGAAAATTTATTTATTAAATTGTCTTTGCCGAATTTTGGGTATTGTTTGTCGAATTTTGGGGATTAAGAGTAGTATTTCTTTTTATAATGTATTATCCTTTTTGAGGATTATCTGATATTATACTCACTGTTTTGGTTTTGGATAAGGTCTAAAGAAATGGTAATTATATATTTTATCTTTTATGGATTATGTGATTCAGTAGAAGTTGATTCTAGAAATTTAGGTGTTACCATGTCATCTTGAATACTCATCATTTGCAGAAAAGATGAGTTTTTTAAGAAACTTACTAAAGGATGAAACTCTACATGATAATTATGTTTATTTATTTATGTTTTTAGTAAATATCATAAGTAAATTATCCAAAATTATTAAATTAAACATTAAACAAAAACTGTGTCTATTTTATTTTCTTACTGGGAATCCAAAGTTCTTTTAACCTATCACATGTTTGTGGTTTTCTGGTTGTTAACAGTCTTATGATCATGTTTTCCATCACTCTCTATTAGAACACGATGGTTAGTTTTCTCTTCTATATTCATGTTTTCAGGTAATACTAGTATGGTTATCTCATGTGACATTTTTACTTTTCATTATTTCTTTTAAAGTGATTGTTTTATTGAATATTCTGCTGATGTGGGACTTTTGATGAAATTACGAAGCCCAATTTTAAAATTGCAAGGAAGAAATTTCCAAATGGGGGGAATGATGTAACATCCAAGGTAAATAAAGAATATGAACTTTTCATATTTATTAATATTTTTTAATTAAATATTAATTTTACTTTAAAGGAGATTCTATGTTCGATGACATACCTGATACACAACAATGGTTTTCTTTGAAATCTAACATTGTACACAACGTTATGTTATACCGAAAATAATACGATAATATTATTATTTTAAATGGTAGTTAAGGCATTGCCATTGTATTGACAAGAATGAACATGACTAACTGCAATATGATTATACTTGTTTTATAAATGTTTTTACATTTATCCAATAAATCTTAGAAGCTTAAAATGTGAATGAATCTAATTTTAATAAAAAAACACTCTAATATTCTTTAAAAGGCATATTTACCATCTTTTGATGGAGACCAATTTTTAAATAGAGTTTTTGTCACATTTAAATTTTCGATTTGAAAAAAATATATATTATTCTTTAGAATTGGGACATCAAATTTGATGTTGTATGAAATTTTAGTATTTTTCTGATAATTTTCATTTTTTAATGAATATGGGAAAAATTCTGCATTTTAATTCAAAACTACATTTAATATAATTTATTTATATAGATAGAATATTTTTTCAATTTGATTTAAAGTGTAATTGGATTATATTTTTACTATTTAATCCAATATTGGTCATTGTATGTAATTTCACTCTTAAATTGAACATAAACATGAGTGAATATTTTGATAGATATTATTTCTTAAAAACATGCTTTTACTTTTTACAACATGAATTAATTTAAAATGAATTTCTACCAGTTGGGTTTTTTGAATTTTGAAAAAAGGATTCTATATTTGGAATCAGGACATACAAATTTTGTAAATAGGTAACTTTTATTTTTAAACATTATGAATATTTACTTCAGTAAATATTTTATTTACCATGGTTAAAATGTAAATATGGTAAATAGGGGTAAAAAAATAATATTATAATAATATTAAATTACACTAACATGTCTCTTAATACTATTGGATGATAAATTTCATATCATGGTCATCCTTGGGTCAATTTTGGGTCCCCATGAAGCCACATAGGAGTGATAATGGCCCATTATATTAATTAATTTAAAGTAAAGTCAAAAATTACATAAACATATATCTTTTAGTAAATAAATTTATATATAGGTTTATATAAGTTATCTCTTAAACTATAAATATTAATTTAATATCTAATAATATTTCCTACATCAGGGTATTTTATTAATAAATTTAATACATCAAAAAAAAAAATTATGACACAAATATGGTGCAGTTATTACCTTATTAATAAATAACTTAAATAAAAGAGATTATTAAATTTAAAAAACTATCCAAAACCAGTACAATTATTATTGGATGATTTTATTTCGAAAATAAATCATAATATCTTAGATGTTATTGATTTTTGGACCTTTTGAATCAGAATATCAATTTATAATAAAATAATCTTTTCAATGATTCCTAATCAATCCCTCATCTCACTTATAAAATGCCATCACCTCTAACCCTTTATCACACCTCTAAAGCCACATTTTACCATCAAATCCCTTCCCAAATAATCTCCAAATATCCTTATCTTACTCCTAGAAACCTTACCATAGGAACATAGAACTTCAAGAAATCCATTTGGTTCAAACAAAAGAGTGTTACCCGATTTGAAGACAACGTATTCTATTATGTTATTTTCTTATATTTCACATCTAAAACCACCTAAAATATATTTATTCCGTTATTTTATAAAAAAAAGTATAATGAAAATAATAGGTTTTTTAGGATAATTATTCTAACTAAACATCCACACACCTCTGCCAAATGGATACGAACGTACTGTTTCTGTGAATGGGGAACTATTGCCTCACAAAATGATGATTGTTCAAATATCTCCAACCACCTCTCATGGTGGACATTATGATGGAAATGTATTTATATTTGATATATATTATATTTATATTGTCTCAATACATCTGTATTTTTCATTTATATCTTACCTTTATAGTTTTCATAATGGGTAAACTCGAAACTTTCAATTGAGGAAGTGCGGATTACCGCCCCCTCAAAGTGATATGACAAATTCATGCCATATGTGGAACATATAAATGATGGAGTTAATGAAATTATGTATGATATTATACTAGAATAATAATATACCTGTTTATCATTATGTTTTCATTCCAGTAAATACGAATTAGAAATTGAAGTAGTATTCATGAATACGTACAACTTACTATCTCCATGAATGGTGCATTACATTTCTTACCTACAGATGTTTTGTAGTAATATAAATACATATATATACTAAATATATATGATATATATGATATTTAAATCATGAGTATAATTCTTTAGATAATATAATTTTTACGACATGCACAACTTGTAATTATAAAAGTTCATTTTTGACTCATGTACCAAATATAGACAAAATGACATTTATTAACATAAAATGATTTTATATTTTTTATAACATAGTAATAAGTAATATAAAAATAATAATAAAAATTAAAATGGTTCTTATACAAGTATAAATTAACTTTAGTTTATTATTCACGAGATTAAAGAATGAACGAGTCAAGTCGGACATGAGGTAAGGGGTTTTCATCTCACTTTTTATTCCTGTGAGATTCATGCTACATTTGCGACTATTTACTTTTGTGTGGTGTATTTACTATAGTTGATTTTATTATTTTTTTAATATAAATTAATTTATGGGTATTTATATATTCATTTTATTAACCTTCCTGTATGGGGTGTATGTTTCGAAAGGTATCAAATCAGTATGGGATCCTTTCATCGTAATCTTTTAGTAAAAGACTTATTTTACGTCTTGTATTTTAATTTCCATTTTTTATGTTGGTATATGTTCTACTATATCATTATTAGAGAATATTTTATATAAATGTGATGAGAGACCCTTTTCTCAATCATCAATTCATTTTCTGAATTTTAATGTGACTCCCTTAGGCTGTTGAATTTATCTAAAAGAAATTCATTACCCAATTTCCATTTTTTGGGTTAATGTTCTACTTCAAGATTATTTTCATGTTACGAATATGTGTTAATGAAATCAGATTGTTTTACACATAAAATCCACTTATTTTGTGTGTATTAATATTTTTCACACATAATTATGTCATCGATTTGTCCTTAATCTTAGGATATGATCTTTGCTGAGGAATTTGTCTCAAATTACATTCCATTGAGAAATATTTTTTGTTATACACCAATGCACTTTTATATGGTGTACATACTAACAATTGACATATTAAATCATTAATCACTTTATTCTCGTGATATTATAAGATTTAGTGATTTTAGGAGGGAGACGGGATGAGAGAGGCGGCTCTCTCTCTCTCTAGAACTCGATGGATCTAGGGTTTTGGTGTTCTCATAATCTCCGCGGTTCGTCCCTATTTCCTCTCGTGTTTCGTCCTATGTATGTCACTCTCAGTGACTCGGCTCTCATCGGATTGCTCACTCCTGGTGACTCGGTTCTCAGCGGACCGCTCACTCTCGACGACTCGGTTCTCGACGGATCTAGGTTTCGACAGCTTCGCTCCTCGGCTTCGCCATCATCCCTTGGATCAACTCCCTTAGGGCGCAGTGCTGGTTTTCCATGGGAGGTTAGGGCTCGACTCTCCTTCGGTGCCTTAATTCGGTCTTGATGAAGCCACATCCTGGTTTCCACGGGAGTTAGGGCTCAGTTCCATTTATGGCGTCTTGCCTCTGGATTTCTGCAATCCTTGGGCGGCTATGGCTTTACCGCACTTTCTTGGCTTCAAACAACTTAATGTGCATAGAACCCTTGCAAGGGATGTGATACAGGATGGTACTGCCTCTGGATCGACTGGAGGTGTCTCCCTCATCCACCGGCGTGAAGGCACCTCCTGGTGACTCTAGTGTGCAGGTGTGGAGGGCTTGGAAGGGACAATCATCTACAGGGAGATCTTCCAACCCCACTGAGCAGCGGGATTTGCATCCTTCCTCTGCTGGTGTGAAATCTTGAAATCTGAAGGTTACAATGGGATTGTCACGCGGGCAGCGTTCCTTTAATCATGCCATGAAGGCATCCGCACCCGTGAAAAAGACTAAGGATCATAGGAGGATTCTTATAAAGGGCTCACGTTCCCATGTTGAGGCTAACCCTGATGTCATTACAGAGTGACTAGAACTAGGGGAGAACTCTTTGATCGCTCACGTTGTTCTTCCTAAAGGTGCTTCGCCCTGGAAATTCAAAGACTTATTCCGAAGGATTTTGACATTGTGGGGTTTTGACAACTGGAAATGTGTTTCTCTTGGCTGGGGTTTCTTTCACTGCTTATTTCCATCGGATGATGTGAAGATGAAAGCATGGAGTTTCGAATCCATGTTTCTAAAGACGGGATGGTTTCATCTGCATGAATGGTCGTTGGATTTTAATGTATCCAATCAAAAAATGTATTTTCCCATGTATGGGTTCATCTTCATGGGATGAACTGGGTCCTTTGGAATCAATAAATATTTCATGATATTGGAACGACAATCAGAACACCCATTCGTCTTGATAAAGAGATGACAAATGTCAAGTACGGGAACTTTGCTAGAATGCTGGTGGAAGTCGACCTCAGGTCCACTCTCATTGACACGGTAACACTCTCTATTCCCTATGATCAAATTCTGATTGATGTTGACTATGAAAAAATCCCCTATTCTGCACTAAATGCATGGATGTGGGACATTCTTTGGAATTATGTCTTAAAAACATTACTTGTAAAGAGTGTGGGATGCGAGGGTACCCCTCCAATCTTTTTGGCCAGAAAGTGAATATGAAGGATTTGCCTACACCAGAGCCTGACACCAGGGTTAGTGACCCTCCTTTGGAATCTGACCCTTGTGATCTGTCGATTCCTAGGAATGAGAAAGAGGTGATATCTGATGCATCTCTGCCTCGATCTTCAGATCATATCAGAGCCCAGGAGCCTCCCTCTGATGTATCTACACAACAGATTTCATTGCCCTCTGCCTCTTCTAATGCAATGAAAGGAAGGGTGGAGGAACCCACTGCTTGAGGTGGGGACCTAACCCTCTCCAAATAGGGGGACACTCAGGATTAAGCCACGGAAAGAAATATGTATGCGAATAAGGTATCATATAGTGATATTGTATGTGGAGAGAAGAAAAGAGGTTCTGACAGTGAAGGTGTCAGATCTGCCCCTATTTCAAGGAAACCAAGGATGGACTACTCTATAGTTCCGAGGACCGTGACCACTAGGTTATCTGCCAAGAAGGAGTTTGATAATCTATCGAAGGAGAAACTGGAAAAAGGAAGTTTTATAAGAAGTTTCTCAAACAGTACGAGACTCAATCAGAATGGGAATCAGCTGATTGTGATGACATGACCGGGTATAGTGGTGGTGAATTTGAATATTATGACATGTAATCTCTCTCTCTTTCTTTCTCTTGTTTCTGCACTTTTATTTTATTAATAAATTTGGTGGTCCATGCTTTCTTGGATCGGACCTTTTGGCTATTATAAGATTTGGTTAATGTTAATCCTCAATTATTTTTATTCAAGCATCTCTAATTTGGTTAGGAACTATTTATCTAAAATATTATTTTAAATGTTTTAATGATATATTTTTGTAAATAATTTTCATTAATGTCCATTTTTTAAAATTGGTTTTAGAAATTTATTTATTTGAACATGAATGTTTTGAAATTAAAATTTCTTTCAATAGATACAATGTGGTATGGGGCACTTTGATCCACAAATCTATTTGTTAAATGTTTTAAATGGTTTTGAAAATTATTTGATAAAGAATTTATTATAGCAATATCCTCAAATGATATATTGTGATTGAAATGAGGAAATTATATCTTTACTTATGTTTGTTTTATGTGTTATTAATATGTTATGGTTCTTGGAAATTGTTTACGTATAAAGGTTGTTCTGTGATAATCCTAGGGCATGTGAGCCTGAGATTTCTCTCCAAAGCATTGGGTAGCATGACAGAGGTAAAAATTAATGCTTTTCCATAGAGATTTAGGGAATATATTGTGATGGGTATTCCAAATGAAAATCCCTACATAACTATGAAAGCTACAATATAAGAATGTTATGGATGCCGCAAGTTACCTTTATGATTTATGATTTCCATGTGTTATTCATGAATCTTATGATCTTGTGTGGTATGTTAAAAATTGATAAGTATGATTTCATTGACTTGAATATATTGATGGAATAATGATTTCTTTCCTTGTTTTATAACCCTTATAAAGATTTTTATGATCATACCATGTTTTATATTTTTTTTCACAGGACATAATGATGAATAGGGTCAAGGATGGGATCAATAAAAAGTCATGCTATCTAAAACATGGAAATAGACACGTTTTTTTAAGTGTTTTTATTATATGAAATAGTGGAAGTTGAGTAGAAGTGACTACCTTGTAATTTTTGAAATGTAATGTAATAGTTATGGCCTAATTCTCTAAATTACTATACCTAAAAATATCCTCAATGTAAATTAATGAGTTAACTAAAGATTATGTAATGTTCAAGGTTGGGGCCTTATAGATATATTTATTATAATATTATTTTTTAATTATTAGATAAAAGGAAAAAATATTATTTCAATCCAAATAGTGTTTTCTTGCATTATATGGTTTTATTTAAAATATTTACATCCAAATTAATGAATTTTAATTTCAAAAATAAAAATATTATTTTTAAATCATAATTTTAAAATTATCATAGGATGATTTTTGAAATTTTTTTGAAATGATTTATTTCTCAATGAATATTAAAAATATTAATTTTTATTAATAATATAGTTCTATTTTCAAATATTTACAAGTTACATTTTATTTTGGATTAATTTGAAATTTTAATTTGTTTCTCTTTTATTAATAAATAAATTAACTATTAATTAAATCAAAATTATACATGAATTTTTTAAAAATTATATTAGTTTTTTCTAAAAACCCATTTTATCAAATTTTTCTGTTTAATTTAGAAAAAATATTCAGAAACATAGATGAATTGAATTTTACAAAATTGATTCCATATTTACAATCATAAAAATTAAGATCATTTAAAATTGATGCATTAATTGTTTTCATAATTAATTGTGAAAACAACAAAAATCCATTACCACTATTAAGGAAAAAATAAGCCAAATGGGGGAAAATTTTTAAATAATTATATATCGGATGGGAGGTGTGACAAGGTGCTCTCGTTATGGCGATTGAGGCATCTAGGATTTTCATTAGTAATGGAATACCCTCTCAATTTGGATCTCGATCTGCTATCTAGTGGGGTTCCTCCTCCTTCTATTCAGTCTGTGCCGATAATACCTGATGATGATTATGGGAGAATTGAGAAACAGGATGGCGCAAAAAGGAGGAATTTCACATCTTTGAAGGCTTTCAATAACAAGAGAATCATCCTAAAAGTTAAGATTTCACATGTAAAAGTTAATGAGGATGCCATTGTAGATAGGATTATGATTTTCTGAGACTTGATTCTTGCTTGTATGATTTTACCAATTGGGGATAAGCCGTTGAGGGTGAAAAAACATTCAGAAAGACTCTCTTTGGTTTGGCGATTCTCGGATTACCGATGTATCCCTATGGAGAAATTCTTTTTTCATTTCCTCTTCTCGAATGAGGATCTGAAATATAGGACATGGGAATTTGGATCAATTTCCCTAAACCCTATAATGGTTACTATTCATGAATGGAATGTCCGATTCAACCCATTCTCTATCAAGAACACTAGGGTTTCAGTATAGATCAAAACTCTTGTCTTAAACTAGATATTTTGGCACCCCCGTATATTGTTTGATATTACATCGAGTGTGGATGTTCTCATTAAAGTGGATCGAGCCCCAGAAATAGCCAGGTGTGGAAACTTTGCTAGGACTCTAGTTGAAATTGATCTATATTCTAACATGGTTGAACAAGTTGGTCTTTCTACATCAGAGGATGCAGATTATGTATAAAAATTTACATCAATTTTTTTGTGGAATGTCAAACCATTAGACATCTAAAGAAGAATTTTATCAAAACTGATATCTTCTCTTATTTCTCTGATGGGGGTCACAACCTAAAGGTATTTACAAAGCTCCATAAAATACAATGAATAGATGAAGAAGCACTTCCAGAAACAAGAAATTTGGGTAACACCATTGAATGTAATGAGTCTAGTCCAATGTAGGTGAAGGTTGTCCAATCTCAGCTGGAGGGTCGGTGCCTCGCTGAGGAGTCACAACAAGCTATGGATGAGGAAAATAATCCATCAGATGGTACTGATCTAACAACACAGATGTAGTTAGTAAATCAGCATGAGGTCTGGTTCCATGTTGTGGAGTTGCATAGATCTGTTGACAAATAGGATGGGCCTATGACTCCTCTCTATGGCCCTTTTACACCTGTAGAGTAAATATTAGATGCAGTTTTAGTGGACTCCACTCAAGATAATGATGCTGAAACCCATCTAAAAAATGTTTCATTGACCATTAACCCTGACGTGGATGATTGCAAAGCTTCAGATGCAAGCATACAGATTATTGATGAACTTAACAAGAAGTGGATAAAAATGATAATTGGGGGAAAATGGTCTTACACAAAGAGTGATGACTCACCAAATAAATATTCATATCGATATTCTATTAAAGGTAAATTAGTTTCCAATGAAGGCTCTTCACTCTCAATGATGATGTACCAGCCAAGGAAAGACTACTCACATTTGAAGCCCACCATGGTGACTAGATCCATCTTCAGTGGGAGAAAGGCTCAAGGTAATTCTTTCAGCCCTTGGAAGATGAGTCTGATAGGGATTATGATGATTATAATCCTCTTGAATTTGATTACTAATGTCTTTGGAATTTTATGTTTTAGAATGAGGGTTTTTCATCTTGTCTGACCCCATTCCCTTTTTGTTCCATGTTTTGGCTTTTATTTGAATAAATAGGCTTGCCTCACCTTTAAAAAAAGAAGTCAAATTGGGGTTAAAAAGAAGTGATATTGGATAAAATGAATTAAAATATTTCCTAAATTATATTATCTAGAAATATTTTAACCCGATATCAACTAATATTTGTTAATGGTCTATTATGGGTCCATTTTATTCACTAAGGCTTGAATATATTTTAATATTCTAAAAATAGTAATTGATGTCCTATCCTCCACTTATAAAAGGAAACAACTCTCTTCATTTATCAATAATTAAAATGAATTTTATTTCAATGATTTCCTACACAAATTACTTCCATACATCCCATGCCATTTCCTAAGGGACCCTCTTTAATTTTAAAACCATCATAACAATGCTTTAGGTAATCCCTAAATAGGTTGTCCAAAGAAGATATATAGTTCCTTACTGAGGAATTGTAATTTATTATTTTATTCTTCTTTATTCACATATTATCCAAATATTATTATATAATAAAAATATCATCTTCTGTATAATAATTTCTATATATTAATTTCATAACCTTTATCTATTTTATTTTTAAAACAAATAAGAAATGGAACCATCATTCGTATGTATGACGAACAAAATCATCCTGAACGCTTGTAATTTTTTTATCACTGCATTTGATAGATAGTTATAATGATATATTTAATGTATATAAATATGATATTCAGGAAATTTTTATCATTCGGGAAGTATAATATATCTTAGATTTTCTTACATTTCCATCAATTAAAAATGAAATCAAAATTCGTTCTTATATTTGGATCAACACCTCCATGAAGCAATGAGATTTTATTTTCAAGACCAAATCACATTGATTATATATAACTCTATTTAATGATATTATATTATATCTATGATATAATAATTATTATAAAAATATAAAATGATACTTACCTTCTTTCGTTTTTACTTTCTTTAATTGAAAATGTGACCCATTGATATATAGACCTTACTGTATCCATTATTGCATCATAATTTATTTTTTATATCCATTTCCTAAGGATAATTTGAAAATTCAAATAATTTTTTTAAAATGATATATATAAATATATCATGATTAATTTTTTTGGGGAGATAGAATAATTACCGCTTCGTCTGTGATCATCTTAACAATTCCATATTAGACATATGAGCCTTATATTTTCAAAACATCATATTTTAAATTAATTAAGTTTGTAATTTTATATATCATGGTAATAAAAAATTATGATAATAAGGAAATGGTTTTTAAAAATCAAAATAATTATCATAATTTTATTATTCCTGAAGATAGAGAACATTAGTGAAAAACCATACTCGAGGTAAGGGAAAAATTTCCTCAAAAAGATAATTACAAATGTCAATATGATTTATTCTTTAAATATTTATCTTCTATATCGATATTATTTAAATAAATTTATTGATTTATTTATTTAAATATTTATTAATGAGAAATTTTATTTTATTTTTGTTTTAATAATCATTAAATGGTTTTTGAATGGAATTGTGTACAGGTTTCATACCGAACATATTGATAAAGCGGAAAAAGGAATATTATATATTAACATATACTATGTTGATGATATTTTCTTCTTCCATAAAATTTTTTTATGTTGGGAATCCTTTACTAGATTTCATGTTTTCATTAAAATAATACCATTCTTTCATTTTCTTTAGTATATCTCAAAATGGGTGTTAAATGAAATGGAGATTTCAAAAAAAAAATATTTTATTATGGGTGAAATGAATATTTTTATGATTGTGATGATGATAATGAAATATTTCATGTATTATGAATATGTTTTGGTTCTTGTGGATTGTTTATGATGATTGGTTAGGCCAATATATATCATGATGATGTGTGATCCTAATTTAGATAATGAGGATGGGAAGCTTGACATAGTTCTTTAATACATTGGGTAATATGAAATAATAAACCTATTATGTTTCTACTAATATATTACTATATTTTATATGCTAGTATATTCAATTTGTAACAGTGATATACATGAAATTTCACAAGTTACATAGTTGATTTTTCTATGGTTCCAGTGGGGTTTTAGGAAAATATTATGATTTCTAATTTTAAGATAATAAGTTTAATTTTGAAGGGATGTGTAGGATAATTCTCAAGGGATAAATTTAAATTTTTTTTTAAATGGTTTCACAATCCATTCCTGATTTAAAATAAACCATCATGATATCTTTTAAAATGATTTACGAAAATGTTTTATTAGATATTTTTATTTCTTGAGTAAGAATTTTTTTATTTTAAGTTAATTTGTTTTAAAAAGGATAATATGTTTGAGTAAATATGTCAAAAACCAAGCTGAGATGCCATCCAATCTAAAACCGTGTCGGATTATTGTAATGTCCTGAAGGGAATTCCTAATCTCCACAGGTTGGAAACTAGTTCATTCATATCTAAAATATACAATCGGGAAGATTTTACCAATTTATGTAATCATAAAAAACCAAAAATAATAAACATATCAATAACCAATAATCATTTCCAAATAAAGTACGCCAATTTTTATATTCAATGTTTTACAAATAAAAACAAAATCTAATGTACTAAAAAAAATTGGGATAAAAAACATTCCCATAAATTGACATGAAGTTGGAGGGGTGTCACCTTCAATCCACAACCATCAACACCTATAATAATTAGAACACTTTCAACCATATCCATCATCACCATTGTTAAACATATTACCTTTACAAGGGTCACACATATCAATGTCAATATACACCCAATGTTGTATCATGGGTCAGAGCCAAAGCCCAGTAGGTTTCCACTGAAAAGAAAGATTCCATTTTATATATTTATAATAAAAAACAATATTCACATTTCTATAAGAATATTTAAAAAATTCAAGGAATTTTTTTATGGAAATCATTCCCAAGAAACACTTTTTAAAGAAATCCTTTTTCATAAACAATATTTATTGAAATAAAATGTACACAGGTTCTACCGTGGACTGATAGTTAGGACCACAACACATAGGCATCCTGTCATAATAGAGAACCATGGTCAAATCCCTATAGGTAACTATCAAAATTGTGACTCGATGAACCTGATACCTCGGTGATCAAAATAATCCAACTCAACATCCCACAAAGTTCTTGTGAATGATCCACTAAAGGGGAATGTGTCCTTAAATTCTAGTTGTATCCAAATCATAAACCAATACCAATAGTGTTCCCATGCATGATCAATTGGAGGGGATCCCATCGTGAAATTGTAGTTGTAATCAATCATATCACACATTTAGTTAGTATTGTAATTGTCCATACTTCTAGATGAATCTGTGCCTCATACACATTTGAATCAACCGGTGTATTATATCTAGTACACCAACCTAGATACATGGGATTCCGTTTTTCCTCAAATTCGGTTTCACATATCTATCAAATCATCACATCAAATTCCAAGAGTCATAAGAATTGATGGGAATCACCACATTTAATTTTCACATTTGATAAAATGATAAAAAAACACATGGATATAAACATTTACATAAAAAAAGCTTCCCATTTTCCACACACACAAAAACCATTGGGAAATACATTTTGTTCCACATTAACAATTCATAGAACTCATTTGAAAATCCAAAAATTAAAAACCTGTGTTAAATCTAATAATTTCCATTGGAAATGAAACTTTTAAATTCATAGTCACTTCAAAACCATTTTATAACATGATTCACGTCACTTTTAAAATTCAAATACACATTATTGGAGATTCAAAAAGAAGACAACATGCAACAAAAATACCATTTCAAAAAACAAATATAATTTCAACCCATGCATTACTTGAATCTATTTGAATATAGATTTCTCAACTTTCACACAAGGAATAAAACACTTTCATAAACGAACAAAATGATGAACACATGAAACATATCTATATTCATTTATAAAATCCATATTCATCCCACGATCATCTCAAAACCATTCCAATATTTTTTTAACACCACATAAGTAATCCAGAGTACACATATAATCATTCATGAATTCATATATAAAACATCTAATAAAATAAAATCATGGATCCTCCTACCTCCCACTTGGAAAATTGTAGAAAACATTTTGAAATGAAAACAACACAACCAAAATACAATATAAAGGAAAAATCAATCATTAACCATCCTAACTTAACACAAATAATTACGATGATACCTATATAGGGCAAACATACAACTGGAAAACAAGAACACGTGAAAGATAGAGGAGAAACCATAGAAAAAGGGATAATTCATGATAAAGAAGACTTACTAGGTGATTCATTAAAATTACCACACCTAAAACACCTATGTATTAGATTTAAAGACGTGAAACAATGATATTAGGAGGCCTTTGTTGTAGTGAATCTGAAATGGGGTTGATGGGAAAATATTTTAGGGTAATATTGAATATGTAAAAGGAGACATTCAAACTTTATAATGACCAGGATATGAATCATGGTTATCTAACATAGTTTTTTAAAACATACAGAGATAGTGTGCACCTCACTATCCAAGAGGGATATGTTGCATTGTTAGAATTCATGGTTTGACAACCCTTGTTCCAACTATGTGGTTTCTACTATCTAAAAATGAAATTGGCCACATGGTTTATTGGGTAAGGGAAAACGGTTAACCAAAATCGTCTGTCAACCATGTGCCACAGGCTTCCAAGACCAAAATATGATTTTTTTTAAAAACACCCAATGGAATCCCAATAAATAAAATCTATAATGATAAATATGAAAAATAATACATCAAAATATAATCATGGATGTGAAAATTCTCCCCCCATGATGTATTTCTTCCCCTATAAAGTCAACATGAAGCATGATTGGTGAACAATAATGGATACTCCTTCTCAACCCAAGACATATGCTCCAATTTATCTTGAACATAACTACCGTGCATCCATAAATCATGGAACAATGAAATATACTTCCCACAAAAAATTATTCAAATAATATTCTATCTATATAGGCAGATCAAAAAAATCATTCTCCAATTCCAAATCATCCCAATTTAGAACATAGGATGGATCTAGGTTATATTTTATCAACTAAGATACATGGAAGATGTCATTAATTATCATCAACTATGAAGGAAAAAATAACATGTATTCAACCTTAACAGTTGTCTCAATAATTTAAAATGGACTAACATACTTCATCAATATCTTTCCTTTCTTAATAATTCGACAGTGGCCCAAGCGAGGTTCCACATTCCGAAATAGTCAGTCATCCTCAATAAACTCCAATGATCAGAGTATTTGGTTGTTAAAAGATATATATTGACTATGTGCCATCAAAAAAATGTTTCCAGATCTATATAACATTATAATTTGTTTTTTGAAGAAGGTTTGGTCCCAATAGTCTAGTCTCACACACCTTATCAAAAAATCAAAGTGACTGACACACCCAACCATAATTCTCCTCAAAATAATCCATTTGAATCGACGATTGGTAACTATTATTATACGTAAACTCAATAAATCCCAAATGGTTATCCCACGAACCTCCAAAATCCAACACACAAGCAAGGAGAGAGTCCTCCAAAATATTATTCAAACACTCTATTTGACCATCCGTTAGAGGGTTTTATTCCATACTCAACTTGACCAATAACCCCATTGACTTCAGATGGCCCTCCCAAAAACAATGTGGTAATAAGGGGTTCCCAATATTAAATAAATTTTAATGGAACCACCATGAAGCCTCAAAAACTCCTAAATATAAATCCATTCCAACTCATCCACTTTGGTTTAATCCTTGGTTAGAATGAAAATGGCTGCTTTGGTCACAACATCAATTACTACCAAAATAGAATTTTTTCCCTAGGGTGTATGTGGTAGTCCAATAATAAAATCCTTGGAAATATCATAACACTTCCAGGTAGGAATAGGTAGTGAATGAATCAAAATGGAGGGACATTAGTTATTTAAATTAACCTACTAACATGTATACCACCATGATAAAAATACAGCTATGTTCCACCTCAAAAACAGACACAACAACTAAAAATGTACATCATAGTACATTTTGGTAGCACCGGGTTGAATGACCCACTCGTACTGGTGGCAATCCAGCATCACCAACTTTCTCAATGATAATGGTACCACGTAGTGACCCTTGATGCACAAAATTCACTCATGAGACAACATCCACCTTCAACGTATCATCCAACCAAGATGAAAATTCATATAATGATGGTACAACTCATCACTCGACTTCTCTTACCGAATAAACCATAGAAGAGAAGTAATTAGATAAACAATTTCCAATAATTCACATCCACTATGCTCCTTGGTATCCAATTTCATCTTAGAAAAGAGCCCCATCAATGTCCACATATCAATGTAATCTTTCATCTCTTCCATTATAACCTTCCTACTCAATACATCTACCACTACATTATCATTTTCAAGGGTATATACTATATAAAAAATCAACCCTCTGAAGGTAATCAACCCAATAATATTTCTTTAGATTCAAATATTTATCCTAGAAAATTTTCTTTACACTCTTATGATCTGAATAAACTACAAAATTATCCCCAAATATAAAATGATTCCACATCTATAAGGAATGAATTAACACAACCAACTCCAGTTCAAGGTTTGGATAGTTATTTTTATTTGGTTGGATTTGGCACAATTTATATTCCAACACATGGTCATCATGTATCATCACACACATAAGACCCATACATGAGGCATCATAATAGGCTACATACCCATTCTATATTCCATAAATATTAAAATAGGGTTGGGGAAAACCACCACATAACTTCCTAAAAAGAATATTTGTAATATCAGATTGATTCAATATTTACACATTTTTCTATAAATGTTGTCATAGACCAAGAAGGAGTAGGTAAATTTCAAACAAATAACCTGTAATACACATTCAGGCCCAAAATTATCCTGATCTCAAAATCATTCTTGAACTATTCCCTTGAAATAACTACACTAATCTTTTCAGGGTCGACTAAAAACCCATGCTCTGAGATTAGGTATCCCAGAAACATCACCTCTCAATTTGACCTTCCGTTTGTGGAAGTTATACCATACTCATCATGACCTGTAACCCCATTTACTTCTGATGGACTTCCCAAAATAGTGTGGTAATAAGTAGTTCCCTATATTAAATAATTTCCAATGGAACAACATTAAGCCTCCAAATCTCAAAAATATAAATTCATCCCAACTCATCCAATTTGGATAAATCCTAGATCATAAAGAAAATAGCTATTTTGGTCACCTGATTAATTACTACCAAAATGGAATTCCCTCCCTAAAGTGTATGTGGTAATCCCACAATAAAATCCATGGAAATTTCATACCACTTCCAGTTTGGAATAGGTCGTGGATGAATCAAAATAGAGGGACATTACTTATTTAAATTATCCTATTATCATGTATAAGACTATGATAAAAAAAAATTAGCTACATACCGCTTCAAAAATGGCCACTAGAACTGCAGACGTACAACATAGTACATCTTGGTTCCACTAGGGTGAATTACCCACTCAGACTGGTGCAAATACAGCATCACAAACTTTCTCAATGATAAGGGCACCATGAAGTGACCCTTGATGTACAAAATTCCCTCATGATACAACATCCACCTAAAAGGTATTTCCCCACCAAGATGAAACTTCATAGAATGATGGTACAACTCATCACTCAACTTCTCTTGCTGAATCAACCATAGAAGAGAAAGAATTAGATAAACACATTCGAATAATGCACCTCCTCTATGATCCTTGGTCTCAAATTTCATCTTAGAAAAGAGCCCCACCAATGTTCAAACATCAATGGAATCTTTTATCGCTTCCACTATAACCTTCCTACTCAATACATCTACCACTACATTAACATTTTCTAGGATATAGACTATATCAAAATCGAACCCTTGATGGTAATAAACCCAACAATATTACCATAGGTTCAAATATTTATCATAGAAAATATTCTCTAAACACTTATGATCTGAATAAACAAAACAATTCTCCCCAAATAGATAATGATGTTACATCTATAATGAATGAATTAACACAACCAACTCTTGGTCATGGGTTTGGTAGTTATTTTCATG
This sequence comes from Viscum album, assembly GCA_963277665.1. Lineage (NCBI taxonomy): Eukaryota > Viridiplantae > Streptophyta > Magnoliopsida > Santalales > Viscaceae > Viscum > Viscum album. The sequence goes on along the minus strand of OY728157.1, from coordinate 1,711,042,283 downwards.
TGGTTGGAGTTGGCTCAATCTATATTCCTTCACATGGTCATCATGAATCATCACACACCCAATACCCATACTTGAAGCATCATAAAAGGCTACACACACCTTTATAGATTTCATCAATATTAAAATAAGGTTAGTGAAAACCACCACCTATCATCCAAAAAGGAATCTTGGTAATCTTGGATCTATTCAATATTTACCCCTTTTCTAGTAAATTTTTTCATGGACCAAGAAAGACATGGTAAATCTCAAACAAATAACCCATAATACACTTTCAGGCCTAAAAAGTTCCTGATCTCAAAATCCTTCTTCAACTATTCACATCAAATAACTACACTAATTTTCTCAGGGTCCACTAAAAAACCATTATCTAAGATTACGTATCCTAGAAATATCACATCCATGTCCCTGAAGGTTCAATTAAAAAAACATATCATAGAGATGATGATCTCAAAGGGTGCCCATCACAATTCTCAAATGAAACTCATGCTCCTCATCAGTCCTAGAATAGACCAGAATATCATCCATTGACACCATAGAAAAGGAATTGAGATACTGGTGGAACTGTGTGTTCATAAGCACTATAAAGAATAGTACATAATTTTTCACACCAAAAGGCATGACAAAATACTCAAAATGTTCCTACATTCATCAAAATTCTATTTTTCGAACAACATCCTTTCCAACTCTAACTTGGTGATATCTAGAACATAAATCCAATCATAGAAAACTACATTACCCTCCCTTTAAAATGGATGAAAAAGTAATAAATATGATGAAAATGGTAATTATTCTTGATTTTCCCCTTATTCACCTATCGTTAGTCAATACAAAACTGGATAGACCCATCATCCTTTTTCACAAATAGAACTAGGGTTGACCAAGGTGAGATGTTCAGGAGAAATAATCCCGTATATTCTAAATTTTCTATCTATAAATTTAATGCCATCAACTCTATTAGGGACATACAGTATGAGGGAAGATGTTTTGATTTTGTTTGTGGTGCCAAATAAATGAAAAAATACACATCCCTCTCCATAGGTAAAGATAGTAAATCCCCTAGAAAAACATCTAGGAATTCATCCACCATAATAGGTAACCTACCGCCATGAGAACCGTTATTGACCTCCAACATGAGCGATGATATTTGAAAAATAATATTTCCTAATCCTTGAAGTGGATGTCTAGCGTGACCCTACCAAGGATCTCATTCACCTTGAAAAACATGGGTACTCCCATCAGGTGCCACAAAATCACTTTCTACCAATAATAATAGATGTGTTCCAGAAAATGAACCATCAAATTTATTCCAAGGTTCATGTCAAAGTGATCCATCTAGAAAATAATAAAATCCAATTTGTTATCATCCCAGGACATCGTCAGTTCACAAGAAAGGCATTTGAAACCCATCTATCACTTCTAACCAAGCGACAATACCAACTCCATCACATATTACATAATTGCAGTTGGAAACAATTACTCAATAATAAGATGGAAAAATGGAAGAAAATGACAAACCATTATCAGAATGAACAACACCAAAATATGATGCATTTTCAACTATACCTCAAACTATCTAAATCCCTGCATCCAATTCCAATGGAACTTGGTCCACAACATGATGTTTCCTCATCTCAGCGAGAGATTGATGACAACACCTGACCTACTCCACTACCCAGAGATGAATCTTCCCAGAAAATGATCCTGACCTATCACCATGACCTCAATCCAAGATACCACAATTCTAGAAGGTTCATACCAGGATGAAATCCGATTATAATCTTCCGATCCTACACCACATTTATATGGGTGTTCCACTTTACAAAGTCATTGAGTGTTCCCCATAGCTCTACACTGGTGACAAGGTTTCTTTGGAGATTATCATGTAGATAACATGTTCCACTACTTCATATACTAGTGGAACAAAAATTAATCATCATTATAAGAAATAGAAAAAGACAGATGAGATGGACGACCTGAGATACATCCTCATTTTTTCCCATGCTCATCTTGCTTCCCCATCATCTTAGAAGTACTACCACCTCTAATAGCTGACACTAGTCTAAAAAAACCAGTCTTTCTTCAATGATAAATTTTTACCATCATGGAATGATTGAACACTTTTAAATATTTATTCAACATTTTCAAGAATACCTACCAATATATTTATAGATGTATCCCCATATCAAACATCATTGTCTTCTTATACTCATTGAAAATGATCACAGGTATATACTGAGCTAACATTTCAAAGTGGTTGGCATATTCTATAAGGGTGTAATCTCACTGTATAAGCTCTTAAAACATCCAAGATGTGGACAATTACAAAATATCAATACAATACTTCTCATTGAAGACAACCTTCAAATTATTCAAATCTATCTACTCAATCTATCCAGCTTGCATGACTGAATCCCACCAGTTTTGATAGGGACCATCCAAAAAGAGAGAGGCACATTTCACTATAAATGCCTCATGAGTTTCATGATACTCAAACGACCTCTCTATATTCTCTAGAAACTCCTAAAAATCATGTGATTCCATGGTAACCTAAAAATAATGAGTCTTATTCTTGAGGAACTCTAGATCTTTATCCTTTATAGGACCTGGTTCATCATTCCTAACATAATAATATCCAGATATTGCTACTTTTACCAAATCTTTGATAGCCCAAACCATAATTTCCACTAACTCTAATAAATATGAGAAGAATAAATTTGTTTTTCCTTTTCCATCGGTTGCACTGGAACTATCTAAGGAGGAATTTTACTAAATAAATCAATAATAAAAAAAGGAATACCCATCAACACCAAATTCAAGAAAATTTCATCATTAAAGATGAATATAATTCACTCTTATAAATCTAAACCCTACCGAATCTGTCATAACAAAAAGGAAACCCAAACTAATCCCCCCACCTAATGTCTATATAGATTCTGCAACTTGTACGTCTCATCTAGAAGAGAATTCAAAACAAATCTCAACATCCCATGGTGACTCAAGTCCTATCAAAAGTTTTGTTGGATAAACACCATAATTAACACCAGAACCTCATGCCATGAAAATCCAGGATCCATACTATCTAGAATCATTCCCCATATAATATTACCCAAAAAGAGTGGGACCTTCTCAAATATCATTTTTCATGATCTAATCCAGGATTCCATTGAACCAGACTCCCAGACCGATTCATGGCATATATGAAGGTAATTTTTGATCCCAATGGGAATAATGAAACTATCCAACAATCATACATGAAAAAATATGGTCATCACCCATAATAAATCACCATCAAATCTTGGATGAAGTGGAACACTAGAAAACTGATTCCACTATCACCACCACAAAACATCTTTCATTTACGTGATCATACATAACAAAGTCTTCATACACCCGAAGGTGTATGTAGGATGTGAGACAAATCCAAGTTGGATTCCACATAATAGAAAAATTTCTGCTATAAAATTATAATACAAATTAATATGTAAATTTCTAAAAGAATATTTTAAAAATTTCTATGAAAAAATTTAAGGAAGTATTTCTCAATACACACTATTTAAGGAAAAACATTTTCACAAACAAAATTTCAGGAAGTAATATATAAATAATGTCTACTATATGCCAATGTGTAGGACCAATTCTTATAGGAATCATGTCACAAAAGGGATCTATTGGAAAAATTCATATAGGTAACTAGATCAAGTGGCACTCTAAGAACCTCATTTATTGTGATCAAAATCCTCCAACTTGAATACCCATAGTGTTCCCATGGACATGTTACTAAGGAAGAATTTCCACCTAATTTATTGTTGTCTCCCAATCAAAATCCCATACCATAATTTTTCTCGTGAACATGCCACTATATGGGATATTATCCCAAAATTCTAGTGGTCTCCAATCACATCGCATGTTTAGTAATTGTTTCGATCATCAATCCTTCAAGACGAATCTAGGCCTCAACCACTACCAAATCATCTAGTGTACTAGTTCTAGTTCACCCAACTAGATACCCATGAATCCAATTGTTCTCAAATTCTATTTCACATATCACACAGATAAGCACATCTACATACACATGATAAATAGTACAAGTAAACAATTAAATCACCATTTTTACAATCCATCGTTGATCCATTGATAAAAACCCTTATGGAAACCATAATTTTATATAAACAAGGACACATACCAATTTACACCCACATCTAAACCATTTAGAAATAAATTTCTCCCCACATTAACAATTCATTGAACTCATTTGAATACACAAAAATAAGAACAAATGTGAAATCCAATCATTTTTAGGGGTGAAGAACCTTTCAAATTCATACACATGTAAAAATTATTTTATAACATTATTCATTTCACTATCCTAATTAAAATATGCATTATTGTATCACAAAAAAGAATACACCCTGAAAAAACCATTTCTTTGGGAAAATACACATCCTACCCACTCTAAGATTTTATCTCTATGAAATCACATTTCTCATCAGTCAAACAATAAATAAGACACTTTCAAGAACCACTGCAATAAATAACACATGAAACACAACCATTTTACATTATAAAATCCATTTTCATAACATGATAATCTCAAAAACATTCCAAAACCTATTTCACACCACACATGTAATCCATAGAACACATTTAAACATTCAATAAAGAATATAAAAATCATGTAATAATTTAGAATATTGTTACCACATACCTCACACTTAAAAACATCATAAAATCAGCGTGAAACCACAAATGCACCACCATATGACCCTATAAAGGCATGATGAATCAAAATCCCTAATGATCCCACCCAACAATATAAGATCAAGCGCATTTAGGTCGAACATCCCCCTAAAAAATAAGAACTCTATAAATAGAGAGGGGAAACCATTGAATAAGAGAGAAATAATGAGAAAGAATACATAAATTGGGATATCTTGATGTTCCCACATGAAGTCTTCACTGTATTAGAGTACAAGGCGTCCATGATAGATTGGATGAGGCTCTCTTGCCTGCAAGTCTTAAATGGGGAGGGTAGGAGAGGATTTAGGTTTATAATCAAAGAGGGAAAATGGTCAACTCAAAATTCTTAATGACCAAGACATGTATCATGGTTATCCCACACAATTTTCTAAACCATGAAGAAACAATGTGCCCCCAATGTCCAAGAGGGAAAGGATTCATAATTATCCCACACAGTTTGATAGCCCAAGATCAAACCATGTGGTTTCCAATGTCCATAAATTAAATTGTATCAAAATTTCTTGGGTAAGGGTGCACGGTTTCCCTTAAACATTCTTCAACCGTGCACCACCTTCTACCAAGAATAAAATCCTCATTTTCACTAAAAACTCAAGGGAAATCAAATGGATTATTTGAAGAAATACAAATTACTAACACAATATATCAAAATAGAATCATAGATGTGAAAAATATTGGATGGAGAGGTTTTATTATTTACGTTATATTTCGCATTATGATATTTTGGTGCCCATCTTATGTTTTAAAAAGTGTTTCAATTTTGTTTTGGATTTCCATTGACAAGGATGAAGTCTAAATGAATATTAAGATATTTTTTCAGGAATATAAAACATTTTATTTCTAAAAATTTATCTATTTATGATAAAAATAAAAATTATTGGATGTTTCCACTATGGGATTAATATTTTTTTATGGTCGATGACCTAATTATTTTGAAATATTAACCTAAAAGGTATTTGGGAATGTAATAAAATGAATTCATTTCTAAAGAAAAAAATTTATGGAAATTTCTAGGCAGAGAATTTATAATTCCTTTAATTTTTTTTTAAAAAATTAAATCCAATTGAAAATAAAAATAATAATTTATTTTAAAATAACTAATTAATTTGTAGAAACAATTTAATCAACATGGATGTGGAGGGAAATGTGTTGGATGAAAATAAATAAAAATAATTTTTAATCACAAGTCCCTTTCTAGTATGGTAATTTATAAATCAAAATGGACAATGATTGAAAGAATATTAAATGGATTTTCATACCACATATTTTTCAAAAGGTATGAAAAAATAAATTCATTTAGTAGTTCATAAACAAAATAATAATAATAAATGTGATAAAAAAGGCATAATTCTCAATGAAATGAAACTGAGCTGAAAAAATAACTTAATAAAAGTCCAATATTTCAAATATAATATAAAACCTAAGTAAAAAATAAATATTAATCATTTTATTTCTTAAAATCAATATTTTCATTATATTGTTATTATTAATTTTATTCTGTTTATTATCTTTCTCTATTTAGTTACTATAATTTTAATGTTCATGTTGGATGCTTCTGTATTTTTAGGATTATGACCTCAAAAAAATAAATGCATTATCTATAGCCATATTTTTGTAGTTCCATCATATAAAATAGAATAAACATGATTTACTTATATTTTTATTTATTAAATATACATGAAAATACATCCATTTAAGTCCTTCTTGAAAAATGAAATACATCATTTTATAGATAGAGTAGTTCATGGATACTAATGAAACACGATTTCATTTAGCCAATAGATCAAATATATTTTTTATATAAATTCATTACTTTATGTAATCATAATCATATTAAAATTAACATAACTATACATTAAATCCATCCATGATAACATCCATGTATATTATAAGTGTCAAATGAATCGCATCACTTCTTGGTGAAGGTAATCTACATGTGCGCACATGTGATGTATTCATTTCTAAATTATGGAATAGAGGTAGAAAATTAGTTTTCAAGAATCATAAATACATTTCAAAAATCTGAATATATGTATATAATTTTATTTAATTTAATAATAAATTTTAAAAACGTAGAATAAAAAACATGATAGAATATTTCTAAGAATTAATATTCCTTTTTAGAAGTATTCCAGTATCTTACACCTAAATAATTCTGTTATTTTTGTTTTATTGGTAAATGGACCTCTAGGTAATCATTAGGAGAGTTACGGATTGAATTAAAAAGATTTTTTTAAATTATATTTTATGATATAGTTATATTTAATTAAGATTGATGTCCTTGATAGATTACATTATATATAAGACCGAGTTAAAACAAACCATGATATACTACTTAATTATTATTATTATATATATAATTGATATCATATCTAATGGATTAGAGGTAATAAGTAGGTGAAATATATAATTAATTTCAATTTATTACACTTGTTGAAAATGAAATATTTGGATATCAATCGGTATGAAATGAAAATAAAATCATTTGAATGTATAATAAATGGGTTTTCTAAAATGATATTTTTCTATGATATTTTTTCATTATTTATTATATTTTAGTAATAAAATATTTAGTAATAATTATAATAAAATTTTAGTTTATTTTATTTGAAAAAATATTTGGAGATTATTCTACTAGATTTTACTTTAATAATATAAGTATAAGTTCTGTTTTTTTTTTATAAAAAATAATTTTTTTCAAAAAAAGATTTATCATTAATTTTACAAACATATATTAAAAATTATTCCTAAAAAATATAGTTATTTTATTTTGTAAAATAGTTTCCATATTTGTAATTATAATTTAAAATTTTTATAATGATGTCAATTGTTTTTGTGTTAATGGACAATGGACACGGTAAAAATTCATTATTATGGTAAACATTAAAAGTGCACAGTGGTGTAAATATATGTAAATAATAGTTAAAATAAAATGAAAACGTTTTTCAATAAAATTCTGTAACTCTAGGATTAACCAAAATTATCATGTATTCAAATATTGATTTGTTTGGTATCATATTCAAGGAATATGAATTAAAATTATTTTAATGTGTTTAGTAAATTCCTGAGTGTGAGCCCCCTTATTTATAAAAGGGAACCAGATGTCATATCATCTCCACCCAAAATGTGACCTTTATCTGGAAAAATATAATAATAAATACTATTAAAATATCCTTATCATAGACCATGGGATTATGGTCTTCCAATATAATTCATCCACGAATCCTAGAGTTTCTCCACAAATAATGATACCTAAACTATTCTTATATATTATTAAAAATAATATTCATGTTTCCTAATTTAATAACAAAAAAAAATTATATAATTTTTTAAAAATATTATAATCAGTATAAATTTTTTACTGAAATTTATTTAGGTTAACGTTATTAATAATTTATTACCCTTTCTCATGTGTTGAATAAAAATAGTGTCACTCATTCCTATATGTAGAAAACCTCTGATATGAAACTATTTTATTTTTTTTATCATTTTATATTAAAATAGATTGTAATTAGGATATATTTATTTATTATATTTTATTTTTTTTAATATTATTATGATTCTATAAATATGAATTATTAATAACATTTTTTTATTCCATTGAAAATTTGAAACATCACTCGTGTGTACCTATGGACTACCTACCTCATTAAGTGATGCAATTCATTTTTCCCACCACATTATTTGTATATTTATAAAATTGTAAATAATGAAAAAAATATAAAATATATGCTACAATTATTATTCTGGAGATGATGGAATAGTGATCAAGGATCAGTGAAAAAAACCATTCCACAAAAATTTACATGGAAATTTTTTCAATTTTCGTGGTTAGTTTCATTTTAATTATGATTCATTTACATAATGATACGTGGAAATTATAATGGTAATTATAATTATAAATTAATTATGAATGTAGTTATAGAATATAAGTAATGAATTATATATTTAATACATAAGAGCATTGATGGTATATGAATCATGACTGGAATTGATGTAATGGTTTGTAATACAATCTCATCTCATTTTAGGAATAATAGTATTAATAATTCATTGATGGGAATTATAATATAGCTATACATTAAACCCAATTAAATTGTATCTAATTTAGTAATTAATGAAATTTCAATGTATTATTACCATTATCCTCTTAGAGTAACCTAAAATGATATAGAATATATTTTTAGAAAAAAAATAATATAATTATCTCATTAGTCAACTATAACACCCCGAGATTTTATGAGATATATTATTTTTAACTTCTTTTATATCTTTTGTTGTATGCTACACCAAGATTATCTTGTGCTATATGTAACACAGTATCATCTTACTGTATAAGCAATACTATTCCTGGATCGTTTTACACGCAATTTTAAGTTCATTTTATAGTAGTTATTCTACGCAACATTTTGTGTATATATATATATGTATATATTTATATATATTCAATGTATAAATGAAATATGGTTGGATTCTATTATACGCAACAACAATATAGTCTTGCACTACACGCAACCCTGACTTGGCTTGCATTGCACACAATCATGACCTTCCTCGATAGCGTGTGTTGTACGCAATACCGGGTTTCATTAAACAACGATATATTTTTAGAATATTATTATGGACTATCCGTTATGAATTTTATTAACTAAATTTTGAATTTTATAACATTATTATTCATCGTACATATTTTCTAGAACATGGTATGAGAACAAAATACATTTTTCGGGCAAAATAAGTACTTTTCAAAAAATGCAGTTTTGCTGCCTTTTGATGGCGCACCCATTTTAATTCTAGTTTTTGACATGTTTATAAGTTCAATTTGACAAAATAAAATTCTTCATTGGAATCAGGATATGAAAAATTAATTGGGATAAATTTTTCATATTATTATGATAACTTTCATATTTTAATGAATAGTATAAACACGCTATATTTTAATTAGAACAACTTTTTTCATCCTAATAATTTATGTGGTTAGATTATCTTTTTAATTGTTTTTAAAGTGTAATTATAATATATTTTTACCATTTAATTCAATTTTGGTCATTGGAATTAATTTCACTTTGAAATTGGACATAAACAAGTGCCGATCTTTTGATAGTTATTATTTCTTAAAAACACGCTATTTGTTTTGATAATGGTAATTACTTTTAAAACTAATTAATTCCACTTATATGTTTTGAATTTGAGAAAATATACATCATTTTAGAATTTGGAATATAAAATATATCTTAGGCTGAATTTTTGGTATTTTCCTGAAAAAACTTCAATTTTTGATGAATAGTGAAACCACTTAGTGGTAGTTAAAAAACTAACGCTTTCATTTAAATGAAATTTTACAACTTTTGTGAATTAAATTTAAAAAATATGACATACATGGTTGTTATCAGGATGTAAAATGTGGTTTAATAAAATGAAAAGAATTTTTGGAGAATAGTAACTTTTGACTTTTATTTACCGCGGTTAAAAGTAAATAGGGTAATCCAAGTAAAAAGAATATTATAATAATTCAAAATTACCTTAACACATGTCCAAACCTTATTGGTTGAGTCATTAACGACCATGGGCATCTTTGGATCGATTTTTGGACCCCATTGAGCCACATGGGAGTGAAAATGACAATTTAGATTACTTAATTTAATGTGAAGACAAAATTGACATTAACAAAAATCTTTGAGTAATTTATATTTATATTGTGTTATATAAGTTCTATTTTTGACAAAATATATTCTTTGTAAAGCTAAAAATATTTCCTACATCATGATAGTTTTTTATATTTCTAGACATCAAATAAATTAAATTATTAATGACACAATAATGATGCAGTATTTTCCTCATTAATTAATGATTTAAATAAATAAGATTATTATGATTAAATTATTATCCAAAACATGTCCAATTCTAATTGGATGATTTTATTTCAAATATGAGTCATCATATCTTTGACCTTAACGATTTTTGGACCATTAGAAACCAAATATAATTATATTATAAAATAATATTTTCACACTTTCCTGAAGAGCCCATCCTCTCCTTATAAAAGGAGACTACTGCTTACCAATTCCACACACCTCTCAAGCCATTTGGATCATCCAAAATCTTCCTGATTAATCTCCCTACATACCTCCTCTCATCTTATAAGCCTTACATTAGGCATAAGGACCTTTAATAAGTCCTTTTCTTCATACCCAAGGGAGTTACCCAAATTAAAGGTATCTGTTTCTCTTAAATTGTTTTCTTTTATTTTACTTCTCCAACACTTAAACTCTTTTTATTACTTTATTTTGTAACAAAAAAAGTATCCTAAATATACTAGTATGATGTTATGAGAATTAGTTTAACTAAACTTACACACACCTCCATATAATTGATGAAGAACATAATGTTTCTGTGGATGGAAAACTAACGCCTTAGGAAACAATGATTGTTCGATTATCTCCTACCACCTCTCATAGTGGCCATTATGATGGAACTATATTTATATATGATATATATTATGTTTATTATTTCTATACGCTTCTGTACTTCTCAATTATGTCAAGCCATTATGTTTTCCATAGTGGGTAAATACGATAATCTCATTTGAGGAAGTGCAGACTACCGCCCCCTTAAAGTGATGTGACTCGTTAATGCCTTATGTGGGATGTATAAAGGATAGAGTTAATGATATTATATATGATATATACTGTAATTATAATATAACTATGTATGATTATGTTTTATTTCCATTAAAATAATAAATAGAAATAAAAGTAGTATTCATGCATACGTACGGCTTACCGTCTCCATGAACGGTGCATTTCATTTCTTACCTCCAAATGTTATGTACTATTATAAATACATGTATATTCTAGATATATATTATATATATGATATCTAAATCATGAATATAATGTACTATAGACCTCATTAACAACATTTATTTATAAGAAGTCTATTTTTGACTCAAGTACCAAATATTGTTAAAACAGACGTTAATAACATAAATGATTACATAATGTTTATAACATGGTAATAAGTGATATAAAATGAATAATAAAACTGAAAAATGTTCTTAATAAAGTATAAATTAACTTAAGTTTATTATTCAAGAGATTAAAGAACGATCGAGTCAAATCAGACACGAGGTAAGGGATAACTTTTCCAATCTCGTTTTTTTAATCCGAGATTGTTTATTCGTAAGTATTTACTAGGGTTATATTTATCATCCATATCAATGTTTTCTAAAAATGGTTTCATGTATTTTTAATGTCCTTTAAACCCATTTTTGACTTTTATTACATGGTATGTAATGAATATTTCTTTTTTTTTTACGTTATGAGGTACTTTTTTGACTTTTCCAGCAAAAGTGTGAGAAGAATGTTTTTTTAACTTATACAACATGAACAGATTTTTACGGTTAATTTTCATGAAGCTTACTCCACAAGATTTCATTACTATTTTCAAAAAAAAACTCTTCTTTTAAAATTTCATGTCATTTTGTGAAAAGAAAATGATTTTGAAAAAGAAAGGATATTTTCCTCAAGAATTCATTTCAAGTGTTATGTCAAAACTATTTTCCATCTGAGATGACATTATTTAGTATGATTATGTTTCAAGTTTAATGTATCTATTATTTACATGGTTTTATTTTTCTTGCGATGAAATGATATCCATTTGTTTTATATGGATTATGTTATGATGGAATGTTGTTTATGAAACCCATTTTATTCTTTGGTTTCTGATGAATGATTAATGATTGTTTTGTGGCACACGTAAGAATGATTTCATTATGAGATGGGTGGGACCTATATCTCCCTCAAATGCATTGGGTAAAGATTTAGATCTCATGAGATAGACATGGCTAGAATGGAAAGTTAATTTGGTTCAGTGATACATGACTGGAATGAGGAGTGAACTCGATTCAGTAAGGGACTTTGTCATAAAGATGGTATTGGCAGCAATGTCTTGGCTACTATGGAAATCATATCAAGTGCTTAATGGTTTTCCAAAAATACATGTTTTATTCCCATGCTATTTTATTATGATTCATGTTCCATTATGATCTATGCCTTACATACTACCATGTTTTATTTCATTGCTCAGTATTTTGATGTTTAAACATGATGTTCATGTTTCGTTAAGTTCAAATGTATATGGTTTGTTTTATTTTCTTCATGCTTACCCTTTCTGAGCATTTGAGCTCACCCTTTTATATGTTTTCTTTTCCCCAGGATATTAAAATTGGTTTCAAGTAAGAAAAAAAAGGGGAAGATCTTTATGGGAGATGTTGAAGATCTTTCACCATGATTATAAGATTATGTTCTGAGTATCCAAAAACACTAAACTATTACAATCCTTGAGTGTTGGTTTTTGTTATATATTAAGTATTCTGAAAAAGTAGTGTAATGTCCATGTACACCAAGTATTTGGTCTCTACAGTAGGTATCAGAGGAAAGGTTTAGTTAACCTTTGGAAACTAGGATGCGAAAACTTTAGTGAGATCCCTATATATATTTCTATGGTATGTCTAGGGATGTCCCTAAGGTTTAGTATAACTATAAGTTACAGTCCTAGAGTTATTTTAACGATCATGAATAACCTAGGGTGAACTGAAGGTGTCATGGATTAAAGAATGTTTTATAATTTAGACATCCCATAAGTGACTTTTATGATTATGTAGTTCCTCATTATTTTAAATGTTTCCTAAACCATGGTTTTTGGTTTTAGCCAATGGAGGGAACTAGAAGGAATTGGGTAAACATTGAATCTATTGAACAAATTGGTGACTCTGAGCAATGAAATTGTGTAATGCCTAGAAAAAAGATATTATGATTATAAAGAATTAGAAATCGCAATATATTATTAACAAGGTGAACTTAAGTGGTATTCCTAATTCATCAAATAAGGGGAAGATGGACTTTTATGCATGTTCTCATGGTGAGGAGCATAGATAAACGAATATTGAGATTTCTAAATAAGGGAAGAATAACCTTGAGGAATACCGCAAATGAAGGGGAATATGTTATCTATGTGGGGAAAAGGGACATAGAGTGACAGACTGTTATGGAGTTTAATGTCTTATCTATGGAGATCATGGGAATTACCCAACTCAATGCCCTGACCAAAGAGGTTACTTCTAAATTGAGGAAGGACCATTCCATGCCAATCATTGAAGAGGATGGATTGAATGTTTTATGTATTGGAATTAAAAAATGATGTTGTTGAGATACTTTTATGGTATAATGAAATATCTATGTATTGTTCCATTGTGGTTTTCTATAAGAATATGGTACCGGTAACCATGAAAATTGATTTTGGAAAGCATATGATATGAAAATAATGAAGGGATAAGAAGAAAATGAAATGTTTAATAGTATTCATGAGCCCATTAATGATATAAGGAAAAAGTGATATCATGGTTTGAGTATATATAAATTTTGGGATTTTGGTATGTGGGAACATATAAATTTTGACTGCATTCATGTTTTCACTAAGGTTCAATGGGTATTCTTTTTTTTTCTCAAGAGAATACATGATTAAGGTATTAACATGTTTGGAATGTGACCAACAAGATGTATCGTATGATATATGGGGGATAAATGATGGTATTCACATGCTCGGTATATGAAATTTCTAGAAATTGTTTTTTTATACTATAAGCTTGGAAAGAAGTATTTTAGATAAGCCTAATGATTGGAATGGATTATGTTCTACAAAATTTAGTATTGTTTAAGGATAGAAATTTTTTCGATATTATTGATGGGATGCTATAATAATGTAGTTTTAGAAAAAGGACACTACCAAAAAAATAGTTTTCCCAACGCCCCCCCTATCAGCTCTAAATAAGTGCTGATAAAAGTACCCCTTTATCAGCGCTTTTTTTAGCACTGATAAAGCCCCCCCTTTTGCAGCGCTTTTTCTAGCGCTGATTAAGGGGGGGACCTTTATGAGGGCTTTTTTTAAAAGCACTGATAAAGGGTCAACTTCAAAAAAATTTAAAAAATATATTAATATATAAATATATAAATATAGTTATATTGATATAAATATAATATATAATTTTTAAATATATTTTAGATAAGTATAAATGTACATTAACACTTAATATACTTAATATATAAGATATTTAGTGAAAATGGCTTCTTAAAAAAATTAAAAAATATTTTTAATTAATAATTTTATAATTATTATCGATTAAAAGTCATTTAATAACAATTTTAAGACACAAAAAAACAAATCAATTAATAAAATATCTAAAATAAGTTGAAAATGGAACTCAAACTTCAAACGACCATAACTTTTGATCCGGGTGTCCGTTTGAGCTCTACAACATATCAAATAGGAGCCTGTGACAAGATCTACATCACTATGATTTAGCGGGACCTTGTTCAAGGGTTTTTCGAGGCCAAAGGAGGCCAAAAAGGGCTCCAAAACTAAGTTTTTAGTCAGGGTACCCAAATTTTTTAACATTTTTTGGATTTTCAGCCTCATTTAAGGGGGGTATTATTTGCTTTTTTTTGGTGGGTAATGAATTTATTCCAAGTTATTACATTCATATTGATATTATGTCTTTGAAATTTTATCATTTTATATAATTCACTGCTATTTATAATCACATATATAATAATATATACATATTTTTTATATATACACACATAAAAATTAATTATAAATATAAATAATAAAATATATTTACATATAAAATATGTTAGATTTATCTAAATAATAACTAATATCCATTTTATTTAAAATAAAAATATATTAATATTTATATACCTATATATTAATCTAACTATATAAATAAATATATTAATCTAACTATATATATATTAATATCACTATAAATATATATATTTATATCACTATAAATATATATATTCATATTACTATATATATATATTAATATATATATATTACTATACGAATAAATATAACTATATATATATAGATATATCTTAATATAACTATATATATATATATATATTAACAAAACTATATATATATATATTAATATAAATATATATTACTATACGAATAAATATAACTAAATATATATATATATAGAGATATTTATTAATATAACTATATATATATTATTATAAATATATATATATATTAATATAACTATATATATTAATATAACTATATATATATATTAATATAACTATATATATATTAATATAACTATATATATATTAATATAACTATATATATTAATATAACTATATATATATTAATATAAATATATTTATATTAATATAAATATATATATTAATAAAACTATATATATATATTAATATAAATATACATTACTATACGAATAAATATATATATATATATATAGATATCATGAAAGGGTAAACAAATAAAAATAGAGTACTGGTAAGGGCTTAGGCGCGTAGGGGGGAGGTCTTGAGTTCAAAACCTGCTGGAGGTAGAGGTGCGTGCATGGGGATGGATGTGGGGGGCTAGCACTGATAAAGGGTGGAGGGGGTGCATGCGTGGCCTTGGAAGGGGTGGAAAGTGCTAATAAATGTGGGGCTCAAGCGCTATAAAATCCCTCCCGGATTGGCATGAGTTTTTTAATTTTTTGAATTTTATTTGATTTTATTTTTATTTTTTTAACTTTCATCAGCACTTTTTTAAAAGTGCTGATAAAAGGGTTCTTTATCATCGCAAAAACGAAAGCGCCGATAAAGGAAGTGCTCATATAGGCCCCCTTTATCAGGGCTAAAGAAAGCGCTGATAAAGAGGTACTTTTATCAGTGCTTTTTTTTAGCGCTGATAAAAGACCCCTTTTATCAGGGCATTGTTTTAGCGCTGATAAAAGGGGCCTTTTTCATCGCTTTTTTGAGCGCTGATAAAGGGGATCCCCTTTATCTTCACCAGCTTTAATAGCGCTTTTCTAGGACTTTTAAAGGCCATTTTTAGCGCTGATAAAAGGTGTATTTGTTGTAGTGGGACAACCTATAGGACGGGCAACAACCCGTCGCGTCAGACAAGGCTGTGGGAATCGAACCCACAACCGAAGTGTGAAAGGCCTTTATCGCCTACCACTGGCCTACAAGAAGTCCCTGGTTAGTAGAAACTAGTTTTATTTTATTAAGAGGTATGATAGATGAAGTATAAGTCCATTTTAGGAACCGTATACGATTAATCTCACCATATTTGGACTTATGTATATAATATTTTCTCACCTTATGTTTGAGACAGATGGAATGACCTATCATTCTATCACATGATCTGCTAACACTTCAATAATGAAAAATTCAACTTCATTTCTTTAAGAGATGAAGTGGAAATTGTTCAAGGCACGAACAACAATGAGATTGTACCAAAATAAAGTAAGTATTTCTTCTAGTTCAAATTATTCAACATTAGGGAAATGATCTTGAAAAAGAAATTTGTTGTCCTAGTGACCATATATCCGATTAATCAGATGGTACCATAGATCATCAGAAATTTATGGATTTGTGATTGTTGGATTTTTCATATCCATGTTCTCTACCACTCTCCATCAGAACATGATGGTTAGGTTTTTCTTCCATATTCATATTTTCACCTACGTTCTCCTATGTGGAAACCCTGTGATAAGTTATTTTGGGTAATTGATATGTTTCATACTTCACTTTTTAAAATTATGTTTTAGTATTTCTTTTTATGATGTGGGTTTCTATTAAAGAAACATTCATGTAGTAAACTATTTATAACCCTGACGAATTTTGAGGGAAAAATTCATTTTATGGGGGGTAGAATGTAACACCCTGAGATTTTATGAGATATATTATTTTTAATTTCTTTCATATCATCTGTCGTACGCTACACCAAGATTATCTTGCACTATACGCAACAACATATTAGCTCACAGTATATGCAATACTATTCTTGGATCATGTTACACACAATTTCGAGTTCGTTTTATAGTAGTTATTCTACCCAACATTGAGTGTGTATATATATATATATATGTATATAAATATTTTCAATGTATAAATGAAATATGGTTGGATTCTGTTATATACAACAACAAAAGAGTATTGCACTACACACAACCCTGATTAGGCTTGCATTGCACGCAATCGCGACCTTCCTCGATAGCGTGTGTTGTACGCAATACCAGGTTTCACTAAACAACGATATATTGTTATAATATTGTAATGGACTAGCCGTTATGAATAGTATTAACTACATTTTTAATATAATAACATTATTATTCATGTTATGTATTTTCTAGAACATGGTATGAGAACAAAATAAATTTTTCCGGTAAATTGAGTATTTTTTAAAAAATTTAGTTTTGCTGCCTTTTGATGGCGCATCATTTTTATATCTAGTTTTTACATTTTTATAAGTTCAATTTTAAAAAATAAAATTCTTCCTTGGAATCATCATATAAAAAATTAATTTCGATAAATTTTTCATATTATTCTGATAACTTTCAGATTTTAATGAATAGTAAAAACACGCTATATTTTATTTAAAACCCACTTTTTTCATCGCAATAATTTATATGGTTAGTTTATCTTTTTAATTTGTTTTAAAGTGTAATTAGAATATATTTTTAACTTTTAATCCAATGTTGGCAATTGAAATTAATTTCACTTTGAAATTGGACATAAACAAGGGTCGATCGTTTGATAGTTATTGCTTCTTAAAAACATGCTATTTGTTTGATAATGGAAATTACTTTTAAAATTAATTAATACCACTTTTATGTTTTGAATTTGGAAAAATATAAATCATTTTTGAATTCATAATATCAAATATAGATTAGGATGATTTTTTTGTATTTTTCTGAAAAACATCAATTTTGATGAATAGTGAAACCACATAGTGGTAGTTAAAAAATGACTCTTTCATTAAAATGAAAATTTACCACTTTTGTGAATTTAATTTCATAAATATGACACAAATGGTTGTTATAAAGAATAAAAATGTGGTTTAATAAGATAAAAATAATTTTTGGTGAATAGTGACTTTTAACTTTTATTTACTGCGGTTAAAAGTAAATAGGGCAATTAAAGGTAAAAAGAATACTATTGTAATTCTAAATTACCTTAAAACTTGTCCAAAACTTATTGTTTGAGTAATTAATGACCATGGGAATCTTTGGGTCGTTATTGGGACCCCATTGAGCCACTTGGGAGTGAAAATGACAATTTAGATTAATTAATTTAATGTGAAGACAAATTGACATTAACAAAAATATTTTAGTAATTAATATTTATATGGTGATATATAAGAATTATTTTCAACTAAAAATTATATTTGGAATTAAAAAAATATTTTCAACATCATGGTAGTTTTTTTATAATTTTTAAACATCAAATAAATTAAATTATTTATGACACTATAATGATGCAGTATTAACTCATTAATAAATGATTTAAATAAATAAGATTATAATGGTTAAATTATTATCCAAAACATGTCCAATTATGATTGGATGATTTTATTTAGAATAGGAGTCATCTTATCTTCTACATTAATGATTTTTGGACTCTTAGAAACCGAATATCATTATATTATAAAATAATATTTTCACACTTTCCAAAAGAGCCCCTCCTCTCCCTTATAAAAGGAGACCACTTCTAACCAATTCCACACACCTCTCAAGACATTTGGATCGTCCTAACTCTACCCAATTAAGTTCCAAAAATCCCTCCCCTCCTCCTAGAAGCCTTACCTTAGGCAGAAGGCACTTCAAGAAGTCCTTTGGTTCAAACCAAAGGGAGTTACCCAAATTAAAGGTAACAATTTCTCTTAAATTTTTTTCATTTATTTTACTTCTCCAACCCCTAAACTCTTTTTATTCCTTTATTTTGTAATATAAACAGTATCCTAGATATACTAGGATGTTTTTATGAGTAGTATTCGAACTACACTTACAAACACTTCCATCTAATGGATGAAGAACATAATGTTTCTGTGGATGGAAAACTAACGCCTCACAAAATGATTATTGTTCGATTATCTCCAACCACCTCTCATGGTGGCCATTATGATGGAACCATATTTATATATGATATATTTTATGTTTATGATTTCATTATTCTTCTTTACTTCCCAATTATATCAAGCCTTTATGGTTTCCATATTGGGTAAATACGATAATCTCATTTGAGGAAGTGCGGACTTCCGCCCCCTTAAAGTGATGTGACTCGTTAATGCATTATATGAGATGTATAAAGGATAGAGTTAATGATATTATATATGATATTATACTGGAATTATAATATACTTATTTAGAATTATTTTTTATTTTCATTAAAATTAGAAATAGAAATGAAAGTAGCGTTCATGCGTACGTACGACTTACCGTCTCCATGAACGCTGCATTTCATTTCTTACCTCCAAATGTCATGTAATATTATAAATACATGTATATTCTGTATATATATTATATATATTATATTGAAATCATGAAAATAATTCTGGATATAATGGACTATTGACCGCATGAGCAACATGTAATTATAAGAAGGTCATTTTTGTCTCTAGTACCAAGTATTTTTAAAACGAACGTTATTAACTTAAATGATTACATACAGTTTATAACCTGGTAATAAGTGATATAAAATGAATAATAAACTCAAAAAAGGTTCTTAAGCTATTATAAAATAACATTAGTTTATTATTCAGGAGATTTAAGAACGATCGAGTCAAATCAGACACGAGGTAAAGGATAACTTTTCCAATCTCATTCTTTTAATCCGAGATTGTTTATTCGTAAGTATTTACTTGGGTTATATTTATCATCCATGTCCATGTTTTCTAGAAATGGTTTCCTGTATGTTTAAAGTCATTTTTTACCATTTTTTACTCATACTACATGGTATTTAAAGAATCTTTCTGTTGTTTATGTTATGAGGTACTTTTTTTACTTTTTCGTCAAAAGTACAAGAAGAATGTTTTTAACTTATACGGCATGAACAGATTGTTATGGTTATTTTTCATGAATCTTCCTCTAAAATATTTCATGACTATTTTCAAAAAAAGTCTTTTCTTTTAAAATTGCATGGTATTTTTTGAAAATAAAATTATTTTGAAAAAGAAAGGATATTTTCCTCGAGAATTCATTTCAAGTGTGTTGTCAAAAACTATTTTCCATCTAAGATGACATTATTTAGTATGATTATGTTTCAAGTATAATGTCTATACAATTTACATGGTTTTATTTTTCTTTTGATGAAATGTTATCCATTTGTTTTATATGGATTAAGTTATGAGGGAATGATGTTTATGAATCCCATTTTATTCTTTGGGTTATGATGAATGATTTATGATTGTTTTGTGGAACACGTAAGAATGATTTCATTATGAGATGGGTGGGACCTATATATCCCACCATGCATTGGGTAAATATTTATATCTCATGAGATAGACATGGGTGGAATTTAATGTTAATTTGGTTCAGTGATACAGAACTGGAATGAGGAGTGGACCCGATTCAGTAAGTGAATTTGTCCTCTAAGATAGTCTTGGCAGCAATGCCATGGCTACTATGGATATCATATCATGTGATTAATGGTTTTCCACAATTACATGTTTTATTACCATGCTATTTTATCATAATTGATGTTCCATTATGATCTATGCCTTACAAACTGCCATGTTTTATTTCATTTCTCAATATTTTGATGTTTAAACATTATGTTCAGGTTTTTTAAGTTCAAATGTATATGGTTTGTTTTATTTTCTCCATGCTTTCCATTATTAAGAATTCGAGTTCACCATTTTATATGTTTTCTTTTCCCCAGGATATAAAGAAAGGTTTTAGGTATGAAAACAAAAGGGGAAGATCTTTATTGGAGATGTTGAAGATATTTCACTATGATTAGAAGATTATGTTCAAAGTTTCCAAAGACATTAAACTATTACGATCCATGAGTGATGATTTTTATTATGTATTAAGTATTCCGAAAAAGTAATGTAATGTCCATGTATGCCAAGATTTGGGTCTCTACATCAACGAATGTTTTCTTCGATGTACATGACGATTTTTTTAAATAATCTAATTTTCATTTATAAATGGATATTTCTTTAATTTAATTTTTTTTGAATATCCGTCAATTTTTTACAATAAATATGGAAGATGTTCTTTTGGATATTTTTTTATTAAAAGTGTCAAATGAAATATTTAACTCAATATTTTTTCATTTTTTTACTGATCCTGAAACATAAGGGTATTTTCACTATTTTCAAATATATATTCAAACCCTCATTTAATTTCATGTTTAATCTATTTAAAAATCCTTTATAGATTGTTTTAAATCAATGGTAAGATAATAATATGTTGCCATCGACATTTATTCTAAATATGATTTAATAAGATGATACATTGGGATGATTAAGTGAATCTCAGATATTTCTATTGGGCTAGTTACAATTGGATAAAATCATTATAAATATATATTCCCCATATCATGTTGTTCTCTGAGGAAATGATGACTAATTTTATAATTATATGAAATAGATATGTGTGGTTTTCATTATTTGGATGGTGGAGACTTAATTATGTAGACCTATTGTCACGAACCAACTCGGGTCGACCCCGAACCGATCACCCGAGACGGTCAATGACATGGCCCGAGAGGCATTCCCTATCCTCCCGGGCTGGCGACAAGCGCCAGAGCATCAACAGAGGCCATGGGAATGATTTCTCCCAATAAAAATAAATAAAGTAGTAGCAATAATAAAGAATAGTTTATAATATATTAACCGAATAAAATGACTAAAAGAAAATAAAGCTAACTAAACTTGACGTCCAAACTAACTCCGTAGGACCTCGTGGGTCAATATACAACTCAACGATCAAGCATCTCCCAAGGTGATTTCACTCAAGGTGTATCCTGTACAAACACTAAAAATATAAAAGAACTACATGCATGAGTATTAAAACTCAGTATTCTATCCTGATATCTATTCCCAATGCAATACCTTTAAAATATAAGAAATATCATTTCCAGATTGAACTACAATTTATAAAAGTATGTTTTTATAAGTATTTTACTCAAAAGTAGTGAATGAACCATTTACATTAACCATTTTCAAATCCATGTTCATTTCATTAGTTTTAATGGGTTTTTAGAAATGTAAAGTGATGATTATAACATCAAATTTGTACAAATAGAATTAAACACATTCATTTGGAAACCATTTTTAGAAACATAATACAAACCATTTTACCACATTTCAAGGAAACAAATACACCAAAAATGAAAAAAATAAATCACAAAGAAAGGGAAATGTAAGTATACATATAAGCATGATAATCACTAATTCAAGATACAAAATCTGAGTAGATATGGGTGATCCTATGAGATCAAAAATAAACCAGAAGACACCAATACATGAGACCTCATCCCCATTGACATGTCTCACACGATGAAATCAAAATTCTCAATATGCTCGACCATCCTTTCTTAAGCCAGTTGGGGGAAAATCCCAGAGTAATAAACCCAATATATCCACCTATTATGTGCCACTGGTCAGTACCATAACTTACCAGTGCAACAATAATTCTTAGAATATTCTCTAAATATTCCAGATTCACATGCATCAAGTATTTGGAAAGGGGGTGAGCCAACTGATGCCATCCGAGTCTTCAATCATAGACATATATATATATATATAGTAATAATAATGCACAACAGGCGTCACCCCGAGCCACTCCATGGGAAAACCTTTTTCCTTTATACCATTAGATCACAAGGAGGCCGCTAAGCGTGGTCCTCCCAAACCATTAGTCGCAACCAAGGAAGGAGAGTTATCTTAGGAGGGTTTTCCTCAAAACTATTTCATCATTTTTCATAAAGTGCCAAATGGGCATTAAACACATTAAACAATCACCACTTTAAAAATAACCAAATTGTTTTTCCAAGAAGGATAAAAACCACCACTTTCTCTTCCACAACCATTTAAAAAATATTCAACATCCTTATAATACTAGAAATAGTTTGAAACCATTTAAGAAGCCCCAAAATACTACTTCACAAGCTACAAATATTATTTTAAAACCAAACCAAAACATTTTTTTTCAAATAAATCGTAAGATCCAAACGGACAATTTATCAGCGACCCATGCAACATTAAATAAAACAGTTTCCATTTTATACTCAACCTGGTGAAGACACCAATTTCATGGTGTGAACTTATTCTAATTGATGACACATGTGCGATATTAATAAAACATTTAATTGAAAAATTAGGGAGCGCATACATAACAAAACGACAACATTTTTCACACCACAAGAATTGAATTATAAATATGCATAATGAATTTATTAATCTCCAATTAAACAATAATATTTAGTCTATATATAGGGAAAAAATTTAAGGAAATAATGCAAATAAAATTTTTAAAGGTAGTGAAATGGGATCCTACCTCAAGATCAAAGCACGACGACAATGCAACCTCAGAACCAAGGCGTGACGACAAAGCCCATTCGAAAACGTCCCCGTGTGGGTCCTAAAATCCTGCCCTACCAAGAACAACCATCAATCAACAAAATCCACTAATAAAACGATGAAAAAATCAAGGATCAAAATAAAAATGAAGATAAAACACACCTGGAGGGGAAGAAAAATATACTTGAGGGTTGCGCACGTCGGAAGGATGGGCTGCGACTGGAGGAGAATCACTAGAGAGGGTCGTCAGAGGCATGCAGAGGTGCTGGATGGAAGAGGGGTCGGCCAAGGTGGTAGGGTAGCCCAATAGGGCTGCTTAGAACTGAAAATAGAAGACCGTAGGACTAGTTGGATGCCGAGCAGGGGAATAACTGGGATAGGGGAGGGAGAAACATGTCAGATGGAGGAAACACATTGGCTGGAGGTCGACAATGTTGTAAGAAATAAAGGATGGTATGCTGGTGGTGGCTCTCTGGTGTTGCGTGCACCAGTCAGAGGTGAAGGTCACCATAATGGGGAGTAAGGGAGGGGTCTTAATGGGGTGTTAGTCTGCTCGCATGCCACATGGGAGAAGGGCGTAGGCTGCTGCACGCTGAGAGGGAGGGAGGCCAAGGGTGCCAACACCAAAATGGCAAGGAGGAGTCGACCAGGGTTTTGGGAAAGGTAGGAGGAGGCCACATCTGGTTGGGGCGTCACACCAGACACCGAAGGACACACCAGGGGGTGTCACAGCGGACCGACAGAGAGGGTCCATGCGGTTGGATGCGGGCTGACTGAGGGATGCGAGCGAGGACCACCAAAGCAAGGGGTTTCTGTTGCGGACAACTGGTTGGGTGATGGCGTGATGCTGAAGGTTCGATGCACCAGGAGGGAGGAATGACCGGGATAGGGGGTGCAGTCTCGGGCAGTAGGGTTACGAGGCCGCTAGATGGGGAGTGCTGGAGGTCAGTGTAGGAGGGAAAGGTCCAAGAAGGGGAGGTGCACCAAAAGGGAAAGGTGATGGGACTACTGCAACAAAAAAACTAAAGAAGAAAGACGATCTATGAAGGGTCACACTTCACTCAAAGAGAATAAAAAATTATTGGAGAGAGGGGATGTGCAAAAAGCCTAAAAAAGTTAAACTAATCAATAAAAATAAAAAAAATGTAAAAAAATAAAAAAAATAAAAAAAAATATAATAATAATATTAATAATAGATTTGATATTAATAATAACATGATGATAAAAATTAAAAATTATAAAATTAGACATATTATTTCATTAATAACAAAAATCATAACACAATAAAATTTAAACGACACAACAATTAACACGCATTTTAAATATATAAACTTTTTATTTCAAATTTTTGATGAAAACGGGATGCGCAGTTACTCGGGAAGAGTCACACAGGTTTGGAAAACGCATTTCTCTTGCACGCCCAATGACATTGCATTAGAAAGTGGACTTTTTATCCTAAGCTAATAAAATTTGTCCACGACTCAACCCAAACCCCAAAAAAAATATTTAATCCCAAAGAAATAATAAAATAAAATAAACGCCTTGGTCGGGGTGTGACACCTATAATACATTAGGAACAGATTAATACCTCAATGGATACTAATGAAGGGAATGGGTAGTTAACCCATTTCAATAAGTGAATTTTCCATCCCTGATTTTATTTTTAGTGTTCCATGGCTAGGGAAATGATTAAATGTGGGCTGAACGAAATCCAAAATAATAACCATAATAGTGAATATTTAATAATGTAACGAATTTATATAGTCATTTTTTCATAAAATTATAAGATAGGTTTACATTATTTTGATATACTGTCATGGATCCTAATTGAATAAGGTTGATTCAACAAACTTATATATATTTTTAAATTTAAAATAATAATCCTTAAGCTATGGATCATAAATCAACATCATTTTCTGATTGTGTAAGGACATAGTGGTTTATGATCATGTCATTAAACCCCTATGATTGTAATCACTTGTGAACATTGGTTTGTATCTATTATATTTTTTCAAACTGAGCATATGATCCCACCGTTTGTTATTTTACCCTTAACAGGTTTATGAGGTATTATTTTATGTTGTATTTTTATAATAAGCCTATTATGGGAGAAGATATTTTTGGGATATTTTAAATATCATACATGAAATAATATGGTTACATATCAAGTATATATTGATAGTAAACCATTACAGTCTTTATGGTTTTATTAATATGAAACTTTTCCAATATTCATATATAGTGATGAAATATTTATACGTGTTATGCTTGATTTTCCACTATTTTTATTATAGTAGGGGTTATTTATTTAGAATTTAAGAATTAGATTAATTTTGTGAAATCAATATAATTTGTTTAATGATGGTATAACATTCTATTGTTTCGGTAAATTAGCGATTTTGTGGTTTCTATGGATTGAAATCACTATCCACAAACAAACTGGCAGATAGATGATTATGAATATATGAAATATGGTTAATAATAATGAAAATGATATTTTGGTATTAGCTTAATCAAAATATGGTGTATGACTTGGAGACCTAACAATATGCCTAGTTTGAAAAGTCCATGGGGGCATGCCCTGGTCAATTCACATTCTCTTTATAAATCATTATAATTGATACGATTATAGAATCTTTGTTAAACTATATTAAGAAATAATGGAACGTTATGAACTGAAAATTTTATTGGATACTAAGAATATTTCATAATTTGATACATTATTGAAATGGATTTTATGATTATATGATTTTTCACTCTAAATAATGATGATTGATTATCATGAAAAACATATTTTTTTTGTCTGATATTTTTCAATGAAATACAATTTCCAACATATTAAAAAACTTTCTAACATTTTTTATTTTATGATTCAATAATGATCATTTTCTGATGTTCTATATTATTAATGTAAATTTTTAACTACTATTTCTATTCACTAAAAATTATTAAAAAAATAAACTTTTCAATGTTTACAGAATGATTTCCATTTAACTATTTTTTCTAATGTTAAATAAAATATTTTTATCTTATACAAAATTAATATATTTTCTTGACATGATGTTGTACTAACTAGATATTTCACTTTATATTATCCATATATAAATAATATATGAAATAGTGTGTTTACATAATATTCCAAACAAAAATTATATACATTTATGTATTAGTAATATTAAATATGAATATAAAAACATAATAATTAAATTATATGGTATAAATTGATGTAACCATGTCACAAAATAAAAATTGTCTATAGGGAGAAAATATAACTTGTAGAATATTTAATACTTATGAATCCCTTTTTTTAACCATATAAGGGAGGTAACTTCATTATTGTTGACTCTAGACCACTCTTAAGATGATATTAATTAATTAAGATATGATAAAAACCGTATTCGTGATAATTTCAACAATATATAGATTTTGACAGTATCAATTCTAGATGAATTTCCACTCAAAACTATAACCATAACTTACTATTGAATTTTATATTATATGGAGATCATAAAGTATTATGTTATTATACTTAATATTACATCAACATTTAATAAAATATTTACATGTATATATATATAATTAATTGAAATAATTTTCTAAAGGTTATGTTATTTCATTTCAAATTATTCATAGAAATTTTACTTTCTAGATTGTGATATTTTATTTTTAGAACCACCTTCTATTATGACCGAATAATACCAATATATGTTAATCATATAAAAAATAATTTATTACTCAATTCATTAAAAATTTATTGGAAAAATAATATTTAATATATCAAAAAGACATTTTCTATAATAACATATTTTTCTCTATATTTAATTTTATTAAATAAAATAATTATATATTTTCAAATTAGAATTCTAAAAAATAGAAATAAATTTTTTTCAATGAAATCACACAATAACATTTCACGATATTTGAAAAAAATTATTTTAGGTGACTAGTTTAGTATAATGTTTTTAAAAATATCATTTTTGTTATGGAATTATAAATTTATAATTGTTTTTTGAAAGGTTTTAAAACCATTTTATAGAAAAAGTATTAAATTCATAATTTATATTACAATTTTAATAATATTTATTCGAGTTTACTACACCATTTTTTATGTTTTTGAACATATGTAATATATTATTTAAGAATATTTTTAGTATGTTAAATAATCAATAATTTAAACAGAATATTTATCACATAGATTGTGTGAATGAAATTAAACAAATTTAAAATATATAATAACTAAGATAAAATTATTAAAAATTTTCAATTTTAATTTCCTTCAAAAAGGATAAATTATATTAATTAAAACAAGTCAACTGTGTAAAAATAAGAAGAGAGAAAAGGTATTTTTTCAAGAGGGAAGGTCCATAACAATGATTAAAATATGAGTGTCAATGAGTTATTCTATCATTAATTGAACATATCCCTTCACCTCTCCATTATTTAAATATTTCTGAAAAATATTAATTTAGAGTGATTTTTCATTGTTAAAAATTTGTTAGTAATTAAAAAAATGCCTCCCCCTTTCACTAGAAAAGGGAGTTTCTTCTCCTCATATCCCATCATACAAAAAACAACATAGTTAAACTAAAACTCTATCAAAACCTATATTAAATATTCTTATTCATCATCTTGAGGTTCTGGACCTAGCGATAGAACCTAGCTCATAGTCTTATCCTCTACAGGAAAGGATATAATCTAATAAGTGAGATATATATTTATAACTAATACATTTCCATTTTATTTTTTATGTGAACATATTATTCCTAAAATAACATTACACCCTCATAAAATTATAATATATTTTTAGTAATATTATTTAATTATTATAATGATGTCACTTGAATTAATACCCATTCTTATTTTCATTAATAAAAATTTAAATTTGAATCACATAGACATGCATAGTAATGACTCTACAAAATAAGGAATATCATTTTCCTTCATTGATTAACCTGTCTAGTCAAAAAGGGGAATGATCTATATATTTACAATATATATATCATATTTAATTTCATATAATGATATCCCATGTGACTTTTTCCCTACAAGACTTGAAAAATTATATCATTATCAATGTTGAAGACTAAAACCTCCATGGAATGATGTGTATTATTTTCAACTACCACCCTTATGGATTGTTTCAATTCAAAAAATATCCATATAAGGAATACGTATATTTTTATATATAAAATTATAAGTTATAATTATGGATTTAAAAAACATGACCACAATTATTTGTTAATATATCGATATCTATATCAAACCCAAAGCTAGTGAATCACTATTTTCTACATCATGAAGGGTGACTAAAACCACTATAAAATGGATTAACAAAAATATTGGTAATTATCAAATAAATTCCATTTCATTTAATGGATTTTGAATAATTTCATTATGAGGTAATAAAATACGAACAACGATTTAGTGGAACATGTTCAAAATGATCGAGATTATCAAAAATCGATGTTGGAATGTGATTAAAGAATCTGATACATTTAGAGAATTATAACTACTTAACACTAAAAATAAATTTTTTTATTTTTATGTTTATGAAATAAGTAATTATTATTTTTTCAATATGATTCAAGAGGCTAAAAAACATTTTTGGAAATAAATTACAATAGAATGGGTCATGGTAACTTAACCACCATTATTTGAGTTAAATATTTTATTACTGAACATTTCCTTCCATGAAATTCAATTTTAGAGTACTTTATCTCATTTATTTCAAGGTATTGTTAATGTATTTCCACATACAAAAATGGTTTTCATTCTTAAATTACCAATTAAAAAAAGATACATTTTTAAAAAGACTCATAAAAATGAAATTTACAATGATGATTAATTTGTTTTAATAGATCTATTTTAATGAATTGATATTCATTATCCTAAAAATACATAACCATAGTGTATTTATGATTAATTTTTCACCCAATATTTTCATTTTATTAAGGTATTATTTTAGGTGATCATGATTTCATATCTATTTATTTAATTCATAATTATTTTTTATATAAATAAAAAAAATTATGAAACACATTTTAATATTGAACGATTATTTATAAAAATAATATGATCTTTATTGGAATGTTTTTTGAAATTCCATTTATTTATATTGTTTATTTATTTTTTGAATATTGACTGATTTTTATGTGTCATATTTATGTATGGATAAATAATCAGTGGGGACATCCATCACCTTACTGTGCATTTGTTTATATTTTATATTTTATGAGAAAGCTAATCATGATTACATTTTATTTCTCATAAGCATGGGCACAGATGGTGTGACATATGGAGGTAATGTTTCCATTTTCTAATTTTTGTTCCCGAATTAAAGGATATTATTCATTATGACCTTGTGCTATTGAGACTCATTGATTATATGAAACTATTAATTTCCAAATTATAATTATTATATAACCATATTTTTATTTTATGAATTTTTTACATATTCTATGTACTTGGATGTTCACATATATTGTATTATTACTACTCATGATCTTATGGTATTTCCCTTATGATTATGTTTTGAAATTATTTTAATGAACATGCACTTAATGAAATATTTATTCACCCTATATGGAGTGTTTTATCTCAATCCTTTATTATGTTTTCCCTCCTTATGTTTTGAGGATGAGTATTACTTACTATATGTGTAGAAAAATTTCTATTATAGTTACATTATGGATAAATAATATATAGTTTCATAAAATAAGAATAATTTGCATATATTATTCCAAATCACTAAACATATAAATTCTACATATATTATTATTTATGTAATTATGTCTTTAAATGAGGTAAAAGATTTAAAATACAACATTTTGTGATTTGTTCCATATATTTAGTATCAACGTGAATGTTTTATATTTATTTTTAGATTATTTTTATTAAGAATAGAATTAGTTTTATAAAACCTAAGTGAAATCCCTATATATGGTTGTATGAATAAGATGATGTCCTCAAATATTTCTTATTTTTTGAGTAGTTTTGTATTGAAATATGTATTTATATTGAAAAATAAATGTGGATCCAGCTGGGGCTTTGGAATAGATGGACTAAGGTGTAACACCATGAAAATTATAAAAGAGAAACTTTTATTTACTTGTGTGTAACATATCGAGACATTATTTTATATTTAATATTTTTAAAAAACATACGATATTACATATCTTTAAATGAAATAAATGACATGTAATCTTCTATCTCACACAATAATAAGTTTGTTCAATAGTTTTATTACATGTAATATTGGGATTTATGAAACAAAAAAATATTATTAAAATATCATTTTAATAAGAAATAACCTAGACACTAAATTAGAGATTATTAATAGTATAAAAAACATATAAGTATATATATATATATATTATATATCCAATATTTTTTTTATCATTCAACAAATAAAATTTATTTTAATTAGATAAGAATGAAACCAATATTAACGACAAAATACAATATTTTTATAAATTTAATTTTTCCACATTTTAATAAAGAACCTATTTTAAATAAAATACGTAAAAAATTTATAAATTTTATATGAATAAAAAATAATTTTTTTAATTGGTAAATAAAATAATCTTAGGTTGATTTTTAGGTATTTTTAAGAGAAATTTTTTTTGTTGAATAATGAGAATATAGATTTTTAATTGAAAACTAATTTTTCATTAAATTTATTTATACAGATAAATTATATATTAAATTGGTATTACAATAACTTTTGATAAATTGAAAATTTTTAAATTCAATTTACTTATTTGGTATCAACTTCACATTGAAATTAGTTTTAAAAACATTTCAATATTTTGAAACATTTTTACTTGAAACCCTGAAATTTAATCCCGTATATGGTATTAAATTTAAAATAATATCATCATATTATGTTATTATAATTTGAAAAAAATGAATCCAAATTTGAAATCATAATAACATAAAATTTATAGTGAGTTGAATTCTTTTTGGGGGAAAATATTAGTGAATGAATTTATAAATATTTAAGGTGATTAAAGGTAAAATTAGCTTAACAAAGAACTAAACCGTAAAACAGAATGGAAATAATGACATAGACATGTGACCAGAATCCATTGTATGGAAATATCTTTACCTTTTAATCCCTTTTATATTATTTTTATCATTATTGGATTCACCCTACATCAATAAAATGTGGGCTGAATTCCTTTTTCAAAATATTACATGAATGTTACTCCTCCACCACTATAAATAGGCATTCACCACTCCAACTTAGTCACACCAATGATTACATTTATATCATAAAAATTTACCGAAATAATATCAAAACATCCCTCATGTCAAATTTTAAGAATAACCTTGGGTTGATATCATACCAAGAATGTATTCTGGTATAATCCAATAGAAGTTACCCGAATAACATCCTACTCTCTTAAACAATAATTTTTTTCATTTACTTATCCACCTATTCATTTAATTTCATATACTTATTTTATAATAATAAAATATATTAAATATAATTATATTTTATTATGATAAGTTTTTTATCAACAATTTCACACAAATCTATCAAAATGGGATACAATATCATCGTTCTTGTGTTTGACATACAACCGCATCACGAACCTATGTTATTCCAACTACCATTTACCACTTTTCAATGCCTGAAATAATGATGAATTTATAGTTGATATATGATATATATATATATATGATATTTATAATTTATTAATTCATTTTATATTCTTATATTACAATCAACATCATGCTTTCCATTTTATGGTAATTGGATAACATAGTTTGTGGACATATGGACTAATGTCTCCTCAATGTAATGTGATTAAGTCATGATATACATCGAATGTATGTAAGATGATTTATATTAAAATATGTGACATATATAATATAATATATATAGTTGAGGTCTAATATAAAAATATATACCATGTACTTTTCATCCCATTAAATACGATATTGAAAATGGATAGCATTCATGTGTGTGTACGACCTACCGTCTCCTTGGACCACACATTTCATTACCTTTATCCAAATATTATGGATAATTCTAAATAAATGAATAATAAATATTTATTATAATTAAATTTTTTTATAAATTATATAGATTAATAATTATTGATCGATGTAAAATGAAATAAACGATAATTCAAAACATACTCCAAAAATTGGGCAATTAAAACATGAAATAGTGAAAATAAAGAAATATTTTTAACAAATGTATAATAAGATATTATAAAAATATAACATAATATTTTATAAGTTTTATTTTTTTATTGTTTAAATTAGTGAAATGTTTAAAACCATTATACATGAGTTTAAAAAATATTCACCCAAAAGGAAACATATGGTAAAATATTATTGTATCACTTTTATTTTTGGTATTAATATATAATAGTCCCCACGAATTTATTTTGTGTCATGTATAAAATACAAATTTTTATATTTTATATCATGAATTATTTATCTTTCATCGTATATAATTTTTCATTTGATGTTATCTCATTCATGGAGATTATGATTCAAAAGTTACAATATAGGGAGGGAATTATTCATAATTTCCATTATTTGAGTAATACATTATCGTTGTTCACCTATGATCAAATATATTGTGTAAATACTTACACATTTACATTAAATATCATGAATAATTCATTCATCATCGTATTTTGGATTTCAATTTCAATTATTTCATCTAAGGGGATTTCAATTTAAAATTACCAAGTTGTAAATAAATTTCATAACTCAATTCCTTTTTCACTATGTAATATTACTTCGCTAATTTTATTTATATTTTATGATTATGTATATAATGTATTCAAAAATCCATTTATGTATTTATACTTGTTATTTTATTTATTTTCATTATAAACACACAATAAATTCTTTGACCAATTATCACTTCAACATTATGTTAATTTTATGGTTTTATTTAAAAATCGAATTTATGTGATATTTTTTATTAATGAAATTATTTAAATGAAATTTTTATTATAATAGTTCAATAATCCCATTAATTATATTCTATTATAGTTATTCATGACTATTTTAAAGTAATAGTGTCGTTGTTCCACTCTTTAGTATTTGTAGTGTGTAAGAAAATGTTTCTTAAAAACACTTAAATCCATTGTCACAATAGTCAGAGAACATGTTTCCTTCCAAAAACCCAATTTTTTTTATAAAAATTGGAAAATTTATTTGTCATTTTTAAAATAATTTATTAAATGAATTTCTGTCATTTTATTCTTTTACAAATGTTTTCAAAAGAATCTTTTTGTCTCTTTTCGAACAAGGCACTATTCTAATCATTTTACCTTGAAAAATAATTTTTTTACCAAGCACATAATGTACAAAATTTCAAGATGTCATTTCCTTAAAAAACATTTTTAACGTTTAAAAGTATAATTTTTTATTGAAAAAGTTTTTAAATTTTATTTTAAATAGAAAATTATTTCAATTTTTTTCAAAAGGAAATATATATTTTCCTCATGAATTT
Organism: Viscum album; assembly: GCA_963277665.1. NCBI lineage: Eukaryota > Viridiplantae > Streptophyta > Magnoliopsida > Santalales > Viscaceae > Viscum > Viscum album. The sequence continues at coordinate 1,711,007,650 of OY728157.1, read as the reverse complement.
TTAAAAATATATTTTTATAGTATTTTAATTCCTCAATAACAACATCATATTATTTTTAAACCACAGGGGTTTTATTGTATAGATACCATCCTTATTCTTCCCCGGGATGGTTTATGGTCTCATTGATCAATGATTTTATTGAAATTCACTTCCATGATTCCTTTTATCCCCTATAAATATTAATGTTCCTATGATCATTATATACCGAGTTTCCCTTATGTATACATATTATTTATTGTGAACATGTTTATTACCCAAAAACATACCATTTTTACCTAATATATTTACATTAATAGTTATATATTCAACTCGTGTAATATTGATAAATTGAAAATCTTTATTGAATATAGATATTTGATAACACATATTGTTTATTAATTAAATTTATTACTCGATATTATAAATAAATTCGAAATACAGTGATAAGTAGGACCTGAACATTATATACCTACTCGATTCCTTGACATGTTTTATTGAGAAAAATTAGGTTAACAAATTTAACAAGCCATATTGATTATGAATTACCAGTTATTTTAATGGTATGAATTTCTAGTTTTATACATTTCTATATTGTTTATGGGTTTATTTTCTAGTTTATTTACTACATGAAATGTTTTTTTAGATATTTACCTTTCCATAATTTTTATTCTCATTAATTCATTACAAATTTCTCTATACATATCCCTTATAAAGAAATTTATCTCACCCATAATTTTTTACACTCTATAATGATCCAAGTGGGTTACTATGAATGATATTAAAGGATATGTTTGATAGAATGAAGTTATTCTATTAGAAAAATTATACTGTAAATTTATTATTCATTTGTAATAAAGTAATCATGTATATGTGTAGTTTTCAAAGAATACTAATCTATTTGGTCCATTGGGATATGATTTCATAGTATCTATGTCAATGTATTTGTAGCATGACACTGGATATAGTCATTATTGTGTTGGGTAAATACAGGTGGTAGTAGAGAATGTTTATTTACAACCTTAAGAACTAGATTTAAGGAAATATATATTAGGGAATAAAAAAAATATAGTTGTATGATTAGAATAAAATCACAGATGTATTCATTAACATATGTGTTATGGATACCATAACAAGATTATGATATTTTAGTTGATCATAAGTTTTAAACAATAAACCTCTCTTTTTTAGGTTGTATGTGATGGGAGTCGGCCACAATTAGGGAAATTATTGTCAAATTATAGGGCAATAAATCTCATTATTTTAGTGTTAGTTTTAGTGTAAAATCTATTTAGAGAATAATTACCTGAAATTTTAGGGATATGAGTTAAAATTTATTGATTAAATTTGGTGGTACTATTATCAGTAATGAGATTAAAATAAAAATTAAATTAAATTATTAGTCTATGAAAATTAAAAATACATTGTATTGAAAACCATAGAAAAAATGGTGTTTAATGAGTAAATTCAAATTATTTCCAACATAGTTATTTTTTAAATTATATGGTTGTAGAAAAAGGAAAACCTATTAGGAGGTGGGGCACAAACCCATGACCAAAGGACAATAATATCTCACAACAACCAATATCTTGAACAGTGCCCTCCCTATAGTGAAATAGTTTTTTGTTAAAAAAACTGATGAATAAATATTACTTATGACCCAATAAGTTTAAATTTTTTTTGTTTATAGATTAAGGAATTAGCCATATTTTTTTTGTAATGTAGTTATAGATAAATGAAATTCGTTTCACTCTTTAATGGGCCTTACGATCCTTTAAAAGTGTATTTTTGTGAAATGAGCGTCAAAGTGAATTTTTGGATATCCATTTATAAAAGTACTGAATGATTTAATAATTTATCAAATTATGAAAAATGTTGAAAATATTTATTGTGAATATAAAATATGTTATGTAAGTATATTTCATTATATTATTTTGGGTTAAAATAATTAATCGACATTAATAAAATGATGAATATTGATTTCTTAATACAATAATTTTTACTGAACTGATAGTATTTTGAATCATTATATATTTATTATATTGATACCCTCAAATATAAATCGATAATTCATTTTTTCAGTCAATTTTTCCAGTCACTCACTATAAATATTTACGCATTTCCTCCAAGTCCATATTTTCACATGCCACTAATGTTATTTAATGTAGAAACCCATTTATATGTTGGTCCATGTAATCTTTATACATCCCATTATATATTTTTGAGAGGATGTTTTATGATCCACTATCATGATTTTTGATTTAAAAATAATAATTATCAAAAAATATATTACCAAGAATGAGTTTAAATTATGAGGAGATAATTTATTTATTGTGGGAAGAATATAACACCTAAAAAATTCTAAAAGAGTAACTTATATTTGATAGTGTATAACCTCTCACGACATTATAGTATACATAATATTTAAACAAAATATAATAATATAAATATATATATATAAATATATTCCAAATCATTTAATACCATGTTATCTTGAATTTCACACATTAATGAGTTTTTTATAACATTTATTACATGCAAGGCCGTGTTTTACCAAACAACAATATATTATATAAATTTTATTATAATAAGACATAAATTTTATGTAAAATTAGATATTATTAATAGTATCAACTAAATTATGATAATATAAATATTATATATCCAATAAAATGTTTTGACATTCATCAAATATATTTTATAATCATAAGTTACGAACTGTAACATCCCAGATAAATGAAGAATAATACATATTTCTTATTTATTAATATTTGTGAATTAAATATTAATTTTACTTTAAAGGGGTTTCTATGTTCGATAGTGTACCCGATACGCAACAAGAGGTTTCTTTGAAATCTTACGTTGCACACTAATAAAATAATAATAATATTTTAAATTTTATTTAACTACTAGCCGTTTTATTACAGGGAATGAACAAATATAACTAAAATATGATTATACATATTTTTTAAATGTATTTACATTTATCCAATAAAATTTATAGGCTTAAAATGTGAATGAATCTAATTTTAAGCATAATTTACATTAAAAGGCCGATTTACCGCCTTTTAATGGTGAACCCTTTTTAAATCTAGTTTTGGTCACATTAATAAATCTTATATGACCAAATAAAATCCTTCTTTAGAATAGGGACATCAAAATTTACTTTGTGTAAATTTTTGAAATTTTTCTGATAAAGTCAATTTTCTAATGAATAGTGAAAAATATTCTATTTAAATTCAAAATTGTATTGTAATCTAATTTATTTATATTGTTAGATAATCTTTTTAATTGGTTTTAAAGTGTAAGTAGAATATATTTTTACCATTTAATCCAATGTTGGTCATTGAAATTAAATTCACTTTGAAATTGGACCTAAACCAGTACCAATCTTTTTATAGTTATTATTTCTTAAAAACACGCTATTTGTTTTGATAATGGGAATTAATTTTAAAATTAATTAATTCCACTTATATTTTTTTAATTTTTAAAAGTGGACATAATTCTTGAATTTGGAATATCAAATATAGCTTAGGCTGAAATTTTGATATTTTTCTGAAAAACATTAATTTTTGATGAATAGTGAAACCACTAAGTGGTAGTTAGAAAAACAGTGTTTTTCATTTAAATGAAATTTTACAACTTCTATGAATTGAATTTCAAAAATCCGACATACATGGTTGTTAGCAAGAAGTAAAATGTGGTTCATTAAGATGAAAATATTTTTTGGTGAATAGTAACTTTTGACTTTTATTTACCGCGGTTAATGGTAAATAAGTTAATTCAAGGTAAAAAGAATATTATTATAATTAAAAACTACCTTATAACTTGTTCAAACCTTATTTGTTGAGTCATTAACGACCATGGGCATATTTGGGTTGATTTTGGGACCCCATTGAGCCACATGGGAGTGAAAATGACAATTTAGATTAATTAATTTATTGTGAAGACAAAATTGACATTAACAACAATCTTTTATTATTTAATTTTTATATGGTGTTATATAAGTCCTAATTTAGACCATAAATATTAATTGTAAATATAAAAAGACTTCCTACAAGATAGTACTTTTCTTATAGTTTTTAGACATCGAATAAATTAATTTATTTTTGACACAATAATGATGTAGTATTTACCACATTAATAAATGATTAAAATAAATAAGATTATAATGAATAAAATAGTATCCAAAACATTTCTAATTCTTATAGGAAGATTTTATTTCGATTATAAGTTATCATATATTAAACCTTAATGACTTTTTGACCATTAGAAACTGAATATCATTATATAATAAAATACAGTTTTCACACTTTCATAAAGAGCCCCTCCTCTCCCTTATAAAAGGAGACCTTTTCCATCCAATTCCTCACACTATCAAGCCATTTGGCTCGTCCAAAATCTTCCCAATAAATCTCTTTACATCCATATCCTATTCCTAGAATCCTTAACTTATGCAAAAGGCATTTCAAGAAGTCCTTTGGTTCAAACCAAAGAGAGTTACCCAAATTAAAGGTAATAGTTTCTCTTAAATTGTTTTCTTTTATTTTACTTCTCCAACCCATAAACTCTTTTTATTTCCTTTATTTTGTAACAACACCAGTATCCTCAATATAATATAATGTTATTATGTTAATTATTAGAACAACACTTACAAACACCTCCATCTAATGGATGAAGAACCTAATGTTTCTGTGGATGACAAACTAAGGCCCCACGAAACGATGATTGTTCAATTACATTTTACCACCTCTCATGGTGACCATTACGATGGAAAAATATTTATATATGATATATATTATTCTTATTATTTCCTTATTCTTCTGTACTTCCCATTTATATCATTCCTTTATGGTTTCCAAAGTAGGTAAATACGATAATCTCATTTGAGGAACTGTGGACTACCGCCCCCTCAAAGTGATTTGATTCGTTAATACCTTATGTGGGATGTATAAAGGATGGAGTTAACGATATAATATATGATATAATACTGAAATTATAATATAACTATGTATCATTATGTTTTATTTCCATTAAAATAATAAATAGAAATGAAAGTAGCGTTCATGCGTACGTACGACTTACCTTCTCCATGAACGGTGCATTTCATTTCTTACCTCTAAATGTTATCTACTATTATAAAAACATGTATATACTGGATATATATGATATATATGATATCAAAATCATTAATATCATTCTGGATATAATGAACTATTGACCACATGGACAACTTGTAAATATAAGGTGTTCATTTTGACTCAAGTACCAAATATCGACAAAATGAACGTTATTAACTTAAATGATTACATAATGTTTATAACATGGTAATAAGTGATATAAAAGGAATAATAAACATGAAAAAGGTTCTGAAGAAATTATAAATTAACTTTAGTTTATTATTCAGGATATTAAAGAATGATCGAGTCAAGTCAGACACGAGGTAAGGGATCCAACCTCTCTATTTCTTTTATGTACTCTCTTTTATGTCACTTCTTTTAAGATCATCTTTATTATGTTGGGGGATTTTATGTTATATTCCTCTTAAATTAATTTTTATGATCATATTATGAGAGACCATATTTTATCTCATCAATCCATTTATGGAAGTTTTAAGTGGCGTCGTTAGGCTGCTGAATTTTCGTAAGGGATTTTCTTATATCACTTTTAATTCCATGATATTTCCATTGTTCGCCACTTATTCATTGCATGTGGTGTATTGTGTACTTACATTTTATATATACTATCATTATTATCTTTATATTCATGGTATTATATTATTCTTTTGGTGGTTAATAACTTTTGGTCATATGACTCGATTGAATTACAACGTGGTAAGGGGTCTTCATCTCACTTGTTTTTATTCCCGTGAGATTCATGATATATTTGACACTATCTCCTTTTATGTGGTGTATGTACTGACCATGATTTTAATATTTGTGTAATATAATTTCATTTATGAGTATTTACATCATCATTGGATGATACTTCTTTCATGTGGCATATGTTTTGTAAGTTACCAAATCGATAAGGGAACTCCTTAACCCAATTCCCATTCTTTGGGTTGATCTTCTCTTTTTTATTTATGTCATCCTATGAATATGTCTAAATGAAATCTGATTGTTTTAAACATAATATCCACTTATATTGGGTGTGTTTATATTTTTCACAGATAATTATGTGATTTATTTATCCTTAATTTAAGGATCCCGTCTTTATAAGGGATTTCATCTCAATTTACATTTCCATTGAGACTTCATTGTTATTATGCACCAATTCACTCTTATATGGTGTATATACTATTATTTGACATATTATATCATAAATACCTCTATTCTCATGATATTATAATGTTCTAATTAAATTTTATTCCTCAATTATTTGTATTCAAGTGTCTCTCTCTTTTTGTTAATGAAAACTCTTTAACTAAAATATTGTTTTAAATGTTTTATAGATTTATTCTTCTAAATATTTCTCATTAATGTACATATTTTCAAAATGTGTTTTAGGATTTATTTATATGGACATTAATGTTTTCAAATTATAATTCATTTAAAAGCTTCAAAGTGTTATGAGACACTTTGATTCAAAAATATCTTTTTAAAAGGTTTTGGAAATGATTTTATTAAACATTATTTATTTCAATATTTTGATTTGATATATTGGAATATGGAAATTTTATCTTTCCTTTATACATGTTTTATATGTTATGATTATTTTACGGTTATTGGGCATTATTTATGTATACTGGTGGTACCGTGATAAACCTAGGGCGGGTGAGCCCGAGATAGATCTCCAATGCATTGGTTAACGTGATGGAGGTAAACATGATGTTTATCCTAAGAGATTTAGGGAATATACTATGATGGGTATTCCAAGTGTAACTCTCTACGTAGCTGTGATTACTATCATGTAAGTTTGATATGGATGCCATAAGTAACCTTTATGATTTATGATTTGTGTGTGTTATTCATAAATCTTATGATTTCATAAGGTATGTTATGATATAAAAGTATGGTTTCATGGATTTGTATTTATTGTTGGGATAATGTTTTCCTTCCTTATTTTATAACCCTTACTGAGCATTTTATGCCCATCCCATGTTTTTGAAATGTTTTCCATAGGACATAAATATGAATAGTTTTGAGGATGGGATCATGGAAAAGTAATGTTGTCTAAAACATGGAAATAGACATGTGTCTTTTGAAGAGTTTTTATTTTATGAAAAAAATGGATATTGAGTATAAGTGTCTACTTGTAATATTCAAGTTGTTATATAATAGTTATGGCCTAATTCTCTAAAACTCTAAACCTGAAAAGATCCCCATGGTGAATAATTCATTTAATTCAAGATTATGTAAGATTTAAGGTCGGGTCCTTATAGTTGGTATTAGAGGTTAGTTTAGATAACTTTAGTGGTTAGGAAACAATTTAAGCATAAGTGAAATTACCATAATGGTTAGGAATTTTGAAAGTGTCACAGTTATTTTTTTAAATTGAATGAGTTTAAGATAACATGAGTAATTATATCTTAGTGTTTACCCTCCTCATAAGATATTATATGATGATTTTACTAATATACTCACACTGACCTTTTTGGTTATAGTAAATGGCTGGATCTAGCAGGCACCAAAGTAACAATGGATGTGATGAAAACTATGATAGTTTTCTGAATGAGGAGCTAAATGATATGGGAGCTACAATGAGAACTCTTGTGGTTATTCTCAACCAACTATCTGGAGTCATGATTGACCACCTAAACCTTAGTGATTTTTATAAGAAATCATATATGCGAGAAACAACTCCCTATGGTTGTTCAGGTAACAATCATAAAGGTAAGTATGTTTAAAAACCTATGTGTCAAAGATGTGGAAAGAAACACCTAGGAAAATGTTTCAAAGGTACAGAAAGATGCTATAGATGTGGAACTGATGGTCATAAAGCAAGAATCTTCCATGGAAAATGGAAGAAAATAGTTGACTCTAGGAACGGTAATGAAGTCCTTTCTGTGGGATCAATTGAATGTTTTAAATGTGGTGTGCATGGTCATTATGCAAACACATGTCCTACGAAGAAGTTTCAGGAATGGGATAACTTGTATCATACAAATATATGTTTACTAAAACATACTTCCATTCCGATTGAGGATGAAGAAACTGACAATGACCAATGAAAGGTATGGATTAATTATTAACATATGTTTTGATATTATTGAATCTTAGGATATGATAAATGTTTTTTGTATGTAGGAAAGAAGTATTTCAGAATAAGTTGGTAAGGAATGGTTAAGGGATCATGAAGCTCATTGAATTAGTAAGAGGTCAACAAATAAGGGATTCAAGAGTTATGGTAGATTTTAGGATGGTGAAATGCTTAAAATTATTAAGGCTCTTTTGATGATGGGATTACATTAGAAGACTATTTATAGTATGTGTAACCCTGAAGTTTGATATATGAAAATTTTATTCAAGGAATAATTATATTTTATTTTGTGGATATAGTTATAAAGAACCATTTCAGTTTATATGATCCGTGAATTTGAGGAAATTATAGGTTAATGCATTTTGGGATAAAAAATGAATGTTATTAGAAAAACTTCATGGTTAAAATATTCTATGGTTATTTTTGATAAATTTATATCCTTTTAGGAATGTTATAAAATTATATAGTTTTTGAAAAGGGACAACATGCAGACTGTGTGACAACCCGTCGAGTCAGACGAAGCTATGGGAATCGAACCCACAACCAATGTGCAACTGGTATTTAATGCCTATCTCTGGGCAACATGAAGTCCCTGGATAGTTTGACTAATTATTTTTAGTTAGATGATTTTATGAATCCATAATAAATTTATTTCGGGTTATCTATGGAAATGATTAACCTAGCATGGAGAATATTTGATTAGGTTAATTTCTTTTCAATATGAGATTATAATAGTAACTACTGTTATTTGGAGATAAATGTTAAGATTTATCTTGGAGGACTAAATTATGAAATCCTTATGAGATTTGGGTTTTAATATTAGTTTGGATTACTTTGAAGAATTTTAAGGACTACTTTATATTGAATGGTTATTGTTGAACTTTGGGTTTTGTAAGACAGATTTTGGAGATTTAGAGTAGTTTTTTATTATGTAAATGTTTATCCTTTTGGGGGATTATCTGATCTTGTAATAAAAATTTTGGTTTTAGTTAATATTTAAAGGCTTGGGAAATATATAGTTCATCCTTTGTGGATTATGTGATTCTATATAAGTTGATTATAGTTCTCTTAATGTGAAAAAAAGTCATCCTGAATATTCATCGTTTGTAGAAAACATGAGTTTGTGTTAGAAATCTTGTAAAGGATAAAAGTCTAAATGAAAGTTAATTGTGTTTATATATGTTTTTAGTTCAGCTCAAAAATAAATTCCTCATTGAAAAGTAACTTAAAACAAAAACCTTGTCTATTAACATTTCTTACTGGGAAATCAATGACTGTTTAACCCATTACATGTTTGTGATTTTCTGGTGGTTAAATTTCTCCTAAACATATTTTCTATCACTATCCATCAGAACTTGATGGTTTTTTTTCTCCTCTATATCCATGTTTTCAGGGAATCCTAGTAGTTGTTGTCTCGGGAAACCTTTGTACTTCTCTTCCTTTATTTTAATGTGATAGTTTTATTGACTCTCTTTCCGATGTGGGTTTTTTTAATGATGTTTCCATGCCCAGATTTAAAATTACGAGGACGCAAATCACAAAAATAGGGAAGGATGTAACATCCCAGATAAATGAATAATAAGACATATTTAATATTTATTAACATTTTTGAATTAAATATTAATTTTACTTTAAATGAGTTTCTATGTTCGATAGCATACCCGATACTCAACAATGGGTTTCTTTGAAATCTTAAGTTGCACACTAATAATATAATATTATTATTTTAAATGGCATTTAACTGCTAGCCGTTGTATTGGAGGGAATGAAAAAAACTAACTAAAATATTATTATACATGTTTTTTAAATGTCTTTACTTTTATCCAATGAAATTTATAGGCTTAAAATGTGAATGAATCTAATTTTAAGCAAAATTTACATTAAAATGCCGATTTATCGCCTTTTAATGGTGAACCCTTTTTAAATCTAGTTTTGGTCACTTTAGTACATTCTATATGACAAAATAAAATCGTTCTTTAGAATGGGGACATCAAAATTTAATTTTTGTAAACTTTTGGAATTTTTCTGATAAAGTTCATTTTCTAATGAATAGTAAAAAATATTGTATTTTAATCAAAACTGTGTTTTAATCTAAATTATTTATATGGTTGGATTATATTTTTAATTGTTTTTAAAGAGTAATTAGAATATAATTTTACCATTTAATCCAATTTGGTCATTGTAATTAATTTAACTTTGAAATTTGACATAAACAAGTATCAGTCTTTTGATAGTTATTGTTTCTTAAAAAAACGCAATTTGTTTTGATAATGGGAATTAATTTTAAAATTAATTAACTCCACTTCTATGTTTTGAATTTGGAAAAATAGACATCATTTTTGAATTTGGAATTTCGAATATATCTTAGGCTGAATCTTTGGTATTTTTCTGAAAAACATCAATTTTTGATGAATAGTGAAACCACTAAGTGGTAGTTAAAAAAATGACTTTTTCATTTAAATGAAATTTTACCACTTATGTGAGTTGAATATCAAAAATCCAACATATATGGTTGTTATAAAGAAGTAAAATGTGATTCATTAAGATGAAAATAATTTTTGGGATATAGTAACTTTTGACTTTATTTACCGCGGTTAAAGGTAAATAGGTTAATTCAAGGTAAAAATAATATTATAATAATTCAAAACTACCTTAAAACTTGTCCACACCATAATTTTTGAGTCATTAACGACCATGGGCATCTTTGGGTCGATTAGGGAACCCCATTGAGCCACATGGGAGTGAAAATGACAATTTAGATTAATTAATTTAATGTGAAGACAAAATTGACATTAACAAAAATCTTTTAGTAATTAATTTTTATATGGTGTTATATAAGTTTTAATTTTGATAATTAATATTCAGTGGAAAGATAACAATATTTCCTACAATATAGTATTTCGTTTAGAATGTTTAGACATCGAATAAATTAATTTATTTATGACACAATATTGACGCATTATTTACCACATTAATAAATGGTTAAAATAAATAAGATTATAATGATTAAAATATTATCCAAAACATGTACAATTATGATTGGATGATTTTATTTCGATTATGAGTTATCTTATCTTCGACCTTAATGATTTTTGGACCATTATAACCCTAATATAATTATATAATAAAATAATGTTTTCACACTTTCCTAAAGATCCCCTCCTCTCCCTTATAAAAGGAGACCTTTTCCGTCCAATTAATCACACCACTCAAGGCATTTGGCTCATACAAACTCTACCCAATTAAGCTCCCTAAATCCATATCCTAATCCTAGAAGCCTTAAATTAGGCAGAATAAATTTCAAGAAGTCCTTTGGTTCAAACCAAAGAGAGTTACCCAAATTAAAGGTAACCGTTTCTCTTAAATTGTTTTCTTTTATTTTAATTCTCCAACCCATAAACTCTGTTTATTTCCTTTATTTTGTAACAACAACAGTATACTTAATACACTAGGATGTTTTTATGAGAAGGATTATAACTACACATACACACACCTCCATCTAATGGATGAAGAACCTAATGTTTCTGTGGATGGAAAACTAAGGCCTCACGAAACGATGATTGTTCAATTACATCTTACCGCCTATCATGGTCGCCATTATGATGGAAATATATTTATATATGATATATAGTATTTTTATGATTTCCTTATGATTTTTTACTTCCCATTTATTTCATGCCTTTAAGGATTCCATAGTGGGTAAATACGATAATCTCATTTGAGGAAGTGCGGACTACAGCCCCCTCAAAGTGATTTGATTCATTAATACCTTATGTGGGATGTATAGAAAATGGAGTTAACGATATTATATATGATATTATACTAGAATTATAATATACCTATTCATAATTATGTTTTATTTCCATTAAAATAAGAAATAGAAATGAAATTAGCGTTCATGCGTACTTACGACTTAACGTCTCCATGAACGGTGCATTTCATATCTTATGTCTAAATTTTATGTACTATTAAAAAAACATGTATATACTAGATATATATGATATATATGTTATACAAATCATTAATAAAATACTAGATATCATGAACTATTGACCACACAGACAACTTGTAAATATAAGGTGTTCATTTTGACTCAAGTACCAAATATCGACAAAGTGAACGTTATTAAATTAAATGATTCCATAATGTTTATAACATTGTAATAAGTGATATAAAAGGAATAAAAAACATGAAAAATGTTATTAAGCAAGTATAAATTAACTTTAGTTTATAATTCAGGATATTAAATAACGATCAAGTCAAGTCGGACACGAGGTAAGGGATCATACCTCTCTCTTTCTTTTAAGTACTCTCTTTTATGGATCATCTTTTAAGCTCTTCATTCTTATGTTGGGGGATGTTATGTTATATTCCTATTACTTTATTTTTTAGGTTCATATGATGAGAGACCCTATTTGATCTCATCAATCTATTTTTGGACGTTTTAAGTGGCGCAGTTAGGCTGCCGAATTTTCATAAGGGATTTTCTTATCTCACTTTTAATTTCATGAGATTTCCATTGTTCGCCACTTATTCATTGCATGTGGTGTATTGTGTACTGCCATTTTCTATATACTATCGTGGTTATCTTTATATTATTGGTATTCTATGACTATTTTTTGGTTAATAACTTTTGTTCATATGACTCGATTGAATTACAACGTGGTAAGGGGTCTTCATCTCACTTGTTTTTATTCCTATGAGATTCATGATATATTTGCCACTATCTCCTTTTGTGTGGTGTATGTAATGACCATGATTGTAATCTTTGTGTAATATACTTTCATTTATGAGTATTTGCATCATCATTGGATGATACTTCTTTCATGTGGCATATGTTTTGTATGTTACCAAATCGGTAAGGGAACTCCTTAACCCAATTCCCATTCTTTGGGCTGATCTTCTCTTTTTTATTTATGTCATCCTATGAATATGTGTGAATGACCTTTGATTTTTTTACACTTAATATCCACTTATATTTGGTGTTTTTATATTTTTCACTCATAATTATGTGATTGATTTATCCTTAATTTTAGGATACCATCTTTTTAAGGCATTTCATCTCAATTTAAATTTCAATTGAGACTTCATTGTTGTGATGAACCAATTCACTATTATATGGTGTATATACTATAAATTGACATATTATATCATGAATAAATTTATTCTCATGATAATATAAATTTCTGATTAAATTTTATTCCTCAATTATTTGTATTCAAGTGTCTCTATATTTTTGTTAAAAAAACTCTTTAACTAAAATATCATTTTAAAAGTTTTAAATATTTATTCTTCTAAATATTTCACATTAATGTCCATGTTTTCAAAATGGGTTTTAGGATTTATTTATAAGGACATTAATGTTTTTAAATGATAATTCATTTAAAAGCATCAAAGTTGTATGGGACACATTGACTCAAAAATCACTTTTAAAAGGGTTTGAAAATGATTTGATTAAACATTGTTTATTTCAATATTTTGATTTGATATATTAGAATATGGGAATGTTATCTTTCATTTATACATGTGTTATATGTTATGATTATATTATGGTTATGGGGCATTGTTTACGTATACGGGTGGTTCTGTGATAAACCTATGGTGGGTGAGCCCGAGATAGCTCTCCAATGCCTTGGTTAACACGACGGAGGTAAACATGATGTTTCTCCTAAGAGATATAGGGAATATAATATGATGGGTATTCCAAGTGTAACGCCCTATATATCTATGACAACTATAATGTAAGTTTGATATGGATTCTATAAGTAACCATTATGATTTATGATTTGTGTGTGTTATTCATAAATATTATGATTTCATAAGGTATGTTATGATAGAAAAGTATGGTTTCATGGATTTGAATTTATTGTTGGGATAATGTTTTCCTTCCATATTTTATAACCCTTACTGATCTTTTTATGCACATCCCATGTTTTTGAAATGTTTTCCATAGGACTTAATGATTAATAGGATCAAGGAAGGGATGAAGGATAAGTCATGCTGTCTAAAACATGGAACTAGACATGTGTCTTTTTAAGAGTTTTTATTTTATGAAAAAATGGATATTGAGTATAATTGTATACTTTTAATATTCAAGTTGTTATGTAATAGTTATGGAATAATTCTCTAAACCTATAAACCTGAAAAGATCCCCAATGTGAATAATTCATTTAATTCAAGATTATGTAAGGTTTAAGGCCGGGTCCTTATAGTTGGTATCAGAGGTCGGTTTAGATAACTTTTGAGGTTAGGATACAATTTAAGAATAAGTTACATTACCATAATGGTTAGGATTTTAGAAAGAGTCATAATTATTTTATTAATGTGAATGAGTTTAAGATAACATGGATAAGTATATCTTAGTGTTCACCCTCCTCATTAGATATTATATGATGATTTTACTGATATACTCACACTGACCTTTTTTGTTATTGTAAATGGATGGATCTAGAAGGCACCAAAGTAAAAATGGATGTGAAGAAAACTATGACAGTTTTCTTAACGAGCAGTTGAATGATATGAGAGCTACAATGAGAACTCTTGTGGTTATTCTCAACCAACTATCTGGGGTCATAATTGACCACCTGAACCATAGTGATTTGTATAAGACATCATATATGCAAGAAACCAATCCCTATAGATGTTTAGGTCATAATCATAAAGTTAAGTATGTTGAAAACCCTATGTGTCAAAGATGTGGAAAGAAGCAACTAGGAAAATGTTTCAAAGGTATAGAAAGATGCTATAGTTGTGGAAGTGATGGTTATAAAGAAAGAACTTGCCATGGAAAAAGGAAGAATCTACTTGACTCTAGGAAAGGGAAAGAAGTACTTTCCGAGGGATCAATTGAATGTTTTAAATGTGGTGTGCATGGTCATTATGCAAACACATGTCTTATAAAGACGTTTTAGGAATGGGATAAATTGGATCGTACAAATATATGTTTACCAACACCTAATGCCATTCCGAATGAGGATGAAGAAAATGACAATGACCAATGAAAGGTGTGGATTAATTCATAACATATGTTTTGATATTATTAAATCTTAGGATATGATTAATGATTTGTGTCTGTAGGAAAGAAGTATTTCAGAATAATTTGGTAAATAATGGTTAAGGGATCATGGAGATCATTGAATGAGTAAGAGGTCAACAAATAAGGGATTAAAGAGTTATGGTAGATTTCAGGATGGTGAAATGCTTAAAATTATTAAGGCTCTTTTGATGATGACATTACATTAGAAGACTCTTTATTGTATGTGTAACCCTGAAGTTTTATATATGAAAATTTTATTAAAGGAATAATTATCTTTTCGTTTGTGGATATAGTTATAAATAACCATTTCAGTTTATATGATCCTTGAATTTGAGGAAATTATAAGTTAATGCATTTTTGGGATGAAAAAAGAAAGTTATTAGAAAACCATCATGGTTAAAATATGATATGGTTATTTTTGAAAAATTTATCTCTTTTTGGGAATGTTATAAAATTATATAATTTTTGAAAAGGGACAACACGTAGACCGTGTGACAACCCGTCGCGTCGGACGAAGCTATGGGAATCGAACCCACAACCAAAGTGTGACTGGAATTTATCGCCTACCACTGGGCTACGTGAATTCCCCAGTTAGTTTGACTAATTATTTTTAGTTAGATGATTTTATGAATCCAGAATATGTATATTTCGGGTTATCTATGGAAATTAATAATCCAGCATGGATAATATTTGATTAAGTTAATTTCCTTTCAATATGAGATTTTAATAGTAACTAATGTTATTTAGAGATAAATGTTAAGATTTATCTTGGAATACTATATGAATAAATCCTTCTGAGATTTGGGTATCAATCATAGTTAGGATTACTTTGAAGAATTTTAAGGACAACTTTTTATTGAAATGTCTTTATTGAACTTTGGGTTTTGTTAGACAAATTATGGAGATTTAGATTAGTTTTTCATTATGTAAAAGTTTATCATTTTGGGGGATTATATGATATTATACTAAACGTTTTGGTTTTAGTTAATATATAAAGGATTGGGAAATATATAGTTCATCTTCTGTGGATTATGTGATTCTCTCGAAGTTGATTATAGTGCTCTTAATGTGAAAAAAGTCATCCTGAATATTCATCGTTTGGATAAAATATGAGTTTGTGTTAGAAATATAGTGAAGGATAAAAGTCTAAATGAAAAGTAATTGTGTTTCCATATTTTTTTAGTTAAGCTCAAAAATAAATTCCTCAATTAAAAGTAACTTAAAACAAAAACATTGTCTGTTAACTTTTCCTACTGGGAAATCAGTGACTTTTTAACCCATCACATGTTTGTGATTTTCTGGTGGTTAACTTTCTCCTAAACATGTTTTCTATCACTCTCCATCAGAACATGATGGTTTGTTTTCTCCTCCATATCCATGTTTTCATGGAATCCTAATATATGTTGTCTTAGTTAACCTTTGTACTTATCTTCCATTATTTTAATGTGATAGTTTTATTGACTCTCTTTCTAATGTGGGGCTTTTAATGAAGTTTACAAGCCCAGTTTTAAAATTGCGAGGATGCAATTCTCAAAATGAGGGAAGGATGTAACATCCCAAATAAATAAATAATAAGACATATTTAATATTTATTAATTTTTTTGAATTAAATATTAATTTTATGTTAAAGGGGTTTCTATGATCGATAGCATACCCGATACGCAACAATGAGTTTTTTGAAATCTTACGTTACACACTAATAATATAATATTATTATTTTAAATAGTATTTAACAGATAGCCATTTTATTGGATGGAATGAACAAAACTAACTAAAATATTATTATACATTTTTTTATAAATGTATTTACATTTATCCAATAAAATTTTTAGGCTTAAAATGTGAATGAATCTAATTTTAAGCATAATTTACATTAAAAAGCCGATTTACCGCATTTTAATGGAGAACCCTTTTTAAATATAGTTTTGGTAACTTTAGTACATTCTATATGACCAAATAAACCCCTTCTTTAGAATGGGGGGACATAAAAATTTACTTTGTGTAAATTTTTGGAATTTTTCTGATAAAGTTCATTTTCTAATGAATAGTGAAAAATATTGTATTTTAATCAAAACTGTGTTTTAATATAATTTATTTATATGGTTAGATTATATTTTTAATTGGTTTTAGAGTTTAATTAGAATATATTTTTACCATTTAATCCAATTTTGGTCAGTGGAATTAATTTCACTTCGAAATTGGACATAAACAAGTATCAATCTTTTGATAGATATTGTTTCTTAAAAACATGCTATTTGATTTGATAACACAAATTAATTTTAAAATTAATTAATTCCAATTCAATGTTTTTAATTTGAAAAAATAGACATCATTTTTGAATTCGGAATATCAAATATAGCTTAGGCGGAATTTTTGGTATTTTTCTGAAAAACATCAATATTTGATGAATAACGCAACCACTAAGTGGTAGTTAAAAAAACTAACTTTTTCATTTAAATGAAATTTTAATACTTCTGTTTATTGAATTTCAAAAATCCGACATACATGGTTGTTATCAAGAAGTAAAATGTGGGTCATTAAGATGAAAATAATTTGTTGTGAATAGTAACTTTTGACTTTTATTTACCTCGGTTAAAGGTAAATAAGTTAATTCAAAGGTAAAAAGAATATTATAATAATTCAAAACTACCTTAAAACTTGTCAAAACCTTATTGATTGAGTCATTAACAAACATGGTAATCTTTGGGTAAATTTTGGGACCCCATTGAGCCACATGGGAGTAAAAAATGACAATTTAGATTAATTAATTTAACGTGAAGTCAAAACTGACATTAACATAAATCATTTAGTATTTTATTTTTATATGGTGGTATATAATTCCTATTTTAGACCATAAATATTTTTTGGAAAGATAATAATATTTCCTACAAGATAGTATTTTTTTTATAATTTTGAGACATTGACTAAATTTATTTATTTATGACACAATAATGATATATTATTTACCACATTAATAAATGATTAAAACAAATAAGATTATAATGATTAAAATATTATCCAAAACATGTCCAATTCTGATTGGATGATTTTATTTCGATTATGAGTTATCGTATCTTTGACCTTAATGATTTTTGGACCATTAGAAACTGAATATCATTATATAATAAAATAATATTTTCACACTTTCCTAAAGAGCCCCTCCTCTTCCTTATAAAAGGAGACCTTTTCCATCCAATTCCTCACACCTCTCAAGCCATTTGGCTCATCCAAACTCTTCCAAATTAATCTCCTTACATCTATATCCTTCTTCTATAAGCCTACAATTATGAAGAAGGAATTTCAAGAAGTCCTTTGGTTCAAACCAAAGATAGTTACCCAAATTAAAGGTAACAGTTTCTCTTAAATTATTTTCTTTTATTTTACTTCTCCAACCCATAAACTCTTTTTATTTACTTTATTTTGTAACAACACCAGTATACTCAATTGACTAGGATTTATTTATGAGAAGGATTAGAACTACACTTACACGCAACTCCATCTAATGGATGAAGAACATAATGTTTCTATGGATGGAAAACTAAGGCCTCCCGAAACGATGATTGTTCAATTACATCTTACCGCCTCTCATGGTGGGAATTATGATGGCACTATATTTATATATGATATATATTATTTTTATGATTTCCTTATGCTTTTGTACTTCCCATTTATAGCATGCCTGTATGGTTTTCATAGTGGGTAAATACGAAAATCTCATTTGAGGAAGTGCGGACTACTTCCCCCTCAAAGTGATTTGATTCGTTAATACCTTATGTGGGATTTATAAAGGATGGAGTTAATTATATTATATATGACATTATACTGGAATTATAATATACCTATGTATCATTATGTTTTATTTCCATTAAAATAAGAAATAGAAATGAAAGTAGAGTTCATGCGTACGTACGACTTACCGTCTCCATGAACGGTGCATTTCATTTCTTA
Organism: Viscum album; assembly: GCA_963277665.1. NCBI lineage: Eukaryota > Viridiplantae > Streptophyta > Magnoliopsida > Santalales > Viscaceae > Viscum > Viscum album. Next base: position 1,710,988,488 of record OY728157.1, on the reverse strand, counting down.
CCTCTAAATGATATGTACTATTATAAAAACATGTATATATTGGATATATATGATATATATGATATCAAAATCATTAATATCATTCTGGATATAATTAACTATTGACCACACGGACAACTTGTAAATATAAGGTGTTCATTTTGACTCAAGTACCAAATATTGACAAAATGAACGATATTAACTCAAATGATTACATAATGTTTATAACTTGGTAATAAGTGATACAAAAGGAATAATAAATTTCAAAAAGGTTCTTAATAAATTATAAATTAGCTTTAGTTTATTATTCAGGATATTAAATAATGATCGAGTCAAGTCGGACATGAGGTAAGGGATCCAACGTCTCTCTTTCTTTTAAGTACTCTCTTTTATGTCACTTCTTTTAAGATCTTCTTTCTTATGTTGGGGGATATTATGTTATATTCCTATTACTGTAATTTTTATGTTCATATGATGAGATACCATATTTTATCTCATCAAATCCATTTTTGGATGTTTTAAGTGGCGCCGTTAGGCTGCCAAATTTTCATAAGGGATTTTCTTATCTCTCTTTTAATTCCGTGAGATTTCAATTGTTTTCCAATTATTCATTGCATGTGGTGTATTGTGTACATAAATTTTCTATATACTATAATGATTATCTTTATATTAAGGGTATTCTATGATTATTTTGGTGGTTAATAACTTTTGGTCATATGACTCGATTGAATTACAACGTGGTAAGGGGTCTTCATCTTATTTGTTTTTATTCCCGTACGATTCATGATATATTTTCCACTATATCCTTTTTTGTAGTGTATGTACTGAACATGATTATACTATTTGTGTAATATAATTTCATTTATGTGTATTTACATCATCATTGGATGATCCTTCTTTCATGTGGAATATGTTTTGTAAGTTATCAAATCAGTAAGGGAACTTTTTAACCCAATTCCCATTCTTTGGGTTAATCTTCTCTTTTTTATTTATGTCATCCTATGAATATGTGTGAATGACCTCTGATTTTTTTACACTTAATATACACTTATATTGGGTGTGTTAATATTTGTCACACATAATTATTTGATTGATTTATCCTTAATTTAAGGATACCATCTTTATAAGGGATTTCGTCACAATTTACATTTCCATTGAGACTTTATTGTTGTTATACACCAATTCACTCTTATATAGTGTATATACTGTACATTTCCATATTATATCATAAATCACATTATACTCATGATATTATAAATTTCTGAATAAATTTTATTCCTCAATTATTTGTATTCAAGTTTCTATCTCTTTTTGTTAACAGAAACTCTTTAAATAAAATATCGTTTTAAATGTTTTAATGATTTATTCTTATAAATATTTCTCATTAATGTCCATGTTTTAAAAATGGGTTTTAGTATTTATTTATATGTACATTAATTTTTTCGAATTATAATTTATTTACCAGATTCAAAGTGGTATGGGAAACTTTGATTTAAAAATCTTGTTTTAAAAGGTTTTGGAAATGATTTGATTAAGCATTGTTTATTCCAATATCTTAATTTGATATATTGGAATATGGAATGATATATTTCATTTATAAATGTGTTATATATTATGATTATGTTATGGTTATTGGGAATTGTTTACGTATACGGGTGGTTCCTTAATGAACCTAGGGATGGTGAGCCCAAAATAGCTCTCCAATGCATTGGTTAACGTGACAGAGGTAAACGTGATGTTTCACCTAAGATATTTAGGGAATATACTTTGATGGGTATTCCAAGTGTAACTCCCTATGTAGCTGTGACAACTATAATGTAATTTTGATATGGATTTCATAATTAACCTATATGATTCATGATTTGTGTGTGTTATTCATAAATCTTATGATTTCATATGGTATGTTTTGATAGAAAAGTATGGTTTCATGGATTTGTATTTATTATTGGGATAATGTTTTCCTTCATTATTTTATAACCCTTACTGAGCTTTTTATGCTCATCCCATGTTTTTGAAATTTTTTCCAGAGGACTTAAAGATGAATAGGTTCAAGGATTGGATCATGGAGAAGTCATGCTGTCTAAAACATGGAACTAGACATGTGTCTTTTTAAGTGTTTTTATTTTATGAAAAAAATGGATACTGAGTATATGTGTCTACTTGTAATATTCAAGTTGTTATGTAATAGTTATGACCTAATTCTCTAAAACTCTAAACCTGAAAAGATCCCCAATGTGAATCATTCATTTAATTCGAGATTATGTAAGGTTTATGGTCGGGTCCTTATACGAACAAACACAATATTACACATAAAAAAGTTGTATCCATATAAAGTATTTTTCCTACATTTCAATAGATAACCTATTATGAATTAATTTTTCAGAACATTTATTTATTTTATATGTAAAAATCAACAAAATTCATTAAATAGGGACCTAAAAATTATTCTTCTGTTAAAATTTTCATATTTTTCTAAGAAGTATCATTTTTTTATGAATAATGATAATAATGAATTTTAAATAAATCAAAAATTTTCAATAAATTTATTTATAATGGTAAATTATAATGTTTTTTATGTAAAATTATATCAATTATAAATCAATAAATCAAATTTATTACATTTTATTATATTTTACAAAGCAATTAGATATAAATACTTTTCAATAGTTTGATTGTTTTCACTTTAAAAACCTGCTTTATCATCCCATCAAATGTATTAAAATTAAAATAATTTCATAAAATTTTGTCATCTTAATTTGTAAAAATTAACTGAATATTTTGAATAAACTTTATTTATAATTTTATAATCAATAAAACTTAGTTTTTACCAAAAATAATTGTGAATGCAGTTAAAATTAATTACAGAAATTATGAGAAAATATAACATCATAAGGGACTAAACCTTAATCATAAGTTCCAAATTTCCATTCAAAAGTTTCTAAAATAAATTATAAGGAAAAATATAGAATTTATCCCCCCTTTGATATTTTTTTTCAATATTGGTTCCACTTGACCTATCAAAATCAGGGGTGGAATTCCCTTTTCGAAAATTTACTATAATGCCACTGCTTCTCCACTATAAAAATGTATTTGTATGAAACTGGTTTTTCGTATGAGGTATATATCATTTTATTTTTGTTTTGTATTATTTTTATTCTTAACATATGTAACTCTTTTGATCACTGGTGTTTTGGAGGTGTTCAGGGCTCATTCATAGTTCAAAACCTAGTTTTAGTGGTGTTTTAGTCCTCGCTCATGGTTTGCAGAAACTATGATTGGTAGGCCACATGGTTAGTCCTACCGTGTGAGTGGAGGTAGAAGATTCTATATGGTTTTAGAAAATTTTGCGGAAGAGGCCACATGGCCATACGGTAAGTCAAAAATATTGCACACTATGTATCGATAAATCCACATTGTTACTGCAGAGTTTGTCACACTGTGTGGGGTAACAATGGGATGAGCCCCTTAGAGATAGTGAGATGCACACAGTTTCCTCAATGTTTGGGAAATCATTCGGATAATCAGTGCGAGCCTAATATGTGATTTTTTTAATTATAACTAAATTAAAATTTTATTTTAAACCCATTTTGTATTCTCTCCCCTCACGCACATCCTATCATCCATTAGAAGCTCCCTTAAAGAGCCTAAGCTAGGGATTGACCACAATCATCCTTCTGATCTCTGTTTCAATTTCCAATCATCTCATTATATACTCATAGATAAGGAATACATTAATTTTTATCCATTATTATTTCTTCAAAACAATTGTTGTGCTATATTATTTTGGGTTCATAATCCCTAATATCCTATTCTCCATCCATTCTTCTGATGTCAACTAAACCATGATGACTCAGGACTCAATACTAGACTAGCACTCTACTACCGAGCCAAGGTAGGTTGTCTATACTTTTGTTTTGAATTTTTTTGAGCTTTTCATGAAATCGACTGATATTCCACCTGTCAGATTTTCTGGCATGACCCCATCTTTTAGCAATCTACTCTTGGTAAGCATAATAAGACCTAGTGAGGATGCATGTAGGTTCTGTATATGTGAATTTACACTCATTGCTTGTTTCAAGGTCACCCATGGGGTGCACCTTATGGAATGAACATGTTTATGCCTGTTTAATCCACCGAAGGGATGTGTGCTTGTACTTTTCTTGTTATTGGAATCTGTTAGATGCCTTAATAGTTTTGAAAAGCTTTTTGGGGGATGTACTGCATATTTTCCATGTTATATCTTGAGATTCCATGCCTATGTTGATTAATCGACTTTGGTGAATATGATGATATGGGTGGGTATACCTATATTAATTGATTAATGGAATGTTAAACGAGTAATATGGAATGGTAGGCCAATATATACCTTGGATGATAAATTGAATGCATGAGTGGGTATACTCATGCCTTGTGCGTATTAATGTAATTGGGTATACCCACATGGGATTAGTAATTTAAATTGAATTATTCACTGAATAGTTTGATTGATTCTATGGCCTTCTCTCTATGGACCTAGAACACGGTATTGAAGGCCGTGGGTTGACTCTTCCCCCTACATATTGATTCTGTGGGATGCATCAGGCCTTTCTACACTATAGATACGACATTCATGGAACGACAATGGACATGTCGGTATACATGTTCCTAGGACTGCAACCTTTCCCTATATCATGTTCCCACTGGAATTCCCATGGCACTCTATTTGGATTCATTGGACATGCTCCTTAGACCCGAAATTTCATATTCTAGATTAATTACATGTATTCCCTAATATGTGGTACCTTGAATCCATCCCTTGGGGTCAACACTTCACTATACAGTATAGTGGTGGGATTCCCTGACTTTTTTATACAGTTTTCCAATGGATTACCTAATATAGATGGATGTACAGTGTGGATACGTGGCTTGTTTAACATGTATATAACTACCTCATTAGGAGTTTTCTCTTCTTCAAGGTATCCTTGAGAGGATTTTTAGTTTTACATACCATAATATACTTATAACATGGGCATACACAATTTATATAATTCTATCCTTACACTTGATAGAACATGTAGAATTTATGTTAAAACTGTATAGCCACCGGGTGGTTACCAACTGGGATGTTTATCTCACACCCTATTTAGGTCTCTTAGGGGACCCAAACAGATAATATTTTTGTAGGTGATGATAAGGGTAAGAACACTGATACATGTTATTGATTGTGGCATTGAAGCATGGTTGCATAAGACCAATATAAGGCTTGTGATTCTACTAGGATACAATTTTCTTGTTTTATTCTTTTTTGGAAATCTTTACTTGATTTTATTCCCATGTATTGGTTTAACATATTTCTATATAAATGTATGATATACATCATTTTGTATATGAGACTTTCCGTGTTATTGATTTGTGTTCCTATCTTGTCTACTTGTAATTGACTCCTGTTTATTTTGCATCCTCTATTTGTTATATGTTTGACTTCAGTTGTGAAAATCTGGTAATGATGGCATTGTCTCTCCACTGACTCACCTAGTCCCTCACTTCTAGTTGTTAGCCTCTAGTGTTTGGGGTAATGCACTTGAGGCAATGTGGCCAACCAGGCCCAGAGCACCATTTTGGGTGGAATCTGGGCCCGAGATGTTTCAATCTAAACTCAGAGGAGGTTTTTTTACTTTTCCTTACTATTTGTAAATGTTAGATATGGATACGATGGAAATGGTATTTGGTAATAAATTATTCCTGGGAGTAGCTATGCTATGTATAGGGGAAGTCCAAATGGCCTAAAATGGATTTTTTGTGGATTTGATGGTTACAGTTGATTCAATATCACTGATGGGTGACATATTTGATTTATGTAATTACTATTGATTTATTTCTCAGTTCTATTTAAGTTTCAACCCAATTATATGAGCGTATTCTATCTCATTAATCATATAAAAAATTGTTCGAATCACATTCTTTGCTTTTTTTCATTCCATTTAGGATGTATTAGTTATTTCATGTTGTTGTGAAAGATGATGTTATAATTGTGTGTGTTATTATGTTAGTGTGGGTGCACTATATATTAAGGGTGGCATCATCTTTCAATTAATAAGGATTATGGGGCCTTATGTATTATGATTTGATACACCGATGAAATGTAAATTGTCAAAGAACATGATATATGTACGGTTAAAAAGTGAAACATGCCTGGTTTCATGATGGATATTGGGCCCTCAGGGATTCAGAATTGGAAATCCTTGGAGGAATTTCCTAGATAACTAAATATGAAAGGAAAATGGAAAATGGAATAGATTATAGAAACTTCACGAAGTCTAGGATTTTACGTGGGTAAGAGGCATAGTTTCTTGTGGTTTGATGATTGTTCATCATACAGTCCTGATTATAGGAGTAGGAATTAGTTTTAACATGGTTTCAAGAAGGTTTTTGTCTTGTACTACACATTTAAGATACGTGATTTAATGATGTTATTCTCTATGGATTCCCTTTATATTTTTATATTAATGACACCATTAGGACCTCTAATGGTACTCTTTAAGGGAGGAAATGACCATACTTCAGAGATGCTGGTCCATGAGCTACTAATTAATCCTTGGTTAGGGCTAGATGATGAACTACAGGTGGATCTAGACATTGGTGTGGATGTATAGTTCCATGAAGACATATTGGGATATATGCAGACCTTCTAGGGAGCACTGTAACCTACTGTGTCTTTGGAAGAGATGACATGTGTGTTCTAGCAGCAACATCCTCAAACATTTTTAGGGGATGGCAATTCATAGGCTACCAAGCTAGGATTGAGACCGCTTAAGTGATTTTTGAGCATCTAGATATGCCTATGAGGTGGAGGGTGAAGCTCGTAACTTATATGCTATATAGGGAGGGGAAGTGCTTGTATGAAATTTTGAACCATGCTGATGGGCTGCGAGATATGGGTTGGACTAATTTCCCACCTGCTTCTCTGGATATTTTATCCACGAACCTATGAGAATTTTTATCTAGTAAGTTCATGCATTTGTTTTAGGTCATGATTAATGTTATTCAATACTCAGAAAACATAAAAGAGTTTCAATATTCTTCACCGATGTAACTTACTGATGATTTGTCGAGGGCAAGACGCTTTATGGAAGGCCTCATTCATTCTATCAAATCATAGGATAACATGTTGAGGTTGACTTCTATCACAACGAGTTTGAATCCATCCCTGATCATTTAGTGGAACCAAAGAGCATCTACAGGTATAGACCATGGGAGTGTTGTTTCTTACCCCAATGGGTCAATGTATTCATGCATGAATAATCGTTTTGAGGATTTCTTTGAGGTTCATGCTAGTCCGGATGTGGGTGCATGATTCTTGGTGTAATTCCATTAGTATGATGTGCAAGGAAACATGAATAATCAGTGTGACCTCAATCCAATCGAGTGTCGAGCATGCATTCTTATGGGGAAGGTGTTTTGATTTTGCAGGACCTTCCCCCCAGTTGTGATTGGTGGGATGATTGATATGAATTTGGGTTCAGGAGTAGGTTCTTCATCTTTTGTCTGGCAAGGATAAGGAGCAGTGTAGATTGATTAGGCTGGGATAGTGGTTGTCATATATGTGTTAACCAGACACTAGGTACTCAAAGATAGGAGGGTGGATCAACTTAGGTTAGCTTGGCAATGTCACAGGTCCACGGTACATGCCAGACTTATGTTGTAAAAAAGACCCAATAGAAGAAGGATCTCAGACCGTCTACATTGAGAGGTATTATCTTAGTAGATTCAACAATTTCTTCTTCTCTTTTCAATAAAGGTGAGTCACATAGTTTTATATATTCACAGGTGGTTAAAAGTCCCAGGCTTGTTGTTTTGTTTTCTGAGTGATTTTTGTCTCTAGACACACTATTGGGAGTTATAATGGGGGATGTTCACCAGTTTATAGAGTGAACCCTTGAGGTCAAAGCGTTTTACATAATTTGGGATCATCATGTCATTGATATGACACAGTTTGATGTCATTATAGGGAGGTCCTTGTAAGTATATTTTCAAGAATACATTGACTTCTCTCACTGGATTGTGACTTTCACATCATTAGAGGGTTCAATGTTCATTCACATGGGTGAATGGTATGTACCAGGTAAGCTGATCTGATCCCATACATCATAGTCTAGGCAGGATGATAGCCTAAGTAGCTAGTTTTTTTAAATGATATGGTAGTGAGATTAGCATACTTCCCTCTGGTTGTTGCGAAATTTAGAAACATACTTCATCATGCATTTTTTGGGTAACATATAGAGAGAGAGGTGGTGTTATCCATCGAACTAGTTTTAGGAGATGCACTGGTAACCATTATATCTCACATGTTGTCTTTGATGGAGTTTCATGATATCAATAGGAAGCTAGACGTTTTGTAGGGGAATGGGTTTATTCAACTCAATACTTCTTTATGGGATTCGCTGGTCCTTTTTGTGAAAAAGGGAGACATAACTCTTATGTTATGTGTGGACTATTGGAAACTGAACCAGCTAACTGTAAAAACATCATATCCCATTGCCATAGATAAATGACATGTTTGATCATCTATGAGGAGATTGAACATTCTCCAAGATTTATTTGTGGCTAAGATATCACTAGGTACGTGTTTGACATATAGACACACCACGTATGACCTTTTGTAGAAGGTATTAGCTTTATGGGTATCTGGTAATACTGTTTGATATCACAAACACACCAGTGGTTTTCACGTCACTAATGAACCAAATGTTCAATCCTTACGTGGTTTCTTTTGTGGTGGTGTTCATTGAAAATATCATGGTTTATTATCACAACCGTCAATTCCTTGCCAACCTTTTGGAGATTAGTGTAAATACACTAAGATAGAATTAGTTACATGCTAAGTTCACAATGTACCACTATTTGATGAATATGATTCACTTCAAAGGTCAACTAATCTTGAATAAAGTAGTGTAAGTGGACCCAGATAAGGTGAGAGTAGTAGTTTCTTGGTAACAACAAAAGAACATTTTTGACATGTAGAGTTTCGCTGGGCTAGTTGGTTAGGACATATGTTTTATATATGACTTCCCACACTCAGTTTCACCATTGAAGGTCTTGACTGAAAATGGAGTGTTTTTCGTGTGGAAAAATTCAGGAGAGGTAGATTTTTATGAGGTGAAAGGGATATTGATATCACTAACAGTCCTGATATTGCTGGAGCACAGAATGAGTTACATGGTTTACTATTATGCCTCAGATCATTTGTTGGGGAAATACAAATTCATGGATATCGAGTCGTGGCATATGGGTCTCGGAAGATAAGGCCTCATGAGAGGAATTACCCTATACATGATCTGGAATTAGCTGTATTTTTAAATGTGTTACATTGTTGGTGACACAATTTACTTAGATATCATTTTTTATAATACATAGGCCAGAAAAGACTCACATATATCATTATCCAGTGTGATCTGAATTTGTGGCAGTGAAGGTGGGTAGAGTACCTACAATCCTTTGACATTGAGATTGTCTACATGCCTGGTAATGGAAATGCAGTGGCCAATGAACGGAGGAGGATAACTCAAATATTGGAATTGAAATAGGCCAGTAGCGTGGGGAAGATTGTGGGGTGGTTCTCTAAGATGCATCTGGAGGTGCATCACGGGAAAATGAATACTTTTCAATCGTCCTAATATATGACCTCTACCATACTGGACAAAGTTAGTATGAGGAAGCTATCATATTCAAAAGTCTTAGGTCTAGGGGATTGTGTGGCAGGTGAGGTCCCTCCTCCTAGTTAGGCGGTACGTGAGGATGAAATCCTATGTATCCATAAACATGTTTGGTTTGTTGTGAATATGTGGAGATGATGTGGGAGTTTAATGCTATATCATGGGTAGGGTATCACATTTTCTCCAAGATATTTCATGACATATGTCTTTAGTATTGGTGGCCGAGTATAAAGAGAAAGGTAGTTGGTTTTGTTATGAGGTGTTCCACCAGTCAACAGAGGAAGGAAGAACAACATTGACCATCTTATCTTTTAAACCAGTTACCTATTTCAGAGTGAATATGGGATTACATTGTGATGGATTTCATGATTGGTTTTCCAAGGTCACCTTGAGGTAACAATGTTGTGTTGGTTGTTCTTTACAGAATTACAATGTGACATCATTTCTATCTGATGATAGAGACCTTTAATATTTATGAGTATTGAAGGATGTATATTTGAGAGGTGGTAAGACTACATGACATCCTGCACACTATTATTTCAGATAGGGATGTGCTCTTTACATCTCATATATGAAAGTGTTTTCAGAGGTAATTGGATAAAGAGGTGATTCTAATAACAATATATAACTCTTAGACTGATGGATTGTTAGACCATATGATATAGCTATAGGAGGATAGGTTACAGGCATACATCTTAGATTTTGGGGGAACATGGGAGAGTCATATTTACCTGGGTGAGTTCACCTACGATAATAGTTATCATGAGATGATATATATTGATCCTAAAAAAGATTTATTTGGTGGAAAATGTCATTCACCCCTAGATGGTTTGAAACAGGTGAGGTATCTTTATGTGGAGATCATGTCGTGTAGGAGACTTCAGTGTATGTTCATTTTATTCTAAAGCGGATGGATATAGTGCAATATCGTTACGAATATTATGCTAATCACCAAAGATGAACTCAAGAGATCGTGGTCGGGGATTGTTTTTTCATTCATGTTTCACCATGGATATGGAACATATGGACCATGATATATGGTTTGTTTTCTTCAAGATATTTCAGGCCATTTGAGATTCTGGAGAGATTATAGGTGGTTTTCTATTGGTTACAGTTACCTCAAGGGTATTGATCCATGCATGATGTCTTCCATGAATCTCATCTAAACAATCATCATTCAGACATGTTCTATATATTTTTTCCGAGGAGGTTGAGCTTCTTGTTGATACATCATTTGAGGAGTATTTGATTCATATCGTTGATAAGAGCATGAATGCTTTTGGGGGTTGATAAGTTCTTCTAGTATGGGTTTTATGGAAGCCCAAAAAATTATAAGGCAATACATGGGAGGGGGAGGCCGACGTACATGATCAATGGCCCTATATTTTTCTAGAAGAATATTTACCACCCTTCAGAGAGAAATTTAGGGACAAATTTCTATATGGGCAGTAGATTATAAGAATCCAAGTTTACATACGACATGAAAATCCTTTTATTTTAAGTTTACGTAATTTTTATTTCCATACATATGTAACCCTGTTGATCAAAGGTGGTTTGGCTATGTTCAGAGCCCATTCAATGTTCGAAACCAGTTTTTAGAGGTGTTTTCGGCCTAGCGCACATTTAAGAGAAACCACGCAGGGAAGGCTGAACGGTTAGTCCAATCATGTGAGTGGAGGTAGAAACTTCCACCCAGTTTTGGGAAGCCATGTGGTAGAGGCCACATGGCCATATGGTATGTTTAAAAAGGTGTAGACTTTTTGCAGATACATCTACACAGTTAACACATGGTTATTTAGACCGTGAAGATGAAAAGTGCAAGACAAATGTGTGACTTTTTTTATTTTAATTAACAAGAAATTATATTTTGAACACATTTTGGGTTTTTTCTCCTCACGCCCAACCCCTCATCTGTTGGGAGCTTCCTTGAGGATCATATGCTAGGTATTGAACCTTGTCGTCCATCCGAACTCCATTTCAATATCATATCATCTGATCAGATCCGCATTTGTAACAACTAAATTAATTTTTAGCCATTATTGTATCTTTAGATATTTATTACACTATTTTATTTTAGTATTATATTCTCTAATATCCCATTCATTTTCCGTTATTTAGAACTATCATAACCAAGATGAATTGGGACTCTCCACTGGATGATCTTTCTACTATCGAGCCGAGGTAGGTATTATATACTTTTCTTCGACTTTTATGGTAATTTTCGGATGTTCAGATGATATGCCTCCCACCGAATATTCTAGCATGACCGTGTTTTTCAGTGATCTACTCTTGATAGGCTTAGTCGAAACTAGAGAATATGCCTTTAGGTTATGTTTAGGTGTGATGATAACTGTTGCTTATATCGAGGTCACCCATGAGATTCACCTTAAGAAATTAACAAGTTTATACATGTTTAAACCACACAATGGGTGTGTTCTGGTGTTTTTTTAGTTATAGGAATCACTTAGTATCCTTAATGGGTTTGAATAGCTTCCAAAAGGATGAACTGTCTCCATGCCTTGTTATATCTTGATATTTCATTCATGTGTGGATTAGTTTTCTTTAATGAATGTGAAGGTACCAGTGGGTATACCCATATGAGTTGATTAATTTCACGTTAAATGGGAAATATTGGAGGGTAGGCCCATATAAAATGTAAATTATAATTGGAATGCTTGAGTGGGTATACGCATGGCTTGTGCGTGTTAATATGAGTGGGTATACCTACATGAGTTTAAATATTTAAATTGAATGATTGAATGATTAGTTTGTTAGATTATATTGCATACTATCCATGGATCTATAATGTGGTAGTGGGAAACTCGGGTTGTATCTACCCTTTGGGGCTTGATTATGTGGGATACCTTGTGCCTTCATACCCCGTGGATACGACTTGCTTGGACTCGCATAAGACAAGTCCATAAACATGTTCCTATGAGTCCAACCATTTCTTAGACTGAGTTTCTACTTGGATGCCCATGGGAACCAATGTAGATACCTTGGATGAGATCATTAGATCTGACCCTTCATGTTTCAGATTAATTACATGGATTGCCCAGTACATGATACCTTGGATCCAATCCTTGGGGTTTACACTTCACTATAAGATATGATGTTGGATGCCTTGACTTCTCTATACAGTGTGGCTATGGATTACCATATCTGGTTGGATGTATGATGTGGCCATATTACTTTTTTACTTTTTATATTGCTAACTTATTTGGAGCTGAATCATCATTCATGTATTCTTGAGAGGATATTTAGTTGTACTTTCTGTTGTAGACTTATTCCATGGGCATACACTTTTTTTACTACCTTCCTTACACATTCTAACAGATATAGAATTTATTTTATAGTTTTATAGACCTATGGTGGTGTCCTAATGGGATGTTTATATCACTCCCTAATTGGTCCTCTTGAGGGACCCAAACTGATTATATGGTTATATGTTATGATAGGGGAAAACACCTTGGTGCAGGTTGTTGATTGTGGCTTTGGATTAGGGGAGTATAGGACAAAGATAAGGATTGTGATGATAATGGGATTCCTTTTTGGACATTTATTAATTTGGTACTTTTGTATTGTATTGTATTTCCATTTACTGATTTGGATTATTTTTAGACACATCTGTCACTTGGATTATATTGTATATGAGACTTTCTGGTAATTGATCTGTTTTCCTTACTTGTATAAATCCAGTTCACAACTTTTTATTTCTCTTACACTATTTATATTATGGTTGAATTCCACTGTGATAATTTTGTAATGAGGAAATAATCTCCCCACTAACTCAACTAGGCCGTCACTACTAGTTAGAACCCTCTAGAGTTTGGGGAGATATGCCTAAGTCCTTATGGGAAACTGTGTCCAAAGTACCATTTTTTTGTGGAATCCCAGTCCAAGATGTTACAACATTCCATCCTCCAACTAATTCTAAAATATAATTACTATTGGATCATCCAAAAATAGACCATATAATCTCTATAATTCCCTAACCTCAATCTATAACCATACCTTTGGGATGGATGAATTACAAGAATTTCATTTGGTATAACTGAAATGAAGATACCTAAATAAGAAGTAACTCTCTTCAACAATCACTTTTGATTTATTTACCACCCCACCCATTAATTTATCAACATATAATTATTATATTATAAAATCAAAATCATAAATATAGTGAAATTTTTTATTGTTGTAGTTCAAACTACAAATTCGCGCACATCCATCTAAATGGGATAGACAATCATCATTCATGTGTATGGAAGACTACCGCCTCGAAAACCAGTGTCATTTATTTTCCCATGTTGCACATTTCAATATGGGATGTAATGATGGTTTATATTTTATATATGATATTTATAATGTCATTATTCATATTTAATTTTTATATAACTCATTCATTCTTACATTATATTCTATGGTAATACAATAACATCTATTGTGGACGTGTGGACATGCACCTTATAAAAACGATGTTATTCATTCAATATATACATAGAATATAAAATGGTTTATTTAAATTTACATATTAGATATATATGAAACAATAATTAAAATAAAATTATAATATATATATATATCAATAACATTTCATTATTTTAAATATTAAATGGACATAGAATTAGTGTTCATTTGTCTATAAGGTCAACAAGATCAATAAAAGGTGCATTTCATGTTATATCTCAAAATATATTAGTTTATTCCAAATAATTATATAATAAATAAATATATATGATAATTAAATCAAGGTTTAAATTCTGGAGATTATGAGATCTGGATTAAAGTGTGTATAACCTAATTAACAAATCAAAACATACTTGAAATCCTATTTAATTAACACATGAAATTGTGAAAATAATGAAATATTGTTTAAAAAAAGAAATAAGATATTATAAGAAGATAATATGTGATATTATAAATATTAATAGTGCACTTGTATAATTTGTTGACATTCTTAAAATCGTTATACTAGAGGTTAAAGAATGGTCACCCAAAAGAAAATTTATGGTAAGATAATATATTCTCAACATTAATTTCCTGAGGCATACATCATAATCCCCACTTATTTATTTTTTGTTGTATATATAATGGCCATTATTTAAATTTTATATCCTTAATTATTTTATTAATGTATCTTTTTATGATATCTCTCTCATGGGGATTATGATTCCAAAGATACTATTAAGTAAGTGACTTCATCTCAATTTCCATTCACTATGAAATACTTTATCGTTGTGCACATATTTTGTTATATATGAGGGAGAAAGGTCCACTTAGATATTTAATATCATAAAATATTCAATCATTATGGTATTTGTATTTTCAATTTTAATTATTATATCAAAGGGGATTTGAACATAAAATTACCAAGTGGTAAAGGAATTTAATATCCCAATTTATTTTTTAGTAGTTTATATTACATCCTCAGACTCATTAATATTATAATATTATTTTTATAATGAAAATGAGTATACATTTATATATTTCCACTTCTTATATTTTCATTTAAAAATGACAAAATTAATCAATTAATTGATCTATTCTAACCTCAATGTTACGATCATTTTAAGGGGTCATTTCATAATCTAATTTCAATCGAGATTTATTTTCCTTGAATTTATATTAAAGGAAATTATATGGTCAGTTTATAACAGACCATTTAATTTTTTTATTCTATTATTATTCATGATATTTTTCATGTAATAGTAACAATTTTCATTATTTGGTATTCAAAATTTATTATAAGATGTTTTTATTAAAACTTGACTTGATTTCTCTCTTTAGCTAGAGAACATGTTTACTTCTAAAAACCGTAATTCATGAAATTTTTTATTTTTTTAATCTCTAAAAAATGATATATATAAGATATTTTTT
This sequence comes from Viscum album, assembly GCA_963277665.1. Lineage (NCBI taxonomy): Eukaryota > Viridiplantae > Streptophyta > Magnoliopsida > Santalales > Viscaceae > Viscum > Viscum album. The sequence goes on along the minus strand of OY728157.1, from coordinate 1,710,972,940 downwards.
GAGAATTTCTTTTGAAAAATTATTAAAAGAAAAATAATTATTTATTTATGAACAAGGCACTTTTCTAACCAGTTTACCTAGAAAAAATGAATTTACTTTTTACATTGTATGACATGTATAGAATTTAAAACTATCATTTAATTGAAGTTATATTTTCATGTTTAACATGATACAATTTAAATATAATGTTTTTTAAATTATAATTTCAAATAAAACTATTTCAAAAATGTTTTTGAAAATTAAAATGAAATATTACTCAATTTTTTTTAAAGATATTATATTTCTGTTTCCATTCAGCAATGACAACAACCCTTTAATTTTACACCACATGAAATATTTCAAATTGATACAATAAATATTATTCTTTTGGATGGTTTATGATTTATTTATCCCATGGTTGTATTGAAATTTACTTCCTTGACTCATTTTACCCCTTGAAATATTCAATTTCCTATGATCAATAGACATTAGATTTTCAACAATTATCCATGTTATTTATCATCGCTATTTTTATTTCATAAAAAACATCCTTTTTTATATATGGTATTTAAGTTTATATTTATTTGACTAATTGGTTAAATATTAATAATTCACTATTCTTTATTCATTATGTATATTTCAAATGGAATATTGTTTACTAATTTAATCGATTACTTCATAATAGGAATGATTTGGATAGGCAGTGACAGGTAGGAAGAAGGAATTATATATACCCTAAATCCATCAACATTTTATCATGAGTCAAATTTGTTTTAAAAATGAAATGGTTTTATACTTGTAGTTTTAATATATATATTGACGGTTTTTGATGGTATAGGTTTCCATGTGCCAAAGAAATGATGTTAATTAATTAATAATTTCCTTCATTTAAAATTAATTTATTATTATTATTATTTTACATGAAATATTTACTTTTAAATTATATATATATGACTTAAATTCTCAAATTATTCATTAATTGGAAGGTGTTTCTTCTATTTACATTCCCATATTGATTATTAATTATAAAGTTATTTGAATTACATTTGTTTTTGGTTTCATACATTCTCATATTGTTTATGCTCTTTCATATATGTGTATTGATTACATGGAATGTATGTTTAGAATATTTACCTTTCCATAAGGATTATTTTCATTGATTCAAATTTCTTCCTCTGTACAAAACCCTTAATGAGATGTTGAGATCACCCTTATTTTGTAACCTCTCCCCAGGGTTCCTAAGAGGGTACTAAGAAATATATGAAAGGATATGTTAGATGGAATAATAGTATACTGTAAATGCTTTATTTTTTAATTTTAATATTGATTTGAAATAAAAACTCGTGTATGAAAATATATTACAATGAAATCTAAACTGTTCGGTCATTTGGGATGTGAATTCATTTTTTCTGTGATAATATAATCGTAACAAAACACCAGATCCATGATTTATATGGTCAGGTTATAACATAAGGAATATTTGGTCGAAGAAGGATGGTTGATAATTTAATTGACCATCAATTTGATGAATTATGAGAGGTATTAAGACCAAAAAACATTATTATACACTTCTAGGGGATTTCATTTTGGTTTACGTAAGCTCATTAAAAACAATATTGAAGGATTGTTTTGGTAGTCAGTTTCAGGGACTACATAGGGAAGTATAGGTTAACCTTCCATAATATTGACTCTAGTAAACTAAGAATGATATAGTTTAAACTAATATACTAATATGAAAATGTGTTAATTTAAATTAACTATAGGTTTTTAATGAAAATTTATAAGATAAACACAATATTGTAATCATTCTTATTATGAAATTTGGGACATTCATGGTGGTAAAGACACCCTATGACTCCACATAAAATCCCATGATTAAATCATATAGGAACCCCAATTAATGGGTAACTTTGATATTATTACCATAGTTGGATCTATTTTTCGTGATGGGATGGGTGTGCTCAACATTCATGGTATTGGGTGGTGAAGGAGTCTGCCGATAGGAGATGAAATCCCTCATTAGATATTGGCAATTGTATGTGTTGTAGTGGCCAGATGAAACTAGTATATCTAGTGGTTTGTGATGGTTTTTTTGCATCAATGTCGTGGATAAGTTGTGGGGATGTCAGAGGTGATGATATTTGGTGGAGAAAAGTAGAAAAATATTATTAACTAGTCGGAATACTATAGTGATTGGCAAGGGTGTTGATAGGTCACGGGTGTGGCGGTGCAAGGAAGGATCAATGCAGAAAAACATTCAGGACTCATTCCACAAATATAGAACTTGAGTGGGTGGAAGATAAATATAAAAATTTAATGTTAGGGTAAAATCTAGTCGTGTTGGGTATTTATGGCCTTATGGGTCATTTATTAGGTTAGATATGACTACGGGGCCTACAACTAATGTAAGGATTCCCTTAACCCAATTAAAAAGGGGATTATTGATAAAATACTAAAAAATTAATATCCCTTAAGATTTTATGTTGGATTATCCAAATAATAATTTTAAATATTTTATTGATAATTAATTATCTAATTAAACCTTGATTCATTTTACATATACCCTTAAAATTAATTCTCAGTAAATAATAATTAATGGTGTGACGTTGTAATATATAAAAGAGGGAGAATGAAATGATCCATGATTTAATTGAATATCCTTATTAATGTTATAATATATAAAAGGGAATGTTATAAAAAATATACTAAACATATAAATAAATATTTTATATTAATATGATCATTAAAACATAGATGTTAATTAATCTTTTGTAAATTGAAGTAAATATATTACATAATAGATAATGAAGGTAAAGGAAATTTCAAACAGAAGTGAAAGTATTCCTTATGAATTAATTTTTTTTCAAAGAATAATTGTAGATATTATAGGGGTTTCCTTACACCAAGGACATTATGAACTCGAGATATTATTGTTTGGGCAGTACTGTGCTTGATAAAAGACCATGATCATGTATATTGGAACAATATTCATACATGTTGACCCATAACCAAAAATAGAAAATCGGGTTTATCTGATGCATAATACTTATTGATAGATAAATATTTTTTTATTTAAATTGTATTATGTATAATTTCACCATGTAATAATATATATATATATATATATCAACAATTTGTATACTTCTCAATAGATAATTTTTGATGAATTCACATTGTGCTCAAAAAAGTATTAAATGAAATTTGTATTTTATTACATATGGGTATGTTTAATATGTCTTAGAAATATTTTGATATATTGTTCATATAATTAATTTGTAATAAATAGATTAATTAGAACTTTCTTGTAAAATATAACCCTTAATATTCTAAATGTCTTTTTCTAGAAAAAATGATTTCCACATTAGTTTTTATTTTTCAGTAATTTATATATAAATTTAATGATGAAAATTTTATTAAAATTAATATCATTAATAGATTTATCACAACAATGTTACCTTATAATGATTTTTTGATATTTTTTTAAAAATATATCTTGGGGTAGTTTAAGTTGTAATATTCTTACAAATAGCATGATTCTTATGTAATTTTTATTTGAAAATATTGTTTTGGTAATTTATTATACCATTTTAAAATATATATATAAATTTAATTAGTTATATTATAAACATTCATGGGAAGGGGTGGTATATGTTGTAATCAGCCTTCTCCAATCCTCACTAAATAATTTTCCAATTTTATTGTTATGTTCTACTACAAGGACAGCCGATTATTAAATTGTTAAGTTTATTTAAAAAAATATTATTCATTTTAATATACAAAGGGAAAATCCTCTCCGAACATCCACTCACAACCCAACCCATAATCTTTAGCCCTATTAATTCACAACCCTCACCTCATATGTCATAGTTACCATCAATATTATCGTTTATTCCGAATAGACCAGCATTTAGAGTCTGAACAACCATTTCAAATGAGATAATCCCTGAAATGAGGAATTGATTTCTCACCGATCCACTCTCATTTCTATGTTTTAGGCACATAAATTCTTCATAAAAATGAATAAATATATCATAATATTATAACATCAATATATTTGTAATGTTGTTATTTTTCAATAGTTATTTTAATGGCATTATTATATATTCCCATTTCAATAATGAAAAATGGGAATGTGAATCTTGGGTATGTGAATAATACCACCAAAACCAAGGATCATGTTTCATATCCCCTCACAATATTTCCTTTCACCTCAAAAATTAAAATTTACTAAATAGTTTTAATATGTGTGTGTGTGTGTAATATTTGAGTTTTTTAAATGAAAAATAATGGTACATCATTCTTCTCAGATTAAAAAAATGAATCGACAATGAAATTGATTGTGTAGAATATTACCTCTAATGGAATGATGAATTAAATCCACATAAACCATCATAGATAGTTTTATTTTATATTTTATGACTATACGTGATTAATATAAGATATATATATATATATATATAATGAATATATTTATTTATAAAAAATATTTAATAATCATTATAATTTAATCAATCGATATCGTTGAATAACAAGTGGGATGGTAGGGATCAGTCTATTTCTACATGGCCAAAATAAAGGGTTATTAACATGAAATTATTTCAAGACATCGGCAAGGAAAATAGGTTTGCCACTAGTTTGAATATTCTTCTAGAAGATGGATCAAATATTGATGATCCGATAATTTTTGGAGGTATACCGATGGGAATTTTTAAATCTCTTCTTATAGATGTTAATCCATTCATAAATAATGGATATTTTTGTGGACATGAAACTGACTTTGACTCTATTCCAAGGATGGGGATCGATCTCAAAAATGGTAAGTTAGGTTATGTTCCTGATGAGTGTTAAATCTAGGTGGCTATAAAGTCTCTATATAAAAGATGATACCCTATCCTAGATGGTTTTTCGGGAATATTTTATGTATGTATATGGGATAATGTTAATAATGATCATATTGAATCTATCTTGTATTTCATCCATAGAGGGAACCTCCCTTGAGTTTCTTTTTCCACCTCTTTTTTTCTCATTCTGAAGGTTAAGGAACCTTTTTCTGTCATTCAATATCATCCAACTAGTATGGGAAATTACACATATAATTTATTTGGTAGTATTATTAGACGAAGATTGTATTTTAAATTTCACCAAGTGCCTTTTTGGAGAACGTTATGATTTTGTTAAGGGAAGCTTCATCTAGGGTACCATTGGAATTTCTCATGAGATTGCAAAAGGAATCAACATTATGTCACTAGGTTCCATAATTATTATCAAAACTAATGTGGAAAAATCTCATGACATGCGTAAATGTAATTTCATTCTCTAGGTAATGAGATTAATAGTATCATTACATTTATTGGTTTATCTTTTCTTTAGTTGATTTATATATTCATCGATAACCATATCATTTATGGGTAAGAAGTAAGGCTTCCTAGAATATGATAGAGGGATAAGTCACGTGGCCCACTTCCCCTTATCTGTTCCTTTTGGATCATGATTCATTGAGAAGGTATTTACTTCAATGTGTTATTATTGGAAGTAAGTAGGCATTTTGGGTTAGGGGTTCCAATACATGCCTTTCACATATTATTTTTACAGAGGACCTGGTGTGCTTTATGAATGGTAATAGGAGATCCATCATAGAATTTAATAATATAAATTTTGAATATTGTAAGTGTATCAGCTAAGGGATAACCATTTATAAAATCATGAATTTCCTCCCTTCTTATAGTTCCTTAAGGAGTACCTCTTTAATTGAGGATGTAATGGTTATTCGCATGAGAATATTCTCCATGGTGTTTCATGGAGCACTTTTCTCTCCTGTGAGGATCTGAATCCCCTAATATGAATGGATAATTGAAATGATATATAATTTTATTAATAAGCGTAAAAACCTTTTTCTCTCCATCGATGGAGTATCACTTTGAAAAGTCTCATTTTTTCATCTATTCACATGAACATATCCTCACCATAAAATTCACCCAAAACTAAAATCACAGAGATTACGAATATTATGTTAGTTTCCATTTGGCTGATTGCATTGGGCCTCTTAGGGATTGCGGGATAGTTCCTGGGATGAAGGTTGTATCAATATAAATGATTTCTTGTGTATGATGCACATCATGTATGATATGTTGTATTTAGTAGCAGTTGATAGTCTTATGTTATAGGGGAATTTCTTCAATAAAAAATATGGTTGGGATAAGAGAAAATAATAGATGAAGGTGTATAGATTTTGGAATTCTATCTTGGGATATATTTTTGTTCTTTAGGCGAACTCATGTTTGATCATTGGTAGAGGAGATTTTGGATTTTGGATTCATAATTTGGTCAGTGAGATTTTATGTTTTTAAGGGTTTCCCATTACAAATGTTTCTTTCTAGAAATCTAGATCTTATAAATTATTTGTTAACATGGTTCTTTACTAACACTAGAATATTAATTTTCCATGTATCTATATGAATTATGAGCTTGATTTATGTCAGTGAATGAATTATTCCTCAAAATATTTTTATGCTAAATCATATCATAGATTGTGTAGGCCAACATAGTTGATGATCAATGGAGATCTTTGGTGAAATAATATAGCATATAAATACAATTTTTTTATTGAACTTACAGAACTATGACTATCCAAATGATAAACATGTCAAGAATAATGGTTTTCATCTTATCTATAGGTTCACATATTGTATGATCCCACATAAATAATCTATTTGTCACCTCTTATTTTAAGTTGGTTTGAAGATTTACCTATGGGAGTTTTTTGTGGTATTTCTAGTCTCATGCTACATTAATGGATTGGTGAAAATTACCTCTATCTCTAGTTTAATGTATTAAATTATGACTATTCTGAATTAAGGGAGAGGATGATTCTTTTGGTTTATGGATGCTAGAGTATGTGGGATCCTCGGAATAAATCATGTCATGAGTGGTCTTCATCTCATGCATGAGCATCATTACTAGAACAAATTTTTATGTGATTGAACTCTGGCCTTTGAGTAAATTTTGGGATTTGGAAAAATTTCCCCAATTCATCTTCTTGGGTGGCATACATTCTTATGGGAGACATGCATGCATTTATTCCCCTGAAGGGAAGGTTGGTATATCTTCCTTCAGAAGGCAAGTGGGGGTTCTTTTTCTGTTAATAAGTTTGGCCCAAAATTATATGGTAAAAAGGAAATGTATTTAGGTTAATTGGATATGTTAAATACCTCCATCCAAATATTTCAAATTAAATTCTAAATGTTCATGATATTTTGGTTACATTAGTGATGGAGTTATTGTGCCCATTTCTGATAGTTCTAGTAGTTATTTCCTTTGTGCCAACTATGGTCTTGGTGATTCATTACTGGAGGATTCATATTCTATGTTAGATGGATTGGAGCTATGTAGAAAAAACAATATCAATATATCATTTGTGGAGACCTATTAGGATATCATATTTTATTATAAGAATGGTCAGATCGTCTTTTATTTGTTTATTATTTACCATATTCAAAGATGTATGGACCTTATCAAGGATCATATTATCCTTTTACACAAATTCAGAGAAGTGAATTGGTAAGCAGGCTATCCTGCTTCATAGTTTGGTTTTTATAGATCATGTATTTTCTTATGTAGATTCAAGTCGCTTCCCCTTGTTTATCTTTCCACTGTGAGAGGTGAATCCATTGTTCTACACCATTTTAGGCACATGTTATGTGTATTGCATTAACCATTTTCTTTAAAATTTAATTTTAAGTCAACTAGTAATTATTTAATCACTCCATTAATCTTTATAAAAGTTTGAATAAATATTCCACACAATTAAATTAAAAACAATTGTATTTATTAAACATAAATTATTGAACAATTAATGGGTTTTAATTGATAATACATTTGATAAGTTTGAATATTAACACATATTTTTATATCCTAGTTTAAAACATTCATAATTTATAATGTGTGATGTTAGAAAAATAATATTATAATATAACACATTATGAAAGATGGTATAACAAGAATGTATAAATTGGAATTTCTTTTAATAAGATTCCAAAATAGGTAAAAAATATGTTTATTAAAATAAGTATTTAAAACACTTTTTTGGTAATCATGGGAAACTTTTATGTTCTTGGTAATTGAAACCCCATCATGGATTAATAGAATTAAATATTTATCTTCATTATTCATTGAATTTCAATTTTGATTGAAGATCCATATTTTATATCTATGTAAAATGATTTTTGATATATATCCATTATGAAGGAATATTTTCATTTTGTTTTCATTTTAAGAAAAAAAAGATACTTTTTGAAAATAGACTCATAACTATGACTTTTACAATGATAAATAAAATATGATTTCCAAAAATCTCATTTCGTGATAATTTTGTTATTATCATAAAATAATTTATACCAAATGAAGATTAAATTATTGTTTCTCCCTGCATTTAAAATTTTATGTTTGATTAATTTGGGAAATACATTTTTTTGTATCAACTCATTTAATTGGGGTAGTTATTTTATAGCATTTGGTTGTTTTATAAAAACGTTTTTTAATTCGTGGGATTATTTACAAAAAGATAAATATATTTAATTTTATAGCATTTGGTTGTTTTATAAAAACTTTATTTATTATGTATATTTCAAATGGAATATTGTTTAGTAATTTAATCGATTACTTGATAATAGGAATGATTTGGATAGGCAGTGACAGGTAGGAGGAAGGAATTATATATACCCTAAATCCATCAACATTTTATCACGAGTCAAATTAGTTTTAAAAATGAAATGGTTTTATACTTGTAGTTTTAATATATATATATTGATGGTTTTTGATGGTATAGGTTTCCATGTGCCTAAGAAATGATGTTAATTAATTAATAATTTCCTTCATTTAGAATTAATTTATTATTATTAATATTTTACATGAAATATTTATTTTTAAATTATATATATATGCCATAAATTCTCAAATTATTCATTAATTGGAAGGTGTTTCTTCTATTTACATTCCCATATTGATTATTACTTATAAAGTTATTTGAATTACATGTGTTTTTAGTTTCATAAATTCTCATATTGTTTATTGTCTTGCGTATATGTGTATTGATTACATGGAATGTATGTTTAGAATATTTAACTTTCCATAAGGATTATTTTCATTGATTCAAATTTCTTCCTCTGTACAAAACCCTTAATGAGATGTTGAGATCACCCTTATTTTCTAACGTCTCCCCAGGGTTCCTAGGAGGGTACTAAGAAATATATGAAAGGATATGTTAGATGGAATAATAGTGTAATTTAAATGATTTATTTTTTAATTTTAATATTGATTTGTAATAAAAACTCGTGTATGAAACTATATTACAAGGACAACTAAACTGTTCGGTCATTTGGGATGTGAATTCATTTTTTCTATGATAATATAAATGTAACAAAACACCAGATCCATGATTTATATGGTCAGGTTACTACATAAAGAATATTCGCTCGAAGAAGGATTGTTGAAAATTTAATTGATCATCAATTTGATGAATTATGAGAGGTATTAAGACCAAAAAACATTATTATACACTTCTAGGGGATTTCATTTTGGTTTATGTAAGCTCATTAAAAAAAATATTGAAGGATTGTTTTGGTAGTCATTTTCAGGGACTACATAGGGAAGTATAGGTTAACCTTTCATAATATTGACTCTAGTAAACTAAGAATGATATAGTTTAAACTAATTTAATAATATGAAAATGTGTTAATTTAAATTAACTATAGGTTTTTATTGACATTTTATAAGATAAACACAATATTATAATTATTCTTATTATGAAATTTGGGACCTTCATGGTGGTAACGACACCCTGTGAGTCCACATAAAATCCCATGATTAAATCTTATAGAAACCCCAATTAATGGGTAACTTTGATATTATTCCCATAGTTGGATCTATTTTTCATGATGGGATGGGTGTGCTCAACATTCATGGTATTGGGTCGTGAAGGAGTCGGCCGATGTGAGAAGAAATCCCTCATTAGATATTGGCAAATGTATGTGTTGTAGTGGCGAGATGAAACTAATATATCTCGTGGTTTGTAATGGTTTTTTTGCATCAATGTCGTGGATAAGTGGTGGGGATGTCAAAGGTGATGATATTTGGTAGAGAAAAGTAGAAAAATATTATTAACTAGTTGGAATAATATAGTGATTGGCGAGGGTGTTGATAGGTCACGGGTGTGGCAGTGCAAGGAAGGATCAATGCAGAAAAATATTCAGGACTCATTCCACAAATATAGATCTTGAGTGGGTGGAAGATAAATATAAAAATATAATGTTAGGGTAAAATCTAGTCTTGTTGGGTATTTAGGGCCTTATGGGTCATTTATTAGGTTAGATATGACTACGGGGCCTACAACTAATGTAAGGATTCCCTTAACCCAATTAAAAAGGGGATTATCGATAAAATACTAAAAAATTAATATCCCTTATGATTTTATGTTGGATTATCCATATAATAATTTTAAATATGTTATTGATAATTAATTATCTAATTAAACGTTGATTCATTTTACATATACCCTTAAAATTAATTCTCAGTAAATAATAATTAATGTTGTGATGTTGTAATATATAAAAGAGGGAGAACGAAATGAACCATGATTTAATTGAATATCCTTATTAATGTTACAATATATAAAAGGGAATGTTATACAAAATATACTAAACATATAAATAAATATTTTATATTAATATGATCATTAAAACATAGATGTTAATTAATCTTTTGTAAATTGAAGTAAATATATTACATAATAGATAACGATGGTAAGGGAAATTTCAAACAGAAGTGAAAGTATTCCTTATGAATTAATTTTTTTAAAGAATAATGGTAGATATTATAGGGGTTTCCTTACACCAAGGACATTATGAACTCGAGATATTATTGTTTGGGCAGTACTGTTCTTGATAGAAGACCATGATCATGGATATTGGAACACTATTCATACATGTTGACCCATAACCAAAAATAGAAAATCGGGTTTATCTGATGAATAATACTTATTCATAGATAAATATTTTTTATTTAAATTGTATTATAGATAATTTCACCATGTAATAATATATATATATATATCAACAATTTGTATACTTCTCAATCGGTAATTTTTGATGAATTCACATTGTGCTCAAAAAAGTATTAAATGAAATTTGTATTTTATTACATATGTGTATGTTTAATATATCTTAGAAATAGTTTGATATATTGTTCATATAATTAATTTTTAATAAATAGATTAATTAGAAATTTCTTGTAAAATATAACCCTTAATATTCCAAATGTCTTTTTCTAGAAAAAATGATTTCCACATTAGTTTTTATTTTTCAGTAATTTATATATAAAGTTAATGAAGAAAATTTTAATAAAATTAATATCATTAATAGATTTATCACAACAATTTTACCTTATAATTATTTTTTGAATTTTTTTTAAAAATATATCTTGGGGTATTTTAAATTGTAATATTCTTACAAATAGCATGATTCTTATGTAATTTTTATTTGAAAATATTCTATTGGTAATTTATTATCCCATTTTAAAAAATATATATATATTTAATGAGATATATTATAAACATTCATGGGAAGGGGTGGTAGATGTTGTAATCATCCTTATCCAGTCCTTACTAAATAATTTTCCAATTTTATTGTTATGTTCTACTAAAAGGACATCCGATTATTAAATTGTTATGTTTATTTAAAAAAATTCCATTCCTTTTAATATATAAAGGGAAAATCCTCTCCAAACATCCCCTCACAACCCAACCCATAATTTTTAGCCCTATAAATTCACAACCCTCACCTCATATGTCATAGTTACCATCAATATTATCGTTTATTCCGAATAGACCAGCATTTAGAGTCTGAACCACCATTTCAAATGAGATAATCCCTGAAGTGAGCAATATATTTCTCACTGATCCACTCACATTTCTATGTTTTAGGAACACATATTCTTCATAAAAATGAATAAATATATCATAATATTATAACATCAATATATTTGTAATGTTGTTATTTTGTAATAGTTATTTTACTAGCATTATTATATATTCCCATTTCAATTATGAAAAATGGGAATGTGAATCTTGGGTATGTGAAGAATACCACCAAAACCAAGGATCATGTTTCATTTCCCCTCACAATATTCCCTTTCACCTCAAAAATTAAAATTTACTAAATAGTTTTAATTTGTGTGTGTGTGTAATATTTGAGTTTTTTAAATGAAAAATAATGGTACTTCATTCTTCTCAGATTAAAAAAATGAATGGACAATGAAATTGATTGTGTAGAATACTACCTCTAATGGAATGATAAATTACATCCACATAAACCATCATAGATAGTTTTATTTTATATTTTATGACTATACGTGACTAATATAAGATATATATATATATATATATAATGAATATATTTATTTATAAAAAATATTTAGTAATCATTATAATTTAATTAATCGACATCGTTGAATAACTAGTGGGATGGTAGGGCTCAATCTATTTCTACATGGCCAAAATAAAGGGTTATTAGCATGAAATTATTTCAAGACATCATCAAGGAAAATAGGTTTTCCACTAGTTTGAATATTCTTCTAGAAGATGGATCAAATACTGATGATCCGATAATTTTTGGAGGTATACCCTTGGGAATTTTTAAATCTCTTCTTATAGATGTTAATCCATTCATAAATAATGGATATTTTTGTGGACATGAAACTGACTTTGACTCTATTCCAAGGATGGTGATCGATCTCAATAATGGTAAGTTAGGTTATGTTCTTGATGAGTGTTAAATCTAGGTGGCTATAAAGTCTCTATATAAAATAGGATACCCTATCCTAGACGGTTTTTAGGAATATTTTATGTATCTATATGGGATAATGTTAATAATGATCATATTGAATCTATCTTGTATTTCATCCATAGAGGGAGCCTCCCTCGAGTTTCTTTTTCCACCTCTTTTTTTCTCATTCTGAAGGTTAAGGAACCTTTTTCTGTCATTCAATATCGTCTAACTAGTATGGGAAATTACACATATAATTTATTTGGTAGTATAATTAGACGAAGTTTGTCTTTTAAATTTCACCAAGTGCCTTTATAGAGAACGTTAGGATTTTGTTAAGGGAAGCTTCATCTAGGGTACCATTGGACTTTCTCATGAGATTGAAAAAGGCATCAACATTTTGTCACTAGGTTCCATCATTATTATCAAAATTAATGTGGAAAAATCTCATGACATGCGTAAATGTAATTTCATTCTCTAGGTAATGATATTAATAGTATCTTTACATTTATTGGTTTATCTTTTCTTTAGTTGATTTATATATTCATCGATAACTATATCATTTATGGGTAAGAAGTAAGGCTTCCTAGAATATGATAGCGGGATAAGTCATGTGGCCCACTTCCCCTTATCTGTTCCTTTTGGATCGTGATTCATTGAGAAGGTATTTACTTCAATGTGTTATTATTGGAAATAAGTAGGCATTTTGGGTTAGGGGTTCCAATACATGCCTTTCACATATTATTTTTACAGAGGACCTGGTGTGCTTTATGAATGGTAATAGGAGATCCATCATAGGATTTAAAAATATAAATTATGAATATTATAAGTGTATCAGCTAACAGATAACCATTTATAAAATCATGAATGTCCTCCCTTATTACAGTTCCTTAAGGAGTACCTCTTTAATTGAGGATGTAATGGGTATTCACATGAGAATATTCTCCATGGTGTTTCATGGATCACTTATCTCTCCCGGGAGGATCTGAATCCACAAATATGAATGGATAATTGAAATGATATATAATTTCATTAATAAGTGAAAAAACCTTTTTCTCTCCATCGATGGAGTATCACTTTGACAAGTCTCATTTTTTCATCTATTTACATGAACATACCCTCACCATATAATGCACCCAAAACTAATATCACTGAGATTAAGAATATTATGTTAGTTTCCATTTGTCTGATTTCATTGGGCCTCTTAGGGCTTGCTGGATAGTTCCTGGGATGAAGGTTGTATCAATATAAATGATTTCTTGTTTTTGATGCACATTATGTATGATATGTTGTATTTAGTAGCAGTTAATAGTCTTATGTTATAAGGGAATTTCTTCAATAATAAATTTGGTTGGGATAACAGAAAATAATAGATGAAGGTGTATAGATTATGGAATTCTATCTAGGGATATATTCTTGTTCTTTAGGAGAACTCATGTCTGATCATTGGTAGAGGAGATTTTGGATTTTGGATTCATAATTTAGTCAGTGAGATTCTCAGTTTTTAAGGGTTTCCCATTCAAAATGTTTCTTTCTAGAAATCTAGATCTTATACATTATTTATTAACATGGTTCTTTACTAACACTAGAATATTAATTTTCAATGTATCTATATGAATTATGAGCTTGATTTATGTCAGTTAATGAATTATTCCTCAAAATATTTTTCTGTTAAATCATATCGTAGATTGTGCAGGACAACATAGTTGATAATCAATGTAGATCTATTCATTGGTGCAATAATATAGCATATAAATACAATTTTTTATTGAACATACAGAACTATGACTATCCAAATGATAAAAATGTCAAGAATAATGGTTTTCATCTTATCTATAGGTTCACATATTGTATTATCCTCCATAAATAATCTATTTCCCACCTCTTATTTTATGGTCGTTTGGAGATTTACCGGTGCGATTTTTTTGTGGTATTTCTAGTCTCATGCTACATCAATGGATTGGTGAAAATTACCTCTATCTCTAGTTTAATGTATTAAATTACGACTATGCTGAATTAAGGGAGAGGGTGATTCTTTTGGTTTATGGATGATAGAGTATTTGGGATCCTCAAAATAAATCATGTCATGAGTGGTCTTCATCTCATGCATGAGCATCATTACTAGAAAAAAATTTTATGTGATTAAACTGTGGACATTGAGTAAATTTTGGGATTTAGAAAAATTTTCCCAATTCATCTTCTTGGGTGGCATACATTCTTATGGGAGACATACAAGCATTTATTTCCCCGAAGGGAAGGTTGGTATATCTTCCTTCAGAAGGAAAGTTGGGTTTCTTTTTCTATTAATAAGTTTGGCTGAAAATTATATGGTAAAAAGGTAATGTATTTATGGTAATTGGATATATTAGATACCTCCATCCAACTATTTCAAATTAAATTCTAAATGTTCATGATATTTTTTTTACATGAGTGATGGAGTTATTGTGCCCATTTCTGATATTTCTAGTAGTTATTTCCTTTATGCCAACTATGGTCTTGGTGATTCATTACTGGAGGATTCATATGCTATCTTAGATGGATTGGAGCTATGTAGAAAAAATAATATAAATATATCATTTGTTGAGACCTATGAGGATATCATATTTTATTATAATAATGGTCAGATCATCTTTTATTTGTCTATTATTTACCATATTCAAAGATGTATGGACCTTATCAAGGATCATATTATCCTTCTACACAATTGCAAAGAAGTGAATTGGTAAGCGGGATATCCTGCTTCATAGTTTGGTTTTCATAGATCATGTATTTTCTTATCTAGATTCAAGTCGCTTCCCCTTGTTTATCTTTCCACTGTGAGAGGTGAATCCATTGTTCTACACCATTTTAGGAACATGTTATGTGTATTGCATTGACCATTTTCTTTAAAATTTAATTTTAAGTCAACTATGAATTATTTAATCACTCCATTAATCTTTATAAATGTTTGAATAAATATTCCACACAATTAAATTTAAAACAATTTTATTTACTAAACATAAATTATTGAAAAATTAATGGGTTTTAATTGATAATACATTTGATAAGTTTGAATATTAACACATATTTTTATATCCTAGTTTAAATAATTCATAATTTATAATGTGTGATGTTAGTAAAAGAATATTATAATATAACACATTATGAAAGATGGTATAACAAGAATGTATAAATTGTAATTTCTTTGAATAAGATTCCAAAATAGGTAAATAATATGTTTATTAAATAAGAATTTAAAAAAAATTTGTGGTAATCTTGGGAAAATTTTATGTTCTTGGTAATTGAAACCCCATCATGGATATATAAAATTTAATATTTATCTTCATTATTCATTGAATTTCAATTTTGATTGAAGATCTATATTTTATATCTATGTAAAATGATTTTTGATATATATCCATTATGAAGGAATATTTTCATTTTGTTTTCATTTTAAGGAAAAAAAGATACTTTTTTAAAATAGACTCATAACTATGACTTTTACAATGATAAATAAAATATGATTTCCAAAAATCTCATTTCGTGATAATTTTGTTATTATCATGAAATAATTTATACCAAATGAATATTAAATTATTGTTTCTCCCTGCATTTAAAATTTAATGTTTGATTAATTTGGGAAATACATTTTTTTGTATCAACTCATTTAATTGGGGTAGTTATTTTATAGAATTTGGTTGTTTTATAAAAACTTTTTTTAATTCATGGGATTATTTACAAAAAGATAAATATATTCATTTAGATGTTTTATAAAATCAATTTTGTTTCTTTATTCACATTATTATTTTAATAGTGAATAATTTTTATGTTGAACGAGTATGTATGTTTGAATGATTTTTAGAGGAATTTGATGTTATTTTGGGCATTGATAAAATATACATACATTGACCCAATTAAAATTTATATATTTTGGAAATTAAATTTATTATTTTGAATCAACCTATGATTATCTTATCATTTGATTATGAATAGGAGAATCTTATGGAAATCACATCAATTTAATAGGTCTAACTACCTACTCAGAAGGAGTATATATCACGAATGATTGGAAAGAATGTCAAAAATAAATATGTCATTATTATTTTTGAGTATGCTGATGTATTTCTAGTCTACATATTTATTAATATCATGAATCTTGATGTTGATATTTCATTATAACTCAATCATACTAATAAAATCATTTTATAGACTCCATAAAGAATATGATAAAAATATTTGTATAAAATATAGAATTAGTTATTAGAGAACTTATAAATAGTATGATTGTAAATAATTATGTCACCATAGTGTGAAATTTTACTATTTATTGTGATGAATAACTTTTCAATGTGTTTTTAAATTGATTATCTAGAATAGAAAAAGATCATTATCTAGACCTTCTATCACCTACCATATATTAATGATTTCTTTCATCAAATTCATAAAGATAAATAATTTCTATTACATTCCATCCTCATGGAAATTACCCATTCAGGTTCAAGAAATAATTTTTATGGAAGAATACATTTTATATGAGGTATTATCATTATTAATATATAATAATTCAGTTTTATAGAACTAATTCCCCTACTATCTTCAAAAATTTAATTAATAGAGTCATAATATAATACATCTATCAATTTATGGGTTTTTATAGATGACTTTATTATATATTCATAGAGTTAGGATGATAGAGAATTTATTTTGGGGATTTGGTTGAAATCATTTATAAATAATAAGATATATTTAAAAATTTGTAAACATGAATTACCTCAACAAAATATGTCATGAATGTGTCCCTAAATTATAATAAAGTATAAATTCTAGGATCACATAAATGTCAGATGTTATTATGTAAAATATCATAACATAAATGATGATATACATTCATTGTATTCAAGGATATTATCAATGATTTTTGAGAGTTTTATCAGGTTATGTAATATTCTTTCAATGTTGAAACCAATGGTATTCAAGTTCCAAAAGATAGATGATTATAAAATAAAATTCATAAAATGTTAAAGAAGGATGCATAGTTTTCCAATGATCAGTATATAATTCAATATAGAAATATCTATGGTCTATAATGATGCATCAATGAATATTATATGATGTGTTATCTTATATAATGAAATTTTATTAGCATATGCCTCTTGTAATATTAATTTTCATGAGAAAAGTAACCATATTCTAGATTTGCAGATTGAAATTGTAATATTTTCTATAAATATATAGATGAATTATTTTTATGGTAAATACTATGAAATTTAAGTGGTTCATAAAATCAGGACTGTATATTCACATAAAAATGTTTAATATGGAATAGAGGAGATTTTTGGAAAGCATAAAGACTATGAAATCCCAATACACTACAACCATGGGAAAGAGAAAAATGTTTTTAATACTCTATATGTGAATGAACATATTAGTATATCCATGATGATGATTATAATAAATCTGATAAATATTTATTTATAATAGATAGATCATAAAATCAAAATTATAAGAGAATGAAATTATCTCTCTTAATTGAATGTTCATCAATAAATTCATGTGAGATTAATAAATTATAAAAGGACGATGATGACTATCAGAACAAGATAAAGAGTTATTATCAGTCAAAACAAAAATGTGTTGGAATTATATCATATTTGAAGATGAAGATAATAGTTGAATCCCACATTTCATATTTCAATATTTATTCTAGTAGTATAAAGATGCATATGTAGCTAAATAGAGAATGTTTTTTATTACATTATATATGATATTGTAGACTATGTATCTTGATGACTTGTACGTAAATATGTTAATTATAAGAAAGATATATCTAATGGGATGATACAAATAATACTCTTATTAGAATGTAAATTGGAAAACATCATGAACTTTTTCATCAGTGAACTCCACAAAAATATAATGGCCATAAATCTATTTGGGTTTTGGTTGATAAGCTTAACATGTCAACACATTTAGTTATAATTAAAGAAGATTTATCACTTCATTATACTGAATATATATACATTATTTTGGTGATATTTTTTCCTAGACTTCCACAATATATTAATTTTGTTTGGCATGTTATTTATATCTTCTTGTTCTAGAGATGTATCAATAGTCTTTCAAAATGGAGATTAAATTTATTACATACTATAATATTTATATTTATAGTCAGTATTAGTGGACCCTTCAAACTGTAGATGATATTTTGAGATCATTTAATAATAATTTCAATGTCACGAGGGATAAAAACATTCCACAAGTATGGTTTCTTTATAATAATAGATTTCACCTTGTAATTCTGTTAGATCTTTAGGAATCTATATGAAGAGAAAATTTTATTTTTCCAATGTATACGATGATGTTAGAGAATTTAATATAATGGGACTTGAACTAACTATGGAAATGGTAGAAAATGATATATCCTTTCGACAAACCCATCAGAGTAGCTCCATATTCTATGAAACGTTATGCTTACAACCATTGGTGAGATCAAGTGATTAATGATTGAGAAATAGTATTTCTATGAATATATCTATGGGGAAAGGTCATATTACATCGAATGAGGGTATTTATTAGCCTTAAATATATGGGTTCCTTCAAAATTATTTATTATAATGTGATGGATCCCTGTCAATTGAAACCTCCAATAATTTTCTCTCTGGTTGGTTATGTTGTTAATGTCTGTTATTAACAATAACATCTAATACATATTGATTTTTATGGTCACAAATACTCTTATTTTTTTTTCTAATAATGTTTATTTAATTATTTTTCAGGAATATATATCTATAATAACCATATGAATATTTAATTATGGAATAAAAGCTACCAGATGTGTTCTCTAAACAGTGTTCATACCATACGTTCAGTGAATGTATATATGGATCGATATCTCAATGATGAACAATAAATGTATGGATCAGAAAACCTATGTTTTAATTAACATATTGAATAAGAATCCTATATTGAAGACTAAAATCACTATTAATACCCAATTATAGAAGGTTGAATGTGTGGATCATCATACTTAAATTACTTTTGGTCCCTAATCTATGAAAAGGAACCCTATGATACGTATTTGATCCTTAGATTTTAATATTCAATAATAGAGATTTACAATTCATGATTTTATTCAAGATTTAATTAATGGTCTTAAAGAAAGTAAATATAAATTAAAAAACTATTTAATGACCAATTAAATGGATCTTTATGACTGGTTTAAATGAGTAAATCACTATTACTCACGAGGAAAGTAACGACTCTCTTGAATGATTTGTATTTCAATATCATAAGCCTATTGAGATACTTTCTTGTATAAGCTCATCTTAAAGAGATATATATATATATATAAAGAAATTAATAATTGAAGTAGATGATCCATATTCTTTCAATTGCTAATAAAAAAATGATGTTCAACCCATACCATCAATAAGTCAAACTCTTTTGATTTATAGAATTTGTGACTACTTGGACTCAGTCAAGGATAAAATTCCTGCTTATTATACTAATTTTTAGATAACCAAATATCTATAAATGAAAGAGAAGGATATGATTTCCTCTGTGTAAATGTGTGAACATCCTATAATCTGTTTTGGATATGAAGGTCTTGTGATAAGAGGACCATTGTAGTGAAAATCACCAATATCACTAAGCGAGCATTGGGGGAGTAGACTCGGAGATCTTTGTGACTTGAACTACTATAAAAAATTTTGTGTTTATTTTTATTGTCTATCTGCATCTCGATTAAAAATTGTATTTAATGTTGTATATATTCATTTATCAAAATCTGATTTAAACAAGAAAATATATCAATATTGTTGAAAAGATAGAATGCACCCCCTCCTTTTTTTTATCATTTTATTATTCAAATCCCAATATTAGCATCCAATGAGAGATTTCAAATAAAGTAGATAAACCTAAAACTAGATCACATGAATAAGGACTATAAAAACTATATTTCATTGGATGCTACAAGAGAATTTATATCCATTTTTCATGATCCATATTTTAATGCTGAAAATTATGGATGTTGGAAATCATGCATGAACATCTACCTGAATAATATAGAATTCAATGATTATTCGAATATCCCCACTCCATACATAATTTCTGAGAATCCCAAAACTTGGAGTGTTGTAAAAGATGTTGAATATGATATCATGTCAAAGGCAATGAATGATATCATAGGTGTACATAATATTTATGAATTCAATTGAGTATCATAATTCCCAACTGCCTAGGAAATGTGGAATAAATCATGGTTGAATATTAAGGAACTGATAATATTATAAAAATGATGTATGATAGTAAACAACTAATTTTTGTCTCATCTATATCTATTGATAGTGAATGCATCACATAAATTAATTATATAATTAATTGAAATTTTCAACAATAATACTAACTTTAGAGAACCAATTTCAAAATCAGATCAAGCATTAAAAGTATTGAGAGTAATTCCCTCTAAATGGAATGTAATATATACAGTTATTCGATAGTCATTACATATAATTATATTGACTATAAAGTAATTAATTTCGAACCCTGATGATGTATGAAGTAGAAATGAAATATAATGAGGAAGATCACACTTTTGTAAATTAGAAACAATTCCCTTAATGTGACATCTTAGATGCATGAATGATAATAATATAATACATAAAAATACAAAAAAAATATGATTTTTCATACCCAGAAAAGGAAATGGCTGATCTTTGGAATTTTCATCAAATTATACAAGAATAAAATAAGATTCATAAAATACTTTAAGTAGGGTAAAAAGGAAAAAAGAGAAGAAAGATATTTAAAATGAAAAAATATGGGTCACATTAGACTATATTTCCCCCTATTGAAAGAAAAAATAACAAGGAAAGAAATTAATTATTATAAGAAAGTTGATTATGGGAAGTGATGAAAAAGAGTTTTTAGATCTATATTGAGTGTATATAAATACACTATAATCTATTCAAAATCTAATTAAGAAAAATATCCACAAAATTGAAATCCAATATTTGATTTAAGGATGAGAATGAAGAAGTTGTAAAATCATATTACTCTTATGCTTATTACTCTGATATCTCCTCAAATAGTAAATTGGTTTATTACTATTCAATCATAGAAGATAAATATGATGCTTTAATATACAAACATTAATCATTAAAAATTATTCATAATATTGTTTTAGGTGAGAGGGACATAATGCTAAAAACATCATGAACTGATTAAATCTTTTAATTTATATTCATCAAATTATATTTATCAATTTAAAAAAGTATAAAATAATTACAGGATGAAATAAAATCTTATAAAAGTGTCTCTAGTATTTTTTTAAAAAAATTAAATTCTCGAAAATAGACGTATTAAAAAAATAAAAAAATTTAATAAGAAGAAAATTAGAAAATAAAAAGTTTTATAAATAATACTTTGTGGAAATTTTATATAATTCTACCTTCTTTTATCATGGAATGAAAAGTATATACCCTAAGAACCATTATTTAATAAATCTTAAAATAAGTTGTATTAAAATTCTTTTCATTTAATTTTTTTTTCAAAGTAATGTAATATAATTTGTAAAAAACTAACACAGATCTAGATTCCTAGATCATTTCTAGCTAACATAGTTTATCCTAATGAAATATAGGTAGCACAAATAAAATGTTAAAATGATTTTCCTAAAAAAATACCTGAGAAACAATAATTATATGTGGTATATAGATGGTGGCTATTCTAGAAACAGCAGTGGATCTGAGATAAATGGATTCAGGTTTAGTCACATTTCTTGATAATGAAAAAGGATAGATTGTTTGAGTTGGAACTTTTAGAGTTCCAAATACAAACTCAATAAAAAAGCACTGTATATACAAGGGCTTATGCACCACCTGATAAGTATTTCTTAACTTTTTGATGATGGATCTTATGTTATTTATCTATTAATAATTTCACAATATTCAATGTTAAATTTATTAAATATAAAGCACCATGAAATGAAATTTTTTATAATTTGGAACACAATTGCTTGTGTAAAACAGGTTAACTATTTAATTTCTAATAAAAACAAGTCATGAATCAAGAATATAAGGCATGGAAATTGAAATAATTATTCTTTATATAAATTTTCTAAGAAGTAATTATATTTTACTTTTCCTAGACATATGATTGAAAATTATATATTTTCTAATGCAAGTTAAATTGAAAACAACACAAATTGTCTTTCAAATCAATTAAAAAAATTCTATATCTATAGTATAAGAACATATCAATATGGATATGTTTATACCATCTTGGGTAGCATATTTTGATAGAAAAATATGATTATACATTTATATTTTTTCTAATATTTACTTAGTCTCATTTTCTAAAATTAAATTGTGTGGTATTCATTGTTTTTTTGAACGTTATTCAATTTTTTTTCAAAACGAAATGGATTTTCAAATAATTTCACAGAGAAGTGATCATGGTTGAGAATTTGAGAATCAAGAATTAAATTCTTTTTACTCAATATTCGGTATTAAACACACCTTCTTTATCCCATGAACACCTCAATGAAATAGAATTTTTCAAAGATGAAACAAAACTATTTATGAAATGGAAAGGACTATGTTAAAGGAATAGAAACTTATTATATATTTTTGGGTAGAAGATTTATGCAGAAATTGTTATACCAGGAATAATGCTTTTATAAGACCAATGATTAAAAATAAACCCCATCAAATTTGGAATAACAGAAAATATAAAGGAAAGTAATTTAACATTTTTTTTGCAAGGAATACATCCTTAATACTAAGAAAAACATTTGTAAATTTGATACCAAGGAAGATAAATGAATATGTTATTATATTCTGCCACTTATAAAGTCTTTATAGTGTTTAATAAAAAGTATAGGAATGTTGAAAAATATGATCATGTGAATTTTGATGAAAATGTACCTTTTATTAAATTGGATGATCAACTATATGAGATTACTGACTATATTGACAATATGAGGATAGATTCACCTGAAATTTTTTTTGAAAATAAAGTAAATGAAATTAGTCATCTAGATAAGAACATGAAACTAAATAAACTAAACATGTCTTACCTGGAAAATATAAAATCATAAAGTACCATCTTTATGAATTAGTTATAGGAGACATAGACAGTAGAGTTAGAACTATATGAAATGTAGGAAACTGAACTGAATTTTTTCTCTTTCTATCCCAGTTAAACCTATGTCTATTAAAGAATCATTAGAATATGTGGGTTGTTTATTATCCATGAAAGATGAACTAAATTAATTCAGTAGAAATAATTTTTGGGAACTTTTATAATATCTATTAATTGGAACTAAAATAAAATTTAGAAATAAAGAGTATGATCAAGGGATCATTACTAGAAACAATTATATATTTGAAGAAACATGATATAATCAGAAATAATTAATAGATTACGATGAAACCACGACACAAGTAGCTATATTAGATTATTTTAGAATCAATTAATCATATACATGTCATATGAATTTAAAATTATATCATATAGATGCTAATATTCCATTTAGCATGGATATTTAATTGAGGAAGTTTATGTTGAAAGAACACCTGGTTTTGAAAACCCACTTAAACAAAATTGTTTTTCTAAACATACTAAAGCTCATTATGGACTTAAATAGGTAGCATGATCTACATTTGATATATTATGTTCATTTTTATTCGAAAATGAATATTCTGTAGGACTAGTATATATTAATATTTTTATAAATTTTTTCCTCCCATATATTATTGGTAAAAATTTATGATGATGAGTTTGATTTAGGATTAATGAATAAAAATCATTGTAAGGATTTTTTTAAACAATATCAAAATGAGTATGATGAGAGAATGACATTTCATTTTAAGATTTCAAATTTTTCAAAATTATTATGTAAATGTTATATATATTTATTTAATATATTATTGAATTATTAAGGATGTTTGTACTATAAAATATTAAGACTTATCCAACTCCCTCATATACCAATATAAAGCATAATTTGGATAAAGTTAGGAAACTAGTTGAAAAAAAGTTATATAGTGGTATGATTGGTACAATTGTTTATCATACTAGTATCAGACCAGATATAATGATTTATATAAGTTTATGAGATATATTTCAGTCGAACCCAATAAAATCCCATTGTAAAACAATCATAAGGTTATTTAGATATTTAATAGAAATTTTATTTTGATCGCTACCTTACCAAAAAACAACTAGTTTTAGTTTAATTTAATATTTAGATATCAACATTGGAGGATTTATAGTAGATATAAAAATAAAATCAAGAACCTATCACATTTTAGGGAAATCATTAGTATCATGGTTGAGTAAAAAACAATATTCAGTTTCCCTGTCATCAACAGAGGCAGAATATGTTTTTTCCGGAAGTTTTTGTGCAGAAGTGTGGGGGATGAAACACACCTTACTATAATTTGGACTAAATATTTTATAATATTCAAATTTTATGGATACTAATAGTGCAAAAAATATTTCAAAATATCCATTAAGTCACTAAATGACTAATCATATTGATATAAGGCATCATTTTCTACACGATCATGTTCATAAAAAGGATATATATTTAGAATTTGTAAATAAAAAATATCAATTAGATGAAATTTTAACAAAATATCTTCCCACTACATATTTTGATTTAATTAAGGGATAGTTAAGTATATTTAATTTTAAATAAATATTTATCATTTTATTTTAATTTATTTTTTAAATGTACTTGTTAATTATTTTTATTTAGTAATAGTTCGTTTTTTTAAAAAGAAATAAATTTCTATATTTTAATTTTAAATAAAGTATTTTTAAAATAAAATGTTTTTAATGAATAACCACACAATCGGCTAGAAATACTAGAACACATCACCAAACTTTTAGACATCTACTTCTCTCATTATTACACATTCATGAACCTGTTAATTGCACAACATCTCTCATTTTAATTATTAGAAAATATAACCTTGAAACTGTCAATGCTCAAACTTTCTATGATGGAAAATTCTAAAATATTTGATGTTGTTGCTCAAGGTGAGCCCATACTCTTGAATGTGAAGTATCGAATAGATCATTAAGGAAATATAATGGAATTCTATTTGTTTAATCAAGAATATATGTTATTTAAAAACACAATTAGATTTCACGAAATGGAGATAATTTTTTGAGATAGTAAAAGGCCTTTTTTTGTTTAAAATTGATATAAATGAGTTTTATAGATATGCTTCATTCAGTTTCAGAGATGATGAAGATATTATAATCTCCCAAAATTACCATAATGCTTTGTTATTACTTCAATAGAAATAGGTAATCAGTTGGTTTTTTTAGATTAAGGGAATCTAATTTTAATTTAAAAAATATACCAGATAAAAAAATATAAATCATAGTATATAATGTCTTCTCTATTTGTAATAGAAAATGTCATGAAGAAGATTAAAAATTTCCTTCATTGTGATCAAAATGTATTAATATTTTTTATTTAGTCGTTAATTTTTCTACGAACTGTAGAGTTGGAAAAAAGTTTTGTATTAGGGGTTGTATATTCTATATTTATTTCTGAAAAATATCAAGCTATATTTGAGTTAGTATGTGTTGAGATACATGAATCGTTGTTGTTATAACGAAATAAAAATTGATATCAATCCCTATAGATGGATTAACTTTATCTTGTTACTTATATTTAAAAAAGTATGGTATATATCATTTTGTGTGAGATTCCATTGGAGTAATATTTTGAATGATGGAACTGTAAAAGAATTAGGATATTTCTTTAGAAATTCTTTATGGTGGTTTGTTATCAATTTAAATAGAAGAACAAGAAAGAATGATCAATGATGCTTAGTGGGGAGAACAGATTCATACCATCTCTGGGTTATGTTAGACCCATGCCTATGGAAGATGCTAAATCATGAATTGAAGTGGCCATAATTCCTCAATAGAGAAGAATATCACTTGAAATTTCTAAATTTATTGATGAGGATAAAGAATATAATGAGTAAAGAGTGGATCATGTGACTCAAGTGGCTATGTATGTGGAGAAATAGGATGAAGGGTATGATCTATTAAACCCAGAAGTTTTTATGAAATATTTTCTTTAAATAATATTAATTATTCAATAGATTTTATTCCATGAAATCAATAGTTTTAAAAAACCATGAGATGCCCATTATATAAAATGACCATTATAAACTAGTCATTAATTTAGCAGGAATAAATATAACTAACATATGAAAATTTATTGTTAATTATTTGGCTACCAATTATTTATAAAAAATAGCAACCAATTAAATTTAAGGGAAATATTTGTATTTCTAATTAATAAAATAAGTGAATAAAAAATAGTAAATTATATTAATGAAATATTTCTGTTATATATTTAATAAAATCTTATTTATATTCATCCAATATATATGTAAGTCATAAGTTATGAGGAATAATATTTTATGTTTAAAAATATATATTTTTCAAATGGATAATTTTACGTTCTTTTAATGGAGAACCCTTTTTAAATTTTTATTATTTGAAATTAATAATTATTATATTAAAACATAAATATCATCTATGGAAGTGGTATATAAAATTTTTACTTTAATGAATTTTATATATTTTTTTAATTAATTTCAAGTTATGATGAATAATAAAAAAATGAAATTTTAATTGAAAAAAAATTTCTCATCAATATAATATATAAGTTTAAGTTATATTATTCAATGGTTTCAAAGTACAAATAGAATATATTTTTATTATTTAAAATAATGTAGGTCATTAGAATTAATTTTAAAATAAATTTAAATGTAAAAACTTTTCAATCATATGCAATGTATTGACTTTTAAAACATGTTTTCTCATTCCATTAATGAGATTAATTTTAAATTAACTACTGAAAGTTATTTTTTTTTATTTTAAAAAATGGGTCCCATATTTAGAATAATTATGTAAATTTTTTAAATATCTTTATTTTATATTTTGGCATTATGAATAGTACCTTCGATAATTTTTATTAATATGGTAAAAGAGTAAATCAGGAAATTAAGGGTAAAATATATATTATAAAATTACCCTTAGTGTTTTCGTAATATCATTTGATGAGTTTGTTTCAACTTAAATAATCCTTGGTTTGAAATTGTTTCCTTTGGAAGGAACTTGGATTAGATTAGGGCATTAAATTTTTATTATATAACAAAAACTTAAATATTCATCAGTCTAATTATAAAAACTATATAATATTTTATATATGGTTATATAAAAGATAAATTATATTATAAACACTCATTTGATATCATAAATTTGATTCTTTATCATCTTAATTAATTTGTAATTTTTATGAAATAAATAATAAGCTTAAATTCTAATGAATTAAGAGTGTAGAAATTATTTAATTAATGAGAAATCAACAAAATAATTTCATTAGAATGATAATAACCATTAAAATACTAAAATATTTAACCAAATATTTTTGGTAATGTATATACTACACCATAATTATAACACCTAGATGTTTTTATGATATAATTTCTTTAAATAACATTAATTATTTAGTATCTTTCATTACACACAATCATGATTTTAAATGAATTATGAGATGACCTTAGTATAAAATGACCGTTGTATCCTATCCATTAGGGTAGATTTAATACTTATAAATAACTTATGAAAATGTATTGTGAATTCATTGGCTACTAGTTATTTATGAAAAATATAAATCAATTAGATATTTTTATGTCTGAAAGAATAAATATTAGTAATGATATTTATGTTATATTTATTTCATATACTTAGTATAATATTTTTATACACATCCAATGGATATTTTATTCATATAGTACAAATAAACCCTATATGATGTATAAATACCAAAATTTTTCAAATTGGTCATTTTATGCCATTGAATGGCGAAACCCTTTTAAATTAATATTTTTATAAATTAACCTTTTTATATAAAAAAATATTTTATTTGGAATAATAATATAAAAAATTTACTTTGGATGAAATTTAATTATTTTTCAGATAACTTTCAAATATGGATGAATAGTAAAAATACACTAAATTTCAATTTAAAAAACCTTTTTCATCCAAAGAAGTTATATGGTTATATTATAATATTTAATGGTTTTAAATAATTAATATAATATATTTTTATCATTCAACATTATTTTTATCAGTGACATTATTATTAAATTGAACCCTTATGAAATAACATTTCAATCTTTTCCAATGATTTATCTTCGAAAACTAATTCTCTCTTTCCAATAATGTAATTAATTTTAAATTAATTAATAAAAATTATGTGTTTTTAATTTCTGAAAATGGAATCCATATATGGAATCAGTATGTAAAATTATATAAATCATTTTATTTTATTTTAGGAATTTATGAATATTATCTTGGGTAATTTTTATTAATACTATAAAAGGGTAAAACAAATAATTAATGGTAAGAATACTATTATAAAACTACCATAACACTCATACTAATCATATTGAATGAGATATGTATGACCAATACAACCCTTGGGATTCAACTTTGGCCTTTAGAAGCCACATGGGTGTGATTATGACACATATAACATTTAATATAAGAAAAGGAAAATATGTTATAAACATACATCTTCTTAATGAAATAATTTTATTGTGGGATTATATAAGTGATCTATTCATATATAAGAATTATTTATAAATATAAAGATATTTCCTACATCATGGTATGTTATTTATAATTTTTTAAAATTATGTAATTAAATTTAATTATGACACAATGATGATGCAAGGATTTCTTTATTAATGAAGGTGTCAAATAAATGATATAATCATTATTTAAATAAATATTATTTGAAATTATTTATGTCATAAATGATTTTTCTCAGAGAATATAACATTTTATATTTCTATTATATGGTATTGTTTGATGTTATATCTATGTTTAGATTTTATTGAAATTCAATAAAATCAATAGTGTGAAAATTGATATAATTGATGTTTTATAAAAATATGAAAATATGAAATTATTTAAAAAACATAACAATATTTTAAAAACACAATGTTAATATTATAAGGTTTTAAAGTTTATTAAGTGTCCAATTATCAGAAATTGAAACCATATAAATTGAATTTATATCCTCATAAGACTAAAAATGTTGTTACCACAATTAAAATTAAAAGAGAATAATTAAGGGTAAACAGAATATATAAGGATTAAAATAAAATTAATACATATATAATAATTATTGGATAATAGTATTTATAACAATTATCATATTATATTTTACATATTTCAATTTAGATTCATTTGGATTAATAAATATATTTATATTAATTTAATATTTTAAGAATTTGTTAGGATTCCCCTCACATGTGTTATAAAAGGGAATCTCATCGCTGACCTATTAACTTCATTTTAACCCTTTATGTTCAAATATACCCTACATATTTTCCATATAAACACCTTTATTTAAATTCTATAGATTATGGTCTTCTCCAAAGATGAACTATAGTGCTCTATGAAGATATTTTGAGGAATCACGTCGGGGAAGAGGTGATCTCTTCTACCGATTCATTCAAACATTTTTATTCTTCATATTTTCATTCATCAGTTTTTTCATTATAAACTAATATCATCAGTATCACTCATATAATTATATTTTATTATAATTATTAAGAAATAATATTCCATATTCTATCCATCCCATGAAAAATGAAAACACCACGCACGTGTACGTACACATTACCGTCTCTATGTTGTGGTGTAATCAATTTTTCACCACCACCATTCATGGATGTGTATAATGATGTATTTAATCGATATATATATATATATAATAATAATAAATTTATATTTATTATGAAATATTATACAACATCCACTTCAATTCCATTCAATAAATTTAGGGATTATATCTTCGCTCGTGCTTACGTATAGCATATCGTCTCCCCGATGTAATGTGATTCATTCTACATGATCTTCATTAAATAATGATTAAATAAATGTAAAAAATGAATAAATATATTATATATTATATTAATAATATTTTTTAATGATAAAAATATGATTTAATAAGGAGAAAATGAACTAATCTGACTAAACATTGATAAGAACATAAAGGAGTTGATATCCGAATAACGAGTGTCAGTGAAATGTTATTAACAAAAGGGTGATAATAAGATCATATGATGTATCATAAAAATGAATATGATTTTGGAATAATTAAAAGAATTTATATAAATAGTTTTACGGAATGGATTAATGCATATGAAGGATATCAGACCTAAGGTATGGGATAATTTTTAAACCTTATTATTATCTGAGATTGATTATTTGTAAGTATTTACTAGAGTATATATATATTCTAAATCCATGTACCATAAATATATAATAATATTTATATTATTCAATAATTTATAAAATTAAATTTTACCCAATGGCCAATTTGTACTAATTTTTTTAATGGAATCATTTTTTGGTATTTGATACGAGGTACTTTTTCACATTTTCTTAAAAAGTACGAGGAGATTGTTTTTTAACTTATTTGACATGAATAGATTTTTACACTTTCCTGAATCCTTATTTCCATGAATCTTGTCGTAGAAGTTTCAAAGTTTATTTTCAAATAAATTCCGTTCTTTTGAAATGGAATGGTGTTTTGAGATAAGAAAATGTTTTTGAAGAAGAAAGGGCAATTTCTTGAAGAAATAATTTCATTTGTTATATCAATACTATATTCCATCAAAGATTAAATTATTTAAATATGGGTAATTTGTCTATCTATATTATTACTATGATATTATTGTGTTTATAATAAACATTATATTTATGAAATACATTTGTTTTACAAGGATTTTGTTATGATGGAATGATGTTTTTGAATCCCATTTTATTCCTTGGGTTATGCGATGATGACTGATTTATGTTTTTATGGAAGATATAAGAATGATTTCTTTATTATATGGGTGGGACCTATATCTCCCTCATATTCATTTGTTATGTATTTATATATCATGAGATAGACATGATTTATCCCATGGCATGATACCATGATCTTTCATATACATGATACGATTTTCAAATGATATGCTCATTTGTCTTATGATTATGATGTGATTGGCATTTACATTGTTTGCTCGTGCTGAGAATCTGAGCATACCCTTTCATATGTTTATTTTCTACAAGTCGTGATGAAGGGTAATAAGTGAGATATTTTAATAAAATGTTCTAGTTGGGAAAAAATAAGTAAGAGATAATGATGATGTCTTATAATCAAGTTGTTTATGTTTCTCAATTTCTAATGTCCCTGTAACTATGAAGGCTTCAGGCGGAGTGGATGAATTCTTGTGATGGAACCCAAAATTAATTTTTACCATGATCAATGATTATTCTGGGATTAATATGATGATGAATTATAGTCACTATAGAATAGAATCAAATATTTATATAAAAAATAAAGAGGACAAAAACATTTAGAGAAGATCTTACACATTATCTTTATAATTAATTTAATGAATTTGGTAAATAATAGAATAAATAGCTCCTTGGTATTTTCATCTATGGTGATTTTGATGATCCAGAGTGACCCTTATGTATTTTCTTATTGCGCTTACAGGGATCCAAACTAGAATCCCTATAGTGATGATCCACACAATCTTCGATGGCCTATGACCGATACAGATCATTCTATGGGTGCTAGCGTGGAAAAGCGAGTGTCATGTGTCAATGGTTCTAGATTTATTATTCTTCAGCATTGATGAACATCTCTTATTCTTGAGAGGGGAAGTAAGAGGATTCAAGAGAGAAATTTTTTATCTAAACAATTCTCTATTCCCCAAGCGTGCGGTGTGTTCACTATGGAACAATGGATATACATGCCTATTTATATACATGGAACTTCACTTATAATATTTAATTTCATAACAAGAATTAAATACATTCATGAACATATTGAAACCCAATTCCCCAACTAATAATACCACATCCTTTTTTGGTGCACCAACTTATACAAAACATAATTATGAATAAAATTATGTTTCACAAAATAACACATGCGTCATTATTATTTTATCTTGTTACAACTAATAAATATTTTCCATCTTGAAAATAATTATTTTACTACCAAACTTTCCATGGTCTGGTCAAACTTCACATCCATTTTTGGATCACCCGAATAAATAGATAAATAATTTATTCTCTTAAATAAATATTTTATTCAAAAACTAGTAAATAAATATTTATTAAATGTTCAATAAAATAAATAAATAAATTTTATTAAATTTAATAGATCATCTTAACTTGACTAAAATTATTCCACTGTATGAGAATAATATTTATTTTATTAATTAAATTCAAATAGAATTTAACCGAGACAAAAAAACACTTAGTGTGTGACCCTCTAGGATTATTTCTTGTTTGTATTTGGCGGGTTTTCCTAAATTCCAAGATTAGAATCTAGCGATGGGTCAAGTCACCCAATAGGATAAACATAAAGTTGGAAAAACGATATCTACTTACAAATTCTCTCTATGTAATATAATCTGTTCGTCTTAAAATCTCATCAAGAAGGTTTCATGATATTTTCATCAACCATTATTCTTGATACGTCGTTCTTTTACTACCTAAAATAAACTTGTCGTTAAACCTTGGAAATGGAATTTCATGTGAAAGTTCTATTTTAATCAAAAGACCGAGAAATCTACTTCCATAAATGGAAGGGAAAAATTTTTCATCAACTTATCCATTAATATCATGTCACACATGACATTACCAATGTACCATATTTCTCGCCCACTGTCTGTGTGACAGTTTTTTTCAGTAAATCAAAGTGAGTGAGTCGTGACATGTATCAATGGTAATCTTAATTTCTAAGGATCATTACACTCTCACATAGATAGAAATATCCAAATGACCCCAAAACATTATGAATTCATATTGGTGGGTCTGTTATCGTATTATCATTTCTTGGAGATTACTAAGTGAGAAGTTCATGAGGGGAAGTCTCATATTCTTACGATAACATAGAGGTGACAATATTTAGGCTATGTGTCCCTTTATAGTATGTCATCCAACCGTAAAACAATATTTATTAAAAAATTTATAACCTTTCAAGGTTCTCATCATAGCGGGGAACTTTCGTGACCTTATTAAAGCAACAAATATTCTAGGAAATTATTACATCATTGTCATGGAGAAATAGAAAAAATATGTATTATAATTTTTAATATTTAAATACATTAAATATCCATGTAACCAAAGTACAATCGGTTGGTTCTAAAACACCAAATCTTACAAACTATACGATCCTAACATGGCATTGTTATATTTTGTAATGAATATTCTTCATTATTGAAGTAATATCAGTATCTATAAAGTATTGTTTATTATGGTAGGTATCATAGGAATGACATAGTTAAAAATTGGAAACTATGTGGAGAAATCCATAGTAAGAACACTAAGGATATGTCTAAGTATAGTTTACAATCCTACTGTTTTAGAAATGGTCAATAATAACCTAGGATAAAACCTAAATTTTCCAAAATGGAACTTTTATTATAGACTAAGTGGTTTTCCCATTATTATTAATGTTTCTCACACTATTATTCATGGTTTTAGTCAATTACATAAACGAGGTGGAATTAGATGAATGCTGAATTAGTTGGGCAATGCAATGATATTCCTAATGGGAAACCAAATGTAATGGTATCTAGAATGAAAAATCTAATATCCCTGCTTTCAAAATATTATCAAGATATAAATCATGTAGGGCATTCAAATAAGAAAAGGAGGGAACAAATTTTTTTGAGTCCCTTATGAAGAAATGTACACCTTCTTTTAGCAGGTCTTCCGATCCATTAGTGCTTGAAAAATAGACCAGTACCACTGAAAAGTTATTTTCATTTCTCCAATGTTCAAAAAAAAGATAAATTCATCTTAGCAGTCTATCATTTGGAAGGGTAAAATTATCAATGGTGGATGATTATCAAGAATATGAGAAAAATAGATGAAATTAAATACATGAAATGGGACGATTTGAAGAACTTATTTTTCAACAAGTACGATCCTCATATTCTTTGAAAAAAGATAGAGAAGGAGTTCATTGACCTTAAGAAAAATAAAGAAGAATCTATAGGTAATAATGAAGAAAATTTTACAAGACTTGTTGGGTACACTTCTAGAATTATTATCCATCTTGAGAGTAAAATTGACCTTTTAATTGGTGGATTCAAACCACGTCTCGGAAGGGTAGTAGCCATAACAGACATTAATAGCTATGAAGAAATTTTTCAATGTTCTCTCAAGGCTGATATGGATATTTAAGTATCTCATTAGTCTTAAGGGTTTGATAAGAAGAGAAAAGTGGAACTCAAGGTAATTTTTAACAACCACACCGAAAAGAAGTTGAGTTTTACCTTATTCTCAATGTGTCGAATGAAATATGGATGGAATTACCTTAAAGGTACTAGTAAAATTTTTACATGTTAAAAATTTCATTAGGTATTTTAATGAAGATGCAAAGTGAAAAATTTTCAAATGATGCGAATAATAAAATGGATACACATTATGTACCTCCAACACATTAATGTTAAAAGTTCATGGAAATAAGTAATTAGTCAAATTAAAAACCTTATGTAAGTGTTATTGATGATGATCGATGTCAAAAATCTCTTAAATCTAGAAAAACTACATTTTACATGCGATCGCTTTTGATGGTGTGGAGTACGATAATGAAGTGGTGAAAGTTACACATACCACCCACTTTAAAGATAAAAAATGTTTTATTTGTTATGGATCCACCCAATCTTCTATTTTGGATTATTTTTCTAATAGAATCAGCGTATTACATCAATAATTAAATGTTGAGTTAGCTGTGACAGCTCCAAATGGAACAATGGTCACATCAAAAGTTTATAATTCTTCTCTGGTTGAACTTTTTTGAAATGTGCTTCCTGCAATTATTGTGATATTTTATATAGTGGAAATTGATGTGATTCATGCCATGGATTGGATTTATTTATAAGGATCTCAGATCAATTTACAAGGAAGGTAAGTCACATTTCATATTAAATATCAAATTGTGATCATAAATCAATATAAGGTTGAATATAACAATCTAGTAAAAATTTCATCAATCTTTTGGGTTTTAATTCCTATAAATAAAGGTTATTTATCTCAAATGTTTTCGGAGAAACTCATGATTAAGAATACACCCATTGTATATGAGTTTGATGATTTCATTCTTGAATAATTATCAGGTTTTCCACCAAATCGTGATGTTGAGATTTCAATAGTACTCATATTAGGTTCTAAGCCCTTTTTGAGGACTCATTATAGAATGTTTGCAATTGAGTTGTGGCAATTGAAAAAGAAAATGCAAGAGAATCATTATAAGGGATTAATAAGCCCTATTATTCAACCTTGGGGAGAATATATTCAATTTTTTAAGAAGAAAGATGGATCAATGAGACATTGCAATGATTATCGTGAAATTAACAAGAACACTAAGAAGAAAAAATATCATCTACCCTACATTGATGAATTATTCGACCAACTATGAAGAGGTCAATACTTTTCCCGAATTTATCTTCATTCATGGAATCATCAAATAATGGATAAAAGGAGGATATTTGAAAGAATAAATTCGGTACAATGTATTGAAACATTGAATTTATTATGATTTCTTTTAGTCTTACTAATTAATCCTCTATCTTCATGGATATAATGGAAATAGTCTATAGAGACATTCTTGAAAAGTTAGTGCAAGTATTTATAGATGATATTATTGTCT
Organism: Viscum album; assembly: GCA_963277665.1. Taxonomy (NCBI): domain Eukaryota; kingdom Viridiplantae; phylum Streptophyta; class Magnoliopsida; order Santalales; family Viscaceae; genus Viscum; species Viscum album. The sequence goes on along the minus strand of OY728157.1, from coordinate 1,710,936,388 downwards.
ATTAGAATAGAAATGAATAACATGAAAAATAATTTATAATTATACTGAAGAACAAGTTAAAGGGTAATCGTTATGAAAAAATCACCATGAGTGAATTATGGCTTCAAAAAGTATCATCTTTTGGTCACATAATTTCAAGAGAGGGGATATTTGTGGATCCATCAAAAATAGAAGTTATTAAATGATGGCTGAGACTGAAAATAGTAACTGATATATAATGTTTTCATAGTTTGGATGGATCTTATCAATTTTTTGTCAAATATTTTTCACGATCATTTAATTCACTTTCCAAGTTGACTCAGAAAGGTGTTATTTTCATATAGATGAAGGAATGTGAAGACAATTTCAAAGAGATAATAGTAAGGTTATCCAGTGCATCTGTTCTCACAATTCATTGTAGTGGAGAAAGGATTATGATCTACAATGATGAATCATATAAGGGTTTGAGATTTTTTTCTCCTACTAAATGATATGGTGATATTTTATGCATTATGAAAATTGAAAATCCATGAGAAAAAATACCAAACTCATGCTTTTGAGTTATCTAAGGTAATATTTTCACTAAAGATATTGAGGTATTAACTTTATGTTGAACATTACAGAATTTATAATTAAAATAAAACATTAATCTATATTTTCACAAAAAATAAGCTGAATATTCATCAAATAAGATTGTTAGAGTTGATTAAATATTACAACTTCTCCATACATTACCACCCTTGGAAAGTGAAAAATGGGGAAGATGCTTTGAGTATAGAAGACCATTCTAGCCTATCAATGATGAGTATAAAAAAATATCCAATATTTATGGATATGAAAAGAATGGATCTAGAAGTTTTAAACTACGGGGAGAAAAATTATCTTTCTCAAATTACCGCTCAAACATCAATACAATTTATGATTATGGAGGTATAGAAGAAAGATGTAGTGATATAAAATAAGGTGAGGAATGTTCTGGAATTCATCCTTTATTTTGATAGAATAATAATGTTCAGTAATCAGGCTTCTATTACTTCCATACAATAATTAATGATAGAATTATTGGATGAGGCTTAGAGTTCTTCATTCTCTATTCATCCTCAAAGCACAAAGATATACAAGGACCTAATAGAGTGTTTCCGGTGGAATGGATTGAAAAGATATATTTCTGAATATGTCTCTATATTCCTTATCTGTCATCATGTTATTGATGAGTGATATATGTGTAAGGGTATGTTAAAACTATTACCCATGCTGTAATAGAATTTGGAAAACATCACAATGGACTTTTTGGAAGACATCCTAAAACATCGAAAGGAAATAATGTTATACATGTTATAATTGATCACCTTATAAATTGGGTACACTTAATTTCCATTAGATTGGATTTCTCTCTTTACCATATTGCTAGGATATATGTAATTGAGATTTTAATACTGCATAGAGTACCACATCCTATTATATTTTATCAGGATCTGAGGTTTACCTTGATGTTCTAGTGATGTCTTTAGTAAGCTATAGATACATAGTTACATTGCAACATTGCTTATCACTCCTAGAAAGATGGTTTGTCTAAGTGGACAATTCAAACTCTTGAAGAAAGGTTGATATATTTCTCTATGGATTTCATAAACAGATGAGATCAATACATAGAATTTGTGGCATTTTGTTATGACAATACCTTTCAATCTAGTATTTAGATGGAACCCTTTGAATCCCTCTATGGAAAAAAGTGAATAACTCTAAATTGATGGGATGAAGTTGGGGAATGAAATATATTAGAAACTGACCTTATTAATAAAATTAAAGAGAAGATCATATCTATTCAACATCACCAAAGATAATCATAGAGTTGAAAAAGTATCCATACTGAAAATTAATGAAAATACATAGGGTTTGAATTGGGTGACATGGTTCTTCTACAAATATCTTCTTGGAAGAAAGTTATGATATTTAGAAATAAGGGCATGTTGAGCCATAATTATGTCTACCCTTTTGAAATTCTGGATCATTTTGGGAAGGCATCTTACTGATTGAAAATTCAATTGAATCTCTCGCATGTTCATGATGTGTTCCATGTATCTATCATAAGAATGTATATACCTGATCCTTGACATGTAATAAACTCTGAATTCATACCGCATGAGGAAGATATTTCTTATGAAAAAAAACCTATATAAATTTTTGATTTTAGTGAAAAATTTAAATGAAACAAAACCACTCACTTGGCTAATGTTTTATGGTGGAACCACCATTTTGAGGAAGTAATGTGGGAACATGAGGATATGATGAGGGAGAGGTATCCTCATATTTTTTCCCAAGTGATGCACTTTGTGGGGGAAATTTAGTTTAAAGGTGTATAAGGTAACACATGGATGTTTTATGAAATATTTTCTTTAAATAGTTTTAATTCATCATTATATTTCATTGAACATAATTTTGAGGTTAAATGAATCAGAAAACTCTATTAGTATAATATGACTATTATAGCCTATTTGTTCGGTTAGTAGGAATAATTATAACTAACTTATGAAAATTTATTATGAATTCATTAGCTAACAATTATTTTTGAAAATTTTAAATCTATTAGATATCTTTATTTATTGGTGAATTACTATTAGTAATGAGATTAATGATATATATATATATTATATAATTAATAAAATATTTTTGATAATCATATAATATATAATTTAGTCATAGGGTATGGATAAATCTTATTTCACACATTAATATTTATTATATGACAACAGAAACTTTTTTTGGAAGAAAAATATTAAAATTTACTTTGGAATAAATTTTAATATTTTTCATGATAAAATTCAATTTTTATAAATTTTAAAAATACACCAACTTTCAATTTGTAAAAAAATTCATAATATTTCTATCATTCAATATAATTGATGTCATTAGCATTAATTTTACATTGAATTCAGATGTAAAAACATTTCTATATTTTTCAATGTTTTAGCTTTTAAAACTTGTACTTTTTTTCCACAAATGGTATTAATTTTAAATAAATTTATACATCTTCTATGTTTTGAGTTTTTAAAAAATATAATCCATATCTGTTACTATTATTTTCAAATTATTTAAATATATAATTTTATTTTGGGGCATTATGAATAGTAACTTCGGTATTTTTTATTTAGACGATAAAAGGGTAGAAAGGGTTATTAATTGTTAGAATAATATTTTATGACTACCATAACACTTTTCATTGTATTATGGGATGTGATATTTCCAACCCAGATAAACTTTAGGGAAAACATTTGGCCTTTGGAATCCACATGGGTGTGATTATGAGACTTATAACATTTAATTTAAATTAAAAGAAACAATGTTATAAACATTTATCTTCTTACTAACTGAATTTCAATATGGGGTTATATAAGTGATATATATGAATATGAATATTAATTAGTAATATATAATAATTCACTATATCATTTTACATTATTTATAGTATTTATGCATTAAATAATTAGATTTAATTATGACATAATGGTGTTGAAATGATTGATTTATTAATGAACCAATCAAATAAATGATATTATAAATATTTGAATAAATAGTATTTGACATAATTTACATCATCCTAGATTTTTCTAGGTAAATATGAATTTTTATAATACTATTAAATGGTTTTTTTATGTTATCTCACTATTTATATTTTATTTAAATTCAATAAAATGAATAGTGTAAAAATTGACATAATTGGGGTTTTGTAAGATTGTAAGTTATTTTATTATTTAAATACTGTTAATATAATTTATAATAAAAAAGTTAATATTATATGGTATTAATGTTTTATATGTATAAAATTATTGAAAATTTACCCTATATACATAAACTATATAGCCTCTTAACACTAAAAATGTTTCCACAATGATTAAAATTAAAAGAGAATAATTTTGGGAAAACTAAAAAGATAGGGTTTAAAAAATCAATACATGTATGAATATTACAGGAAAAGTGGATATAGAACTATAATCATCTTATATTGTACATGATTTAATTTGGGAGAATTTTTATTTGAAAAATAATTTATATTAATTTAATGTTTTTATAATTTCTAATGGTGCCCCTCACCTCAAATATAAAATGGAATCTACTACCTCACATATTAACATCAATAAGAGACTTCATGATCGGACATAACAAGATATTTTCCCTTTTAAATTTACATATTTACATTATAGATGTTTTTTTCTTTTTCAAAGACCAACACTTGTGAAATAAAAAGATATTTAGATGAAGCAGATTGAGGAAGGGGTAATATCTTCTACCAATTTGTCCTAACTTCCTTCTTCTTCTTCAACATTTTCTTAATTATTTTTCTTAATTATAAAGTAATGACATAAGTATAAATAATATATTTATATGTTATCATAATTAGAAAACAACCAAATTCTACATTTTATTCATCTTATAAAAAATGAAATCATAAAGCATGCGTATATACGACTTATCGTCTCCACGTTGTGTTGTAATATTTTTTTCACCACCGCCATAATTGGATGGGTATAATTATAGAAGTAAAAACTATATATTAATATTATAAAATTATATTTTTTATTATATATTTTAAACCATCCACTTCAATACCATTAAAAAAATCGTAATGACATCATCGCTTGTGCATACACATGACCTACCGTCCCCACGTTGCGATGCAATTAATTATACAAGATCGTCATTAATGAATGATTATATAAATGTACATAATGAATATATATAGTATATACTATGTTAATATAATTTTTTAATGATATAAATATGACCTAATATATGTAATCACAACTTATCTAAAAAAGAAAGCATAAGAACACAAAGTAATTAATATCCAAATGACGAGTGTCAATAAAATTTTAGTAACAAAATGATGATAATATGATTATCTATGATATCATAAAAATAAAAATGACTATGGAATATATAAGGACCTGGCCTTAAACCTTACTTAATCTTGAATTAAATTGAATAATTCACATTGAAGATCTTTTCAGGTTTAGAGTTTTAGAGAATTAGGACATAGCTATTACATCTCCAATATTACAGGGTAGACAAATCTAATTAGTTTCCATTTTTTCCACAAAATAAAAACTCTTGAACAAAAGAGTCATGTCTAGTTCCTTGTTTTAGATAGCCTGACATTTCCTTGATCCCATCCTTGAACCTAATCAACTTTATGTCCTGTGAAAATATATAAAAAACTTGGGATGAGCATAAAAAGCTCAGTAAGGGATACACAAAGAAAGAAAAATATGAGTTTTTCAAAACAACAAGTAAACCATGAATTCTTTATCAAAGTAATACTTTTCACCTTTATGAAGTAGTATAAACTCTTCAATGAATAATAGATCATTACTTACCCTTTTTTAACTAAAATATTATCATAAAACCCATATACATAACATATAAAGGTAACTTGGGACATAAACATACTTAAATGGAAGAACCATACGGTCGACTTCCACATATATCACTTAATGGAATAGCCATACGACCAACATCCATACCCAATGCATTAGAATTTATAAGGTAACCACCCATCCTGGTATTCATGGCACCGACCGTCATATGATTTATCACATAACCACCCATCAAATGTCCAAGTACCATTATAAAATCATAACAATTATAAAGGAAAGAAAACATTTCCATATTTCAATCACAATATATCACTTAAATATATTGACATAAAAAATCCATTATAAAAACCCATTTTAATACCAAAATACATAAAAGTGTATATGGTATTTATTTTATTTTAAAAACATTATGGATTGTTGAGGAAGCCAAAGACCAAATAATACTCACGGTGGCGGAAAAGGTCGGTGTCACTGCATACGTTAAGAGAAACATTCCCTTTTTTATATAGTAAAATGATTCATATAAAAATATTCCTTTTGAATAAAATTAATATTCAAAGGGATTTAGACCCCATATAAGAGAAATTTTTGTATAAAACAAAATATTCCTCAATTAAAGGATATTGAGACGAAGTCCCTTACAAAGACGGTATTCTTAGATTAAGGATAAATCAATTACATAATTTATGTGTGAAAAACATAAATACACCCAATATAAGTGGATATTAAGTGTAAAACAAGCATATTAATTCACAAATATTAATATCATGAAATATTCAAGGAGTACATGTTTAACCCAAAGGATTGAAATTGAGTTAAGAAGTTCATTTGAAAAAATTCGACAGCCTAACAGCGTCCCTTTAAATTTCATAAATGAGTTGATGAGAGAGAAGATGGTATCTCCTCAAGTGTACATAAAATTTACATCAATAAGAATATATAATAAAATATCCCAACATAATAAGATGTAAATTAAAAGACATAACATAAATAAGTCTTTATAAACAGACAAGGGTGAAAGGTTTCCTTACCGACTTGGGTAACTTTTGAAACGTACACCCCGTGAAAGAAGGACTATAAAACATTAATGTAAATACTCATAAACAAAATTATATTTCACAAAGAGTAGAATAATGTTCATTACATACACCACTCAAATGAAATGGTGGAAAATGTGGCATAAATCTCACAGGAATAAAAGTGATGTGAAAAATCCCTTACGAAAACTTAGCAGCCTAACGACACCACATAAAACATCCAAAAATGGATTTATGAGATAAAATAGGGTCTCTCATAATATTAACTTCAAATTTACAGAATGAGGAATATATAAGAACATCCCCAAACATAAGAAAGATGATCTTAAAAGAAATGACATAAAATAGAGTACTTAAAAATAAACAGAGTGGTTGGATCTCTTACGAAAATTCGGCAGCCTAACGGGGCCACTCAAAACATCCAAAATGGATTGATGAGAGAAAATAGGGTCTCTCATCATTTGAACATAAAAAGTAAAGTAATAGTAATATAAAAGAACTTCCCAATCATAAGAAAGATGATCTTAAAAGGAATTACATTAAAGAGTGTACTTAAAAAGAAAGAGAGGGGTAGGATCCCTTACGTCATGTCCGACTTGTCTTGTTCATTTCTTTATATTCATGAATAATAAACATTAGTCAATTTATAATTGCCTAAATACCTCCTTTAAATATTATTATTCAGTTCATATCACATATTATAATGTTATAATAATTCTTTAATAATGTTAGTTCATATCAGATGTTTTTGTCGATGTTTGGTACATGAGTCAAAAATGAACTTGTTTGAAAATGATTTCCCATGTAGTTATAAGTAAATAATTTCCAGAATGTTATTAATTTTTAAAATATCATATATATCCAGTACATATTCATTTTATACTATTCTATAACATTTAGAGATAGAAAATTAAAATCAGCGTTCATGAAGACGGTATGCCCTACGTACTCTTGAACGCTACTTTTATTTTTTTGTCATATTAATGGAATTAAAAATAAATTAGATATATATATATATATTATAATTCCAGTATAATATATATGTTATATAGGTCAAATATGTTCATTAATTTCATTCTTTATACATTCCATGTATTGCATGAACGAGCCACATCACTTGAGGGGGAGGTAGTCCACACTTCCTCATATGAAATTATCGCATTTGCACAACATGCAACGAATAAAGTTATGTTTTAAATATAAAATACAGAAGCATATAGAAAACATAAATACCATATATATCATATATATAATACAGTGACATCATAATGGCCACCTTTAAAGGTGTTAAAAGAATATTGACCAATCATCGTTTCGTGAGGCAGTAATTCGCCATCCACAGAAACAGTATGTTCTTTAACCATTAGACGGATGTGTGTGTAAGTGTATCTTGAATCCTTCTTATAAAAAAAGTCACGTATATTGAATATACTGGGTTTGTTAAAAAATAAAGGAATAAAAAATGTTAGGGGGTTGGAGAAGCAAAATAAAACAAAAGAACACTAGGGAAGACTTTACCTTTAAATCGGGTTACTCTTTTTGATTTGAGCTCAAAGGCTTCCTTGGAAAGACTTCTACCCAAAGTGAGGCTTCTAGGAGTAAGATAGGGATGTGGAGAGATAAAATGGGCAGGGTTTGGCCGAAAAAAAGGCTTGAGAGGTGTGCGTAAGGTGGTAGAGGTGTGGGCTTTTTATAATAGAATAGGAGGCGAACTCTTGGAAAGTTATAAAATAGTACTTTATTATAAAATGATATTCAAATTTTAAAGGTCTCAAAAGGATATATTTCCAAGATAAGGTGATAAGGTTTATAAATCCACCCATCCAATATGTTTGTGACAAGTTTAAAACTTATATTATACCCTATATTCTAATTTTATTTAAATCGGTCATTTATGAGTTATCACTGCATCATCACGGTGTCATAAATAAATTAATTGATTTAATGTGTAAAAATTATAAAAAAATATCATGATGTAGGATATCTTTTTAGATTTATAATAAATATTTATAGTAAAAAATATGAATTTTATAACCCCATGTAAAATTTGTTTTACAAAAATAATACAAGTTTGTGACATTTTTATTTTAACTTCAAATAAAAAGGTATTAATGTCATTTTCCTACCCAAGTGGCTCCATGGGGTCCCCAAGTTGACCCATGGATTGTCTTGGTCCTCCATGACTCATACAATAATTGTAGGACATGTGTCAAGGTCATTTCATATTATTAAAACATTATTTTTACCTTAAATTACACTAATTACCTCTAATCGCGATTAAAAACATAAAAGTTATTATTCACCAAAAAAGTTATTTTAATCCCATTGAACCACATTTTAAATCTTAATGACAACCATTTATGCCGGATGTTTGAAATTCAAAACTCATAAGTGATAAAGTTTTATTTAAATGAAAAATCAGTTTCTTTAACAACACTTAGTGGTTTCACTATTCATCAAAAATTGAAGTTTTTCAGAAAAATACCAAAAATTCACCCTAAGCTAAATTTGATATTCCAAAATAATTTTTTTTTTCTATTTTAAAAAATTCAAAACATATAAGTTGAATTAATTAATTTAATAATTAATTCCCGCTGTCAAAAAAAATAGCGTGTTTTTTAGAAACAATATCTTTTAAAATATTAACACTAGTTTAAGTCCAATTTCAAAGTGAAATTAATTGTAATGACCACCATTGGATTAAATGGTAAAAATATATATAAATACAATTTAATATCAATTAAAAATATAATCTATCCATATAAATAAATCATATTAAAAGGAGGTTTTGAATTAAAATGCAACATTTTCACTAAAAATGATAATTATCAGAAAAATAACAAAAATTTACACAAAGTAAATTTTGGTGTCCAGATTCTAAAGAAGGATTTTATTTTGTCAAACACAACATATAAAATTGTCAAAAGTATATTTAAAAAGGGTTATCCATCAAAAAGTAGTTAATCGACCTTTTAAAGAATATTCGAAGATTTATACTTAAAATTGGATTCATTTTCATTTGAAGCCTCTAACATTTATTGGATAAAAGTAAAAATATTTGACAGACATATATAATCATTTTGTAGTTAGTTCCGTTCATTCCCGCTATTACAATGGCTAGGCGTTAACTACAATTTAAAATAATATTATTTTATTATTAGAGTGCAACGTAAGATTTCAAATAAACTCGTTGTTGTGTATTGCGTAAGCCATCGAGCATAGCGTTCCCTTTAAAGTAATATTAATATTTTATTCACAAGTATGGATAAATATAAAAATGTCATATTCTTTATTTACTTGGGGTGTTACATCCTTCCCCCTTTTTGGGAATTGTGTCCTCGCAATTTTAAAATTGGGCTTGGAAACATCATCGAAAATCCCACATCGGAACAAGAGTCAGTAAAACTATCACTTTAAAATAAAGAAAGAGAAGTACAAAGGTCACCTGAGTTAACCCATACTAGGATTCCATGTAGGAAAACCTGGACATGGAGGAGAAAACAAAGGGTCATGTTCTGATGGAGAGTGATAGAAAACCTGTTTAGGAGAAAGTTAACCACAAGAAAATCACAAACTTGTGATGGGTTAAACGATATTTGATTCCCCAGTAGGAGAAATTAACAGACAAAATATTTTTAAGTTACTTTTCATTGAGGAATTTATTTATGAGCTTAACTATAACATAAGGTAACCTATTTACTTGTCATGTTGAATTTCAACTTTTACTAGATTTCTTAGACAAACTCATATTTTCTTCAAAAGACGAGTATTTAGGATGACTTGTTCACATTAAGAGATCTATAATCAACTTCTAGAGAATCACCTAATCCACAAAAGAGAACTATATACTTCCCATTTCTTTAGACCATAACCAAAACTAAAACAAAAAAGGTTAGTATGAGATCAGATAATACCCAAAAAGGATAATCCATTATAAAAAAAATCTATTCCTAATCTCTAAAATTTGTCCAACGAAACCCAAAGTTCAAAGAAGACCATTCGATAAACAATTTGTCCATAAAATTATTCAATGTAAACCAATCTAAGATTGAAACCCAAATATTTTAAGGATTTAATCACATATTCTTCTAAGGTTCAAATTAACACTTATCTCCAAATAACATCAGTTTCTCTTAAAGTCTCATATTGAAAAGTAATTAACCTAATCACATGTCCTCCATGATAGGTTAATAATTTCCATAGATAACCCAAAATCAACTTACTCTTAATTCATAAAATCATCTAACTAAAAATAATAAGTCATACTAACAAGATACATCACATGGTCCAGTGGTAGGCGATAAATAACAGTCGCACATTGGTTGTGGGTTCGATTCCCACAAATTTGTATAACGCGACGAGTTGTCACACGATCTGCATGTTGTCCTTTTTATAAAACTCCAAAAATAACCCTAACATGTTTTAACCCCAATATTTTCCTTATACCTCTCATTTTCATCCAAATTCATTACGATCTCAACATCTTAATTCTTGATGTCTCATTTCACCACCATAAGATAAAATAAAAATATTCCCAAAATGAATAACATCATACCTTGATCATGGCGTCCACTCGGTTTCATCGTCATCTTGTTCACGTAGGTAGAAGTCCCATGCATTAAAACAATGATTTAGAGATCCGTCAAAATAATTTGATTCCTCCATCCAAATACACCTTCTACAACATGGGTCATATGGGTGTTCACAAAAAAACAGTTTTGGAAAATAATCATGTATGACATATAATTCCAAAACATATGATAAAACATGATTTCTATAAAATAGTCAGACAACATTTGAGTTAAAACTTTCTATTATTGGTCCTTTTAAAATACCATAAGTATGTGCTGAGTGACTATATTTTAAAAGAAAATATTAATAGGTTGCGCAAGGGTCTCCTTCCTCACCACCATTTTTAAAATCATAATATGCTTCAAATTCTTTTGATAAGGTAAAATATTTGAAAATACCTTGATAATATTTACCTTTCTTGAAAATATGAGAATATTGTGAAAATAGTATTTGTCTAAATACAACCCATGATCCATGATGATAACGAGGTATAGTGGAGGTGTTTGATATCTCAAAAAACTTCTTGGAAGTGAGTTTTATGCTAGAAAAAGTTTCACAATCATCCAACCATGACTTTGCAATAATTATTGCAAGCATGTCATCAGGAAGAGATAGAAATGTCATTTTAGATCCATCTCCTTCCATTTTTAACTAACTTTACATGACCTGAAAAAAGTTATAAAACAAAGATTTAACTGAAATAATAGATATAGGGACTAACCATGTGTCAAACAAAACTCTTAATCCCTAAAGTTGTCTAAACCGACCTTTGATACCAACTATAATGACCCCGCCTTAAACCTTACGTAATCATGAATTAAATTGAATAATTCACATTGAGGATCTTTTCGGGTTTATAGTTTTAGAGAATTAGGATATATCTATTACATCTCAATGATTACAAAGTAGACAAATATACTTAGTTGCCATTTTTTCCACAAAATAAAAACTATTGAACAAAAGAGTCATGTCTATTTTCTTGTTTTAGATAGCCTAACATTTCCTTGATCCCATCCTTAACCCTATTCAACTTTATGTCCTGAGAAACATTTAAAAACTTGGGATGAGCATAAAAAGCTCAGTAAGGGATACACAAAGAAGGAAAACTGTTAGTTTTTCAAAACAATATGTAAACCATGAATTCTTTATCAAAGTAATGCTTTTCACCTTTACGAATTAATATAAACTCTTCAATGAATAAAAGATCATTAATTACCCTTTTGTAACAAAAAGATTACCATAAAACCCATATACATAACACATAAAGGTAACTTGGGACATAAACATACTTAAATGGAATAACCATACGGTCGAATTCCACACATATAACATAATGGAATAGCTATATGGCCGACTTCTATACCAAATGCATTGGAGGTTGTAACATAACCACCCGTCCTGGTATTCATGGCACCACCCTTCATATGGTTTATCACGTAACCACCCGTCAAATGTCCAAGTACCAATATAAAATCATAAAAATTTTAAAGGAAAAAAACATTTCCACATTTCAATCGCAATATATCACTTAAATATATTGAAATAAAAAAATCCACTATAAAAATCCTTTTTAATACCAAAATACATAAAAGATTATATGGTATTTATTTCATTTTAAAAACATTATGGCTTGTTGAGGATGCCAAAGACGAAATAATTCTCACGGTGGCAAAAAAGGTCGGTGTCATCGCATACGTTAAAAGAAACATTCCTTTTTGTTGTTTATTAAAACACTTCATATAAAAAGATTCCTTTTGAATAAAATTAAATGTAAAAGGGGTTAATACACCATATAAAAGAAAGTTGTGTATAAAACAAAATATGCCTCAATGAACGGAGATTGAGAGGAAGTCCCTTACAAAGACGGTATCCTTAGATTAAGGATAAATAAATTACATAATTTATGTGTGGAAAATACAAATACACCCAATATTAGTGGATATTAAGTGTAAAAAATCAGATTCATTCACACATATTCATATCATGACATATTCATGGAGTACAAGTTTAACCCAAAGGATTGAAATTGAGTTAAGAAGTTCCTTTTCAAGAATTCGACAGCCTAACGGCGTCACTTTAAATTTCATAAATGAGTTGATGAGAGAGAAGATGGTATCTCATCACGTGTACATAAAATTTACATCAATAAGGATATATAATAAAATATCCCAACATAAGAAGATATAAATTAAAAGACATAACATAAATAAGTTTTTATAAAAAGAGGATGGTGAAAGGTTCCCTTACCGACTTGGGTAACTTTCGAAACGTACACCCCGTGAAAGAAGGACTATAAAACATTGATGTAAATAATCATAAAAGAAATTATATTACACAAAGAGTAGAATATGGGTAGTACATATACCACTCAAAGGAAATGGTGGAAAATGTGTCATAAATCTAACAGGAATAAAAGTGAGATGAAAAATCCCTTACGAAAACTCGGCAGCCTAACGACGCCACATAAAACTTCCAAAAATGGATTTATGAGATAAAATAGTGTCTCTAATAATATGAACATAAAACGTACAGAATGAGGAATATAAAGGTAAATCCCTAAACATAATAATGATTATCTTAAAAGAAATTACATAAAAGAGAGTACTTAAAAATAAAGAAAGAGGTTGGATCTCTTACGAAAATTTGGCAGCCTAACGGCGCCACACAAAACATCCAAAATTGATTGATGAGAGAAAATAGGGTCTCTAATCATATGAACAAAAAAATTAATGTAATATTAATATAAAATAACATCCCAATCATAAGAAATATGAGCTTAAAAGGAATGACATAAAAGAGTGTACTTAAAAAGAAAGAGTGGGGTAAGATCCCTTACCTCAAGTCCGACTTGTCTTGTATTCCTGAATAATAAACATTGGCCAATTTCTAATTGCCTATGGACCCCCTTTAAAGATTATTATTCAGTTCATATCACATATTACAATGTTATAATAACTCTTTAATAATGTAAGTTCATATCAGACGTTTTTGTCGATGTTTGATACATGAGTCAAAAATGAACTTGTTTGAAAATGATTTCCCATGTAGTTATAAGTAAATAATTTCCAGAATAGTATTAATGATTAAAATATCATATATATCCAGTACATATTCATTTTATACTATTCCATAACATTTGGAGATAAAAAATGAAAAGCCTCGTTCATGGAGATGGTAGGTCGTACGTACGCATGAACACTACTTTCATTTTTTTGTCATATTAATGGAATTAAAAATAAATGAGATATATATATATATATTATAATTAAAGTATAATATATATGTTATATAGGTCTCATATGTTCATTAATTTCATTCTTTATACATTCCATGTATTGCATGAACGCGTCACATCACTTGAGGGGGAGGTAGTCCACACTTCCTCATATGAAATTCTCGCATTTGCACAACATGCAAAGAATAAAGGTATGTTTTAAATATAAAATACAGAAACATATAGAAAAAATAAATACCATATATATCATATATAAAATGCAGTGACATCATAATGGACACCTTTAAAGGTGTTAAAATAATATTGAGGAATCATCGTTTCGTGAGGCCGTAATTCACCATCCACAGAAACAGTATGTTCTTTAACCATTAGACGGATGTGTGTGTATGTGTAGCTCAAATACTTCTTATAAAAACATCCAAGTATATTTTATATAATAGTGTTGTTACAAAACAATGGAATAAAAAAAATTAGGGGGTTGGAGAAGCAAAATAAAATAAAAGAACACTAGGGAAGACTTTACCTTTAAATCGAGTAACTATTTTTGATTTGAGCTCAAAGGCTTCCTTGGAAAGACTTCTTCCCAAAGTGAGGCTTCTAGGAGTAATAGAGGGATGTGGAGAGAAAAAATGGGCAGGGGATGGCCGAGCCAAAGGTTTGAGAGGTGTTGGTAAGGTGGTAGAGGTGGGGGCCTTTTATAAGATAAGAGGAGGGGAACTCTTGGAAAGTTATAAAATATTACTTTATCATAATATGATTTACAGATTTTAAAGGTCCCAAAAGGATATATTTCAAGGATAAGGAGATAAGGTTTCGCAATCCACCCATAAAATATGTTTGAGACAAGTTTAAGACTTTTATTTTACCCTATCTTCTCATTTATTTAAATCATTCATTTATGAGGTAATCACTTCATCATCACGGTGTCATAAATAAATTAATTTTTCTAATGTCTAAAAATTATAAAAAAAATATCATGATGTTGGAAATATTTTTAGATTTATAATTAATATTTATAGTAAAAAATATGACTTGTATAACCTCATGAATTTTTTTTAGAAAAACAATACATGTTTGTGACATTTTTATTTTAACTTTAAATAAAAAGGTATTAATGTCATTTTCCTACCCAAGTGGCTCCATGGGGTCCCCAAGTTGACCCATGGATTATATTGGACGTCCATGACACATCCAAAAGGGTAGGACATGTGTCAAGGTCATTTAAAATTATTAAAATATTAGTTTTACCTTAAATTACACTAATTACCTCTAATCGCGATTAAAAACTTAAAAGTTACTATTCACCAAAAAATTAATTTAATCCCATTGAACCACATTTTACATCCTAATGACAGCCATGTATGTCAGATTTTTGAAATTCAAAACACAGAAGTGGTAAAGTTTCATTTAAACGAAAAATAAGTTTCTTTAACTACCACTTAGTGGTTTCACTATTCATCAAAATTGATGTTTTTTCAGAAAAATACCACAAATTCACCCTAATCTATATTTGTTATTCCGAATTCAAAAATGATGTATATTTTACAAAATTCAAAACATATAAGTTGAATTAATTAATTTAATAATTAATTCCCGCTGTCAAAACAAATAGCGTGTTTTTAAGAAACAATATCTATTAAAAGATTAACACTAGTTTAAGTCCAATTTCAAAGTGAAATTAATTCCAATGACTACCATTGGATTAAATGGTAAAAATTTATTCTAAATAAAGTTTAATATCAATTAAAAATATAATCTATCCATGTAAATAAATCAGATTAAAAGGAGGGTTGGAATTAAAATGCAACATTTTCACTAAAAATTATCTTTATCGGAAAAATAAAAAAATTTACAAAAATTAAATTTTGATGTCCATATTCTAAAGAAGGATTTTATTTCATAAAATAAAACATATAAAATTGTAAAAAGTATATTTAAAAAGGTTTATCCATCAAAAAGCTGTTAATCGACCTTTTAATGAATATTAGAAGATTTATGCTTCAAATTGGATTCATTTGCATTTTAAGCCTCTAACATTTATTGGATAAAAGTAAAAATATTTGACAAACATATATAATCATTTTGTAGTTAGTTCTGTTCATTCCTACCATTACAAAGGCTAGGAGTTAACTACCATTTAAAATAATATTATTTTATTATTAGAGTGCAATGTAAGATTTCAAAGAAACTCGTTGTTGCGTATTGAGTACGCCATCGAGCATAGAGTTCCCTTTAAAGTAATATTAATTTTTTATTCATAAGTATGGATAAATATGTAAATTTCATATTCTTTATTTACCTGGGGTGTTACAGAATAAGTCAATAATGTTATTTAAATCATTATACATGGGGTTTAAATTTATATGAAGGATATCAGACCTAATGTAAGAGATAATTTTTAGATCACTTTATTATCTGAGTTTCATTATTTGTATGTATTTTCTGGCATATATCGATCGTCAACATCCATGTTCCATAAATAGTAAATAATATTTATATTCATCTATAATTTATGAAATTCAATTTTTCCCATTGGTGATGTTTTTCTTAATGGTATGAATGATATATTTTTTGGTTATTTGATAAAAGGTAATTTCTAACTTTTTCGGAAAATGTACGAGGAGTATATTTTTTAACTTATACGACATGAATAGATTTTTATAAATTCATGTTTACTGAATTATATGAAGCATACCATAAAATTTTCCAAGTTTATTTTCAATGAAATTTATTTCTTTTACAATTACGCGGTGTTTTGAGAAAATAAAATGTTTTTTTGAAGAGAGGATATTGTCTTCAATAATTAATTTCATTTGTTAAATCAAGACTACTTTCCATATAAGATGTAATTTTTTTAATAGGGATATGTTTCTATCTATATCATTACTATGATTTCATTGTGTTTATAATGGAAATATATTTATGAAATCCATTTATTTACATGTAATATGTTATGGTGGATTGATTTTTAAGAAACCCATTTTATTCGTTGGATTATGCTATGATGAATGATTCAAGTTTTTGTGGAACTCATAAGAATGATTTCCTTATTATATGGGTTGGACCTATATACCCCTCTAATAAATTGGGAAAATATTTATATCTCATGAGATAGAAACTACTAGAATGACATTTAAACTTGTTTTAGTAATATAGTGTTGGAAAATCATATAAACCTGGTTCAGCTATGGATATTGTCCGCTATGATGGTCTTGGAAATCTACCTTGACTAAATATTAAATGATTTTAAATGCTTATGTTTATGATAAAAAATATCATTTCTTCTATTATTCCATTTATTATTTCATTAATTAATTATTATGAAATTTCATTATATATCCCACAACCTGATATCACGATCTTTTAAATGTATGATAAGATATTGAAATGTTATATTATTTTGTCTTAAGATTCTAATGTGATTGATATCTCCCTTTTTTACCCTTATGGAGGATCTGATCTAAATAAAATTTATATATCTTTTCCCCAGGTCCTGAATAAGGGTATTAAGTATCATATTTTAGAAGGTGTCTAGTTATGACAGAATAAGTGGGAGATAGTGAATATGTCTTATGAACAAGTTATTTATGTTTCCCATTTTCTAAATACACTATCCCTATACAGTCCAAACGTGGCTTTGTAATATTTTTTAATGAGTATTCATCAAATTTCAAGTAATATCAATATATTTAATATATGGGTAATTATAATAATAATGCAAGGGTCTAGTTATTTACCATTTGGAGCCCTATGGAAAATATTATGTCCCTTATAATATTTTATTTACAACGATGTTAAAGTTTTCACATTCTTGTTTTATCAAATATAACATTTTTAATGTAGGACTTTCCAAAATATATGTTCAAATATATGTATTATTTTGAAATCTCAAGGATTTATATTTTTTATAATATTTAATAATAAATTTTTATTCAATAAATAAGTATGTTAAATAATTACATAAAAATAATGTTGCAATTATTTTATTAATAGAGATAACAAATAAATTTTATCAATAATATTAAAATAAATAAAAATTGTGATAACTAATATATCCAATTAATTTTCTAAATGAAAATGACCTCTTAGAAGTATAATAATTTTTTCTATGTTATATTTTTATATTTATATTTTTAACAATCAATTAAATTTATAGTATCAAAATTTACACTATTGATTGTTTATCTAATAAAGTATTGTTAAATTATTTAAAAGTAATAATTGTGATTAAATTTTTTTATTAATTGTTAAATACTTTAATATGTTCTAAATTGTTCATTTATGGTCCAATAAACATAAAATTAGTTAATATTTCACTATTTTAATATTGAAATATTTTTTACCTTAGTTAAAATTAAATAGAATAACTAGGTGTCAAATGAAAATTAAAAGGTTTAAATATACATAAAAAATATGTATAGACATTATTGGTTGGTAATATTATATCCTAATCTAATCTCATATAAAAATAGAAATTTTTTAGGTTTTTGGATGTGGTTTTAATTTATTATAAATTAATATATTTGGAAAATTCCAAAGTTCTCCGTACCTCAACGATTAAAGGAAACATCCCCATCATTTATTCATAACTCATTGAGCGTTAAAGATCATATATACCCTAACCATTTACCTCATAAAATTCACTAGTAATATTTTACTGGTTCTAGTATTCTCAAAAGATCATCTTTAGTTACCATAATAGGAAATATATAGGGAGCTCGTTGAAGAAGAGGAAATTCCCTTTACCAACTATATCAAGATCATTTATTATTCTACTTCCTCTTCAATTTTTGATTTCTTTATTAAGTAATGACTGTAGTATCAACTATATACTAAGATGTTATTATGGTTATTTAAAAACAATATTCGACATTCATTCCATCATACAAAAAAAAAGAAATTACCACCCCTTTAAATGCTTGGCGTACTATCTCCACACAGTAGTGTAACATTATTTTATCCACCACATTACCTGGATTGGTATAGTGATAAAGACAATAACTAAAAAGTATTATTATTTCAATATAATTATTCTGGAACAATATATATTCCATCCAATTTGATATCATTTCATAATTAAAGGAACGATATCATTGTTGGTGCGTACGTATGACCTACCGTTTCAACGATGCGATGAAATTCTTTGTACAACATATATATTAAATATTGATTATATAAATTTTTATAATTAATAAATATGATATATATTATATTAATATTATTTTGTATTTGATATAACTACAACCTATGAAGACGAATCAAAAATTATTTAACCAAACATGCAAAAAAAATGAAGATCATTATACCCAAAAAAACGACTAATAATGAAATTTTATTAACAAAAAGATGATAATATGATAATATATGATATCATAAAAGTTAATATGATTCTATAATAGATCAATTACTTTATATTATTCATTATATAGGATGTTCGTATATGTAAAATTCATATCAGACTTAAGGTAAAGGATAATTTTGAAATCACATTATTATTAGAGATTATTTATAAATAAGTATTTGCTGGGGTATATTAATCATTAATGTCCCTATTTCCAAAATATATATTATTATTTCTATTGTTATACAATTTTTTAAATTATATATTACACAATGATGGTTTTTTAATGGTATGAATGGAATATTTTTTCAATTTTTGAAATGAGGTACATTTTCATTTATCCAAAATAAGTACGAGAAGAATGTTTTCATTTAACATATATGAAATGAATGGATTTTTATGTCTTCATAATATTTTATTTCCTAGAAGATTCCATTAAAATGTTTTAGGGTTATTTTCAAATAAATTATTTTCTCTTAAAATTTTGAGGCATTTTTAGAAAAGAGAATGTTTTTCAAGAAGAAGGGATATTTTCTGTATGAATTAATTTCAAGTGTTCTATCAAAATTATTTTCCATCTTAGATAGCTTTATTTTATAGGGTTATGTTTCAAGTACACTACCCCTATTAATCTGATTGTTCAATTTGTTTATAATGGGATTATATTACTGAAATCCATTTGTTTTATTTTCATTATTTAATAACTCAATGATGTTTAATAAACCCATTTTATTTTGTAGGTTTTTTTATGATGAATGATTTAGGTTTTTGTGGAACAAATAATAATGATTTCATTATGAAATGGGTGGGACCTGTATATCACTCCAATGCATTGGGTAAATATTTAGATCTCATGATATAGATAGGGAACGAATGGGAAATGATATATGTTCAGTAATACAGGGCTGGACTGGGAAGTAAACTCAGTTCAATAATGGAATTTGTCCACTATGATGGTATTGGGAATGATCCTTAACTAAAATGAAATGATTTTCAATGATTATGTGTTGTCCAAAAATTATAATTCTTATGTTATGAATTTTGGAAATATTTTAATTGATTATTTATGTTCTATTACGATTTAACTCGTGACATTATATCGTGATCTTTCCTATACATGATAATATTTTCAAATCGTATGTTCTTATGTATTATGATTATGATATGATTGATATATCCATTATTTTTCTTTACTTAGAACATGTGCTCATCATTTCTTATGTTTTTTCCAATTTTATGAAAAATATTATTAGTATGATATGTCGAAAATGGGTGTAGATATAAATGAATAAGTAGGAGATAATACAAATGTCTTATGAACTATGTTTTTATGTTTCGATGTTTATAAGGACACAAATACTATATAGTACTGTTGTGGTTTTGTAATATTTGGAAATGAATATTCTTAAAATTTTGAATTAATATCTAAGAATGTAAATTAAGGGTTTTTATTGTTGGTATCATAAAAAAGGTATAGTTAACATTCAGAAATTAGGATGAGAAACCCGTTGTGGAAAAAATATAGATATGTCGAAGTATAAGTTACAATACTAGTGATTTTTTAATGATCATTAATAACCTAGGATAAATACTAATGTTTCCTAAATTTAAATTATATTGTCAATTATGTGGTTTTCTAATTATGATAATTGTTTCTCACATTATGATTTTTGATTTTATTTAATGGATGCATCCTGAAGGTAATATTTTAATTCTAAATAAGAGGGTAAATGCAATGATTTCCTTATGGAGAAAACAAATGTTATGGGAGATGAAATTTAAAACATTTTACTTAATATCACCCAACTTTCTCAAGCTATGAATAATTTACGACTTCCACATGAACAAACGAGGGAACAATATTTTATTGATTCCTTCATGAGGAAGTTTCCACATACATTTAGTGAGTATTATGATCAAATAATGGATGAAAAATGGATTAGTACAAATAAAAAGATATTTTCATTTCACCAATTTTTATGAATGGTAATATTTTCATGGAGGTCAATCATTTGGATGGTGAAGCTGATCAATGGTAAAATCATATAAAGAATATGAGTTAAAGAGTAAAAATTTAATCAATGTAATGAGGGAAGTTCAAGAACGTATTTGTCAATAATA
This sequence comes from Viscum album, assembly GCA_963277665.1. Lineage (NCBI taxonomy): Eukaryota > Viridiplantae > Streptophyta > Magnoliopsida > Santalales > Viscaceae > Viscum > Viscum album. Next base: position 1,710,914,728 of record OY728157.1, on the reverse strand, counting down.
AATTTCCTTTTATTATTTGAAATATATTGGACAAGGAGATCCATGAACTTATGAAAAAGGAAGATGAATTTGTTGGTACCTATGAATAAAATTTCACAAGTCTTTCAAGGTATGCTTCTGGAATTATTATCCAATGTAAGAGTAAAATTGATTGATTATTTAGTGGATTAAAACCAATTATCTAAAGGTGATAATCCATAATGTAATTTAATAGCTATGAGTAAATTGTTCTATATGCTCTAAATGTTGATATGGATATTATAGTAACTCACCAGTCATATGGAATTTATAAGAATATAAAATGGAATTCAAGGAAAAATCTAAATACCACACTCCAAAAAATATTATTTTCCCCTAATTCTCTATGTGTGGGAGAACATGGAGTAAATTGTCTTAATGGGACATGAAAATGACTTATGTGCGGGAGATAAGGTCAAAAGACCATTGAATGAAGAAGTGATGAGAAAAAGGTGTCTACTGTTTCAAATAAGGAAAATACTACAAAGAATGCACCTCCTACACCTCAATACTAGAAGTGAAAGGAAATGGGGAATTATTCCAACAAATTTCATAATCCCAAGGTTATAAATGATGAATCATCTCTAAAAACTCTTAAGGAAATTGAAAAAAGAATGTCACATTCTATCACTACTGGTGAAGTGGAGTATGATAATGAAGTGGTGAAAGGTACACTTTACATCAATTCTAAAGTAAATTTTATTTATTTGATTGTGTAACCACCCACTCATTTATTTATAAATGATTTCCTATGGGTATCACCATATTAACAAAACAATTAGGTCTTTAGTTAGATGTGACAACTCCTAAGGGAACAATAGTCACATAAAATGTTCATAATTCTTCCCATGTTTATGTTTGGGGAAAATTACTTCCTGAAAATCATGTGATCCTTTGTATTTTGAAATTTTATGTGATTCATGGCATGGATTTGATTTCCCTATATGAAGATAATGTAAATTTATAAGGAAGGGAAGTCACAATTCATATACCTGATCAATCTATTATCATCTGTTGATACAAGGAAGAATATGACCTTCAAGTGGAAATTTATTGCATCTCTTTAGTCTTGGTTCCTATAAATAATGGTTATATATCTCAAATTGTTTGTCAGAAACTCACCATTAGGAATACAACAATTATACAAGAGTTTATTTTTATTTCTTTCCAGATGAATTCACAGGACTTCCCATGAATCTTGAAGTTGAGTTTTCAATAGAACTCGTAATGGGTTCTATGTCTATTAGGAGTTTACATAGCAGTGATGGAACTGTAGCAACAACGGGTATAGTGCGGTATTGTAGCAGCACTGGTACTATAGAATAACTATTCACAAAATAGGTCTTGGTCCAAAACAATAGGCCTACGGGCCATGTAATGGGCTAAATTTCCACTGGGCCTTTGGTATATGTAATGGGTCTCCCTCTAACCAGTTAAAGAGGTATTTTCTTTTCTTTAATAATAAATGAGGTTTCAGCCTTAACCATTAAAAAAAATAATCATGTTCCACACATTTATTACATATTCAACAAACTATGTGGACATCAAAAATTTTCCTAGAAAGATATTTTTTCAGGATGTCATCAGTTAAGGGTCATGAAGAAGGATATACCAAATACAAAATTTCGTAAAAGGTTTTGAAAATATGAATTTATATTTATGACTTTCGATATTATTGATGGTCGTGCTATCTTCAGGGATCTAATGTAAAGAGTATTTATATACTATCTTAATTAGTCAATGGTAGAATTTATGGATGATATTATTTTATATTCAAAGAGTAAGGAAGATCATGACGATCAATTGAGAATTGTTTGAAAGCCCATGAAAAGAAAAAGGATTATGAAAAATTTACCATGTGTGAATTTTGGCTTCAGAAAGTTTCATTTTTGGTTCACATAATATGAGGAGAAGTGATATATGTGGATCCAGCAAAATAGAGGTTATTTAATGGTGGCCTAGACCAATACTTGTAACTAAGATAATAATTTTACTTGGTTTTGATTAATATTATCAATGTTTTGTGAAGGATTTCTCAAGACTATCTAATATACTCACCATGTTGACTTAGAAAGGATTTAAGTTTCTATGGGTAGAGGAATGTGATGATAATTTAAAAGAGCTAAAAATAAGGTTAGCTATTAGACCTATTCTCGCACTTCCTTGTAAGGGATAAATGATTGGGATTTACATTGATTCATACAAGAAGGGGTTTGAATATTTTTTCATGAAGAAAGATATGGTGGTAGATTTTACCTTGCGAAAATTTAAAATCCTTGATAAAAATTACCCAAATAAAGATTTGGAGTTATATGTGGTAATATTCTCATTAAATATAATATGGAATTATCTTTATGGTGAAAGTAGTGATATTTATAAATATCATAAAATAATAATGTATATTTTCACACAAAATGTGCAGAATGTGCACCAAATAAGATGGTTGGATTTGAATAAGCAATTTGAAAACCCAATACATTTCCACCCTTGGAATGAGAATGAGGTAGAATATTCTTTGAGTTGAATGGACCATGCTAGCCTATAAATAATGAGGATCACAAAATAACTACATTTTATTGATTTGTAAAGGATAGATCATGAAATTTTGAAGGAAGGGGACCGATATTATCATTATCAAATAAAATTTCAACCATCTATACACGGATTGATTATGGATGTACAAAAAGAAGATGTTGAGATAAAAAATAAGGTGAGATGTTCCTTAATTCAACCATTATTGTGATTGAACAATATGGTTTGGGAATATTTTTTGTATTACTCCCACACTAAAATTAAATAAGGAGTTATTGGATGCGGCCTATAGTTCTTCATTATCTATTCATCCAGAAAGCAGAAATATTTATATGGACATTATATAGTATTTATGGTGATATGGCATGAAATGAGATGTTGATGAATATGTCACTCGGTACTTGGTTTGTTTCCATGTTATGGATGAGAGTCAGAAGTCACTAGGGATGTTACAACCATTACCCAAACATGAATGAAAGTGGGGAAACATTACTATGGACATTTTCGTTGGACTGCACAATAGATCTAAAGTCCATAATTCTGTATGGTTTATAGTTGATCACCTTATGAATTTGGAAAACATCATTGTTATTAGAGATTATTTCTCTGTTGGACATATTGACATGATATATGGGATGGAAGTTGTATGATTTCATGGAGTACCGCATTCCATTATATCTTAATGGGATCTGAGGTATTCCTTGATGATCTGAAAAAGTATTCTACATGCTATGGATATAGAGTAATGATTTAGAACATCTTATTATCCTATGAAAAATGGTAATTCTGAGATGAAAATTTAAAATCTATAAGACATGTTGATAGCTTTCTCTATGTTGGTCAAAGGTGGTTGGGATCAACACCTACCTTTGGTGTCATTTTCATACAACAATAGCTTTCAATCCACTATTTAGTTGGATCCTTATGAATCCATATATGGAAATAAGTGTAGAACTCCAACATGGTTGGTTGAAGTTGGGGAATGAAAGCAATTTGGACCAGATCTACTTAATGAAATGATAGAGAAGCTCAGATCTATTCAACCACAAATAGGAGAATATCAGAGTTGGAAAAAATGTTATGCTGATAATAAATGAAACCACATTGAATTTTATATGGGTGATAAGGTATTTCTACAAATATGTCCCTAAAATATGGGAATTAGATTTTGAAAGATGGGAAACCTGAGCCCTAGGTATATCAATCTTTCTGAAATAATGGATCATTTTGGGAAGGTAACTTATCTATTGGAACATTCACTGAATCTCTCTCATGTTCATGGTGTGTTTCATGTATCTCTCTTAAGAAAGTACATACCAAATCCCTTATATGAACAAAACTCAGAATTCATACCACTAGGAAAGGCCTTTTAATGATGAAACACCAATAATGATTCTTGATCATAATGAAAAATATCTACGAAACAAGACCACTCGGTTGGTTAATGTTTTATTTAGAAACCTCTAATTTGAGGAAGCTATGTGTGAAAATTAGGATATGATGGGGCAGAGATATCCAAATCTATTTGTATCAAAGATAAGATTTTTTTTGAGAACTTCATTTTAAGGGAGAAAGAATGTTACACCGAGATGTTTTTATGAAATATTTTCTTTATATAATTTTAATTTTTCAGCAGCTTGCATCGCACGCAATCATCAGAAAAATACAAAGAGATGTTGTTTTTATAAAATTAATTTTATATCCTAGACATTATGTTAGTTGGAATAAATATAACTATCATTTAAAACGTATGGTGAATTATTTGGCTACCAATTACTTATGAAAAATCTAAACCAAATAAATATAAAGAAAATATTAGTATTTCTGTATTAATAAATTAATTTAATTAAAATTTTAAATTAAATTATTGAAACAAATATTCTTTATATTAAAAAAAATATCTTTTATATTCATTAAATTGATATGTTTTTCATAGAATATGAATAAACAATATTTTATATATAAAAACCTAAATTTTTTAAAAAGGTAATTTTACCACCATTAAAAAGAGAACACATTTTAAATTAAAAATTTCACACATTAATAATTTTTATATGAAATCATAAACCTATTTTTTTGAATAAGGATATAAAAATTTACTTATAATAAATTTTTTATATTTTTCTGATAACTTTCATGTTTTTATGAATAGTAAAAATATACTAAATTATAAATGAAAAAACTTGTTTCATAAAAATAATTTATTTTATTAAATTATATTATTTAATGCTTTTGAAATATAAATAGAAAAAATTTCTCTTAGTTATTATAAATTAGTTCATTAACATTAATTTTACATTGAAATTAGATGTAAATACATTTTGATCATTGGCAATGTTATAACTTTTAAAACCTATTTTCTCATTTTGATAATGAGATTAATTTTATATTAATTTATCTAACTTATGTGTTTACAAATTTAAAAAATAGATTCCATGTTTGGAATTAGTAGGTCAAAATTATTTAAATAACTTCCTTTTATTTTTTGGTATTATGAATAGTAACTTTATTAGTTATTTGTTAATACAGTAAAAGTGTAAATCCAATAATTGAGGCTAAAATAATATTATAAAATTACCACAACACTTGTAATAATATCACTGGATGATATTTTTTCTGACCTAAATCATCCTTCGGTTGAATTGGTATCCTTTGGAGGCCACTTGGAAGATATTAGGACATGTAATTTATTTTATTTAAAGAAAAGATAAATATATCTCACTCAAATTTTAATAACTATATCATTTTTAATATAAGGTTATAAAAATTTTATATTATATTATAAACCCCAATTTTAAAGTTAGTTTTTTTATTTATCATGGTAATTTATTTTTAATATTTAGTAAATAAATAATTACATTAATGGTTCATACATTCATGATGTAGAAATTATTTAATTAATAAAAAATAAAAAAAATAATTTTATTGAAATGATAATATACAATAAAAGAACCAAACACTTGAAAAAAACTTATAAGTCTAGTATATCTCAACCTAAATAATCCATGTGTTGATAATTTGACCATTTTGATCCATATGAAAAATATTATGACTCTTATATTATTTTATTTAATTTGACATTAAATTTGTCGCATTCATGTTTTAATAAATAGACATTTTAAATTTTCAATTTTTTAGAGGATTGTTTTCCCAATAATTATTATTATGAAATATATAAGATATATATTCTGCATTTTATTTTATTTTTATTTTTATTTCATCAAATAATTAGGCTAAATAATCACACAACACTTATATTGTAATTATTTTATAAGGGAGATATTGAATAACTGTTATTTTATTAAAAGAAATATAATTCAAGATAATTGATATATCCAATTAATTTTATAGATTACCTTGAACTCTTATTAATATAAATAAACATTGGTTCTATGTTTACTTGTTATATTTATATTTTTCATAATCAATTAATTATATAGTATAAAAATTGTCACTCTGGATTGTTTATCAAAATAATGACTTATTAAATAATTAAAAAATTCACGTTTTTTTAAATTTAGAAATATTATTAAATATTTTAATGTTTTATATGTTTTTAATTTATGGTATAATTGAAATCAAATAATTAAATATTCCACCCCTTTAATATTGAAATATTTGTTACCATATTTAATATTAAATAGAATAACTATGTGTAAATTGAAAATGATAAGGTTTATATATACATTAAAACATGAATATAAATTATTTTTTTATGATATTAAAACCTTTCCTCGTATAATCTTATAAAATAAGACAACTTGGTGGTTTTTTATGTGGTTTTAATTTATTAAAAATTATTATTCTTCAAAATTTTAAAGGTTTCCCCAAACTCAAATATAAATGGGAACCTCCTCCCTCATTTCCTCATTACTATTTGAGAACTAAAGTTCATTGATTCCCTTCTCATTTACCTTCTCAACTTCCCTAGTCACATTCTATATTTTCCAGTATTCTATAAAGTCCAACATTATTTTTTTAAGAGTAGATCTTCAGGGAGATCACCGATGAAGATGTAATGTCCATTACCGACTCTCTCAAGATCATTTCATCTTTTACTTCCTATTACTCTTTTGTTTCTATTATTGTGTAAAAACACTAGTATCACCTATATACTGAAATTTTATTATGGTTTTCGAACAACCGTCTTCCAACTTAAATATATCATATTAAATCAAAATCACCATGCGTGTATAGGTACAACGTACGGTCTCCATGTTGTGGTGTAATATGTTTTTCACCACCATATTAAGAATATGTCTATATTGATTGAAATAATAATTATGTATAATTATAGTGATAATTTATTTATAATATAAAAATATATATACAATCCACTTAAATTCCATTTCATGATTAAATGAATGATATCATCTCCCATGTGTATGTACGACCTACTGTCTCCACGATACGATGTGATTCATCTTACAAGATATCCATTAAATCTTGACTATAAAAATGTTTATAATTAATAAATATTATAAATATTATATAAATATCATTATGGAAATGATATAACTATAACTTATGAAGTTTAATAAGAACATATTCAACAAAACAAGAAAATGAAAATGATCTTTCTATACCAAAATAACGAGTAATAATGAAATGTTATTAAAAACATAGGGTAATATGATAATATATGATTTCATAAAAATTATTATTATTATATGATAATTTCAAATTATTTAAATCATTATACTCGAGTTTTGGATACACATAAATGATATTAGACCTATGGTAAGGGATAATTTTAAAATTTCTTTATTATCTAATATTGCTTATACTTATGTATTTATTAGGGTATAATTATCATCCACTTCCATGTTTCTTAAATATATAATATTATTTGTTTATTCAATTGTTTAAATTCAATTTTACCTGTGTTGGTTTTTTATTAAATGTTATGAAAGGAATCTTTTGTCAATTTTTGTTATGAGTAACATTTTTACTTATTTGAAAAATGCACAAGTAGAATGTTTTCTTTTAACTTATACGACATGAATATATTTTTTCATATTGATTACATCATATTTCCATGAAGTTTACATTACAAGATATCAATTTTATTTTCAAATAAATTATTTACTCATAAAATTATGTGGCATCTTGAGATAATAAAATGTTTTCAATGAAGAACATATATTTTCATCATGAATTCATTTCATGTGTTCTATGAAAATTATTTACCATATAAGATGGAATTATATAATTAGCTAATAGTTCATGTATACTATCCTTATTATTCCAATGGTTTATTATGTTTATTATGTAATGATATTTATTAAATAAATTCATTTTATATTGATTATTTTATGAGGGAATGATATATAATAAACCGATTTAATTCATTGGGTTATGCTATGATGGAAGATTTTTTTTTTCTGTGGAACATGTAAGATTGATTTCATTGTGTTATGGTTAATATCGATATTTACCTATAGTTCATTGGTTAATGGTTTATATCTCATGATTTAGACATGTCTAGAATGGGAAATTATCCTCGTTCAGTAATATAGGGCTAAAATGGGAAGTAAACCTTGTTTAGTAATGGAATTTTCCCACTATGATGATCTTAGAAATGAGTTATGACTAATATGAAATGATTATCTATTCTTATTTGTATGAAACAAATTTAATGTAATATGTTTTGACTTTTGGGAATATATTTATTGAATATATATGAACATTTATGATTTATCCCATGACCTGATCTTTCAAATGAAGGATTATATTTTGAAATTTTATGTCCTTATATATTATGATTGTGATATTATTGATATCTCTCATGTTTACCCTTATTGTGAATCTAAGCTTACACTTTTTCTGTGTCTTGTTCCTAGAATTTGTGAAATATTTTCAGTATGATATTAAAAAATGGTGTTTACATATGAATTAATAAGTGGGAGATAATTTAGATGTCTTATGGATTACTTGTTTATATTTTCCATTTTATAAAGACAATAAACATGTACTTTCATATTGTGGTTTTTAAGGATTTCAACCGAATATTATTAAAATATTAAATTAATATCTATTTATGTAATTTATGGGTTGTTATAAGATCAATATAAGGAAATTATCCCTATTTATTTTTTAAAAATCACATGTTAATATATCTCTTATTGTTTCTAAATATGGTAATGTAGAGGTGTCTGCATTAAGAGGACGAATAAAAGTGCTTGAAACTATAGTTTCTAAGGTAGAGCCCCAACTGGTGTTAGTAGAGCCTGGAAGACCTTCTCAGACTTTTTATATTGAGTATTATGAATCCATTAGTATAAATATTAAATCTCTAACCCATAAATACAATCAATTAAATGAATATAAAATTTCAATTAGAAAATTATTAAAAGATGAGAAATCAATGTGGGAGACCTCATAAGATCAACTGTTCCCAAGCTATGTTTAAGGAATTTCATTCTCAATTCATGAATATTCATGAAAATCTTTTTTCCTTAAGTGATATTGACAGTTTTATCAGAACAATATCTAGTATGTTTAGAATGTTGAAGGAATAATCTGCTATGAAATCTGATTTTAATTAGAAAAATCAATTTTTTGGAAGGGAGTTTCAGTCTCTTAGAGAAATGCATCATAAATATAATTATACTCAATAAACTTCTCCATATCTAATTAGAATATTTGACGCAATAAATCATCTTTTTTAAATTTAATTGAGAAACTAAACACTCGACAATGTGACAAAATTCCCTTAAAGGATCTATTGGATAATCAAAGATGATTGATCAGTCAACCAACTTACATTTAATCTTGTTTATGTTCTGTTCATAATCAATTTAAATATCATTTTCCTACATTAATTAGTACAGATTAATTAGATAATGAATTTGTGAAGGTAAGTTTGGTTGAAAGTAAGAGGATTGATCATGACTCAAGGAAGATGCTTCAGTAATGGAAAGAAGTTTTTGACAATCATTTTCAGAGTTTTTTGGTGAAGTTTCATGATATACATGGTATTTTCCTTTGAACTCATCATCATGTTTCACCCTCTCCCAATATTGATTTAGATCCAACCATTTTTCTGAACAAATCTCATATTTTTAGAACATTTCTTATGTTAATGGTGTACTGTTATTTAAAAAAAACATTTTTTCAAGAATTTTCATTACTTAAAATTATCTAAATATATTTGAGTTCTATACTTATTATTTTTAATTATTTATGTCCGATTTTAAAATTCCAAATCATAATTTATTAATCGTATAACAGTTTTAATAAATAATCTTTAATAGTTTAGTGCATTATTAAATACGGATTGTATCATTTTTCTTTCAACATTCTATTGGATATCTTAAAAAGGTGGAAAATTATAAAATGACAACATTACATATTTAACCACAATATTTCAGATTTTAAAATTATTTTTTTCCTGAGATAATTTGAGAAATTATAATTTCATTATATTTTAAGTAATGATTTCATGGATAAATTAAATATAAAAAATTAAAATAATAATTTATATTATATAATCTTTCATAATATTATATTTTTACAAAAAAATTATTTATTATTGGTTTACAGTATTAATATTTTTTATATTATTCTTTTTCATTTTATGATCATCAAAAAGGGTGATGTTGTTGGGGATGAATTTTCTCAACAATACTATATAATATATATTGATTTTGGTGCTCACAAATACCCTTGTTTGTTTTAAAATAATGTTGCTTCAATTATTCTTCAAGAATATATAAACCATTATTGTATGTATATTTTGGATGAAATAAAAATTTGTGGGATGTGTTCTATAAAAATTGTTCATACCCAACATTTGGTGAATGAATGTATGGATCTACATCACTATACTTAATAGTAAACTTATATATAAAAAACATAATTTTTAATAAACATATAGAATAAAAATACAACATTGAAATATATAATCACGTTTCATACCATATCTATATAGATGAACATATGTATCCTCTTACATTTTTTACTTTTGATCCCGGCACTACATAAAATAACTATACACTACACAGTTGAACCCAATGTTTAACTATGTGATGATGAAGATTTAAAATACACTGTTTTATTCATGATTTCGGTAATGGTCTTGAAAGAAGTAAATATCTATTCAAAACTATTTTATGACTGATTAAAACGATATTTATTATTGATTCAAATGAGTAAACTATTAATTCTTATATTCAAGGTCAGGACTATCCTGAATGATTTATATTTGAATATCAATGGTTTCTCAGGTAACCTTCTCATATCTTCTCAACCAAAAGAAATCTATATGTAAGATGATAATATTTTTTCTATTGAAAAACAATTAAAATGATATAGAACTACATTTTTATTGTTAAGATCTTCTCTATAGAGATAACAAAGAGATTTGTTATTTTTATAAATAGTCTACTCTTTGATGAAATACATTTAAATCTTGTACTAGTATAATTTTTATTGTTTGTTTATTGCTATTTATAATAAAGATATATTAAAACCTGTATTGCTTCAGAGAAATAATTTGGGAATAAATTCATCTTTGAAAAAGAAAATCTACATTTTTTATGATTCTACTACTACTGTGATGTTCAACTAGTACCTTCAACAAATAAAACTCTATTGATTTATTTGAGTTTCAACTACAAATACACATTTTTTTATTAATTGTCATCTTTTTGTAATAATATATGGATAATATGATCCCTGTAAAAGAAAAATAAGGCTATATTATGCCTTTATGTAATGGTGTTAACTGCCTATACTCAATTATGGATTTCAAGGTCTTATGATAAGGATTCATTCTTGTGAAAATCACCAAGCTCGTAGAGAGAGAATTGGAGGAGTGTAATAGGGGGTCATTGAGCATTGAACTACTATAAAAACTGATGTTTTCTTCTTTACACGTTCTCTGGTGCCCAATTAAATATAGTAAAGAATGTTTCACATCTGCATTAATCACAATGTATGTTAAACACCAGAATCTGTCTGGATTATTGAAAAGACACAATTAACCCCCTCTTGTGTATCTTGTTTTTATTCAGGCCTAACACGTTATGTGTTCCTTGTGTATCTCATATGTATGTACATAACTGACACATCACAAGAACAAAACATAGAGTCTGAACAAAAGGAACATGATATCACTTTTGAATAATAAATGATGAATATTCTCTACCTATTTTGGAATTTTTTGGAACCATCTCCACTCATGTGGTAGATGTTTTATAGATAAACAATAATTTGGAGAATGCTATGTGAGACGATTTTAATAAGATGTGGTACCAATATCCCCATCTGATTTTATCATTGTGAGTGAGTATCAATTTTAGAAACGTTATAAGGTATTATTAATGTAACTTCTTGAGAATTTAGGATTTATTTTAATTTGAATATGTTGGATTTATTTCAAAGCATTCTCTACACACAACAACTTATTTAACTAAACTACAACATACTTTTAAAATTTTGTCATCCTTGGTATTTATAGAATAATAATTTTTCATATCTATTAATATTTATGTATAAGATATTAATTTTACATTAAATGGGACTCTTTGTTTGATAGAATTCTCAGCACGCAACAATGGGTTTCTCCTAAATCAAAGGCTACACACTACTTTGTGTTTTTACAAAATATAATATAATAATATTTTTATTTTTTTAAATGTTAGTTAACACCTAGTCATTATATTTGCGTGAATGAATAGAACTTATAAAAATATTAATAAACATGTTTTTTAAATGTTTTTACAAGTTTAAAATAAATTTTAGACTCTTAAAAAGAGAATGAATTAAAAATTAACAAAACAAATACTCTAATATATTTAAAATATTGTTTTACCGCCTTTTATTAGAGAAACCATTTAAAATATAGTTTATTTTTACATTAATATGTTCTACTTTACATAAGAAAATTATTTTATATAATTGGGGAATCAAAATTTACTTTGGATGAAATTTTAGTAATTTCTAATCATGTTCATTTTTTAATGAACATTGAAAAATACTACATTTTAATTGAAAATATCATTTTCTTCTAATTTATTTATATAGTTTGGTTGTTATTTTAATTGTTTTTAAATTTAATTGGATTATGTTTTTATCATTTATTACCTTTATGGTCATCGGATGTAATTTCATATTGAAATTATACATAAATTCCTTTCAATCATTTGAATGTTTTTATTTCTTAAAAAGCCACTTTCTGGTTTTATCAACATGAATCTATTTTAATTTAATTTATGAAAATTATTTATTTTTAATATTTAAAAATAAATTCCCTATTTATAATCATAAGTAATATATATTTTTAATTGGTACCTTTTATTTGGGGACATTATGAATACAAATATCAGTAATTATTGTTATTTACCATGGTTTACGTGTAAATCTGGTAAGAAAGGGTAAAAAATAATATTAGAATAATATTTAAATTCCCTAAAACATGTCATAATCATATTTTATGAGATATATACGACCACAATAATCCTTGGGTAGATTTGGGATCCCAAGGGGCCACATGGGTGTTCCAATGACATGTTATAATAATTAATTTAATGTAAAGGGAATATAAGATGAACATTTTTTCTTTTATTAAAAAAATTTCTTATTGGGTTATATAACTAATCTTATTGAAAATAATATTCAATATAATTATAATAAGATTTATTATATCATGGTATTTTATTTATAATTTTTATACTTTAAATAAGTAAATTTACATATGAGACAATGATGATGTTGTGATTACATTATAAATTAATGATTCCAATAAATCATATTATATATTTTATAATAATAATGATGTCAATATTTTGATTCCATCCAAAAAATATATAGATTATATTTAAATATTATCATTGTGTTAATGTCTTTGGTTCTAATTAATGACATTGTTAAGAAATTAAAAAAAATCAATTACTAAATAATGTCAAAATTGACATCAATGAGTTTTCAAAAACAATACTATTTTATTAATGATAGAATAGTCCTAAAAATCTACTATTCATAAAAATGACTTATATAATGTTAAAAATATCATTAATGATCTACTCGTGGTTCTTGCAATATTTTATAGTAACTATAGGAACCATATATTCTGAAAATACAATAAGAAATGGTAAGAGTAAATATTTTTAACTAAGGGTTAATGATAAAAGATAAGGTTAATTTTCTGATCTAAAATTGTATAAAAACTATTTGATGAGATTATTTATACCCATTATCATCTTATACTTGAAATATGTATCTTTGTAACTATTATAATTCGAATATCATTTTATAATAAAATAACAGTTCAAGACATTTGTAAAATATCCCTCCTCACTCTTATAAAAGGTCACCAACTCTAACAACTTCCCCGCAACTCTCAAGCCCCTTTGATTGTCCAAAATCATCCCAAATAATCACCCAACATCCCTCCATTCCTCATAAATCATTACATTGGGAACAAGGAAATTCAAGTTATTTTTTTGGCTCAAATCAAATGAAGTTACCTGATTTAGAGGTAAGGTCATCTCTCAAGTTTCATTTCATTATTTTCAATTTAAACTACTAGTTATCTTATTATTATACGATTACATAAAAACTCCAGTATAATCAATATACTTGTATGTTTTTATGAGAATGGTTATAAATAAACTTACACACATATCCATCTAATGGATATGAACATATTTTTTATATGTACAATGAACTACTATCTCAAGAAATTATTATTGTTCAATTATCTCCTACCACTGATCATGGAAGACATTATGATGGAACTGTATTTATATATGATATATTTTATATTTAAAAAGTCTTTATTCTTCTGTAATTTATTTACAAGATAAATTTATGCCTTTCTAAATGTCTATATATAGTAATTTTATTTGAGGAAGTGTAGACTACCACCCCCTCAATGTGATATGAATCATTCATTTCGTACATGAAACATATAAAGGACACTGTTAATGAACATATGTAACATAAATAACATAGGTATTAAAATATAATTATATATTACCAATGGATCATTTCATTTACTTTTTTTAATATGACATCAAAATGAAAGTAGCGCTCATGCGTACAAATGACCTACCATCTCCATGAACATAGTAATTCATTTATTGTCTCCAAATGTTGTGGACTATTATGAATTCATATATACTTGGTGTAAATGAAATTTAAATCATTATTATCATTGTAGAGATGATGTACTTTTGACTACGTGGACAATTTACAACAAAACACATCCATTCTCGACTCAAGTACCAAATTTCAACAAAACGTCCGATAATAACTTAAATAATTTTGTAATTGTTATAACAAGTTAATAAGTGATATAAAAGGAATAATAAACATGAATAATGTTATAAAAAAAGTTTAAATTAACATAAGTTAATTATTCAGGATGAACATGGAATAAATGTGATGATTTGGACTCTATTTAAGGGAAATCTTATCTCAACCTCAATTAATTGAGTTAAATTTCAATGTCATTGGATTTGTTTTCCCAAGAATATTAGTGAATGAACTATGATTGTTTTAAACTAAATGCCCACTTATATTGATTAATTTATAGTTTTCACACATAATTATTTATTTTAATTATCCTTGATCTAATGATAGGATCTTCGTAAGTGATTTAATCACAATATCCATTCATTGAGGCATACCTTGATGTTATACACCTTTATTGTCTTATAAGGTTTATATGAAACCATTTTGACATGTAATATCATGAATTAATATATTATCATGATATTTAAATTTTTGTTTAATGTTATTTCTTAATGTTTTTTAATTGTTTCTCAAGTGGAAAGGGACTCTTTAACTAAAACATCATTTTAAATGAATTAAAGATTTATTATTCTAAAACCATCTACATCCTGACCATTTTTTTAAAATGGGTTTGAATAATTTATTTATATGAAGATGTATGTTTTAAACTATTAATATATTTCAAAATATTCAAAATGGTATGGGACTCATTTACTCAAATAATTTTTTTATTAAATGTCTTAAATGGTTTTTCAAATATATTTAATATTTAAATATCATGAAATGATTTATGGGGATTGGAAATGAAATGATATGACTGGAATTTTGATAATTGAAATATTTTTTATGTTAGGATTATATAATGGTACATGAAAATTTGATTAGTGGTTACAAGATAATCCGATGATGGGTGATTACATGATAAGCCAAAGATAGGGGGTGACATCCTAAACCAAAGATGGGTGGTTATGTGATAATCCATGGATGGGTGGTTATGTTATAACCTCCAATGAATTGGGTATGTAAATCAGACGTATGGCTATTCCATTTAGTTATATGTGTGGAAGTAGACTATATAGTTATTCCATTTATGTATGTTTATGTCCCATGTTACCTAAATATGTCATATGTTTCTTTATATTGGATTATAATAATCATTTGGTAAAAAAAGGTTATTCAATGACATCAGTGAAGTATATTTATTACTTCTTAATGGTGAAAATAATAATATAATGATAATTTATCCATGGTTTTCAGGTTTTCCCATGACAATCTATTTTCCTTCTTGGTGTATCCCTTACAGATATTTTTATGCTCAGCCAATGTTTTAGAAAAAATCACAGGACATAAATAATAATAGAGTCAAATATAGGATCAAGGAAAATTTATGTCGTTAAAACATGAAACAATATCATGATTCTTTTTAATGGTTTTTCTTGTCTATGGATAATAATGGATTGCAAGTAGAAATGTCTACTTGTAATATTTATTTTGTTATGTTTGAGTTATGACCTAATTATCTAAATCTATAAACCTGAAAATATACATGATATAAATTAAAGTAAAATTAACAACTTATCTCAAGATTAAGTAATGTTTAAGGAAGGATAATTATAGATGGTGTCATATGTATATTTACATAAATTCTGGAGTTTGAATATTTTTAATACAATATCGAAAATATATTTTTACACTTTTGAAAAATTGAAATGGTATAGTGTTTGAATATTACCACATTAACTCATCTAAAATATGTTTTTTTAGAATGGTTTCTTGTAGGGGAAACATGGCAGCTATGCTGGGAAGGCATATAGCAGAAAATGACCTTCCAAATCAACATCCATGGGTAGTTGGAATCAGAACTAAACAGTTTTTTGTAGTGATGACTTAGTTGACTTATGAAATAAATGGTGGTGGTGTTCATGCACAACATCAACCGGACCAACCACAGAGGCAGATGATGATCATAGTGCATTTCATGAGACAAAATCCCCCATAATTCATAGGATCATTTGTCCTTGTGAAAGGTGAAGTGTGGATTAAAGAATTAGAAAATATTTTTTATGAAATGGGGTGTTTAGAAAATCAAAAGGTTAGTCTTCCTATTTATTGTTTTGATGGTGAAGTCGATCAGTAGTGGTGATGATTAAAAATATCAAAGGAATGGAATATATCGACGCCATGGAATGGGTTTAATATATGAATACATTCTTTGAGAAAAATTTTCCTAAGGATATTCAGCGAAGAATAGAAAATTCATTCTTGGAATTGAGACCAAAGGAGGAATATTTTTTGGTTGTATATGAATAGAATTTAATCCATTTTTCATGGTACCTCCAAAATTTTATTTGGTATCTTGATAGTAAGATAAATTCGATCAACTCAGGATTGAAGCTGCAATTTCAAAGGGAATTAGCTTCATGGAAGTTAAAAAGCTATAAGAAACTTTTATGATGTGCTGAGAAAGTAGAAATGGGTGTTTCTGACGATATTTTGTTCCATGAGAGCAAGCAAAAGAAGTGATCTAATTGGAAAACAATGGGAATGAATTCATCAAAATTGTCTTGAGGAAAGAATACTAAATTTTTCAACTTGTCATATGTGTGGTAAAAATCATCCTAGATAATTACTCTCAATGCTCTGGAGGTTCTTCTGATGTGGTAAGATTGGTCATATTGTTTGCAACTATAAAGAAGATGGTCATCAAGGTAATTAGAAACCATCTGTAAGACGCTTTAGTTGCAATGACTAATGACATTATGCCAATGTGTGTCCAAAGTTGATTACCTAGGATGGAAACCAGTGCGATCAAAAGCAAAAGAGAATGGAAAAAATCCTTTTCTACTACTACTGTTGATATTGTACTTTCAAATAAATTGGTAAAAGGTATGTTACATATTTTTTCCAAATATGCCAATACTATATTTGACTATGGATCATCAAATTACATCGTTTCAAAGTTCTTAGATATTAAATTGGAAATTGAAACTCATGAATGTGATATAGACCATTTGGTAAAGACTCTAGGTGAAGTATTAAGGAAACAATGATTTATAGTAATATTCATATTATCAATAGTGGGATAGTCTTTCCAACTAATATTCTTGAACTTCCCATAATGGAATTTGATATCAAATGGGGTATGGATTGGATTTCAGTTTATCGTGAAAAAACGGTTTCAATTATAAAATGTTTTATTCAATGATTTCATAAAATTTATTACATACCAAGAATCTGATATATTTATTAATTTTGGTTGTGAAAGTTATTTAGCTCATGTTTTTGAAAAGATTTAAACAATTTTGATTAGTGAAAATCCAATAGTGAATGAATTCATAGATGTTTTTTTGATGAATTGCCTTGTATTATTCCCAATATGGAAGTTGAATTTACTATTGATTTAGTGCCTGATGCAATGCCTATTTATTAATGCCCTTATCAATTTTATCATGTTGAACTAGTGGCATTGTAATTGAAATAATTACATGATTATGGTTTCACTCGATGTATCACTTCACCATGGGGTAGTGTAGTTTTATTTGGGAAAAAAGGATGGCTCTATGGGACTATATATTTATTATAGAGACTTGAATAACATCACAATTAAGAATAAGTATCCACTTCTTCATATCAATTATTTGTTTGATCAGCTCCAAGTAGATCAATATTTTTTTAAGACAGATTGGAGTTCAAGGAACCATCAGCTGAAGGTGAATTAGGATGACATTCCGATGATATATTTACAAATGAGATATGTGAATTATGTGTTTTTAGTTTTTATCATTGGATAATAAAATGCACATGCTGTATTTATGAATCTCATAAATGGAGTCTTTCATCTGTTTTTTATCATTTTGTGGTTGTGATTATAGATGATATTGTGGTATCTTTTAAAAGGTGGGAAGAAAATTAATTTAACTTATGAACTACTGTGAAAACCATAATAGAAAAGAAAATATATGGAATGTTTATTAAGAGTGAATTTTGGTTACAAAATCTTAATTCCATGGTCATATTGTTTCTGAAGACGACATAAATGTTTACCCTTCTAATTTTTTTTTGAATAGTGGGCAAGACATACCAATATCATAGACATTTGTTGTTTTAATTTATTAGAGAGTTATTACTAAAGGTTTTTTGAAAAACATTCTCAGTTATCTAGACCACTATCAATGCTAACATATAAGGGTATTAAGTTCATTTGGAAAAAATAATGTGACGATTATTTTTAGGAACTGAAAAGAAGGTTGAAAAATGCTCTAGTTTTGGTCATGCCTTACAAGAATGGTGAATTTTTTGTCTGCAACTATGCATCATTGAAAAGACACGGTTGTGCTATAATGTATAATGATCAGTTAATTTCATATGCTTCACATTAGTAGAAACCTCAAGAGTTAAATTACCCTAAACACGATTTGGAGTTAGCTACTATTTTTTCATTTAAAATATGGAGGGATCATTTGTAAAGTATAAAGTGTAAAATATAAACTGATCAAAAAAGTGTGAAGTATATATATTCCCTCATATTGAATTAAACACGATACAATGGATATGGATGGAATTAATGAAGGATTATGATTTCACAATTTATTACCATCCAGTATAGGAAAATAAAGTGGTTGCCGCTTTGAGTTGAAAGATTAATGATATATTATCCATACGACATTTAGAAACAGATCCTTTGGGATCTTTTTTGATTAATTTTTGATTGAAAGTTGTTAGTGCATGGAATTAATCTAATTTTTTTAAGGTGGTAGTGAAATCATCTTTATCAGATAGAATTATGAAATCAAATAAAGAGGGTAGTGGGTTGTCGATTAAGGTATGACTAGTTTAGAAGGGTAAGTTAGTAGAATTTAATATTGATAAATATTGTGTTTTGAGGCTTGGGAAAATATTATGTTTACCTTGTGATTCATTGTTAAAGAAAGAGTTATGAAAAGATCATAGTTCTCAATTTTTAGTTCATCATGGTGGTACTATGACATACGTAGATCTTCCAATGTATTACAAATGGGATTTAATGAAAAGAGATATTCTTGAATTTACTATGAAGTGTTTTACATGTCAATATGATAAAGCAGAATGACAGTTACCAAAAGGGTTACTTCATCCACTGCTAGTTCCAGAGTAGAAATGGTAAAATGTGTCCATGTAATTCATAGTGGGATTACCAATGAATTTACAATGTAATAATGTAATTTGGGTTATTATTGAACTATTGACTAAATATTATCATTTTCTACCTATTCAAGATACTCTGTATCAAGATAAACACTCTCATTTTTATCTTAAATATATAGTCATTTTACTTGTATTTCCTCTCTCCATTATATCTGACCGTGGTCCCATGTTCACTTCTATCGTTTGGAAATGCCTTCAGAGTTCGTTGTGAAATGAATTATATTTCAGTACATATTTTCATCTTAAATAAGATGAGCAGTCAGAATGAAAAATTAAGACCATGGAGGATATGATATGTTCTTTTTCAATGGATTACTGGGGTTTTGGGATCACCATATTTGTTTAGTTATGTTTTAATATAATAATAGATTTCATTCCAACATAAAAATGTCACCACTTTTGAAATTATATTGAAGGTGGGGTTGATATCTATCTTTTTGGGGTGAAGTAGTTGAAATGAAGTTTATGGGACCAGAATTGGTAGGAGAGATTGCAGAAATAGTTAATCTAATTCAGAAACACATGAGGATAGGTCAAAGTAGGAAGAAATGTTATGCAGAAAACCAGAGGAGGGATCTTTCTTTCATGGTAGGTGGTCTTGTCTTTATCAATGTTTCTCTATAGAAAAGTGTAATGTGTTTTGGTAAGAAATTAAATCTGAGTTCAATGTTCATTGAAACCTTTTAAATATCATAGAAAGTCATATCAGTTCCCTATAGTGTTGATTTACCTAAATTCTTGTCCCTGGTACACAAGATTTTTAATTCTTCGTTATTGAGAATTTATATGCTGTATACGTATAATTATTTGGGTCCATAGGTATATCAGTTGGAAAGGAATAATTCTTATGAAGAACAACCAGTATAGATTTTTGACCATAAAGAGTAAGTGTTTTAAAATAAGGTGAGTTATTAGGAAATGGTTCTATGAAAAAACCACATGCTTGAAGTAAAAGAGTGGGAATCTGAAAATTTTATGTGTGATAAATACCCCCACTTAATTGATCAGTAAATAAAATTTGGGACACGTGATTTTCAAAAGGGGGAATGATGTTGCATCCAAGGTATTTATATAATAACACATTTTCACATCCATTAATATTTATGAATAAGATATAATTTTTATTTTAAATGGGGTGATTTTTTTGATAGCGTACTTAACACACAACTATAGGTTTCTATGAAATCTTACATTTCAAAAAACTTTGAGTGATACCAAACAATAATATAGTAATATTTTTATTATTTTAAATATTTTTTAATGCCTAGATGTTGTATTGGCATGAATTAACAGAACTAACAACAAAATTATTACAATGTTTGTTAAATAGTTCTACATTTATCCAATTAAATTTAGAGGATTTAAATGAGAAATAATCCAAATGTAAACATAAAATACTCTAATATTTATAAAATATATATTTACCACCTTTCGATGAAGAACCCTTTTAAAATATAGTTTCTATCACATTATATTTCCTATTCAAAAAAGTAAAGTTCTTTTATAGAATATGGGAATACAAATTTACTTTGGATATTTTTTTAAATTTTCTGATAAAGTCCATATAGAAAGGAATAGTGAAAATACAACATTTTAATACAAAACAACCTTTTTGTATCGTTTATTTATATATTAAGATGAAAAAATTAATTTTGTTAAAGTCTAATTAGATTATGTTTTTATCCTTTAATCCATTTATGTTCATTGGAAGTAATTTCACATTAAAATTAGACAAAATCACATGTCATCCTTTTGAATGTTTTTACTTCTTAAAACCCCACTTTCTGGTTTTGGTAACATGATTTACTTTTTAATATACATTTTGCATTTCATTGTTTTGTATTTGGAAAAATGTATTCCATTTTTTGAATCCAAAAGTCAAAATTAAGAAAACAGTAACCTTTTACATTTTTACATTATGAAAAGTAAATAAAGTAATTATTTTTAATTACCATGGTTAATGATTAAATCTAGTAAATAAGGGGAAAACAATATTAAAATAATATTAAACTACCCTAAAACATGTCGTAATCCTATTGGATGAGATATTTCTGACCATGGGAATCATTGGATCCAATTTGAGACCCTCTGGACCCACCTGGGTGTGATAATGACATGTTATTATTGATTTAATGCCTTTGTTTTGATGGAATCATGTTTTTATAACTTTAACAAAAATAAATTACTAAATAGTGTCAAAATTGACAAAAAATAGTTTTTTAAACAAATAATATTTTATTAAATGATATAATAGTCAAAAAAATATATGATTCATCCCAATGCCTTATATAATGTTAAAATTTTTATTAATTATACACCTGTGGATCTGTTGTAATTTTATTGTAAATTTTGTAACCATATATTATGAAAATAAAAGAAGATTTGGTAAGTGTTATTGTTTTTTAAAAAGGTTTAAAGATAAAAGATAATGTCAACTTGGTGACCCAAACATCTTTAAAACCTATTGATTGAGAGGATTTATACCCATTATCATATTATACTATAAATATATCACCTTAGAAATATTATAATTCTATATCATTTTATAATAAAATAATGTTACAAGACTTTCCTAAAGTTCCCCTCCTCCCTTTTATAAAATAATACCACATATACCCACTTAATCGCACACCTCAAGCACCCTGCCTTATCCAAAATCTGATAAAATAAGCTCCAAACATCACTCCATTCATTTTAATGCCTTAACATGAGAGTAAGGTAATTCAAGAATGTATTTTGTATCAAATAAAAATAAGTTACCTGATTTATAGGTATCTTCTTTTCTCATGTTCCATTCCATTATTTTCTTTATCAAGTAGCTACTATCTTCTTATTATATGATTACATATCAAAAATGGCATAATCAAAATACTAGGATTTCTTTGAGATGAATTCAATATATATGTAACACCCCAGGTAAATAAAGAATATGACATTTTCATATTTATCCATACTTGTGAATAAAATGTTAATATTAATATAAATGGAACTCTATGCTCGATGGCGTACCCAATACGCAACGAAGAGTTTCATTTAAATCTTACGTTGCACTCTGATAATAAAATAATATTATTTTAAATGGTTGTTAACGCTTACCCGTTGTAATGGCAGGAATGAACATAACTAACAAAAAAATGATTATATATGTTTGTAAAATATTTTTACTTTTTTACAATAAATGTTAGAGGATTAAAATGAGAATGAATCCAATGTTAAGCACAAATATTCTAATATTCTTTAAAAGGTCGATTAAGCGCCATTTGATGGAGAGCCCTTTTTAAACACAATTTTTTAAAATTTTATATGTTCTATTGGACCAAATAAAATCCTTCTTTATAATCGGGAAATAAAAATTTACTTTGTGCATGTTTTTGTTATTTTCTCAATAAAGTTCATTTTTAATAAATAAGTGAAAAATGTTGTATTTTAATTCAAAACCTATTTTTAATCTAATTTATTTCTATGATTAGATCATCTTTTGAATTGGTTTTAAAGTTAAATAAGAATATATTTTTACCATTTAATCCAATGGTGGTCATTGGAATTAATTTCACGTTGAAATTGGACTTAAACTAGTGTCAATCTTTTAATAGATATTGTTTCTTAAAAACACGCTATTTGTTTTGATAGTGATAATTAATTATTAAATTATTTAATGAAACTTGTATGTTTTTTAATTTTGTAAAATAGACATAATTTTTGTAATCGGAATATCAAATATAGCTTATGCTGAATTTTTTGTATTTTTCTGAAAAACATCAATTTTGATGAATAGTGAAACCACTAAGTGGCAGTTAAAAAAACTGATTTTTATTTTAAATGAAACATTACCACTTCTGTGATTTGATTTTAGAAAATTCGACATACATGGTTGTAATTAGGATGTAAAATGTGGTTTAATGAGATTAAAATAATTTTTTTTGGTGAATAGTAACTTTTAAGTTTTATTAATCGTGATTAAAGGTAATTAGTGTAATTTAAGGTAAAGATAATGTTATAATAATATGAAATGACATTGAAATATTTCCTATCCTTATTGTATGAATCATGGCCGACCAAGACAATCTATGGGTCAACTTGGGGACCCCATTGAGCCACTTGGGTACGAAAATGACATTAATAACTATTTATTTAAAGTTAAAATAAAAATGTCACAAACATGTATTGTTTTACTAAAAGAATTTTTACATGTGGTTATACAAGTTATAATTTTGACTATAAATATTAATAGGAGATCTTAAAAAATTTCCTACATCATAGTATTTTTTTTATAATTTTTAGACATTAAATAAATTAATTTATTTATGACACCATGATGATGTAGTGATTACCTCATTAATGTACGATTTAAATAAAATGAAATGATAATGTAAAATCTAATGCATAAACTTGTCAAAAATCTATTGTATGGGTGGATTTATAACTCTTATCAACTTATCCTCGAAATATTTAATTGTGGGACCTTTAAAATCTGAAAATCATTATATAATAAAAGTAACTTTTCAAGACATTCCAAGAGTGCCCCTCCTCCCTCTTATAAAAGGCCCCCACCTCTACCCCCTAAACCACACCTCTCAAGCCATTGTCTTAGCCAGTATCTGCTCATTTTATCTCTACACATCCCTCTCTTAATCCTAGAATCCTTACCTTTGGCAGAAATCTCTTCAAGAAACCCTTTTGGTTCAATCCAAGAGGAGTTACCCAATTTAAAGGTAATGATTCCTCTAATGTTGTTTTGTTTTATTTTGGTTCACCAACACCCAAAACTCTTTTTATTCCTTTCTATTGTAACAAAACTAGTATCTTCAATATATTAGGATGTTTTTATAAGAATTATTCGAGCTACACTTACACACACCTCTGTCTAATGGTTAAAAAACATAATGTTTCCGTGGATGGGGAATTACTGCCTCACGAAATGATGATTGTTCTATCTTCTCCTACCACCTTTCATGGTATCCATTATGATGGAAATATATTTATTTATGATATATATTATATTTATTTCCACTATATTATTCTTTATTTTATATTTAATACATATTTTTATGCTTTTCATGTTGTGCAAATGCGATAATTTCATTTGAGGAAGTGTGGACTACCGCCCACTCAAGTGATGTGACTCGTTCATGAAATACATGGAATGTATAAAGAATTAAATTGATGAACTTATGTGAACTATATAACATATATATTATACTATAATTATAATATATATATATATATCTCATAAAGTTTTAATTCCATTAATGTTCCAAAGAAAGGAAAGTAGCGTTCATGTGTACGTACGGTCTACTGTCTCCATGAACAGTGCATTTCATTTCATTTTATCTCCAAATGTTATGGAATACTATAAAATGAATATATACAAGATATATTTGATATTTAAATCATTAATACTATTCTAGATTTGATGTAATTATAACTAAATGGAAAATTCTTTTCCAACAAGTTCAATTTTTACTCATGTACCGAACATCGACAAAAACGTCTGATATGAACTCACAATATTAACCAATTATTACAACATTATAATATGTGATATGAACTCAATAATAATATTTAAAGGAGTTCCTTAAGAAATTATAAATTGACCAAAGTTTATTATTCAGGAATATAATTAAACGAACAAGACGAGTCAGACTTGAGGATTGGGATCCTCCCTCTCTCTTTCTTTTTAAGTACTCTCTTTTATGTCATCACCTTTAATGTAATCTTTATTATGTTGGGGGATGTTATTTTATATTCCTATTACCGTACATTTTATGTTAATATGATGAGAGACCCTATTTGATCTCGTCATTCCATTTTTGGATGTTTTAAGTGGCACTGTTAGGCTGTCGAGCTTTCGTAAGGGATTTTTCATCTCACTTTTATTCCCGTGAGATTTATGCTACATTTTCCACCATTTCTTTTGTGTGGTTTATATACTACCCATGAGTGTATTAAATATGCAATATACTTTAATTTATGGGTTTTTACATCTTCATTTTATGATCATTCTTTCATGTGGCTTATGTTTTGTAAGTTACCAAATCGGTAAGGGATCCTTTCACCCTCCTCTTTTTTAAAGACTCCATTTTATTATATCTTTTTATTTATGTCTTATTATGTTGGGATATGTTATTATATATACTTATTAATGTAAATTTATTTTTGTACAAGTGATGAGATACCATTTTATCTCTCATCAACTCTTTTTTTTTAATATTAACGTGACGTCGTTAAGCTGTCGAATTTTCGTAAGGGAACTTCTTAACCCAATTTCAATTCATTGGGTTAAAACTCTAATTCTTGATCATGTCCTGATATGAATATGTTTGAATGAAATCTGATTTTTTTACACTTAATATCCACTTATATTGGGTGTATTTATATTTTTCACACATAATTACATAATTGATTTATCCATAATCTAAGGATACCGTCTTTGAACGGGACTTCATCTCAATATCCTTTCATTGACATATATTTTGTTTTATACACAACATTCTTTTATATGGTGTATAAACCCCTTTGACATTTACTTTTATTCAAAAGGAATGTTTTCTATACGAATTGATTTACTAATGGACAAAAAGTATGTTTCTTTTTAACATACGCGGTGACAACGACCTTTCCGTCGTCGTGAGTATTATTTGATATTTGGATTCCTCAACAAGCTGTAATATTTTTAAAAGTAAATAAATACCATATGCTCTTTTATGTATTTTGGTATTGAAAATAGTTTTTATAATGGATTTTTTATGTCAATATATTTAAGTGATATATTGTGATTGAAATTTGGAAATGTTTTCTTTCCTTTATAATTGTTTTATGTGTTATGATTTAATAATGGTACTTGGACATTTGATGGGTGGTTACGTGATAAACCATATGATGGGTGGTGCTGTGACTACTAGGATGGGTGGTTATGTTATAACCTTAATGCATTTGGCATGAAGTCGGCCATATGGCTATTCAATTTAGTGATATGTGTGGAAGTCGACCGTATGGTTATTCCATTTAAGTAAGTTTATGTCCCAAGTTACCTTTATATGTTAGGTGTTATTTATATGGGTTTATGGTAATATTTTTTCTAAAAAGGATAAGTGGTGATCTTTTATTTAGTGAAGAATATTTTCTACTTCATAAAGGTGAAAAGTATGACATTGATAAAGTATTCATGTTTTACTTGTTGTTTTAAAAAACTAACAGTTTTCCTTCTTTGTGTATCCTTTACTAGGATTTTTATGCTCATCCCAAGTTTATGAAATGTTTTCCTCAGGGATTAAAGATGAATAGGTTCAAGGATGGGATCATGGAAAGACATGCTATCTAAAACATGGAACTAGACTTGCTTCTTTTTAAGAGTTCTTATTTTATGAAAACTTAGTAGAAGTTGGTACTTTGTAATCTTTTGAGATGTAATAGTTATGTCCTAATTCTCTAAAACTCTAAATCCTGAAAAGATTATCTATGTGAATTATTCATTTAATTCAATATTAAGTAATGATTAAGGCCGGGGCCTTATAGTTGGTATCAGAGGTCAGTTTATACAACTTTAGGGATTGGGAGTTTTTGTTAGACACATAGTTAGTCCCTATATCTATTATTTCAGTTAAATCGTTGTTTTATAAATTTTTTCTGGTCAAGAAATGTCGGTTATGAATGGAAGGATGAGGATCTCAAACTAAATTCTTATATCTTCTTAAGGACATGTTTGCAATAATTATTGCAAAGTCATGTTCGGATGACTGTGAAACTTTTTCTATCATACATCTCACTTGAAAACAGTTGTTTGAGATATCAAACACCTCCACTATACCTCGCTATCATCGTGGATCATGCTCCGTATTTAGATAATTACTATTTTCAAAATATTCTCATATTTTCAAGAAAGGTAAATTTTATCAAGGAATTTTCAAATATTTTACCTTATCACAAGATTTTGAAGCATATTATAATTTTAAAAAAGGTGATGAAGAATGAGACCCTTGTCTAACCTAATTATATTTTCTTTTACAATATAGTCTCTTAGCACATACCTATGGTATTTTAAAAGGAACATTAATTAAAAGTTGCAACTCAAAATCGGTCCAATTGTTTTATAGAAATCATGTTTTATCAGATGTCTTGAAATTATATGTTAGACATGATTATTTTCTAAAACTATTTTTCTGTGAACACCCATATGACCCATGTTGTACAAGGTGTATTTGGATGGAGGAAGAAAATGATTTTAAAGGATCTCTAAATAATTTTTTCAATGCATGGGACTTCTACCTACGTGAATAAGATGACGATGAAACCAAATGGGCCCCATGATCAAGGTATGATGTTCTTCATTTTTTGGAATCGTTTTACATTATCTTATGGTGGTGAAATAAGACTTCAAGAATTAAGATGTTGAGATCGTAATGAATTTGGATAAAAATGAGAGGTATAAGGAATCAATTGAGGTTAAAACATGTTAGGGTTATTTTTGGAGTTTTATGAAAAGGATAACCCATAGGATGGGTGACAACCCGTCGCATCTGGTAAGGCCGTAGGAATCAATCCCACAACTGAAGGGCTATAAGGGTGCATGGCCTATCACTGGACTACATGAAGTCCCTAGTTAGTATGACTTATTCGTTTTAGTTAGATGATTTTATGAATCAAGAATAAGTTGATTTTGGGTTATCTAAGAAAATATTGACCAACCATGGAGGATATATAATTAGGTTAATTACTTTTCAATATGAGAATTTAAGAGCAACTAATGTTATTTAGATATAAATGTTAATTTGTACCTTAGAAGACTATGTGATAAAATCCTTCAAATACTTGGGTTTCAATCTTAGTTAGGTTTACATTGAATAATTTTATGGACAAATTGTTTATCGAATGGTCTTCATTGAACTTTGGGTTTTGTTTGAAAATTTTTGGAGATTAAAAATAGAATTTTCTTTTTTATAAAGGATTGTCCTTTTGTTGATTATATGATCATGTTCTAACAGTTTGGGTTTTGATTAAGGTATAAAGACATGGAAAATATATAGTTATTTTTTTTGGATTAGGTGATTCTCTAAAAGATTATTATAGCTCTCTTAATTTGAACAGGTCATCCTAAATAATCATCTTTTGGAGAAAATATGAGTTTGTGTAAGAAATATAGTAGGAGATGAGAGTCTACACGACAAGTATGTTTCCTTATGATTTAGTTAATCTCATAAATAAATCCCAAAATGAAAATTAACTTAAAAACAAAAATGTTGTCTGTTAACTTTTCCTACTGGGGAATCAAATATCGTTTAACCCATCACCAGTTTGTAATTTTATGGAGGTCAACTTTATCCTAAATATGTTTTCTATCACTATCCCTCAGAACATGACCCTTTGTTTTTTTCTTCCATGTCCATGTTTTCCTACATGTAATCCTAGTATGGGTTAACTCCGGTGACCATTGTAATTCTCTTTCATTCTTTTAAAGTGATAGTTTAGTTTACACTTTTTTCGATGTGGGGCTTTCAATGACGTTTCAAATACCAATTTCAAAATTGAAAGGACGCAATTCCCAAATGGGGGGAAGGATGTAACACTACAGGTAAAAAAAGAATATGAAGTTTTCATATTTATCCATATTTTTTAATAAATGTTAATATTAATTTAAAGGGAACGCTATGTTCGATGGGGTACCCAATACGCAACAACGAGTTTCTTTGAAATCTTACGTTGCACTCTAATAATAAAATAATATAATTTAAAATGGTAGTTAATGCCTAGACGATTTAATGGACAGAATGAATAGAACTAACTAAAAATTATTATATATGTTTGTCAAATATTTTTTCTTTTTTACAATAAATGTTAGAGGATTAAAATGAGAATGAATCCAATTTTAAGCGTAAATATTCTAATATTCTTTAAAAGGTCGATTAACTGCCTTTTTATGGTGAAACCTTTTTAAACCCACTTTTTGAAAATTTTATATATTATATTAGGCCAAATAAAATCCTTCTTTAGAATTGAGAAATCAAAATTTACTTTGTGTATGTTTTTGTTATTTTTTCGATAAAGTTCATTTTTAATGAATAAGTGAATAATGTTGTATTTTAATTCAAAACATCTTTTTAATCTAATTTATTTATATTATTAGATCAACTTTTCAATTGGTTTGAAAGTTCAATAAGAATATATTTTTTCCATTTAATCCAATGATGGTCATTGGAATTAATTTCATGTTGAAATTGGACTTAAACTAGTGTCAATCTTTTAATAGATATTGTTTCCTAAAAACACGCTATTTGTTTTGACAACGGGAAATAATTATTAAATTTTTTAATTCAACTTATATGTTTTTAATTTTGTAAAATAGACATCATTTTTGAATTCTTAATATCAAATATAGCTTAGGGTGAATTTTTTGTATTTTTCTGAAAAACTTCAATTTTTGATGAATAGTGAAACCACTAAGTGGTAGTTAAAAAAACTGATTTTTCATTTAAATGAAACTTTTCCATTCCTGTGATTTGATTTTCAAAAATCCGACATATATGGTTTTTATTAGGATGTAAAATGTGGTTCAATGGGATTAAAATAATTGTTTGGTGAATAGTAAATTTTAAGTTTTATTAATCATGATTAAATGTAATTTGTGTAATTTAAGGTAAAGATAATGTTATAATAATATTAAATGACCTTGACACATGTCCTACCCTTATTTTATGAATCATGGCCGACCATGAAAATACATGGGTCAACTTGGGGACCCCATGGAGCCACTTGGGTAAGAAAATGACATTAATAACAATTTATTTAAAGTTAAAATAAACATTGTCACAAACAAGTATTGTTTTACTAAAAAATTACATGGGGTTATACAAGTCATATTTTTTACTATAAATATTCATTGGAAAGATAAAATTTTTTCCTACATCATAGTATTTATTTATAATTTTTAGACATTAAATAAATTAATTTATTTATGACACTATGATGATGCATCGATTACCTCATTAATGAACGATTTAAATAAATAGTAAAGATAATGTAAAATATAATACATAAACTTTTAAAAAACCTATTGGATGGGTGGATTTCTAACTATTATCACCTTATCCTCGAAATATATAATTTTTGGACCTTTAAAATCAGAAACTCAATATATAATAAAGTAACGTTTCAAGACATTCCAAGAGTGCCCCTCCTCCCTCTTATAAAAGGCCCCCACCTCTACCCCCTTATCCACACCTCTCAAGCCATTGGCTTGGCCAAGATATGCTCATTTTATCTCTCCACATCCCTATCCTCATCCTATAATCCTTACATTAGGCAGAAAGCTCTTCAAAAAACCCTTTTGGTTCAAACCAAGAGGAGTTACCCGATTTAAAGGTAATGCTTTCTCTAATGTTCTTTTGTTTTATTTTGATTCTCCAACCCCCTAAAATCTTTTTATTCCTTTATTTTGTAACAAAACCAGTATCTTAAATATACTAGGATGTTTTATGAGAAGGATTTTAGCTACACTTATACACACCTCGGTCTAATGGTTAAATAACAGACTGTTTCTGTGGATGGAGAATTACTGCATCATGAAACGATGATTGTTCTATCTTATCCTTCTTCCTTTAATGGTGGCCATTATGATGGAAATATATTTATTTATGATATATATTAAATTTATTTCCTTTATGTGCTTCTTTATTTTATATTTAATACATACCTTTATGCTTTTCATGTTGTGAAAATGCGATAATTTCATTTGAGGAAGTGTGGACTACCGCCCCCTCAAGTGATGTGACTCGTTCATGCAATACATGGAATGTATAAAGAACTAAATTGATGAAATTATGTGACCTATATAACATATATATTATACTGTAATTAATATATATATATATATATCTCATCATGTTTTAATTCCATTAATGTGCCAAATAAAGGAAAGTAGTGTTCATGCGTGCGTACGGCCTACCGTCTCCATGAACGGTGCATTTCCTTTCTTTTTATCTCAAAATGTTATGGAATAGTATAAAATGAATATATACTGTATATATATGATATTTAAATCATTAATTCTATTCTGGAGTTGATGTACTTATAACTACATGGAAAATTATTGTCCTACAAGTTCAATTTTTACTCATGTACCGAACATCGACAAAAACGTCTGATATGAACTCACATTATTAACCAATTATTAAAACATTGTAATATGTGATATTAACTGAATAATAATATTTAAATTAGGTACTTAAGCAATTATAAAATGGCCAAATTTTATTATTCAGTAATATAAAGAAAAGAACAAGACAAGTCAGACTTGAAGTAAGGGATCCTACCTCTCTCTTTCTTTTTAAGTACTCTCTTTTATGTAATTTCTTTTAAGCTCATATTTCCTATGTTTGGGGATGTTATATTATATTCCTATTACTGTAAATTTTATGTTCATACTATGAGAGACCCTATTTTATCTAATCAATCCATTTTTGGATGTTTTAATTGGCGTCGTTAGGCTGCCGAGTTTTCGTAGGGGATTTTTCATCTCACTTTTATTCCCGTGATATTTATGCCACATTTTCCACCATTTATTTTTTGTGGTGTATATACTGGCCATGAGTGTATTTATTATGTAATATACTTCAATTTATGGTTATTTACATCTTCATTTTATGATCCTTCTTTCATGTGGCTTATGTTTTGTAAGTTACCATCGGTACGAGTACCTTTCACCATCCTCATTTTAAAAGACTCCTTTTGGTTATATATTTTAATTTACATCTTATTATGTTGGGATATGTTATTATATATCCATATTGATGTAAATTTATTTTTGTACAAGTGATGAGATACAATTTTCTCTCTCATCCACTCTTTTTCTGAATTTTAATGTGTCGTCGTTAGGCTGTCGAATTTTTGTAAGGGAACTTCTAAACCCAATTTCAATTCATTAGGTTAAAACTCTAATTATTGATCATGTAATGATATGAATATGTGTGAATGACCTCTGTTTTTTTTAAACTTAATATCCACTTATATTGGGTGTATTTATATTTGTCACACATAATTACATAATTGATTTATCCTTAATCTAAGGATACAGTCTTTGAAAGGGACTTCATATCAATCTCCTTTCATTGAGGTATATTTTGTTTTATACACAACTTTCTATTATATGGTGTATAAAACCCTATGAATTTTACTTTTATTTAAAAGGAATCTTTTCTATACGATGTGTTTCACTAAACAAAAAAATGTATGTTTCTTTTTAACGTACGTGGTGACAACGAACTTTCCGCCGTTGTGAGTATTATTTGATCTTTGGCTTCCTCAACAAGCCGTAATGTTTTTAAAAGTAAATAAATACTATATACTCTTTTATGTATTTTGGTATTGAAAATGGTTTTGATAATGGATTTGATATGTCAATATATTTAGTTGATATATTGTGATTGAAATGTGGAAATGTTTTCTTTCATTTATATTTATTTTATGTGTTATGATTTTATAATGGTACTTGGACATTTGACGAGTGGTTACCTTATTACCTCCAATGCATTGGGTATAGAATTTGGCCGTATGGCTATTCTATTTAGTGATATGTGTGGAAGTCGACCATATGGTTATTCCATTTTAGTATGTTTATGTCCCAAGTTACCTTTATATGTTATGTGTTCTTTATATGGGTTTATGGTAATATTTTGGTCACAAAGGATTAGGGGTGATCTTTTATTCAGTAAAGAGTATTTTCTACTTCGTAAAGGTGAAAAGTATTACATTGGTAAAGTATTCATTTTTTACTTGTTGTTTTGAAAAACTAATAGTTTTACTTCTTTTTGTATCCTTTACTAGGCTTTTTAGGCTAATCCCAAGTTTTTGAAATGTTTTCCTCAAGGCTTAAATATGAATAGGGTTAAGGATGGGATCAAGGAAAGACATGTTATCTAAAACATGGAAGTAGTCATGTAAGAGTTTTTATTTTATTGAAACTTAGTAGATGTGTCTACTTTGTAATCTCTTGAGATGTAATAGTTATGTCCCAATTCTCTAAAACACTAAACCTGAAAAGATCCTCTATGTGAATTATTCATTTAATTCAATATTAATTAATGATTAAGGACGGGGCCTTATAGTTGGTATTATAGGTTGGTTTAGACAACATTAGGGATTAGGAGTCTTCGTTAGTCACATGGTTAGTCCCTATATCTATTATTTCAGTTAAATCCTTGTTTTATAACTTTTTTCAGGTCAAGAAAAGTCTGTTACGAATGGAAGGAGAAGGATATCAAATCAAATTCCTATCTCTTCCTGAGGACATGCTTGCAATAATTATTGCAAAGTAATGTTTGGATGATGGTGAAACTTTTTCTAGCATACAACTCACTTGCAAGCAGTTGTTTGAGATATCAAAGACCTCCACTATACATCGTTATCATCATGGATCATGGGTTGTATTTAGACAAATACTATTTTCACAATATTATCATATTTTCATGAAAGGTAAATTTTATCAAGGAATTTTCAAATATTTTACCTTATCACATGATTTTGAAGCATATTATGATTTTAAAAAAGGTGATGAAGAAGGATAACCTTGACTAACCTATTTATACTTTCTTTTACAATATAGTCTCTAAGAACATACCTATGGTATTTTAAAAGGATCATTAATTAAAAGTTTCAACTCAATATTGGTCTGACTATTTTATAGAAATCATGTTTTATCAGATGTCTTGAAATTATATGTCATACATGATTATTTTCCAAAACAGTTTTTCTGTGAATACCCATATGACCCATGATGTACAAGGTGTATTTGGATGGTGGAAGAAAATGATTTTGAAGGATCTATAAATCATTGTTTTAATGCATGTACCTTCTACCTACTTGAACAGGATGACGATGAAACCAAATGGACCCCATGATCAAGGTATGATGTTCTTCATTTTTGGGAATCGTTTTACTTTATCATATGGTGGTGAAATAGGACTTCAAGAATTAATATGTTGAGATCGTAATGAATTTGGATGAAAATGAGAGGAATAAGGAAACCATTGAGGTTAAAACCTGTTAGGGTTATTTTTGGAGTTTTATAAAAAGGACAACCTGTAGGATGGGTGACAACCCATCGCATCTGGTAAGGCCATAGGAATGAAACCCACAACTGAAGGGCGATAAGGGCCCATCGCCTACCACTAGACTAGGTGAAGTCCCTGGTTAGTATGACTTATTCTTTTTATTTAGATGATTTTATGAATCAAGAATAAGTTTATTTTGGGTTATCTAGGAAAATATTGACCTATAATGGAGGATATATGATTAGGTTAATTACTTTTCAATATGAGACTTTAAGAGCAACTGATGTTATTTGGAGATAAATGTTAATTTTTACATTGGAAGACTATGTGAATAAATCCTTCAAATATTTGGGTTTCAATTTTAGTTTGGTTTACGTTGAAGATTTTTATGGAAAAATGTTTATCGAATGGTCTTCGTTGAACTTTGGGTTTTGTTGGACAAATTTTGGAGATTAAGAATAGATTTTCTTTTTTATAAAGGATTATCCTTTTGTGGATTATCTGATCTTGTTCTAACAGATTTGGTTTTGGTTAAGGTCTAAAGACAGGGGAAATATATAGTTCTCTTTTTTGGATTAGGTGATTCTCTAGTTGTTTATTATATCTCTCTTAATTTGAACAAGTCATCCTAAATACTCGTCTTTTGGAGAAAATATGAGTTTGTGTAAGAAATCTAGTTGGAGATGAGAGTCTAAAGGACAAGTAAGTATGTTTCCTTATGATTTTGTTAAGCTCATAAATAAATTCTGCAATGAAAAGTAACTTAAAAACAAAAATGTTTTCTGTTAACTTTTTCTACTGGAGAATCAAATACCGTTTTACCCATCACCTGTTTGTGATTTTCTAAAGGTTAACTTTTTCCTAAACATGTTTTCTATCACTCTCCCTCAGAACATGAACCTTTGTTTTTTTCTTCCATATCCATGTTTTACTATATGGAATCCTAGTATGGGTTAACTCGGGTAACCTTTGTACTTCTCTTTCATTATTTTAAAGTGATAGTTTAATTTACTCTTTTTTCTATGTGGGGCTTTCAATGAAGTTTCCAATACCAATTTAAAAATTGCGAGGATGCACTTCCCAAAAGGGGGGAAGGATGTAACACACCAGGTAAATAAAGAATATGAAATTTTCATATTTATCTATA
This sequence comes from Viscum album, assembly GCA_963277665.1. Lineage (NCBI taxonomy): Eukaryota > Viridiplantae > Streptophyta > Magnoliopsida > Santalales > Viscaceae > Viscum > Viscum album. The sequence goes on along the minus strand of OY728157.1, from coordinate 1,710,878,566 downwards.
TTTGTGAACAAAATGTTAATATTAATTTAAAGGGGACGCTATGCTCAATGGCGTACCCAATACACAACAACGAGTTTCTTTTAAATATTTTATTTCACTCTAATAATAAAATAATATTATTTTAAATTTTAGTTAACGCCTAGCTGTTGTAATGGCAGGAATGAACAGAACTAACTACAAAATTATTATATATGTTTGTAAAATATTTTTTCTTTTTTACAATAAATGTTAGAGGATTAAAATGCGAATGAATCCAATTTGAAGAGTAAATATTCTAATATTCATCAAAAGTTCAATTAACCGCCTTTTGATGGAGAAACCTTTTTAAACCCACTTTTTCAAAATTTTATATGTTATATTGAACAAAATAAAATCCTTCTTTAGAATCTGAAAATAAAAATTTACATTGTGTAAGTTTTTGTTATTTTTTTAATAATGTTCATTTTTAATGAATAAGTGAAAAATGTTGTATTTTAATTCAAACCCTCTTTTTAATCAAATTTATTTAAATGATTAGATCATATTTTAAATTGGTTTTGAATTTAAATAAGAATATATTTTTACCATTTAATCAAATGGTGGTCAATGTAATTAATTTCACCTTGAAATTGGACTTAAACTAGTGTCAATCGTTTAATAGATATTGTTTCTTGAAAACACGCCATTTGTTTTGACTGAGGGAATTAATTAATAAATTAACTAATGAAAATTATATGTTTCTATTTTTTTAAATAGACATCATTTTTGAATTCGTAATATCAAATATATGTTAGGGTGAATTTTTGGTTTTTTTCTGAAAACCATCAATTTTGGATGAATAGTGAAACCACTATGTGGCAGTTAAAAAAATTGATTTTTCATTTAAATGAAACATTTCCACTTCTGTGATTTGATTTTTAAAATTCTGGCATACACGGTTTTCATTAGGATCTAAAATGTGGTTCAATGGGATCAAAATAATTTTTTGGTGAAAAGTAACTTTTATGTTTTATTAATCATGATTAAAGGTAATTGGTGTAATTTAAGGTAATGATAATGTTATAATAATATGAAATGAACTTGAAAAATGTCCAACCCATATTGGATGAATCAGGGCCAACCAAGAAAATCCATCGGTCAACTTGGGGACCCCATGGAGCCACTTGGGTATGAAAATGACATTAACAACTTTTTATTTAAAGTTAAATTAAAAAATGTCACAAACATGTATTGTTTTACTAATAAAAATTTACATGGTGTTATAAAAGTCATATTTTTTACTATAAATATTCATTGGAAATCTAAAAAACTTTCCCACATCATAGTATTTTTTTTTATAATTTTTAGATATTAAATAAATTAATTTATTTATGACACCATGATGATGCAGTGATTACCTCATTAATGAACGTTTTAAATAAAATAAAACGATAATGTAAAATATAATACATGGAATTGTCAAAAACCAATTGTATGGTTGGATTTAGAAATATTATCTCCTTTCCCACGAAATATATAATTTTGGGACCTTTAAAATCCGAAACTCATTATATAATAAACTAACTTTTCAAGACATTCCAAGAGTTCCCCTCATACCCTTATAAAAGGCCCCCACCTCTACCCCTTACCATCACCTCTCAAGACATTGGCTCAGACAAGCTCTACTAATTTTATCTCTACACATCCCTCTCCTCAACCTATAAGCCTTACCTTAGGCAGAAAGCTCTTCAAGAAACCCTTTGGTTCAAACCAAGAGGAGTTACCCGATTTAAAGGTAATGCTTTCTCTAATGTTCTTTTGTTTTATTTTGCTTCTTCAGCCCCCTAAAATCTTTTTATTCCTTTATTTTGTAAAAAAACTAGTATCTTAAATATACTAGAATTTTTTTATGAGAAGGATTCTAGCTACACTTACAAACACCTCTGTGTAATGTTTAAAGAACATACTGTTACTGTGGATGGCGAATTACTGCCTCACTAAACGATAATAGTTATATATTCTCCTACAACCTTTAATTGTAGCCATTATTATGGTACTATATTTATTTATGATATATATTATATTTATTTCCTCTATATTCTTCTGTATTTTATATTTCATACATACATTTATGATTTTCATGTTGTGAAAATGCGATAATTTAATTTGAGAAAGTGTAAACTACCGCCCCCTCAAGTGATGTGACTCGTTCGTGAAATACATGGAATGTATACAGAATTAAATTGATGAGAATATGTGACCTATTTAACATATATATTATACTTTAATTATAATATATATATATATCTCTCATCAAGTTTTAATTCCACTAATCTGCCAAAGAAATGTAGCGTTCATGCGTACGTACAGCCTACCATCTCCATGAATGGTGCATTTCATTTCTTTTTATCTCCAAATGTTATGGAATAGTATAAAATTAATATATACTGGATATATATGGTATTAAAATCATTAATACTATTCTGGAGTTGATGTACATATAACTTCATGGAAAATTCTTTTCCAACAAAGTCAATTATTACTCATGTACCAAACATCGACAAAAACGTCTGATATGAACTCAATTTATTAACCAATTATTAAAAAATTATAATATGTTTTATGAAATGAATAGTAATATTTAAATTAGGTCTTAAGAAATTATAAATTGACCAACGTTTATTATTCAGAAATATAAAGAAACGAACAAGACAAGTCGAACTTGAGGTAAGGGATCCTACCTCTCTCTTTCTTTTTAAGTACTCTCTTTAATGTCATTTATTTTAAGCTCATATTTCTTATATTGGGGTATGTTATTTTATATTCCTCTTACCATAAAGTTTATGTTCATATGATGAGATACCCTATTAGATCTCATAAATCCATTTTTGGAAGTTTTAAGTAGCATCGTTAGGTTGTCGAGTTTTCGTAAGGGATTTTTCATCTCACATTTATTCTCGTGAGATTTATGCTACATTTGGCACCATTTCTTTTTTGTGGTTTATATACTGACCATGAGTGTATTCATTATTTAATTTAATTTAATTTATTGGTATGGAAATCTTCATTTTATGATCCTTCTTTCTTGTAGCTTATGTTTTGTAAGTTAACAAATCGGTAAGGGAACCTTTCACCCTCCTCTTTTTAAAGGACTTTTTTTGTTATATCATTTAATTTACATCTTATTATATTGGGATATGTTCTTATATATCCTTATTGATGTAAATTTATTTTTGTACAAGTGATGAGATACCATTTTCTCTCTCATCAACTCTTTTTCTGAATTTCAATGTGACGCCATTGGGGTGTCGAATTTTTGTAAGGGAAATTCTTAACCCAATTTCAATTCATTAGGTTTAAACTCTAATTCTGATCATGTCATGATATGAATATGTGTGAATGACCTCTTATTTTTTTACACTTAATATCCACTTATATTGTGTGTATTTATATTTGTCACACAGAATTACATAATGGATTTATCCTTAATCTAAGGATATCGTCTTTGAACGAGACTTTATCTCAATCTTCTTTCATTGAGGTATATTTTGTTTTATACACAACTTTCTTTTATACTGGGTATAATCCCCTTTGAATTTTACTTTTATTCAAAAGGAATCTTTTCTATATGAAGTGTTTTACTAAACGACAAAAAGTATGTTTCTTTTTAACGTACGCGGTGACAATGACCTTTCCACCGTCGTGAGTATTATTAAATCTTTGGCTTCCTCAACAAGCCGTAATGTTTTTAAAAGTAATTAAATACCATATAATATTTTATGTATTTTGGTATTCAAAATGGTTTTGATAATGGATTTTTTATGTCAATATATTTAAGTGATATATTGTGATTGAAATGTGGAAATGTTTCATTTCCTTTATAATTGTTTTATGTGTTATAATAGTATAATGGAACTAGGACATTTGACGTGTAGTTACGTGATAAACCACTTGACGGGTGGTGTCGTGAATACTAGGACGGGTGGTTACGTTATAACCTCCAATGCATTGGGTATATAAGTCGGCCGTGTGGATATTACATTTAGTGATATGTGTAGAAGTCGACCGTACAGTTATTCCATTTAAGTATGTTTATGTCACAAGTTACCTTTATATGTTAGGTGTTCTTTATATGGGTTTATGGTAATATTTTGGTTACAAAGGATAAGTGGTGATATTTTATTCAATTAAGTGTATATTCTACTTATTAAAGGTGAGAAGTATTACATTGAAAAAGTATTCATGGTTTACTTGTTGTTTTGAAAAACTAACAGTTTTCCTTCTTTGTGTATCCTTTACTAGGCTTTTCATGCTCATCCCAAATTTTTTAAATGTTTTCCTCAGGACATTAAGATGAATAGGATCATGTATGGGATCAAGGAAAGACATTCTATCTAAAACATGGAACATGACATGTTTCTTTTTAAGTGGTTTTATTTTATGGAAACTTAGTAGAAGTGTCTAATTTGTAATATTTTGAGATGTAATAGTTATGTCCTAATTATCTAAAACTCTAAACCTAAAAAGGTCCTCTATGTGAATTATTCATGTAATTCAATATTAAGTAATGTTTATGGCCAGGGCCTTATAATATACTTACACACACCTCCATCTAATTGATACAAACATACTGTTTACATGTATGTCGAACTACGACCTCACGAAATGATTATTGTTCAATTATCTCCCACCACCTCTCATGGAGAACATTAGGTTGAAAATATATTTATATATGATAATATATATATATATATTCTCTAATATTATGGAATTTTTATTCACAACATACCTTTATTCTTTCCATAACATGTAAATATGATAATTTTATTTGAGGAAGTGTGGACTACCGCCCGCTCAATGTAATATTAATCATTCATGACATAAATGGAATGTATAAAGGATATAGTTAATGAAAATATGTAACATATATAAAATATATATTATACAGGAATTATAGAATACATATGCGTCATTTAGTTTTCATTCTTTTAATAAGTCAAAGAAGTGAAAGTAGTGTTCATACATACGAACAACCTACCGTCACCCTGAACAATAAATTCTACTTCTTATCTCAAAATGTTATGAACTACTATAAATACCAATATACATGGTATATATTATATTTAAATCGTGAATATCATTATATATATGATTGAATTTTTAATAAATGAAAAATTTACATCAATACATGTTCATTCTCGACTCAAGTACTGAATATCAACTAAACAACCGATATTGGATTAAATAATTATGTTATTGTTATAACATGATAATAAGTGATATAAAAGAAAAATTAATCTTTAAAATAGTTCTCAATCAAGTATAAATTAGTGTATGTTTATTATTCTAGAAAAACAAGGACCATACATGATGATTTGGACTGAAGGCAACAGAAATCTTAACTCAATCTCTATTCATTGAGTTAAGTATCCATGTCATTGGTTTTTTTCAATGAATGTGTATGAATGTACTCAGAATGTTTTACACATAATATCCACTTATATTGAATGTATTTATATTTTCACACATAATTATTTCATTTATTTATCCTTGATCTAATGATACGATCTTTGTAATGGATTTCATCTCAATCTTCTTTCATTGAAGTATACTTGATGTTATACACATTTAATATCCAATAAAGTGAATATGAATCCATTTTGACATGTTATGTCATGAAATAGTATATTCTCTCATTATTTATAGTTTCGTTTAATTTTATTCCTCAATGATTTTTATTTAGGTGCTTATCATGTGGAAAGGAACTCTATAGATAAACCGGTGTTTTTATGATTTAAAGATTTATTCTTCTAAAACCATCTATTTCATGACCATGTTTTCAAAATTTGTTTTAATAATTTATTTATATGCACATTAATGTTTTAAAAAATAATATTTTTTTCTGATGTTTCAATGTGGTATGAGACACATTGATTCAAAAGTTATTTTTATTAAAAGTTTTAAATGGGTTTTGAAATGAATTGAATATTTCAATATCATTAAATAATATCTTGTAATTAAAAATGAAATTTTATGCTTGAAATTTGGTTATTGAAATGCTTTATGTGTTATGATTATATAATGGTACTTGGTCATTCTACGGGTGGTTACTTGATAACCCAATGACAGGGTGTTACATGATAAACCAAAGACATGAGGTTACTTGATAATCCAAAGATGGGTGGTTCCATTATAATCAAAGTATAGGTGGTTATGTTATAACCTAAAATGTAATTGGTATGGTAGTTGGTCGTATGGCTATTCCATTTAGTGATATGTGTGTATGTCGACCGTATGGTTGTTCTATTAAAGTATGTTTATGCCCCAACATACCTATATATGTCATATGTTTCTTTCTGTGGGCTTATGGTAATACTTTGGTTACAAAAAAGGTAAGAAAGGAGCTTATATTTAGTGATGTGTATTTACTACTTATTAAAAGTGAATATGATTACATTATGATAAAGTATCAATGATTTTCATGTTGTTTCAAAGGCTCACGATTTTCATTTTTTTATCTACTACTAATATTTTTATGCACATCAAAAGATTCGAAATGTTTTTCAGAGGACATAATGAAGAATAGAGTAATGTTCTAGATCAAGGAATATTTATGCCATTAAAACATGAAAAGATACCATGCTTCTTTTCAAAGAGTTTTTATTTTATTCAATAAAAATATAGTTATTAAAAGTGTCTACTTGTAATATTTATGTCGTAATGTATGATTTCTTAGTTAATTGTTCAAACCTAAAAACCTGAAAACATCCACAAAATCAATTAAAGTCAAATTAATGACTTTTCTGAAGATTGTGTAATGATTAAGGCTATAGACTTATAGAAATAACTATAATATATATTAATGTAGTTGTCATGATATTGAATTCATATGTTTGATTAAGAAATTTGATATTATTAAAAATTATTTTCAATGATATTTTTAAAAATGAAATCACTAGTTGTTAATAATATATAAATGAAAATAAAATCATTCAAAAGTAGAAAATATATGGCTTTTATTAAAACCATTTTACCACTGAAATGTCTTTTTTTAAATAATTTAATTGTTTTATTATTAAATTTAGACTATAATGAAATTTGAAGATATTATATTTGATCAAATATTTGTTCATAAATCATTGGTTTTTACTTGGAATGGAATAATAATATATTATGTTTTTTTTGGGAAAATGGTAATTTTTCAAAAAAAATATTATTATTCAACTATGTTGGATTACTTTAAAATGAATTTAAAAATATATAGAAATAATAGTTTCCATATTTTCAATATGAGATTCGAGAAATTTCTATGAGGTAAATTCAATTTAGGTCACCAGGAATAGTAAACAAGTTAAAAATTCATTACTATGGTAATGGATAAAAGAATCAATGAGGTGACCAACTAATTTAATATAGGTTAATATAATTTAAATACATATCTAAATAAATTTTTATAAGTGTAATTATATCCAATATTATTTTTTCTTCAAATTAATTTTTATTTGGTTCTACATGCACTAAAATATGAAACTATTATATTTTAATGTCTTATTTAATTAAAATAGTGTATCACCACACTCTTTTAAAAGGAAATATCCTATTTTATATTATTTACACAAAACGATCCCAAAATAATAACCATGTTATATCTAAATAATCGTGGAAATCACTTATATGTGACCATTAATTGATGTTGTTACCAAAAGAAACATTCATGATAACTTATTGTACATTTCATGAAGGTTACCTATAGAACATGTATGTGTTCATACCAAAATCCATGTCTCATTTTTCATCAAAAAAAAATTATTTTATAGGTCCCTATTAGAATTTTTAATTTGGTTATATAAATATATATATGTTTTTATTTAATTTTTGTTCTCAATTTTCTAATTTCTTCTCATCCACTTGAATATGATAAAATCACTAGTGAAAATATTTTGACCAAAACCTCCCAAAATGTAATGAGCTATAATATTATAAATATAATTACTCTTGAAATTCAAATAAATGTGTTATTATGAATATAAAACACATGAATTTATTTGGTTAAATTATATCTTATTAAATAAAAATAAACTTTATGAATCATTATCATTTTTAATATATCTGTTGAATAGTGATCACACGATTAATATAAATACAGGGATTTAACAAATCTAATTGACACAAATAAAGGATTTGATAACCATATAAAAAATGATAACACCCTATGAAGCCCATTTATCACAGCTTCCTAGGTATAGAGAATTTTTAGGATTTTCCCTTAACAATGAACAAACTGAGATCCAAAATAAAGCATTAATGAAACTGTTTATGAGAGAAGATTAAGTTCATCGAGATCATGACCCAAAATACCATCATTGAACCACCCCATGAAAGTCCCACCATCGTTCACCATGAACATAGGGAGTTCACATATGTATTAAAGGGATATGTTTCATTCACCTCTAAATTTAAATATCTATATTATATATTATAGAATAAATGAATATATTTTCATCATTATATTGTTAATTTATAAATAATTTTTATTTTGGATCAATAAAACACAAATCAATTTTTTGGTAATATTCAAAATCATTTAAGAAATTCATTTTTATGAATTAATATATTTTTTAAATAGTTTTCTAAATTAAATATTATGATAAAATATTATTTATTTATTATAAATGATCATATAATTCTTAGGAGGTAAATTTTATTTTTTATAAGGATTTAAACATTTTTACGATCAATAAAACCTAGAAGTTTCAATAAATGTTGGTTATTATTTTAAATAATAAAATTCATATATTTGGAAAATTATTCAGATAAATGTATTCAAATTATTGTAATCAAAACAATAAAATTATCTAATGTTGAATATTTCATATTTTTTTTAGAAAATCAAATTTTCAGGTAAAAATTAAATACCATATAAATATACTTTGAGTATCTGGCATCATAATGAACCAAAATAGATGCAATAAATACAATAAATTGTGTCCATAAAAATAAATTTTATTCCTTTGAAAATTAATTTATTCTATATATATTTTGTCAATTTCTTAAATGCTTTATGAATCCTTCAAAACCATTAATATATTTTACAAGTTTGAAACCATTTCTTTATGAGTATGGATCACCTCCATATAAGCAGTAGAATTATTCTATTATTTTCTTCCCATTCCCTAATACAATAATGGAAAAAATCCAATATTGTATACAACATGGTAAGATTCCATGAGAAGGTTTGTGGTTTCACTTATTTTATTATTTAGATTCTAAAACCTAACTAATAATGAACCCCCTCCTTTTCTATATAAACCCCCACAATATCCCACATCACTACACTAAAACTACTTTCATAACATATATACACTTCCATCCCCGATCTAGAGTCCTCTCATAGTTCTCCCAGTCTATTATGAATCCCCTCCCAATCAATTGGAGTCATACGCTAATGAATGGGATCTTCCAATGTCCTATTTTATCAGGCTCTTATTTTTGTTATGTATTAAAACATCATTTTTCTTATATTGGGATATGTTCTTACATATTCCCCCTAATTGAATTTTTTTTAATTAAGATATTTTCCTTTCACACTCATTAATCCTTCTTGAATTATTTATGTACACTCGTTACAATGTCAAAATTTCATAAGATATTTCTATCTTCTCATTTACATTCAATCACTCCTTTAATGTGATGTCTCTTAAATTCCATTTTTATATGTTGGGATATGTTCTTAAAAATTCCCATTGCATTCCATTAAATTTAAAAGTGATAAAAGTGTAATGTTTCATAATTTCAATGTATTATTTTTAAATATTATATGGGGTTTTTATGAGACTAGGTGTTGAGACGAAACTTGATTCTGACGCCTTGTGTGCCCAAAACAATTCATTGAAAAATGTTATGTTATTAATAGTACACATGAGTTTTTTTCCTTAAAAAGAATAATAACATCTAAATGGGCTCTTGTACCCAATAAAAAAAGTCACCATTTCATTCATAACACAAACTTTACCTTATGTGAGGCCTAACATTGACTGGTGTTGGTTGACTGTGGAAATTAGCCTTCAAACATTGAAAGAAAAAAATTATTTTACTTCATTTTAAGCATTATTCAGTAATGTCATGATTTTTTAAAATAATATTTATTAAATAATTCATTGTTATTATAAATACCATGGAATTTATCTGAGGTGAAGAAAAGAACCACTCGAGAAAACGTTGGAAAATGATGGAGGATTGAATCAACTTTAGATCCAGCAGATCAAGGGTCGACGAACAATAATGAATATTTACTCTCCATCAAAAATAATTACAATAATATATAAGTTATTTGTCCTATATTATTTACTTTCCCCTTTTAGATTCAACGTTGAACATAGACCAACCATCGAATTGGGGGATCTATGGTTAGGTCGCTCTAGCAGGATGGTTAAATTGTAAGGATAAATGTTTGATACATCTTTGTGATTATCTATCTTCATTATTTTTTCTAATAATAATGAATCAAGGGTGACATGGTCAATGGACCAGATCTGTTCATTTGGAATTCATGTGCAATTATTATCTCCCCTCAATCTCTCACATTCTTCGTGTGTTCTTTATCTCCTCCCCGCACTTTGAAACCCTAATGTGAATGATCAATTTTTGTGCCACCAATTAATCGAGCAATGATCCGAGATCGAAGATACAACCCCATGATAAAACAGAAGATGTATGATAGTGATGGTGTGACCTTATATTCCCTAAACTTTTGAACACGGTGGGGTGAGGCTGCAATGGAAGGTAGCGGCTAGAAGCGATGGCGCAGACTCGTCCAGACCTGCATCAGCACAATCTAGGGGGGGCATGTTGGAGCTGCAGTAGCGTGGGATATGGAATCCAGCCTCAGTGCTACCTGTGGACGGGGAAATGAGGCCGCATACATGGTTATGGTGGATGTGTGGATCCTATAGATGTAACAATGTGGCGGGGTAGGTGTACGGTGGGCCAACTTTGTCGACGTAGTGATTCACCGTGTAGAGACAGGAGGCACATGGTTAGAGGGAACTGCGTGTGGCACCACACACCTTCCCGCAATGTTGTAAGAACCATGGGGATTTTGGACACTCTAGTGGCCGTGTAGGCCAGGTCGGTACTAGTTGGACCAGTCCAAGTTGGGTCGGGTCGGAAGGACCTGGATAGGTCAACTAGATAAGTTCAATTCTGCTGGATTGGATCAGGTCGTGTCAAGTTAGCTGGTGTGTTTGGTCGGGTCTTTTGTGTAGGATTATACCCTAAGATGAACCATTTTACGAAAAAATTCATAACGTTCAAACTGTTTGTCGGTTTGACGAACCATTTGTTCTATTGGGACCCTTAAGAAAAGAAATTCTTTTATCATAATATAAGTGAGTTTTTGTTAAATTTAGAATATGACCTAATGGATCAAGTTGTAGGGTCTCACATATGAAGTGTGTTGTGAGTGGAATACAATTTCTTTATTTGACCTTGAGACTAAGTGTATCATCCGAAGTAAGTGTCTCCTGTGGAATAAGTGTATCATCTAGAATAAGTGTCTTATATGAAAAAAGTGTCTCATTTGGACTAAGGGTCCCATCAAGACTGAGTGTCAGGTTTTGTCCGAGTGTCTCATTGGGACTATGTGTCTCATAGATACTGGATTTTTTGTGGATTATGTTTGATAATATTGTTTATGTTATATTGACTTGAATCTATTTGAGATGACACTATTGTTTATTGTGATATAATTCATGTATTAATTGGGTTAAAATTAATGTATATATGATTGGTTTATTTCATGTATTTATTTTTGGAATATTTCATGTATTTAATTTTTGTTATTCCATTGAGGTTTCACAGTTTCATACACGGTTTCATTTTACTCGCACCTACACGGGTCTTCCCACACATGTCCTGTCTTGCGCAGAAGATCAATGATTTTATGGAGTCTTATGAGAAAAAGGACCTGGTGGTTAATAGAGATACTAAATAGTCAAGGTGTGCTCATGCGGATTCAGATAGCCTATCATGTACTTACCCTTCTAGTAGGGTTTTCTACAGATGTGTTTTAGGAACTTCTGTGTTCCCAATTTATAGAATCTTACTTTTAGTGGGCTTGTATCGTAGCCCCATTTACATTAAGTTTCCTACTATCATAATCCATTCTGGGTTTCATTGTGTTTTTTTTCTTTTTTACTTATTGTTTTACATTTTAGCATTTTAGTTATGGGGATGTGTGCGTGTGTACAGGTACTTTGGTAAATGACTCCCATTGTGAGATATTCCTACTCAGTGCTAGTCACTATATCATGGTATATTTGAAGTGGTATTAGGGTAGTCCAGGCACAATCCCCTTTAGGAGGATTCGTGATAGAGATCCCTACTTTCACACTCATTAATCATCCCATGATTCTCTATGTACACCTGTTACCATGTTGAAATTTAGTTAGGATTCTCTCCATTATTCATGTTTCTTCATTACATTATTACATTAATTTTTAATTTTTAATACTAGTATATATTTTTCCATTCCAATATTATAAACTATTATAATTATAATGTATCATATTCCCCTTTCTCTCTCTCATCAACCATTTTTTATGGTCCTTTATGTGACACTGTTATGCGGTATAAATTTAACCCCGATTTCCTATGCACACCAATTGTGAAGTGAATACCATACCCATTTCCTATCAATGTATTTAACCAATATTGACATATAATTTTGATTAGGTACATATATGTATAATTTCCAAACTCCTTGTTCATGTATTAAAAAGTAATTAAAATGACTGAATTTTTATATTCTATGTGGCACATGTAAGAATTAGAATGAAATGAATGTGATAGGTGTACCTAAAATTATATAGTACACCATAGGGTAATGTTTAATATCATCGTACATAATTTTGGTAGATTTATTGACCCTCATTCCAATATGGGACTTGATCCACCATTAATTGTTGGTGTTTTAGCCTTGACAAATGTTTATGATGCAGTGTTCTAAGTTATTTCCACTTTTCTAATTTTATGATTATCATGTTACGTCATGTCTCATGGTTTATGTTTACGATTCCTACTCCTTTTATTCCCCATTCATATTCATGTTGTCTAAAAAAATTACTTTATTTCATGATTATTCCATTACTAGGATTTATAGCTCATCCATTTCTTACATATAACCCCCGATTATCCTGTGCAGTTTTAAAATCCACGTAAATTTTAGATCCATGATAAATAAGTTTTGAATAATATTTTTGTATCCCATGTTCAAGATGTTATGCCATTTTCCTAATTAAGAAATACACTTGAATTATTTATCTTTTGTTTTTTATTAATTGTAATGTTGTGTAATAAATTATGATGTAATGTACAATAAATAACATGGATGTTATAATTGGTATCAGAGGAAAATGGTAGTTATTTTGGGGATTTGGATTAGAAAAATCTTCAAAAAGTCATAGTTATCAGACAATGTATAAGAAAATATCCTTAAATTTTTGTAAGTATAGAGTAATTGGTCTAGAAATAAAATATATTCATTTTTGGAAAATAAAAGTGGATGTTGTTTGGGAGCAAATATACCTATGGGTAACAACCCTAAGAATGTGTGTTGGGCTTTACTCAGTGTTACCTGGTACATGAAAATGGGTGGTACTATTAACATAGTTTGACACTCCTGATAGATATTATTTAGTAAATTCATAAGATTATTATAAAAAATTATTAAGGGAACAAAATTTCCCATAAGAACACATTTTAGGAAATTGATAATGGATAACATAGACTGAATGTTAGAATTTCATATGTTCAGAAAATACATGAAATTTATATGTTATCAATTTAATGTCATTGGATTCCCCTTCATGTGCTAGAAAGATTCAAAGTAAAAATCACTAAGTCTATATTTGATCATCTATAACTAGAATCCAAATGAGAAAGTTAAGATTATCATCTATAGTTCTATGCATTTATTTATATCAAGAATGGTTAGTAGATCTATTGAAACACCATCACAAATAATTGATGTAGAGCTATAGGTGAAAAAGAAAAATGGGTAAATTATTGAATCCCAAGTATATAACTCCCATTGTCACAATTTGTGGGTTGAACCTCCCTGTGAATAATTTCTAGTCCCTTAGGTGGAATTTGATGAAATTCTAGGAATGGACTGGATTTCCCTATATATATCAAACACAGATTGTCGTGGGAAGGAAATCACTCTCTATTTTGTGAATCATCCTTCGATTCATTATAAGTGAACGGATGAGGATTAGTTTTATTTTTCTCCATCATCTAAATCATGGTTATTATTTACCTATGAGAAAACATATATTACTCAAATGATTGCATCTATGTAATGAACCGTCATTAAATACATGTCAATTGTGAGGGAATGCACTAATGTTTTTCCCATGGAATTTCTCAGTCTTCATTCTATATAAGAGGTTGAATTTACATTAGATATTATACCTTGGGAATTTCCAATATCCAATATTCCACATTGATTGACTGTTGTGTATGTTGGGGAGCTGAAGAAACAATTGTAGTAGAATGTGGATAAAGGGATCATTCACCCGAGTACATCACTATGGGGTGCATTTGTCCTCTTAATCAAGGAGATGGTTTAATTAATGTGCCTATTGAATGATCATTATGAAATCAAGAAGGAGGATACCACCATAACTAATTCTCGTACAAGATACAAAAAATATGAGTTTACAGTTCTGCCTTTTGTGCTCCCTAATTCTCCAAAAAACATCATGTATATGATGAATATAGTCATTAGAGATTAACTTGAAAAATTTGTTGTAGCCTTTATAGATTATTTTCTAATATACACGAAAACATAGGAGGATCCTAAAGAGAAAATAAGCACTATGCAAAAGACCATTTTAAATGATAAGATTTATGAAAAGTATAAAAAATGTTAGTTATAGTGGAAGGAACTCTAATTATTTGGGTATATCATCAAAATAAGAGGGATATCTATAGATCATTTAATGATAGTACAAATTGGCAGATGGCTATGGAAGAAATCCATGATATATATCCAAAACTTACATGGATTATATAGGTACTACCATCAATTTGTGAGCAATTTCAAAATATTTTCAAACCATCTAACCATGATAAATCTGAAAGGAGGAATGATTTAATTGAATGATGAATTTGAAGAGAGCTTCTAGGAGATGAAAATAAGGCTTAGCATTACACTTGTGATCATACTACTAACAAAAAGAGATCCATTCATAGTATTCAGAGATTCATAGAAGAAGGTATATGGATATGTGTTAATGAATAATGAAAACATCATAGACTATGCGTCAAGGTAGTTAAATGTTCAAAAACAAAACTACTAAAAACATTATCTAGAGTTTGCAGTGGAGATCTTCACATTAAAAATATTGTGGCATTATATATTTTTGTAGAATTGTGAAATATATACAAATTAAAAAAGTAAAAAATATATATTCACCCATAATAAAATTTATATGATCCAATAAATATTGTTAGAGATAATGAAAGGATATGACTGCTCAATTCACTACCATACAGTAAAAGAAAAAAGTGGCATATGATCTAAGTAGAAAGGTCCAAACAATTCCATCATTGATTATTATTGGGAGGTATCTGATCTTTGTAGATCTGTAAAGATGGACATGTGAATCATAAATGATGGTGAATCAACAATCCTTTCAAAAATTATGAATCAATCGCCCCTTTTTCAAAGGTTAAGGGATGCCAAAACAAATGATATGGGAATTTAAAAGAAAGTGGAAACTATAATTAAATGAAAATCCTTGGATATAATGTTAATAAAGAAGGAATTGATATATTTGTGTCAATATTATATGTAATATAGAATATTGAGTTAATGAATGCTTTTTTGGATGATGCACATAGAATGATTTTCTATATTCACCTGGGAAGCACAAATATGTATCATGATCTCCATGTGCTCTTTTGGTAGTTAAATATGAAGAAGGATATACCTGAATACACATCAATGTGCTTGGTATTTCATCATGTGAAGGATAAAAGGATGATGTATAAGGGGATGATGCAACCATTACCATACCGACATTGAAATGGGAGAACATAACCGAGGGAATTACCACCGGAATTCTGAATACATCCAGGGAAAATAATGATATATGGTTCGTTATGAGTCTTCTTACAAAGACATCCCCAATTGTCTCAATTAAAGAGGATATATCATTAGATCAACTTGTATGTATATGAATCAGATTAGTGGTAAGAATTCATGTAGTACCACTATCGATTGAATCTAATTGAGAGACAAAATTCACCACTATGTTACAAAATTTCTCCATCGTAATCTTAACACTACTATAAAATTCAGTTTAACCAATCACCCTCAAATTGATCTCTAATATCATTTAACAATTGTGTCACTAGAATACATGTAGTTAGAATGTTTTAGATACATCAAAGGAGGATGAGACCAACATCTTTCTCTTCTTGGGTTCTCATACGACAATAGTTTCTACTCAAGCATCTAAATGAGTCCCTATGAATCTCATTATGGGAATAGGTACCTAACACCTATAGGATAGGATGAACATGGGGAACACAAAAAACTAGGTTCTGAAATTGTTTATGGAATGGGGGAAAAGGTTTTGACCATTCAATAACACAACATGGCTGCTCAGAGTAGACAAATGAACTATAATGAAGATCATCGACAAGACCAAGATTTTTATTTTGGAGAGATTGTATACCTACACATATCTCCATAGAAGAATGTGATGTCATTTTTGTTGAATGGAATGCGTAGTCCAATATACATTGGCCCCTTTGAGATCCCTGATCACATCAGTGTGGTGGATGATCGAATAGAACACCCACAAAATCTATCTCAAGTACATGATGTATTCCATGTATACCTATTCAATATATACATACTAAAACCCTAATGTGAACTCAATCCAAAGGTGGTATCATTAGAGATTGACCTTTCTAATCAGAATAAATAGGTGAAGATATTAGACCATAAAGATCCATTTCTATGAAATATGACAACGAACCTCATCAATGTGTTGTGGGAGAACCACATGTTTGCAGAAGAAATTTGGGAACTGAAGTATGTGATGAAATAGAGATACAATCTTAAATTTTAGTGTGGGAAAAGAAACATTCGACGGTTTAATTTCTTAAGGGGTCAAGATTGTAATGACCCATAATGTTATAAGTTAAATTACTCTTGTAATTCATTTAAATGTATTTTAATGTATATAAAAAATGTACTTATTTAGATTTATTATATCCTATGATATTTAATAGACTATTAATTATAATTACCTTAGATAATATATTTATTGAATTTTGATCACATGATTAGTATAAATATAGGATTTTCACAAATCCAAAGGACATAGACAAATGAAGTAATGGCCTCAACTAGTAGGATTGTACCCTATGATGCCCATTTACTAGGGAATATATGGGAGATAGAATTTTTGGGATTTTCCTATGATGAATCCCAAGCTAAGATCTAACAACTTAACCATGACCAAAACTACATATGGGATAAGTTCATGATCATTTATATCATGGCCCAACCATTTTCAATGAACCACCCCTTGAAAGTCCCATTATCGCTCAACTTACTCTTCTGGAGTTTCTAATATATTAAAGGGATATCTATAAAGACCCTATAAATAGGAATATGAACATTATATTTTTATATAATAATGAAAATGTTTTCGTTCTATTATTTTAACTTTCTAAATAATTTTTAGTTCAATTCTATAAGACAAAAACCTTATTTTTGGGTATTATTAATCTTTTATTAAAAAAGTTATTTTGATGAAATAATGTAATATTGAAATAACTAATATCTAAATAAAATATTATTATATAATAATTTTTTCAAAATATATATGACCATATAATTTTGATGAAGTAAAATGTCATTTTTATAAGGGTACAAAAGACGTTATTATTAATAAAATACACCATTTTCAACAAAGATTTGTTATTATTTTAAACCTTAAAATTAATATATATAGAAAAATATTTACGTAAAATGATTAATATATTTTAAATCATAATGTCAAACTTATCCAATGGTGAATTTTACAGAATTTTAGGATAGTTAAATTTTTAGGGAAAAATAAAAAACAATATAAATATACTTTGTGAATTGTGACATCATAATTACCTAAAATTGATGTAATATATACTATAAATGGTATACATGACCAATTTTATGTTTTACATTTATAATAATGAGATTTAATATTTTTAATTACTTTAATAAGGCCTTTATGAATCATCGAACACCATTAATATATTTTAATGTTTTAAAATCAATTCTTTTGGTGTTTGACTCATCTCTACATAATGAAGGGAATTATATTATTTGTCTTTAAACATTATATTATAAAAAATGGAATCCACTCCCATTATATATAAACCATGGTAAAATCCATGGGATGTTTTTTGGTTTTGGTTATTTTATTATGTAGATTCCAAAACCTAAATAATTATGTAATATACATCTTTTCCTACATAACCCAACCCTTTATCCAATTTATTCTCACTAAAACTCAATATATCATGTACATACTTCACCTTACCCTCTATATAGTCATAAAAAGGTTCTCCCCGGGTCTCAATAATCCATTCACAAGAATTGGGAGTCACAAACTAAGGTTGGGGATCTTCCACTCTCCTCTAATCGAGAACATATTTTTTATTATGTCTTTACACTAATTTCTGAATATATTGGGATTTGTTCTTAAATATTCATTACAATCTAAATTCTACTTTTAAATAACGAGATATTCATTTAAATCTCATTAATACTTACATGATCCTTTATGTAAACACATTACCATGCTGATATTTTGTAATGGTTTCACTCTTCACATTTCCCATCATGTACTGGTTTTATATTATGTCTCCTAAATTCCATTTGATTATGTTAGGATATATTCTTACAAATTACCTTGACAGTCTATTTATTTTATAAATTATGATATACCCCTTTCACTCTCACTAATAATCCCATGATCCATAATATAATCTCGTTACCCAGTCGAAATATATATTGGATTCTATTCTTTATTAAAGATTCATCATTTCTTTATGCCTTTTATTTCTAATTTTAAAAGTTGGGATATATTTTTCCATTTCAAAAATACATCCCATTTTATGTATAAGTGATGAAATTCCCATTTATATCACTCATAAACATATTTTATGATATTTTATGTGATGTTATTGTGTTCTAGAAATTTGACGATGATTTCTCATGCCAAACCAATTGTGTATTGAATACCATACGCATTTCATAACAAGGTTGTTGACCTTTCTAGGCATTTAAATTTTATTGGGAAATAACATGTATGTACTCCAGAATAAATTACCATTGAAAAGAAAGTTATGAAATATGATTCAATTTTTTTATGATCTATGTTATACACTTAAGCAAGAGAATGAAATGAATGTGACATATGCTACCAGAATTATATAGCACTCTAATGCGTTGGGTAATGTTTAGTATCATCATAAGACATTTTGCGAGAGGTAGTGAACCTTATTCCATTATGTTACATTATTCAACATGATTTCAGGGAAGAAATGCCTCGACCGATGATTATGAGGGAGTGTTTTAAGTTGTTACCACATTTCTAATGTTATGATTAACATTTTATATCATTCCTCATTGTTCATTTTTATGATTCCAACTCTTTTTAGGACCCATTATTTGGATATTGTATAAATTTTTTACATTATTCCATTATTTTTCTTTTATTGGGATTTATAGCTCACCCCTTTATTATGAATGCCTCCAGGTTATACCATGCAGTCTTGAAAGACATGGAACCTATAGAATCATGTTGATGAAGTTTTCAATAATTTTATTATATCCCATGATAAATATGTTATACCTTGTACCTAATTCAGAAATAAACAAGGCTTATCAACGTTTTGGGTTTTATTATGGGCACTTTTATTTAATAAATCACTAATTAGTGTTAAAAAAAGATCAGGGTTGTTATAATAAACCATAGTGATTATTTTATAATTTTTTGTTTTCATGTATTTTAATAGTGATAAATTTAATGAATGTGTGTAATTTTTATGATTTAATTATGAATATTTAAAATTGAATTAATATTTATATATATATCATTGTATATATGTAAAATTTGAAACATCAATCATGCGTACCCATGGAAAACCATCTCCACTATGTTATATTATTAATTTTTCATAATTAAAATATATTAAAGAATTTAAGAGTTTATATAATGAAAAAATATTTTACTTATTAAATGGATAATATTTTTTGAAATTTTAAAACCCTTATCATGGTGCAATTACTAGAACCATGAAACAAAAATATTGGTAGAAAATTAAATAGTTTTCACCAAAATGTTCATTTTAATGAAGAAATAACAACAAAATTATAATTGGATATTACAATTGAATGATAAACAGTATTTAATATATGACTTTTTTAGATTTTTATATATTAAATATATAATATATATTAAATATTTATTATTGTTTCTGACGGAATGCATGACTTGATGTACTAGTCTTTTTTATAATCTCATTTCATTTTGGAATTGGATATGTTAAATTTCAATAAAGTTAATATTAATGATAATATTCTGTAAAACCACATATTTATTTTGATTTCGTAATTCCTTAAATTGTTTATGTATTGTTACTATTATATGCTATTTTGTACATTAAGAGAATAATAAAATATTTTAATAATGAAACTGATCATATATTGTATTTTATTGATACAATATTTCTTCCTCATCCATGCTAATTTCTTAAAATTTCATAAATTCTTATTTATATTATATTATAAATATTTAATGGTATTATAAAAATTTATTTGACCATTATTTTGATGTTTCAAAAATAATTTTTTTCATTATTTTATAAAAATTTTATTTATAACATATTAATAGAAATATAGAATGAAATTATTATTTTAATTATTAAATAAAGGTTTAATATTTCCAATTCCATAAAAATTATTACTATTGAAGAATAAATTATATATTAACATGACTATTGTAATCAAAAATGAATTTATCTATATTTTTTTAATTTTTTAATTTTTAATGAGAAGTATATAAAAAATCAATTCACTTTTTGAAAGGAAATGAAAAAATTATATTCTAAATTATTTTTTAATTTCAAAATTAATTATGGAATACTATTATTCACTAGGGATATGATATTATAATACCATGAACATTCATTCACCAGATGACTTTAAATCATGATTATTTATGAATGATTATACCAAAACTATTTATTTTCAATGAGTTCATTATGTTTTGTTGAAAGCATTATGATTCTTTTTCTTATTTCATAGATTATTATATGATAAATTGATGAATGTTTTTATCATAGTTTGGAAGGAATGTGTAAGGTTTTTATTATATGTTCGTGGGCTTGGGATTACATAACATTTCAATGCATTGTAAAATGATGGAAATATCATGGGATAATATAAAATCGAATGGGGAGTGATCCATTTAAGTATAGGACCCCTCCCATTATGCTAGTCTTAGGAGTGAACCAAAAAGGAGAATTAATTTAATAGGATGTGAACACTATGAACTTTGGTAGTCATAGAATTGAACCCTGGCTAATGAAATCTTTTTCAACAATTATAATTCGACCACAATTCTATAGGAAGTTTCCTCAACATATTATATTCTGTCATTTGTCCTAACTTATTGTGATGATTTTACCCTCTTACGACTCATTAATTTCGAAAATATAAATCATTGTGATGTGAATAATAAATTACGATCAATGAATTATTGGGTAAAAGCATCTTATGTTATCATTATGTTATTATACCCATATTCTTTTCTTAAGGTAAATTATGACCATTTATTTTTATCACCTATTACACAATTACTATTCTTAAGATCTCACATTTTTTTATATTTCATTTAACCACATTATGTGAAAATGTTTTATATTGAATATTTATAAGAAAGTTAATATGAAATATAATCCGGCCTGTAGATATTTAATATCATACATGAAATATAATGATAATGTATGTTTCCACCAACGATACTAAACAATTACATTCCTCATGCCTGTATTTTTAGTAAATTTACTGAATATTTACAAATAATGATGCAATATGTATGTATATTAATATATTTTACCTCATTATTTGGATATGGATTATATAATGTTTGTTAGTATGTTGGGGAGTTTGTGGAAGATTTTGTAATAATGAGAGGTCACTAATTTATAAATATAAATTTATAATATAATACGAAATGTCATTATTAAATAATCAATCAACAAAATTTAAAATCATGGTGAAAAATATTAGGTTGGGTAGTAAAATCTATTATATACTATATTGGGAATGATTTTCGATTATTTTAATCCATTAAAACATAATTTTTTAATTCTACATAATTTTTCCTTTATTGTGTTAAACCCATTTTACCTCGGTAATTTATTCTTATAAACAAAAATGAAATTGAAAATATTTCATATTAGATATGTTGATTCTAAATATGAAATTTGTTTTCAATAATTAAATACCAATATTTTTATATAAATTAATTAAAACATTAAAAAGGACAAACACATAAAAATTAGAAAAAATAGAATTTATTTTTTGTCCAATAATGAATTTTTACATATATTACCCAAGGTGTTATGATTTATGGTTATAATAAAAAATATTTCCACTAATTATTCATCATTTTAATAACTTGTAACATCAAAACCATTACAAAATTGGATTAATCCTTCTGATACAACTATTAAATGAAATAAAACATTTACCCTATTATATTATAATATAACATAGGTTCTAAGAAGTCATTCATGGGATTCAAAATTCATAATATTTTTTTAAATTATTTTTTTTAATTCATAAAACCATATATGTATTAGTAACTTCTTTATATATTTTCATTTCATGTATATATTTTAATGATGTCACAAAACTTATAGGATTTATAAAATCTATATTAATCTTTATTCTCTAAAAAAATCTCTTAGAAAAATTAAAAACCCCATTTTTTAATATTTTTATATAACAAATAATTTTACTTTTATATAATAATATTCATTTAGGTTTTGGAAAATAAATTTTATATCCATGAAAAAATATCTTCAACCCCATTTTTAGAAAAAATTTGTTTTTGTAGCATAAAATCAATTTTATCCCATTCATCCGCTAGTAACAACCGTTTGACTATTTTTAATTTTTAAAAGTTAATATAAAATAAATATATTTCAAAAAACCATTAATTAAATATATTTTAATATAAATTATAATGTAAAATACATTATGCACATAAAAATAGTTTTAAGGCAGTATATTTTTTTATCATTAAATTTTACTATCATTACTTAAAAAAATTATATTCAATGTATTATTGTATAATCGATAATTATATTATATAAAAACCATTTAATTATTAAATTTAATACTCTAAATTATTGAAATTTAAGTTTTAAACGAATGAAATAAAATATATTTCAATTTCTATTTTAAAAATAAGTTTCTGTTACTAACATTAACTCGTTATAACCTTATATGATCAATTGTTTCCATTATAAATATATTATATACTTCATATAAATTGATGAAAATATTTTTATATGAAATACATTATACATATATTTAATAATGTGGTTACTTTTACTCTTACCCATTAATCCAATGACCATGTTACAAAACTCTCATTTAAATAATTATCTTCAAATTATATATCACTATTCATTTTTTCTCTATGTTTTGCATGGTACCGAAAATTCAACTTAATATTCATTAAATAGAATATGTAAAATATCTAGTTCTATTACTTTCTCCAACAATAATTGAATTTAATATTTGAAATTTTAACTAATTTCTACTAAAATGTAAAAAAATATGTTTCTAATTAATTACAAGGATTCAAATAAAAATATAAATAATTGGCATGAAATAAAATATAACACTAATATATATGGTTTCCTACGGAATTTTTTTATTTCTTATGTTAATCTATGGGAACTTTTGAGTTCTAAAATATTTATTAAATAGTTAATTTACCATTTAAATACTCTTATTTTCTACTAAGATTCACAAAGATTACCTTCATATTTGAGGAATAGTTTCCATTAATGATTTGATTCAACTATCTTCTTCTAGCTAGAGATCACAAACTATTTTCTAGTCATTATAAAATATAATGGAAAATATACTTTCAATACTTCATTCCATAACATATGAATAATTTCATTTTTAAGTATTTCTTCAATAATGTTTTTACTAATGTATTTTCCAACACTCTAAATGATAATTGACCACGATTGTGATGCCCGAGACATGGGAATGTATATCTGGTTCCACAGACACATAATTTACTTACATGATTTCATACCATCTATGAAATATTATATATAACCATCCTTAATGAAAAAAATTATTGTTTAATCTATTACATTTGAAGTATATTTTTTGGTATATATCATTATATAATTATGGAAAAATACTAAATCCCATATTCTTTGTATCCAATCAAAAAATTCTCATTATATATGAAAAAACGTAATTCATGAAAAACCTCCAACATCTCCCCCTAATTCATTCATGTCAGTTATCATTATCAAAATGTTACATTAACTATATTTCTAAATATACAGGGGAAACGGGAATATAATATGTAATGTGCTTAAATGATTAGTTTAAGAAACATATAGCTAAAGATATGATTTCATTAATATCACACAAATATTATTGAAGTAATAAAAAAATAACATGATGCCATATTGAAAATAAAACTATGATAATTCAATATTAATTAGAACAAATGAGAAAATGGGCTTTAATTATACTGATCTCATTCTATTGGAATTCAAAAAAGTTGTACCTCAAGAACCTATTATCAAGGTATTATTCGATGATACATTAAATTTAGATGAGACTATAGTATATATATATATATATCATCTTTTAAGGAATTTTTTCTAAGACACAATCTTGTTTAGTAAAGAGGTTTAAAAAACCGTGTTTATATTTGATTATACATAAATATAAATCAAGGGTATATATAATAACGGAACCTCCAATCAAATTTTAAGTCCAATGGATTCACCATATGATAAAATTTAAAAAATTAAATAATAAATATTTCCAAAAATCATCTGTATTGAAATAAAAATATTAAAAAAGGAAAAACACATCTAAATTTTATTAAAAGAGATATCACAATCATAAAAATCCTGAGAAATAATGTTTATGGCCAACATGAAAATTATGATCTATATTTTAATTAAAATATAAGTCATATTAATAAATTTATCCATTCCAATAGAATATATTAATTTATATGCGATCATATCCAATATAAGTAGTGTAAAATGTGATTTTCACATCATATTAGATAATGAGTATATGAATAACTCAATATAGGAATAACATTATCATCGTCAATCAGGATAAAGAAATATGATGGTTTCAAAATATCAAATCCCATGAAGTGAGAAATAATAGTTAAATGGTTTATGCCATAGGATTGTATATCCCAATAAAAAAGGTTAGAGTACCACATCCTAAAATAAATGGGTATAGTATAGAGAACATTTAATAAATGTTTCAAATTATTAACCATAACCCAATAACAAATCATGTTTCAAAAAACATACAATTGTAGAAAAAATTGATTGTATAACCATGAGAATAAAGGAACATGATTTAGATAGTAAGACCCATGATATACATTTAGTGTGATAAAAATACATCATTGGTCATTAAATTCACCATACAAACGAGTTATGGTTGAGAATATTATTATGTATCAATAATGAGAATTGACTGTAAGAAACTGTCATTGAGTTTTAAATTTTTGAATCAAAACATCTTGAAATAGGGGTCTAAAATTGATCATCAAATACACTAATTAATAGTTAATTCATGATAATATATCTTAAATAAGAATTATACACACCACATATTTAAATAAATATTATTAATTTCATTAATATAGTAAATTACATTATATAAATTATAATAACATGATTATTTTTTGAATATAATAAATTTGAAATTAGATAATTTACATGAAAAGTAAGTAGTTGATAACAATTATAGTATGGAGTTGAATTTTTATTTCAATGAATCATTTAATTTGAAAGGTATATGATAAATATGAGTAACCATAAGATTAGGTTAATGAGAGAGGATCATAGGTAGAGTTAAATGGGATAATTTCAATGAATACTTTTAATGTATAGTGTTTTGTGAAATGGTGAATATGTCATGTTATTATATTTTATTGGAAAAATATTTTTGTTCATAACACTATTTTTTATCTAAATCCAATACACAATTATATGATTATTGGACAAAAAATTAACAAAATATTTGGGGAAATATGTGTTGGTCATTCCAAATAACAATTATTAAAATCAATAACAGTTGTTAAAATTTTAAGGACCTTTACATTAGTTTAAACACAATTTACACATTTTTATTTAAATATGTTTATTAATTTTTATACATAGTAGTTAATTTTAACAACAAATACATTGATTTTAAATTTTTACCTGATTTGATGAATCTTATTTAAATTTTATTTTATTTTATAAAATGAAATTTCTACACATGTGAAATGTTAATTTCTAAATAAATACACTTAATCAAATTGAAGATATTTTTTGAGAAATATAATTATTAACCATAAAATTACTTATAAGATTTATTTATATATAATACCAATGTCAATGAACTATACTAATTTATTATTAAAAAAATAAACTATATGAGGATTCAAATTGAATTTTAAATTAAACACCTCTTCAGAAATACTTGATTCAAATAAAAGACTGATTGTTTATTTTCAATGTAACATTTTAATATTTAAAAAAATTACTTCCATGGTATTTATATGTTCAAATAGTATTTTAAAAAGAATAATTATATTAAAAAAAATTTATCTGGCTAAATTGAATGTTTTATATATTTTTGGTCATTTTTATATAATGGTAATGCATTTAAAATATGTGATTATTGAAAACAATATTCTCTGACAAAAAATAATCCTTTCAGAGAAATAATTTAAATTTATACTGCATAAATTTTGAATGAAAAAAATAAATAATTATGAAATATTTTTTAATTTAAAATTTCGAAATTGGAAAATTCATGTATTTAATAAAATTATAACTATATTTGAAAAATCATTTTAATTATAAAATATAATTTTCATTTACTAACTGTTAAAATTATAATAGATATTAATTAATAGTTAAATTTTTGTTGATCAGTTGTTGTTATCAAACATAATTTACCATTAATCATATGTTCTATGAAATAAAAATGTGTATCTAAATTAGAATATTCTTTTTTGTAAAATACATTTCTATATAAAATGAATGATGTTATTAGTAATTTATTCTTAAGTAAAAAATTTTAAATAAGGATAAAATTAGTATTTAGTTTCGATATATATATTATTCATACAGTGGATACTCATATTTAGTTGTCCAAATTAAACGAACTATTCTATAACCGTTATTATTAATTCTTTTCAAATCTATCATTTTATTAATGTTTTATTTTACTCATGGAGAAAGCTATCAAATCAATTCAATTATTTAAATTTTATAATATATTGCAGTTTTTGGGTGTTGTAGTCCCACCATTAAATAAACTGAGACATTTCAATTTGACTTGTATGATTAACGTAGTTTTTATTGGGAAACCATAATTAACACAAGAGATAATATGGTCGTTGCATTATTTAATACGTGGAATGAGAATTACATATTATAAAAATAATTATTATAACATTAACAATTGAATTAAAATAATTAATTTTCCATAAAAATAATTATATTCTTGTATATTGATCACGATCTATAAGTAATAACTTCCCAAACTCTCTGAAAATGATTCATATGATAATAATATCCCAATGGGTTTTTATTTATAAATAAATATCTAGTAGTTTGTGAAAAACTATATAGAATATGACTCTAGAAAATCTAATGTGAATACTACATATATGAATTATTATTAAAATTTGTATATGATTTTAATTATTCCCATGTTTATTACATACTATCTCTCATATTAGACCATGGATTTGTATATTGAGTTTTATAATTCGCAGTTCTCTTCCAATTAAAGAAAAAAATTTCAATAGCTTCAATCTTATAAAAAATATTTTTAATTTGAGCACCTTTAACTCCACACATATAATAATTATCCATCCCAATAAGGACTCTTCCCCCATATTTCTTCCCACATGTTTCATATATTGGAAATTGTAATTTTTTCCATCATAAGTTTCTTAAGTTTATTTTTTTGAGAATCCATTTTTATCATCATTTTTTTGTTTGGGACGTTGTGTATGTTCATATTGTTAATCATAATTAATGATAATTGGTTAGGATTAGTTAAAATATTTATCACTTTATCCATTATCCGATTATAATATCAATCTGAATATTTTCTATATATTAAACTGAATAAATTATTAACATGGTTTATTTAGGCTTAACAAATTACTAAAATAATTATTGTTAACATGAAAAGATAACATTATTAAAGAATTATAATAAATAGACACATGAAAATTTAACCTCAACATATATCACAATATAACAGTATCTTGTTCACTTATAATTTATACAACTCAAATTGCATTAGATTTGGTTCAACCAATATCAATGTCATTTAATTATATATTATTCTTTATATAATATAGGTTACTTTCAGTTGGGTTTTCTCAAACTTATTTAATAATTAATACAATAGGGATCTGAAATTACATAGAACATTGGTTAAATATTTATAACATAATAATCATTGAAATATATGATCTCAATATCTAACTCATCCTTCCTTAAAAAAATATTCATTCCAATGAATATATACCCTAAATACCATACAATTCTGAAAATTCATTTAAATTTGATGACATTAATCCACAGTGAGATTATATATTACCCAAGAAGATAATTGTATCATTAACCCACAAATTTTATTTACAAGTAATTCAAATATCCATATCCTTATTAACTATATATCATAATACAAAAAATTATAATAAATTATCCAAGAATATATTCAGTAAAATATCAATCCCATGGTTGCTAGTTGTTAATAAATTCATTTATTCAATAAAAATAAACCCTTAATTACCTAAACTTCATTAGTGAATTAACTTGAAGATATATCCATACCACAATCACATTTTCATTAATTGTTATCTAAAAAATAAATCCATATCAAAAAATTCCTTTTCATGGTTCTCGATAATATCTAATATATATTTAAAAACATGTATTGAATAACTATTGAAGAATAACACTTATATTTTTCATATAATCCTCAATAATCTTTACAATATATAGATAATTCATTTATAGATATTATAACAATAATTAAAATAGCTAAAAGTTTCAAGAATTAATTTACATTATTATATTAACCTCGTTAAAATAGTTCAAAATATGAAACTCTCCTATTCCTTTAGAATATGTATATACAGAAATTCATACCCTTTTGTGTATGATATATTATTTTTTTATTATACTTAGTGATTTATAGGGAAAAAGATTTAATAAATTCATCATTAGAATCATGTTTCATCCAAATACTAAAATTAAAATTGTTTGAATAAATACCTAAATTGGAATTTGAAAACATCAATCCAAATATTTATTCCTTTATGAAAACATTTTTAACATATTATTTCATATATAAATCTGAATCTTTTTGTTCAATCCTTTATTATATATGGTAATTTTTCTTTTCTATTCTCTTTCTAAATTTTATAACATGATTATGAAATCAATCGTAATGATTTTTATAGAGATTTTGATTAACTAAATAATATCACCCTAGAGTTTCTCACAAGGTGTACATTCTTGGGCCCGCAAATTATGTCTAAGAGTAATGATTGAGTCAATGCTATATTGACCATTTCTACAGTGATCATACATATAGGAATCTAACCCACAACCATACCCACATTCTACAATCCATATATGGATTTATTTATAGGAAAAATGAAATGATATCTACATATAAAATCATCATAATGTTATCCAATACATAGATATTTTCTACAGGTTTAATTAAATGTTTCACATCCCAATCCAGATGTTTAATGTGTATTATTATCCTAATAATAAATCACATTTTTCTTCAAAATATTAATCTACAGTATTGAACATAATATCAATCCTAACTTATTATACCAAAAAAATTTACTCAAAAGGCCTTCTATTCTCTTATGTTTTATAAATTCATCCATTGACACCAACTATCAAATATATAACTTGCACTCATGGATGTAATTCCATCAAAAAATACTCTACATAAATTATAATATAACAGTTTTAAAAATGATTATATATCCACACTTAATTAAAACATAAAATGTATTTTTTTTCTCTTATATATAAATTATTTTTTAGATTTAGAGTATTAAAGAATAAGGATAAAACATAAAATGATGCATCACATATTCATTAAACAAATGAAAAAATTATCATTATAAAAAAACTAATTAATTCCAGAAAAATATTTATCACATAACAAAAATTATGTCACTTGTGTTATCATTATTAACATGTCGCATTCACAACTTTTATCCAAAACCTATGGAAATGGACGCATAAGAATGGTTTGTTTAAAAAACACATGAAGGGAAATATATAACTGATGTAATTGTGACATAAAAATGTAATAAATTTCATGAATAGAATAAGAAATAAATATAATTACATAATAAAAATGAAATTAGAAAAAAACTACATCCATAAATATCAATGAAATATTTGATATCAATATATCCAATATTATTCTAATGGAATGAATAATGTTATACATCAATGTCTTAATGTTATGGTATTGTTCATGGAAACATTACATGTCATCGAGATTTTAGTCATTCCACCTTGTTATAAAAGAATTGTTCATATAATCTATCTTATTATAGGAGTATACATACTCCAAACCCCAACTTATTGTAAATTTTACTTACCTATAATCTATATAATAATAATACCCCACACATAAATTGTAAATTTTAATGAAAAATAAGAGATATTTAATAGAAAAAAGATACATTAAATTAACAATAACAATCTAGAAGTATATAACAAGATACAAAATTCCAAGGCCATTTAACATGATAATAAAATAGATAACAAGATAATTACCTATTCAGGGTATATAGGTGGATGGTCAAACATTCCAATAATCATCCATATTGGAATAAGAATATATTTTACATCAATACATTCCCCATTCTAATATAACACCATATATTCAAGGTGAACTTATTTGGATATATGTTATGTGAACAATGGTGTTTATTCCATATAGAACAAAGAAAATATGACTAATGAAATATTATAATTACAAAAATCTAATCCGTCCAAAGAAACATACATGGTGGATTCAGTAGGAGATATCCCAATAAGTGAGAAAAACATGGTAAATGGCTTAGGTGGTCTTAAAATTTAACCCTTCAAATAATGATATAATACCATATAAAAAATAAAATAGTATAATGTAACCAAGTTATATAAAATAGTAAGAGTGAATGGACTTTACTCAATGAATAAAAATTGAGTTAAAAAGATATTATAGTTTGGAAAATATTTATTTAACTAATACATGAATAAGATAATATGATCTATCTGCCAAATAACATGAAATTCAAGGACTTGATAAAAAAATCCATTTTTAAAAATGACACCATAAAAATAAATTATGGTAATGAATTAGTATGCCTCAAAGGATGAATATTGAGACCAAGGAAACACCAATGGATTTTGAAACATTCAAATAAATATACAATTGAAAGAGAGGAATTTAAATTGAACATAAAATAACCTATTTTAATAACAATTAATTAAATTAAATCTGAAAAAAGTAATTTGCAATGAAAATAAACTGAAATTGGATTCATAATATCAAACATGTCACAATGAGAGATATTTGAGATGAAAAAACCATACATAATGTCATTAAATAAAAAAATACATTAAACTCATGAATCATAAAAATTGATTTCATAATTAATTTAAAAATAACATTAATGATTTAAATTTTCAATTATCCACTTCATAATATTTCATTATCCACATGAATTGTTGGTATTCTCTATATCATATGTTTATAGTTTTGATCACTTATACTAGTATCATAATAGTAGTTTTCATGTTCATTGTTAATTTAGTGTTCACCACTCATACGACATAAAAACTATTTTTATGGGTGATATATAACAATTTATATTCTTTCTTTTTTTCATGAGGGTTTAATATGTATCGTGGAAGTTGAATTAAACCAAAAACACTTTTAACTTATTATTTAAGATGAAAATGTTAAATATTTATTTAATAACTCATTAATAAATAATTATTTACTTTTTGATATCATGTTATGCCTTAATTATTATTTTAATATAATTCATTATATAAATTCATAGTATTTCTCATTTTTTGGTCAAACAAATCATGAAATGAGCATACATGGATTTAAATAATGATTATGAGGCGGTTTTGTTTTAATATTAGTATACTAGAACTATAATGTTATAATGTAGTGTTTATTAGTATAAAATATAATTATTATAAGGATTTAGAAGAATAAATTATGTATAATAGAGAATTATATATGTTGAATAAATTATTATGTTCTAATTATGTATATTTTAAATGATTAAATTAATTATTATCATTTTTTTATCATAAATAAAATTACCCTCACCTCCACCTAGTTTAATTTGGAAGAGGTATTAGGTTTTACTGGTGCTATGTGACATCCCCATAACACCAAAAACTAGAAATAAATTCTAAAGGCCTCATATATATTTTGGGTACTATTTTCCCATTTAATATAGACAATCGAACCATGAAAATAGAACAAACTAAACTCTGATATGATGCATGAGAAATAAAATACAACTTAATAAGTAACTAATCAAATAAATATATTGGAGTTAAAAAATGTAAAAAAATGAATCCCATGGAAAAAATACTTTATACACAAAATACATCATACCAAAAACTCCCAACATGTTATAGGCTCCAACATGACATGCCACATCAATAGATACAAGAATCATCACAAAAGAAATGATATACCATCCCTTTACCTATGTATTTATGGATAAAATCAGTGAATGAAAATAAGTTTCCCTAGTAGGGGAGAGTCTAAAATACGTAGTATTTCCCCAATGACATCAAAAATAATTCCAATAGGTCAAAACTTGTAAGAAAAATTATGTAAAAAATTGAAAACAATTTCAAAAAAATATTTCAAATCTAAGAAAAATTTTACCTGGATGGAAATCAAAACATGAATTTAAAACAATTCAAAATTTAATTTGGAATACTCATTCTATGATTCCAAACATCTACACCTACACAAATTCATGTCTAATTTATTACTCCATACTCGCAATAAACCTATCATTGATCTAAAATTCGACACATGGTAATCAATTCTAGATGTTGTAATGAACACACCCCATATATAGGTTTAAATCTAATTGAAATAAACTCTCACTAACTTTTTATACCCAAAATCATTAAAATATATTAATCAACAATTTTTACTTCTTTAAAATATTTCGACAACAATTTTCCATTTATCAAATCTAAATAAAAATTTTAAAATCACTATTTTAAAATTAATATTATAATTTATTTTCCAAAAAACCATCAAATTTTTATAATTTATCAAAATAGTTAGTATAGATTATTCTAATATAAATCACCCATGGAGATAAATATCAATTCAAGAAAAGAAAATTATTTCATGATAATACATCATGTTATAATCTAGTGGAATTTAAAGAGACACTTCATACCACACAAATGTTGGATAAAATGAATAATGGCACATCAATTCTATAGTTATAATAAACAAAAACATATCAAAAGTCAATCAATCATTAAAAATAATAATTCTCATTATGTAACTTAGTTATATGAGAATGTATTAGATCAAATGTTCAGGTAAAGAGATTGGGAAGATATCAATAAAGAGCAACCTAGAATAGAGACTTAATAATGAATGACGATCTTTAACAGCCTTCTAAGTTCATAAAACTTGATTCCAGATCAAAAGGAAATACCCCATAAAGAATAGGTGGAAAATGAAATAGTGATTATGAAATATTTGGAAAATATAATGGGTACTTAATTTTTAATTTAGAATAGATCCATGAATTTATAATATGAAACTACACGACAGACACTTAATCAAACAATGCACAAATAGTGCTTGAGATATTATCTCATGAAACCCCTATCATTGTTTTATCTTATGGTTAGAAAAACTGTGTACCAATAGTTCATTTTCCAACCATTTCAAGGATCTTGGTTTTTACGGTGTATCTACACAGTTTTTCTAACTTTTGTACCAATCATTATCCTACCTAGTGCCCACAATCTTCCATTTCACAGTTCCTTTGAGGATATACATGGGTTCTACAAATTATTCTCTAAACACGATCCTTAAAAATCCACAATATCATTCCAAAAATCATCTAATCCTCTGAAAAAATAACCTATTCATGATATACAATTAAAATACATAAATAAATGGTTTTGTATCTAAAACCGGGGGTTCTACATTCACTCCCCCATTGGTCTTTTTATCACAGGAAAGTAGAACACCAAAAAATGTCATAGATGAGTTACATAAAATTCAAAAACTTTTAAATTTCATGATCTGAAAACTTTTACATAATTTGACATCATTTCCATAAAACCCACACTGGAATGATTCTTTCCCCTGAAAACAGATTTTCTGACTGATCTATATTTCGTAGTAGCACAAGAACTGATGTATCGTCTAACTCTAGGAGAATGTGATCACATTGAATTTCATTGTTAGGATCAACATGATTCTTCTTCAACTAAAATACATTAAACACACTATTCAAAAAAATTATCCTTTGTGAAAAATAAAATCAATATTCAACCTCACCAACTCATTCATGTATCTCAAAAGGGAATATGTTCAGATGAGAAAACATTCTCTGGTTACCAACATGATGGTTCATAAGTCTTCGAGTGATTCTCAAAACCACATGATAAATCACCTAAATGAAAATTTCCATCTAATATTATCTATATATGATTTTTGAAGACATTGAGTTGTATGAATCTTCTTTATGATCAACTGAATATTCTCTGTTGTCTCTTGAAAATAGATGGGTATAACTTATGGAAACTCACTTGTTTCCACCCAAAAAATTTGAACAACAATGAAACACAAAAAATTATTCCAATATATCCATATGTACCAAGTTATGATAACTATTGTTATATGATATCTCCGCTAATGATTTATTCTACTCCCTTGTTACACAAAATTCCAATACATAAAACATAATAATTTCCCCTAACATTTCGATAATCACCTTGAATATTCAATATTTTAAGGATGATGCATTATAATAATTGTCAATTGAGCCCCATGGTATTTTGTATGGATTACAAAAATGAAGTAAAAAACCTGGTGACATGATTAGATACTCTCCCGACTATAATGCTAGACAACTTTAAAACCTATCTGATATCAATTTTAGACAAGTCTACCACTGAATTATATTATGAATTTGGTGGAAATGAGATGAATTTTTGATATGATCTATAATCACCAATATGGAATCATCTTTAATTTCTACTATTTTTAAGCTTGTCATAATGTTAATGTCTATAAATATCCACTTTAACACAGGAATCATGAATTTTTTAAACTTTCTCACTAGTAATTGGTGCTCTATCTATAATAGCTGACATGAGAGGAATCTCTAAACATACATCACCATTTTAACATTAATTTAAACCCACCAAAACAATTTGTTCATATATATATTTATACATATTTGTAATTCTTGGATGAATTACCCATTCTGAATTGTGATCAGCATTAAGAATCAATTCTGGAGAGGCCAAAAGTACTATGATCTAATCCCTAAAATTCAAACTAGAACACCCATACAGCTTCTATTCCATAATAATTTTTCATCCATTTACATTTTAAATTATAGAAACAATTTGGGATTACATTTCTTAGACTCATTTTCGTGCTGAACCAAATAATGATCAAATGAAACTGGAATGGAAATATCAACATCCCATAGTTGGTACAATCTACGTTCATGTATGCTCTAACTAATATTGGTAACCACTAATTTTTATAATCTTTAGAAAATAGATTATATGATATCCTTCAAAAAAAAATTTCCATTAAATATTATTTAATCAATGTATACATCATGTTAATATAGATACTTTTAAGTCATTCCATCCATCTTCTTTACCTTAGGCCCAAATATTTTTTTGATAAAATGTATTTCAAGTTAATATGGTGAATAAGAACCATAATTTTTTGAGAAAATGGTAATTAATTGACGGTTTTAAATCATCATATACACTAGCCAATTCCAAATTGTGTGTTGGGTAGTTCATTTCATGAAACCATAACAACCATGATCCATATGTAATGACATGGAATCTATTCTTGAGAAAACATCCCAACCTAGATCCATATTTTCCATGATAGACCATATGTCATTATCAAAATTCTGGAAATATGATGATAGGTACTGATGTAGGTGTAACCAAATTCTCTTGAAAGGATTTATGGAATTAATTATTCCTTAATAAATTACATATTTCCTTATCAAAGCCTCAATCAGTGATTCCAAATGTGAAAAATCATTTATAAAAATCTCTAGTAATGTTCCAATACAATGAAACAATGTTTTAAAAAAGTCATTATTCATTTCTTCCTAAAAGGTATCAACTTATATCTTTTTATGATCAAAGAAAATAATATTCTCATAAATGAAATAACCAAGTAAATATACATCTTGTATCCATAAATCACAAATATATAATTTGTTATACATATGATGAACCAACAGGATACCAAACACTATATCCAACTGTTTCTCATGATCTTCCTTTGTCCATGAATACACAAATATATCATCAACAAACACTACAAAAAACTAAATAAATAAAACATTGATTTATCAAATTAATTATTTCTGTAAATACTGATGGTTCATTCATAAACAAAAAGGAATAACCAAAAAATTTATAATGGCGATATCTTCTTCTAAAATATTTCATCATAAAATCCTCTATTAAGACCCACAGTAGAAGATATCCTAAATAAAGGTAATTTTTTTAGAACCATTGGGATCCCATCAATAGATCAAGAATTCCCTTAATTCATCAAATATGGTTCCTATTCACTATCATTAATGACTATTCTTACTATAATCTACACAATCATTATGAGTTACATTTTCTTTCTTCACCAAAAGAGCCAGTGTAGCCCATATAGTTGAACACAGTTGGATGAACCCTTTACAAAATAATAAATCCAATCAATCGTTCAATTACCTCAATTATATAATTTATAGTGGATAATATGGAAGGTAAATAGGAATGATCTCCAATAAGAAGATAAATTAGAAACTCCACATCTATTTTTAGTGGTGACCATGAGAAAAACATTGTAAAGGCCTCATAAAAATGGTCCAATATTTTTAGAAAAAATATATTCATGATCTTATGGTTTGATTCCAATGAAATTTTTAACAAATGGTACGAGTCATTTCCTACCGTTGATAGGAAGTGTAATGATTTTCTCTCATCCACTAACAAATTTAATTTAGTTATATTTATAACAACAACCTATGTTTTGAAACTCACCTTCATTGCATAAAACTATTATGGGTATAAAATTTCATTATATTATCCATTCAAAAAATAATTTTATAGATATACATCACTATTAAGATGAAATCCCATAACAAATCAGTCTCATCGATTGTTATCAAACATGATGTACATATCCATGCTTGACATTGTCATTGTACCCAAGGATTTGTTACATTAAAAAGAGAATAAATCACCACAACATTAAAAACCATATGATTTACAATACATTAAGCAATAAATTAATGGGACCTGACTACATCAAAAAATATTCCATAAATGTATAATTTAAATTAATATTACTCCCCTCAATCAAAGGTCCAAATTGATCATCAATGATAAATTCTCAGTTCTATAAACTTTCATACTCATTATACATTTCTATATTTTACCCTGTTGGGTTTTCATAGTTTGATGTGTAATGGTGTTCCTAGAATAACTATAGAATGCTCATTTCTTCTAAAATTATTCATCATAATGAACTCATCTCATTGAATCGTGCGATGATTGAGAAGAAAGAGATGTGTTCCCATTTCCCAACCCTGGAAAACAATTATAATAGTGTTGATGAAGTCCCATATAGTTCTATTTGTGAAAATATCTAGGATTATACCTACACTAACATTTAATATTCTCAAAAGAAACACAATGAAAACATCCAACCTTAATCATTGTTTAAGGATGTAGGATGACTGTTCTTGTTGTCTGATTTTTATTTATACCTCCCCGTTGAGAATAGGTGTCACTCCAAATATTTTTTATATAATTGGAGTTAAAAAAAATGATTATTTTAATAAAAATTTCTCCTCCTACCTTATTTCATGAGAATTTTTAGTCCCAACCTTGATAAAAAAATACATACCTTAAAAGATGAACTCGCAGCAACATCCTATAAAAACAATACTAAATTAATAAATTTAGGCACATACCGTAATATCAAGATATTATCCTACATAAAATTGAATAATGATATTTTTATATAAATTCTCAATGTGTGAGGACAAAATCATTTGTTAAACAATTATTCAAAATCCTCTAATTTGATGCCTCGATCTAATTTAGAAAAAAATGATAAATCACACCACTATGGTGAAAGAACCTCCATCATTTACATTTCAAACATCAATTTGAGCTTTTCTGGTGTCACAAGGTAATCAAATTTTGGATTAATTATATTATACTAAACTACTTCTTTTTTCATTTCAGAATCCCCCCAAAAGGTGACAAAATTTATCTTCTAGACATGAACCGAATGATTCACTTTTCTACATTAATAAATTTTTATCCCTCTACACATGGACTCAAATTCATAAACACTACATTGGAAAAACTTTTAGAGAATATATGGATTAGGTGAAACCATATTCCTCGTAGCTTCTTTCATTTGGTTCTAAAGGTGCATATCCCATGTCGTTTTCTACAAACAAAACTAAACTCCATTTAGTATCAATATCAAGAATGTAAAGGATAAGATAATTAAAATTAACATTTCTAAAACATTAACAACCCAAATAATCCATTTTAACAATTTTAAACATTTTCAAAATACCACTATTCTTTATTTTCAAAATTGAAAATTTAAAAAATAACTCTTTAAAAAAATAATCAACTCTTGCCTTTTCCATAAATTATTAACATAATAATGATGAACATATTCAGCGTTGGAATTCATACCATCATTGATTTTTATGCAATACTAAACATCTAAATCCATGAAATTGAGGTTAAAAATAAACATGAAGTGTTTATAAACACCCATATACCAAACATCCTAGTAAATTGTAGAACATTATAAAGAGGCTAGCTACCAAAATTATATGATCTACATTTCATGTTACGATAATCCGATATCTTTAATACCATCCATTGAGATAGACCTATTCCACTTCTATATCCATAACTGAACATGACTAATACCGTTTCTATCATCCCGCACTTCATACATTGTCTAGGGAAATTGTGGTTGGTGTTATTAGACTTCATTGACTTCTCAAAGACATCACATGATGTAAATTTATTCTAGGAATCTCATAATCATTTGAGGGATGATTTTCCAATTTAAGATTAAAAATTGAACAAAAAAAAAGATACCTTTATATGATGAATGGGTACAAAAATAAAACACACAAACATAACCATGAAAACAAACACATCAGAGTACAAGTAGAGACCAAGAGACAAAACCAAAGGAAAACCAAATAAAATCAAACCCATAGACACTAGATACATCAAAATAGAAACTCCAAACCTTCTCCAAGATAAAAATATACAAGTCGTTACCATGATATCAATAATAATAGCTATAGAACATAGATACCATGACTCTCCTGATGTCTTGATAGATTAAATTTGAAAATGAACAAAATTTACCAAGTAGGGGGTGTGTCTAAACATAGTAGGATTTCCCCAATGACTTCCTAACTCATTATTATTGGGAAAAAATATGTTATCACATTTCTTTAATCATGTTTCGTCAATTTTAATCAATTTCTATCAAAAAAATTTTTTTCTCGTGGAATAATATCAATATATTTCTCTAAAACCATTCTAAAATCCATATGGAATACAAATTCAACGGTTCAACACAGAAACACATCCAAAAATTCATGCCTATGTGATATATCCATACTAATTAGTGGTCTCTCATCAACCTAACACATCATAACAAGGTAACCAGTACTAGGTTCCCCAATGGAAGAGAACCCTTCCATAGGGTCATGTATAATTAAAATGAAATCACACCAACCATATATGCCAAAACTCATGAAAATCCATTTATTATAAATAAATTAATTCTATTAAACATTTGAACTTCCATTTTACATGAATTACATCAAAAATAATTTTATTAAACCACCTTTTTAATGTTAACACCAAAGTGGTCTTCCCACAAAACCATCCAATTTCCAAAATTTCTCGACAGCATTAGTAAATATATTTCTAAAAAAATCACTAAATGATTTAATGTTCAATTCATGAAGTAATTTTTTTTAATATTATACATTTAGTTATAATCAATAAAAAACAAGGGATATGCCAGATACCAAACAAATGATATTGAAAATGATGAATATAAGAAAAAACATTTTTAGTTTGTATCACAAAAAACATTTATATACATAGATCAAGTAATAAAACATCACAATTCCCATCATGGAACAAGGATCTATGAACAAAATATTATATCTATGGTTCTACTAAAGGGAAGAAGGATAGATCAATGGAGAAAGACATAAAATGAAGACTTAACAGTGATTTTTGATCTCCAAAACCCTTTAAAATTCCTAAAAACTACTCTCCGATAGAGGGAAAACACCTCTCCTGCCATGGGTGGAAAAGAAATTTGACATTATGAAAATATAGGAATATAAATGGATTCACAGGACTAAATATATATTAGATCCATGAATTTTTAATCTGGAACTACACATTTCATGGTTATGTCACGTAGTTATTCAATCCATGTGCTAACAATGCATGAGGTAAAGTCCCAAGCCACCCTCATACATTTTTCTCACATCGTTATACAAAACATGCACCAACCATGTGTTTCCCCAGTATGTCGAAGAGCATGGTCGATCATGTGCGTCAAAATGATTTGGTCGACCAGTGCACTAACCATGCACCTATATAGTGACCACCATCTTCTATGGAACTATTTCAGGGAGATGTTGTATGATTTCTACAAAAATTTGTCAAAACTAACTCCTCTAGAAATTCATCTAAAGAATTGAAAAACCATTACGTACAACCTGACACATAACCCAATCATTATATATACCTAAAATACATAAATAAAGGGCAATGTTCCAGAAATCGGGGGTGATAGAGTATAATTAAAAGGGTATCTATGTTGAAATAACAAAAGAATAATTATATAACATATATTATATTTATCAGTTAATACAATACTTATATTAAGCCAGGTAAGGTATTTTTGGAAAAATAGACATGTTATTTCGTAGAGACGGTAGTCCTTACAACAAACATGTAATGATGTTATCTTTATAAATGGTGTATATGAACATATACATATAATTAACATAATATAATTGAATTAAAGTATATAAATGAGAATTATTATCATTATATTAGTGTTCTTATAGTGAATTTAAAATAATATAATTAGGAATAAAACTTGATAATACTCACATTGGGGACTCAAATTTTCCTTGAATGTATCCATGAATTTTAAGAGCCTTATATAATAATTAATCAATATGATATTATGTTAGATGGGTAGGGTTTTATTTAAATTAAAATTCTATATTTTAAAGGATAAATTAAAATTTTATATTTTTAACATGATGAATATTTTATCCTTTTATAAATGACGTGAAGGGTATTTTTTAGTTAAACCTAACATTTTGAATAATGGAATAACACTATTTTATGGTCGATTGATCCAAAGTGGAAAACTGTGATGGGAAAAAATGTATTTTCAATCCAGTTCACAATAATTCCATTATAGGTATGTTATTTAATTTTCATTAGGGATTTAAAAAAGGGAAAACTTAATTATACTCTTTTACATTTCCTTGTTAATTAATTAATTTAATATGTAATATGTTTTATTGAAAAATATTAAGAGTTTCATTTTTAACTGATTTGAAACATCTAATTTCAAATTTGTTTTCAATCAATTAATACATCAAATATTGTGAAATCCAGATCTTAAAATACATAAACATAATATCTTAAATGTATTTATCTGGGAAATAACCATTTTATGATTTTATTTTGTCTTTAATATAAATCTATCTTAGATAATAATTTAATGTACATTTATTAATTTATTAAAAATTAAATATATATTATGATGTTTTTAATGTAAGTGAAAATAAAATATCTTTAAAAATATTTTTTATTTAATGAAATGGTAAATGCAATTTTTATTTTAAATTAACAATTTAATTAGTTATAAAAATGTTTTTATTAGTTTTATAATTTAACAGAATATATTAAACTAAAAAATTTTGTCTGAAAATTTAATATTCGATCACAAAAATTCTTTAATTAATTTCTAGGTCTAAAATATAATTTGATAATTATATAAAAATTATAAGTTTCCTGAAAACCATTTATTTAATATAAACTAATTTTTTTTTAATTGATAAAAATAAATAATATTTTGGTTTTTATATGCAGAATTGTAAAAAGAATTTTATTTTTATTAATTTTGAATTACATTAATTTTTAATTCAAATTTTGAATAAAATAATACATTGCAATTTAATAATAATTTGAAATGGAAAATAATATTTCAAAATATTAACTTTTCTTTTTATAATTTAAAATTATTGACCCATAAAATTGATTTCAAATAGTTATAAATATAAAAAATTGTCTTTAATCATAAGTTATTTGAAATAGAACATCATATAACATTAGGTTTTTAGAAAAATAATTTTTGGGAAATAATTTCTCATCGTAGCTAATTTAGTTGAACTAATAGATTTCCATTCATTTTAAAATTAAACTTGATTTTAATAATACATATAATGTATAAATCAGTTACTCTTATTAAATCACATGAATTTGACAAATAGGGTGTTAATAATTAAAATTTATTTTTATTATTTTATCAGAATATATCAAGGTTTCATTTATGTTTGGTGTTTAATGTTGAGAAAACTATCAAAAACATTAATTTATTTAGAGATAATCATTTATTAGTATTTAGTGGTGTTATAAGGATTTAAATTTCCCTATGATAAACAAAAATTAACATTTAACACAAAATAAGATCCCAAAAATGGACAAAAATTTATTTAACATAAACGTAGAAATTTTATAAAACAAAAAAATGTTATCCTAATTATGGGAAAAGATAAAAAGTAATTCTAAAATATATTATCACTGAAATATATACTCTATTTAACTTAACTAAGTAAACATAAATTGTATTAATTTTTTATACATGTTAATTAAATCCCAAATAAAACATAATTCTCTTTCAAATTATAACCTGTATATTTATAAAATATATATAATTTATGATTAAAAATAATATTTTAACTCTTAATTAATCTTCAATATTATAATGACCATTAAAAAGATGAACCTGAACAGTTATTATGTGAGGTAAATCTTATACAATTGTAATTCAAGAAAGTTAAAATTGTTATAAGATCAATGCTTGCATAATATCCAACCTCAAATTCCACTAGATATTATCTGATTATTATTTCATATTCATATATCATTATAGGTTATATTAGTATAATCTTGGATTATATCAACATTTTTTGAAATATTTACATGTATCTTTATATCATGATTTTTTAAACTTTACAAAAACAATTTTTTAGTTCACA
The DNA here is from genome assembly GCA_963277665.1 of Viscum album. Lineage (NCBI taxonomy): Eukaryota > Viridiplantae > Streptophyta > Magnoliopsida > Santalales > Viscaceae > Viscum > Viscum album. The sequence goes on along the minus strand of OY728157.1, from coordinate 1,710,834,542 downwards.
TTATGATTAGAAATTATATTTTCAGGAAATTTGAATTTTATTTTTAGGAAATATGTTTATCACAATTTAAAAAAAACATTATATATTTATTTTATGAATCATAATATATATAGATTAAACAATAATTTTTTAGATACTAATTTTACAGTATATTAAATCAATTTCTAATAAAAACAATTTTTTCTACACATTATGTTTAAATTTTGAAATTTAATTCTTAAATTATATGATAGAAGAAGAAAATAAGGCCAATTTTTTATTTTTATTATATCTATTATAATAAGATTATGTTTTGATATTTTTTAAATATGATGATTATTAGCTGAATAGTTGAAATAATGTTTTTAGGAACGACATGAAATTTAGGAAAATTATTATATAAATCTAAATATGAAAATAATGAATCCTTTTTATAAGATAAAATATATATTTATTATTGAATTTATATTTTTAATGTTTACAGATTTAATTTATAAACCAATATTTGACATTTTTGAAAACAAAATTATATTTCTTAAAAATAATATTCTTAATAAATTATTATTTCAGTATTTCAATAATAATTCTCATCACTTTTAGAAATTGAAATTACAAAATTAATTTAAAATTTTGAATAATTAAATGAAGAAATAATTATTGTAAATTTTAAAAATTTTAATAAAGGATATATTACCAAGTTAAAAACTAGTTACCATGATGATAACAAAAATGAAAAAAATACGTAACTCATCTATTAAAGGGCCTGACGTGATAAAATATGATATTAATTAGGTGGTTGAATTGTGTCAAAGAAATATATCGTATCATATATATTATTTATAAAACATTTATCTGTCACCGTTGAGAGTGAATTCCTATTATTGAAATAATTTTGGTATATATATAAATGAAATTTCTTTTAACTGGTAAAAGGGGAACAACTCTCCTTACTTCCACAAACACAAAAAACCATTATATTAATCATAAAATAATTTCAATACTCTCATAAACAATCTATGACACACTAATGTTGTCATGATCTTCTCAAAATATTATCCCTTATCAGCAAATCCTCATTCAAAAGAAGATAATCCAAGAAAAGTGAAATATGTCTATAGCATCTAATATTATTTTATATTTCTCTATGTTCAATTATTATTTGTTCAAATCCTATAAATCCTATAGAAATTATTATATAATTATCACTATTTCACTGATATGTTTTTATAATGATGAAACGCGCATCAATAACCATTTCATTTATCCCATTACCAAAGAGAAAATGGCATTCGTGTGTGTGTCCAAACTAATTGGGTAGACACTAGAGGTGACCATAAAAATTACATGACACAAAGAAAATATTTAAACATAGAAAATTCATAATAACATAAAGGTGTATATTTTTCAATAATTATAAATAAAATCAATACAATTATATTTTGGATTTTACAACTTATGGACATTTTCCCAGTTATGTAAACAACTTATTAGTATTCAACATCACCTTCAAATTATTCAAATAATATCCCCTTTTATTCACATCTTACATAAATTTGGGAATATAAAACATATGTGGTGTGTTAAAAATACATATAGAAGAAATTTTATTTAAAAAAATAGATATCATAAGTTAGCATAATATGAGAATATGGGTAAAATCAAGATACATATCAATGTTTTACCCAACACATCATACATAATAAATATTGACAAATGGAAAATAATAATTAAAAAGAGAGAAAAAATTATCCAATAATCAGGATCAATGAGATCATAACATAGTAATACCTTAGGAATATTACACAAACATTAGTATAGGTAACATTATATTCATGATCCACCCCAACAATTCCAAGGAAAATATGAAACTAAAATGTAATCATGATTACCTATATCATGTGATATAAACCATTAAATAATTCACTAGATACTGATATTTGAACCCAACCATTATCATCTATATACATTTTTCAAGAAACAATATTTCATCATGATATCAAAATGAACCCATGGAAATAATATAGATGTCACAAACCATTCAAACAGAATCATATAAATAAAACACTTATATATCATAAATTTATCATAAAATGATATTACCATAGAAAATATATATATATCCAAATATTTTAAATATCATTATAGGTAAATACCAATTAAATTATATAAATTTATCATATAATATTTAAGCCTTATAGATTAATGGTATACCACTAATTATTTATTAAACCAATAAATGAATGTAATCTATGGGAACGCACATCAACCAAAGTATTCAAGTATATTTTATTCAAAAATGAAAGGAAACTAAAGAATAATTATAGTAATTATCTAAATGTGATTATGAAATACAATGATTGTATTATATCATGTTAGCATAATTTAATTTTAAAATGTTCATAGAATGTTTTAAATAAAACGATAAAGGATGTGGAATGAAGTATTCATATAAAAAATATTAAAATATATAATTTTATAAATATTAGAAAATTTAAAAATATTATAGATAATAATCCTAATATATTTGAAAAAATGTTACATGAAATAATTTATATAAATTTATATATATGACAAATAAAAATCATCAAATGAATCCATTAAAATAATTATTATTCTAAAATGAAAGTGGGGTGGGTTCATGGTTTTTAGTATCTATTTATTATAGACCAAATATTAAAAATAAATTAGTTTATATTTTTTGAAAATGTAAATGATAAATATTATATTCTTAAAAAATAATCTATATTACCTTTCCTAAATATATAGGAGAATATTTGTGGGATTTGAAGTATGGACCAGAAATAAAGAGGAAATTTTGAGATTGGGTTCACTCATGATAAATTAATACTATTTTTTTAGAAAATATAAATTAGTAATAATTTAAATGAAAGTTTCATTTTTCCCATATATAATAAAAAGAATATTAAGAAATATAAGGAAATCACAATAAAGTTCATATTGGGTGTATATTCGTATTTATTTTTAGAGGAAAAACATCATTAAATATCTATTATAATAATTATTTTTATCCATTAAGAAATAAATACGGACATCATAGAGGTATTGGGATAATTATATCACAACATGGGAACCAATTTTATGGTTAATGTAGAAATAGGTAGATTTTCATGGTCGATGCATAGTTGGCAGAAATCATGTGTCTAAACTGGGAAGCCCCAAAATTGTGGTAAATGGATATTTTATCAATAAGAGATTAGAATTAATGATATAATAGGGCCATAATATTATTTATGATTTATTAAAATGATGTGTTCATAGGTTATCTAAACTTTTTTCCTAAACCATTTGGGGTGTGGACTTTAATGATATTTCGATCACATGGTCGGCACATAGTTTGTAAAAATGTGTACCCCATTAAATTTTTTAAAATTTACATCATTCCCATGATCACTATAAAAATTATACTCTTATTTAATTCTATTAAATGAAAAATATTAATTTCCCATTGAGATCAATCATCCTATACTAATATTAATTGAAATATCATTTCCATCCAATCTGAGAGTTGAATGTCGTCAGTCATGTTTGATCGCCCTCAGGAGGACTTTGATTATTCATGATTTATTTCTATGCTGTTTCAATATATTTGATTATATTTTCATATAATCTCATATATAAAATTTATGGTCATTTTTAGTTTATTATACTTCTATAATTCCTTCATGAATCATAGGCTAATACTGGTTCATATGTTTACCCAGTATAAAAGGTAGATGGTCTATAATTTTTTTGTCAATATAGTTTTTAAATTTTTCCATTGTTCCATACTTTATATTTTATTTTAATTGATCATTAAATATAAAACACTTAAAATTAAAATTTAATTTTAAGACCTAATCTGTTTATAAATCTATTTTCATTGTAAGAGGTTAAGTGCCCTATATGTAACACCATATCATGGGTGTGTCTTTACATACGAACTATATAACCATTTTGTTTATTTAACCAAAAAAAATCTTGTGTGTGTTTGGTTTGACTCATTGTATAGCTAAATGGATAGAATAAATTATTAAATTGTTATGGGATTTTATATCTCAATAGTCCCCTCTTTTTTAGGTAACTGAAATTGTAAGTGTAATTTTATTTAATTGTATTTAGTTGGAAACTATAATTCCTATGTCTAGTATGAAAATGTATGATACCTACTATTTATGGCCATATTTTCCTTTTAATGGTGTGTCCATACTTCATCCAACCATAGATTCAGTAGGGAATTCCTTGACCACTCAGTGGATGGTACCTTGATTCCACTAGATAGTTTCTATGGGATATACTCACTATATAATTTGATCATTGTAAACATAATGGGTTCCATGGTATAGATCCATAGATCCATCCTCTATCTTCTGAAATTACAATTCCTAGGAATGTCTCCTTGGATTACACATGATGTTCTCAGAAAAAAATTTCCTTGGATTATCTCCTTTCTCTATAGTTATTTATAGCTTTACAATACATTATTTGTTCTTTATTGAAAATGTTAGAGTCATTTATAGTGTAATAAAAAGGGTTAATCCATTGGTGTATAAATAGAACCATATATCTATGTTTTTTAGTTTATTACTATAATCTTGTTCATCCATCTAAGGTCAAGGGTTCCTTTTTTATCCTTGAAACCCAATTACCTATTTTAAGTAACAATATTTCTAGATTATATATACCTAGAGCCCAACTATATTAATGATAATAAACTTAGAGACAGCCCGCTATGGATGCATAATGTCTTGTTGGATAAGAATTTCATCCTTGACCTAATCATGACATGTGGTGTATTTATATTATTGATATACCTTTTATATTCTCACAAACTGTTGCTTTTTATAAATATAGGCTCTATTAGTTATAGAATGAATATGTTGTTTCCTACTGAGTTTTACTCAAACAATGTTTAATCTATCATTTGGTACTCCAATAGATTTAATTGATGCAAGTAGAGATAAATACTAACATGTAATATTAACATATAAAATTATTGTAATTCATAAAAAGTCTAAAATTACATTTATTTGGGTATTTATAACATCAAATATGTCAATATTTCATTAATAAGATAATTACTGCATCATCATTGTATCATAAATAAATTAAATTATTTAAAAATAAAATACCATTATATAGTAAATCTTTTTAGATTTCTAATGAATATTTATAGTCGAATTTATCTTATGTATAACCCTATATTAAAAATTATTTACTTATAAAACTTTGATTTTAACTATTTTAACACTTCTTTAAATAAATTAATAATAAATGTCCTAATCTAATCCAAGTGGACCTAAATAGTCATATTTTATTCCTAAGGTTGTTTTTGGTATATTTACACTTATCCAATAGAATTAGGACATGTGTTATGGTAATAATTATATCATTTTAACCCTTAATTACCCTATTTACTTTTAACCGTGGTAAAAAAAGTAAAAAGTTACTATTCACCAAAAAAAAAATTTCATCTCATTGAACCAAATTTTAGTCCTTGATATTAACCGTGTCTCTCGTATTTTTGAAATTTCACTCAGAGAAGCGGTAAAATTAAGTTTTATGAAAAATTCAGTTTTTTAACTACCACTTAGTGGTTTCACTATTCATCAAAAAATGAAAGTTTCTATAAAAATACCAAAAATTAGGCATAAGCTATATTTGATATTATGAATTCAAAAATGATGTCTATTTTACCAAATTAAAAACATATCAGTTTCATTTATTAATTTAAAAATTAATTCCCGTCGTCAAAAAAAATCGCGTGTTTTTAAGAAACAATAACTATCAAAAGATTGATACTGGTTTATATCCAATTTCAATGTGAAATTAATTCCCATGACCAACATTGGATTAAATGGTAAAAATATATTCTAATTAAACTTTAAAACCAATTAAAAAGATAATCTAACCATATAAATTATTGCGATGAAAAAAGTTTTTTTTAATTAAAATAGAGCGTGTTTTTACTATTCATTAAAATATGAAAGTTATCATAATAATATGAAAATTTTATCCAAAGTAAATTTTTATACCCTGATTCCAAAGAAGAATTTTATTTTGTCAAATTGAACTTATATACATGTCCAAAAAAATATTTAAGGTGGGTGCGCCATCAAAAGGCGGAAAAACTACATTTTTTGAAAAATACATATTTTACTCGAAAAATTGATTTTGTTCTCATACCATGTTATAGAAAATGTGTAAGATGAATAATAATGTTATAATATTCGGCCAGTTCATAATAATATTATAACGATATATCGTTGTTTAGTGAAACCTGGTATTGCGTACAACACACGCTATCGAGGAAAGTCGCGATTGCGTGTAATGCAAGCCAAGTCAGGGTTGCGTGTTGTGCAAGACTCCTTTGTTGATTTGTATAACAGAATACAACCATATTTAATTTATACATTGAATATATATATATTTATATATATACACTCAATGTTTTGTAGAATAACTACTATCAAAATTGTGTGTAACATGATCCAAGAATAGTGTTGTGTATACTGCAAGCTCATACGGTGTTTCATGTAGAGCAAGGTAATATTGTTGTAGCATACAACACAAGACATCAATGATATTAAAATAATATTTTTCATAAAATCTAGGGGTGTTACAGTGCCAGTATAGAAGTCCTTTTTAGTGTAGGTATTTTGTAGCTCAATTTGTAGGATATATACATTTACATATATAATATCATATTCCCTTGGGGTAGAGTGATGATATATCTACATAATAAGTTATGATTATATTAATATTAACTTTATTATCTTTACTAATCTTTATTGTTTCTTCACAACCCATTATTTTTATGGCTATTGAGGAAAGTATTAGGATCGAAATTGAGTATTTATTTGGAGTACTGGATCTTGGTAGATCATTAGGAGTATGATCCAAGAGTGTATGAATACTTTAGGAGTTCCCCTAGAGTTTTTTAGTTACCATTTCTCATGGAAATTTGTTTCTGTGAGATTAATTACATTGAGATCATTCTCATGAAGGATTGGTTGGTTTGTTATCATCCCCATATTTATTATCACCATCAATGGGAGCCTTTTATATCTCTCAAGGATTATGGATGCATACATAAAAGGTGAAAGTGATGTTCAAGCCTGTTAAGATGGACCAGAGTATCATTGGTTAGGAAAAGTGTCATCCTATATTTCTAACCTACTTATAAATGTGTGAGGAGATCGATATGATATTTTTTATTCATTGGTGGACCGATTTAGTGTTGTTTTCCAAGATGATTTCTCTAGAATACCACCTGTTATAAAGGTAGATTTCTGTATTAATGAGGTTTTAGGGGAAGAGGATGCATACCTTCCATTGTAGTGGATATATCATATGGATCATAAAGAACCCAAGAGGTAGTTAGAGGGCCCATAACCAAAAGGGTTTACATAACCATAAACTTTTCTAGTGGGTTCACTGATTATTTTCTCCAAGATGGATGATTAAACCTTATTTATTTTTCTGGATTGTTGAAGGCTGAATTATCTTATCTTCAAGGACTAGTATAAAGAACACACACATATATATATATATATGATCTCTTTGATCATATCCCAGGAGTTTTTGTCTTCTCAGAGAATGATTTGAGGACATGATATCATCAGGTTTGAGTTAGTCCATTGAATATAAATTATATGTAATTCCACAGTGTGTATAGAAATTATGAATATTTAGGTTGGTCATATGACCTATCAAATATGTGAGTTTAATCATGGATTTGATGAATCGGGTTTTCCACTATTTCCTAGGCTTTTTATCAAAGTTTCAGTGGATGTTATCATAGTGTATTCTCACTATCTACATAATCCTTCCAATTACATGACCTCATTTTGAATACACTGAGAGATCATAGGATTAAAGAAAATACTACAAAATTACAACTATTGATTGATATATTTAATTTCCTAGGTCACATAATCTCATAATCAATAGTATCTATTTATCTAAGACATGTGAGAGTACTTGTGTTACTGCGAGATTCTAAAGAATTTCATTCAAATAAGTGGATTCTTGGGGCAACCAGAAACTATATGTTATTTATCTATAATTTATACAACATTTAAGAACATATTATATTCTTTAACTATAATATTGAAAATATTATTTGGTATGAATCTTTTGATAAGGCCTTTAATGATCTTAAAGGAAGGCCGGCCCTAGCTATAATCTTGATTTTACTTGGCCTGGACGAGGCTATAATGAATATTTTGATGCACAGTGTATCTGATTGAGAGAATTTTGGTGTAATAAGAATGAATCATGGCAGAAATATATAATTATTTTTGGCCACATGAGTTTAATTACCTGACACAAAATCATGATCAATCATCATTTTCCCATGCCTTGAATTGTTGCTAACAATACTTCATGGGAGAGAAGTTTTGGGAGAACATCGAATAAAAATGCCTCTAATATCTATTCACATAATGTGATTTGAACCGTAGAAATTAAATATTGGTCCAAACAATTCTATATTTTTATTTTTAACAAGCTTATATACCTATAAAATGAAATGTAGTTTCTCATGATATAAGCTAAAAGAATAAGACACGAGTTATTCATGAAGCTATTAGTAAACGGTCATTATTGGATCTTCATTATTAGTTGAATCTAGTAATTTTGAAGCATCAAGTACATAATAATATTATATATTTTGGGGTGAATTAATAAATTTTTTATTTTGGGAAAAATAGGGTAGATTTTTTATACTGAATGCATAGTCCTCACAGAAATCATTGCAGGTGAAGATCGACCACATAACAGGGTCGTTAATGAGAATTAGATCTTGCAAATTCATCGATGTGTTAGGGTTGTTAGAGAAATATGATTTGAATTAATGTGATTATATAATACCTAAAAAAATTATTCAATTGTTGAACTACCAAAATGTATCATTACACACATTGCTAGAATTTGTGTCCTAGGATGAAAAGGAAGATAATAAGGTTTATTGTTTAGATTTCCGCATGATAGTAGATAAAGGTGGAACATAATCAGCTTCCATTTAATTTTAAACCATTACTGATTCCCTATTGGAAATGGGTAAATTTAGAAATTGATATTGTAATAGGATCTCAAAAATAACATTAGGTATGTAGAGCCATAAGGTTATTGTGGATAGGCTAAAGAAGGCCACTCAATTGATTCCCCATTGGTACTCCTCCTAAATTTATGATTTTTTGAGGTTATATGTCTATGAGATTATATAAATTCCTTGTGTATCATGAGTTATTATATAATAAAAGGATGAATTTTATACTTTACAATTACTAGAGGGTTGCTGAAGGTTGTGGGTTCATAGGTGCTTTTGAGTATAACATACCACTCATGGACGAAGGGTATGTCTGATTGTACATTACAATTTTGAGAGGACATTCTATGAGAACATAACCTTGATATTAGAGGTTCTTGGGATAGAAACATATTTCAATTTAATTTTACTATTAATAAGTATTATCTAGTGACAATAATGATGGATCCCTATTGTGACATATTCAATTGGTCATGTCATTTACCACTATGATAGTAAGAGGCATGGGATGTTGTGCTAATTGGACCATGTCGAATTCAAAAAAAAATATTAGAGAAAGTATTTATATCAAAACATGTATATACATGACTAAATATGGGATGATTTATTATAAAAAATAATTATCACTTACCTTTAGTGTTTTCCGTGAGATATTTTGTCTTCATGTATATTTTTTTCAATTTTGGGTTATCGGTGAATTTGATGGAAATAGAAACTGACACCTAGATTAGTTTGACCATTTGATGTAGTAGAGATTGTTGGGTTGGTATCCCGTCATATGGATTTACTATATTGGTTCCAAACAATTCTTGATGTCTTATAGGGTCAAAATCTTCACAATTATCATTTCAATCTTACCATATTTTTTCTCATATGGATTCTAATTTAGGAACTAATGCTTCAATTAAGGAGTATCAAGTTTGTATTGTTGGTCATGTAATGAATGATATTTTGGGAAGGTTAGTTCCTCTAGATCTAGAAAACTGGAATCACAAAAAAATTCATGATAAAACCTGGGATCATGAGTCTAATATTCATTCTATGTGGATGTAATTATTCTTTTATCAAGATCGACAATCCTTTAAGAATTTCAGGAAATACTTATTTTATTTAGTAGAGGTTGTATGATCCAAATTTTTTCTAGAGGGACATATTACTTAAATTTCATTATGAATCATTAGTTTTATCTGTAGGAAACATTATAATGTGGGAATTTATGTTTCAGAAGTGTTTTGGTTTGGAATAGGTCTGAGAGTTATAAATTTTTGTAAAATATAATAAGGTTAATAGTTGGTGCATAATTTTTTGTAATTGTGAGACTCAACTATGTAACTAAAAAATAATGATTCATGTCTAGTGTAATGTCATTCTTGGTGCTGAATTCCCTTGAAAAATGGATAAATTCATGGCATGTGTGATTCTAATGGTGTGTGTAGTGTTCATCCAAATAGTGCACCTATACTATGTGGAGTGTGTTCCATGGGAGAGTTCCAACTCCATGTTTTTATGCATGGATGGAATAGTTTGTCTCCAAACCATGCACTACATAAAAGTGGGTGGAATATTTATTTATCCCTAAAAATATATAAATATTACCCTACCCTTTTATTCCAAAAAATGAATAGCATCATTCTCTTATTGAGACCTCCACTCACCCACTAATTGTCTCGGTGATAACTTCTTAGTCTAAGCTATTCATCAAATGAAACCATTCATGTTTGATCACCATCATAATTTATATAGTTTCACATTATTAAATTTATTATTTTATTTATCAAATAGGATGTCATTTCCATGTTAGATAATATACCCTTTTTCTGGGTGTCTGTTTATTTTCTCTATTTTTCTTCATTACAACACAAATTAAAGGGTGATATTGGATTACTAGTATACTATATAAATAAGGTAGGTTTTATATATTTGTCTCAATAAATATCAACATTTATAAAAAAATTCGCTATTCCACATTCTATAAAATACATTCACGGTTCCTTAAACCTGAAACACATTTAATTAAATTTGTAGACCGTGACCTAAACACTTTATATAAATAATTAAATTATATAAGGTTGATACTAAAACATGGAATATTCTTTATTTTATTTTTATTGTTATAATCCCTTAATTAAAATTCCATTGTTTTTATTAAAATCACAATCATGTGCGGTTGGTTCAACACATTATCATGTTAATTTGATAGATTGAATTAATAAATCCTAGTTATCATATATATGAAACAAAAACCCTATTTATCAAAGTAAATTTTAATGATAAATCGAATTTTATGGAATTGTAATTGGAATTACACTTCTTGGAATATTTTTAATCACTAAATGTAAGGTACCTAGGGATTATGCATCATATTCCATTTAATGGAGTGGAAGACTTGACCCAACATGGGATTAATGATTAAATTATTTGAGAACAAAGATAACTCCACCCTAATTCAATGATATTATTTCAAATGGAGATACCCACCATGGAATTTAGTCCTTGACTTCTTGATAGTACCTTGGAATGAAACCATAAATTTATCTTTGATCTATTGAAATTATAATGACTTGGATTATCTCCCAGGAATATTCATGATGTCATTAAAAAAGTGATTCCTTATATATCCACCGTAGGCCTCTAATATTAATAATCAATTATTAGATTTGATATTATCCTTGTACTTGGTTAAATACTTCCAATTCAGTGCCAAGGGATCATCCTTGGGATCAAACTTAGTCATATATAGTTAGGATGCGTAGTTTTTTATTGTGAAATTTAGTGTTCTTATAAATTCATTTATGTCTTTTTTTACCTTTAATAATATATATCTTATTATTGTAATGAAATATTGATTCTATTTCTTTATAACTAGACCAAATTAATGATTACATACTCAGATACTCCCAACGTTGACTGAACTAGGTATAATCTAACAAGATAATCATCTTGTGCCTAATGAAGACTTTGGTGATATTTATCATTATAATTTAATTTTTATATACCTAAAAAATAAATATTATTATATTCATTGGTCATATTTTTAAATATATCAAGGAAGGTAGCCTACTAATTTTTACTAATACCCTATTTGAGCTTCCATTTGATTCCTAGGAAGACTTCATAGATACGAGTTGGGATAAAGTTAAGTGCCTAGATAAAGACGATTAATCTATATAGTTGGATGATGTATGAGATAATAGGTCAAATATAGTTATTTTTTCACTACTGGAGATTAGATTTTGGCCTGTTTGAATGATTTTGGTAGGATGTATGGTATTGTATGACTTCTTCCATGCATGTCAGTTTCTAGTTTTCAAAGCATCATGGTATCATTTTATATATGACATTAGATATTATCCAAACATTGAATTTTTATAATTTTTTTATTATTTAATCCCATTATATTAATTATTTTTTTCAAAGATTTATTTATTATTCGCTACTACGATGCACTCTAATAATATGGTTATAGTCTCCCATACATACCACCTCGGACCCTCACTTTTGGTAAGCTATATCGAGAATCTGTAGAGGAATGTCTGATTCCTTGTGAACATCTTGCATTAGGTACATACTAGTGACACTGGTCTGGTAAATCAAAATGGGGTTTTATGATCACTATATAAATTGATACAACTAGTATAACATAAACATGTTTTAATATATTCAAATTAGAAGATAAAGAACCATTAAAATATAAGAGTAATTTAAATAAAAATCACAACAATGAGATAAGGGGATTTAAATAAAACATATATTAAAAGAAATAAATTATATTCCATTATATATATCTCAATTAGGTAGTATATAATCCACCTAAATTAAATTAGTTTTATAAGACACAACATGTCTCCAGGAGAGGAATTTTAGATGAAGACAATCTTTACCTTATATTCAGGGATACTCAACCATAACCAAAACACCTATATAATATAGATAAGTGTCCAAATAAATTATGTTTTCGTGATTATATAAATATAATACCATTATAATAAACACTGTTGATAACATATCAAAAATATATTAAATGATTACAGATTATTTTAATCATCATGTGTTAGAACATTCAGTTTTTTTTCAAAGGAAACCGTGAAGATATGATTTATTCTCAAAAATAATTTTCATTTCCTTCATTAAAATATCATTAAGGATATAATTATAATTATTTTTCAATGATCACATGTGTCCTATTTTTATTTAGTGGATGATATGAATACATTCTTCAAAAATAGAAATCTTGATGGGTATTTTTTTTATGTTTTTTGATCCAATGGTAAAATATTATTAAATATTTTTAATAAAGAAAACCAAATTCTATCATAATTAAAACAAACACACACACAAAGAGAGAGATATATATATATATATTTCATGATATTATGATTACATGAAATCCCATAATCATTTACCATTGAATCCTTATATCATCATTTATGTAGGTGGATAAATATACACAAATTGTAACATATTATAATGATATAATGTGTAGGGGGTTTTATTTAAATAATGATAATTTGACCAATATTTAATCTTATTAATTTCATATATATCATATATAAACATCACATCCTTTATATGAACCATAAATTATGGGTGGTGATGAAAAATTATATTCATCATTTATGGATGTAGTAATTTTACGTTTGATTGATTGGAAAACCCATTTCTCAATGAATTTATAGAATTATTATATATAAATAGTATAATTTTATTATTTTATTTAAAACATGGAAAACATTTTTTAATCAAATACATCATTTATACTATCCCTGAGAGGTGATGACCAAAAAATTAAAATATCTCTTCATAGAGCTGCTAGTTTTCACGTACACATGATTGATATTATGATCCCTATTAGTGAATGGATTATAGATAATAAATTTTTTTTAATTTATAGAAATAATATTTATGTAAAAAATGGTACTTATTTAATTACATTATTTACAATGGATAATATTTATGAAGTTGTAATGTAAATTAAATAGTACGTAATGGTAAAACTCACCTTTACGGCTACACTTTTCTCTCAGAGAAATCCATAGAAATGAAATCAATAAGTAAACATAAGGATAAAAGGAGTATAAATACATGGGATAGTATCAAATATTATTAATTTGGTACATTTTAATTAATAAATTAAATGAAGTTATGAACATGTAAGTGGTTGAAGTGTTACTTTCTATATGGTTAGATAAGGGCATTTTTTTATGTGACCTTTACATTTTCAATAATTTAATGTTAGTATTAAAATCTCAATGACTAAAATATGAAAAATTAAGAGGGGATGCCAATTTGGGTTTATATTATCCACATACCATCATTTTTTAGATAATCATAAATGTATTTTCCTTATCATAGGTTTTTAAAATTATTAATATTTTATATTTACCTTGGTTTTTAATTTATAAACTACATTATTAATTTTAATAAAGAATGAAAGATTACTAGTCTTAACTAATTGAAAATGTCTAATTTAACATTTAAAAATAGTTTTAACATATAAACATTCTATGGATTTTATAATTCAAATTTATTTTTAGATAAAAAATGTGTATGAATTTATTTTATTAAAAGTGAGTTATTATATTTATAAATTTATGTAAATTAAAATATTATATTATCCATTAAATTAAATTTTTTTACTAAGGAAGTTGGAAAAAACATACAATGGAAATTACAAATGAAACAATGTAAAAATATGGGGCCTTAAATAATGGAGACTACGGGAATGCCCTCTAACAATGTTCACCAGCTTAATAGTAAAGGACTCATGGCTGAAAAAAACGAGTACAACTCGTATCCTAGGTTTCCATTGATGCAAGAAAACTAGCAACTTTGATACCCAAACAGTAAATATGATAAAAATTAGTGTGTTTATTGATAAATCCAATGCAGTTATGGATGATTTATTTAATGGAATGATATATTGACTTAGACATGATAAAGGAGTTGTGGGGAGTGGAGGAGTCCTATTCTTCTATAGAATGATCAATGTTATCCTCTTAACATATGAAAAGGCCTATGAGAAGTGCATTGTCTTTGACTGGAAGAGAGTATCCACTACCAAATTAAGGCATGAATGAAAGGATAATGGAGCCGTATGGGTCCTGGAAAACACCTTTTCACCACATGATAATAGAAATACATGAGTTGGTTGTATTGATTTTAAGACTAGCTCCATGAGTAAAAAAATGATCCACCATTCTTCATTGCTATTAAATCCTAGATTGTTAGTGGATCTCCCAGATGAGGACTAACATATATATACGTGGCATCCCACCTGTTGGGATGATGCTGAGAAATATCCACTTGAAGTTTTATTAGAGATTGGTACGTGTATATCTACTGCCCTAGTTATGTTAATTATTCTCTCCTATAAAATTATCCAACAACCAAAAATAAGATTTAGTGATTAAGAATTAATTTCAATACAATAGATTATTTTCCCTTCGAGCTAGTGGTATAGAAAATCATCCATCAATGTGGTTTGGTTAGGGGTTCCAGTGAAAGTGTAGAGGGAGTTTCAAATGGGGAATGTCTAACCAATTTTTCTTAATAAATGATTCAATGTATCTTCTTATAAGATCTAATTGAAGTAGGATCATGAAGCTAGGGGAATGACTATGCTCCTCAAGTTATCATCCATGGGGATTTCTAGGTTCATAACGCCCCAAGTAAGAAAGTGGAATATAGCATAGATCTATTTACACCATAGGATCCCATAGGGATCGAATTCACTATAGTTCTTGGTCAATCACCAATAATCCTTATCCAATAAACATCCTAAAGAGAATCTAGTAAATACATGATTATCATACTGTGATTTGAACTCAATAAGGTCAAAATAATAAAACCAAGAATTATACCGAACCACATTGATGAATATTGGGTACATGATGGCTTTCCTGAACATCATGTTTATAGTTGGATAGTTGGGAAATTGAATATTTGGTCCCACCAAATTGTGATTCAAAAAATTATTCCTCCTTCCAATGATCCACTAAGTGTAGGAATTGAGATTTAAAATATGAGGTTAGATCAAGAGATGAATGGAGGAGTACAGAGCTCTAATCATTCACATATCACTATTGTATCTCTACACTATAAATGTTCTAGAGAGAATGTGACATTAAAATATTTCACATTCAATTTTTACTTGCAATATTTTTATAGGAGTAGGAAAATTCTTGGAAATGATACCCTCTCCATTAGAGGACTTGAAATCTACCTCCATGAAATATATTGGTGTCTCCAATCAAACTGTGCATCCCAGATTAAAGACGCCATGACCATTTCTATAGCCAAGTTAACTCCCTTTTACACCATGAGAGATGATGTATCATGAATGGGAATGGATGATTAAACACTATTACCTAATATTGTTATACCTCTTAAAGAATCAATGAAATTATTTTAATCCATAATATTATATGTGATCCATCCCAAAATCTTATCAATTTTTATTATGTCGAGACGTCCTAGGGATATCAGATCACTAAGATAATTCAATGGGAAATCACTTTTGATTATTCCTAAGATGATTTGTAAAATATCAACATGATTGTCTGAGCATTGGAAAAAATTTACATGATACTCTTATCATGGTTAACCACATTCCCAGTCCAAACGCAATGATATTATTGATACATTGAATATAAATTATATTTTAGTTAGAGAATACGTGGGCGTCATAAAATTTTTTGATGAGGTATCTTAGTTGAACTATGATTACATCGGTATGGAAGAATTCATATATAAGGGAGACTCATCTTGATTATGTGACTAAGGGAGTCATGGGAGAGAATGAATAAGCATTGAAAAAGTGGATCACCCTGTCTAAGAATAAAAACCATCTTGAAGAATCCATAGTTACTAACTTGAGATGAAATAGAGATCCATAAAAAATAAATGCATCTAAACATGATGTCTTTAACCCAATTTATGAAATCCCATTAATGTTAGCACCATAAGAATGATGTTTCATTAAATGTGGTCATATTATTTTTTTTATTTCATGTCTGAAAACAATACTACATCCTGGGGTCCTTCAATCGATGTCAGTGATCATTTCATGGGACATCCCAATTTCCCCTTGGATTGATATCCCCTTGAAAAACTCAATATTTTATCAATGATCCAATGATAGATATTCAATAGTAGACTTTTGTTTATCACAAACTCTAGAAATTTACTCAGCAATTAACACTTACTAATTCATCAGTATTTCTAGAGATTCGATGGTTCTTTAATATTTTGAGTTAGCTATAATGTGGTGTTGTAGGCCACACATGGTAGGTCACATCCTCGAATGATATAATGAATCGAAGACACCAGATTAATATTAAACATGTCCTACAAGCCCTTGTAGAAGGAACATGTAAACCCTTCATATCCTGGTTTACTCTCAAGATTGATTTTCCACAGTACCTATCATATCTTCTTATCATTTAGAATTATTTTAAGGGTTGTATTTTCAGGATCAAAACACATGAATGGATATCATAATTCTAGATTCTCAATCATTGAAATGGTAGCCTCAAAATCCTGATAAGAGTTGGGAACATTTGGTTTCCCGGATCTATGGTAATATGTAGGAATCTTAATTTGTTGTATGATAACAAAGGGACTCTCGTGGGAGGTCTTTCACCATTAATCTAGACTATATCAATGATAGCTTATGTTTGACACCCAAAGATGGGAGCAGTTGTAACAACCAACTTATGCATTATTGGAGACTATAGTAATTAGGAGGGGGAGTGTTCTAAGAGGCTACTGGGTAGATGATTGAACACAGAGGTTGGGAAGGATTATATTTCGTGAAATTTAGTGAGTCACCAATCAAGACTGCACCATGTGCGCCAACCCCACCTCTATATTTCACACTATGAGAACCTATCCAATGAATAACCCATGTGAAGGAGGATATATTGAACCAAAAATTATGTAAATTATCTTTTAGATAGATAAGGAATTTTTCCCCTCATTTTTTCTTCATAGCATCAAGAACAATGATGATGTCCCCACTGATAAGCCATGTAATTTCTCCTAGGATGAAGGACCCCAGATCCTTCCATAGAGAACATTTAACTTGTCTATCAAAATAATAATACACCATGGTGAGGTATATAAAGTGACATCTTATAGTAATCTTTGTGGTCACAAAAAAATAATTTTCATCAAGTAGATCCACCATGATTCAAGGTTTCAAAAAGAAACATATGTGGTTATTTTTAGTGTTAGCATGCAAGGGGTCAAAAAACCAAAATCTTCATTCAATGAAAACCACTATGAATACATTCTATTATTTCTCATTAAAATCAACCAATAAGGTGTTTCATTTAAGATGTTCTAATGGGGGAATGTCTGATTTTACCAAGGAACCTAATCCGCATGCATTTAATAAAATAAAAGAGATCATTGACATTGATTGAGCCTGGTGTTAGCCCTAATTGAAGTTGAATCCAGAGTGTGGGGTGTGTAATTTTACAAAGAGAGGTGGAGTTGGAATCTAGTACAAATTCCTGTTGGAGCCTCCAAGATAATGGAAATTATATGAACCAAACCATCCAACCCATGATATTTGAAACAACCTAATGATCCACTAATACTATCAACAATTTTGATACTAATGAATATATTTGTCTATAAAATATAAATTAAATTATATATGGATTTAAAATCTTTCCAGAAGGGAATTTCATAATCAAAATACTTAATTAGATGAAAAGTTCAAAAACTATTTTTGTTAATGTGTCATTTTAATTTAGGCGTAATATTGCTCTAAAATGATTTATATGTTCAAATAATATTTTAAAATTTGAAATGTTATACATTAAATAAGTAAACTACTACCTAAATGGTATTTAATATTATATGGTATTATTACATAATGATAATACTAAAAACTAATTTTACAATAATTATAATTCATTACTACAAGTAATCCTTTCTGAAAAAAAAATTAAAAAAATCACACAATTTAAAATATTCTGTGGGGAATTTAAAAGCCAATTTTACATTATAAAAAAATTGATTTTTTGAATTGAATTTTTCAAATTAAATATATAATATTTTTAATATTTTGTTTATTTAAAATAAACTTTTAAATATTAATTCATATTAATTTTTCATCTTCCAATGGTAAAACAATTTAATCGGATACCATATTTGTGTCTATTATTACTTTATTAATAATTTTACTCTATTGTTCTTGGGAGTTTGGTACATTATTTTAATTCTTTAATTAATTTTCTGATTCATAAAATCTATTTTGCAATGTCATTAATTTTGTGTCATTACATTCTTCCCACATGATATAATTATCATCCTCCCAATTTTAATAATTACTCAATGAACTATATATATCTATGTATTCTAAACATATTCATCATTCTGGGAATACAATTTTAATATAGAATCTGTGTACCATCTTAGGATATATTATATAACTTATCCTTTGTTTATAAAAAATTATCCATTCATAAAATTATATGCCAAATATTATATATATGAACATAATATACTCTCTAAAAAACATTCATAGGAAAATTTGAATCAACGTGATATCAAACAATATTGTTTCAAATAATATTCTAAAAAAATTATCTTTGATTTACAATTATATTTATTAATAAATTTTTATAAAGAAAAAAACTAATAAATATATACAAGGTAATCAAAAAAATAAGATAATCATTTTAAAAAGTATCATGTATCAGGTTTCCATTAAATTAGCAATCAATTCCAAGGAAATCAATACTATATAACACAATTTTCCAAAATTAAATCAACATTTCTTTATGTATCACATGAGAATATACTAAAAATAAAATTCTATCTAACCTCAATCATGTGTACTAAAATATTTATCCCTAAAATAATAATCATTCCATAAAATTACTTTTCATGGTTATTAGTACTATTTAATATATGTTTCATATCTTATAAAAACATTTAAGGAGGAATATTTCTTATATCCTTGAAATAAATTTAATAAATTCTATAATATACAATAATATCACTAATAAATATCCTTAACAATTGAAAATTTCAAATAGTATCAATAATTAATTTCTATTTAGATATCATCCTCACTTCTATTGGAAAAAATATGTACTGAAACTTTTCTTTCAAAATATTTATATACCAGGGTTCTAAACCATTTACTTATCCTACTATAATTTCTTAAAAACATTATTTTTGTATATATCGATGATTCAGAATCATTTATAAGATTTATTTTCATCCAAATATTAAATCCAACATATTAATGAATGAAATAAATGTAAATGATCCTATGAATATGAAAAAATAGTCCTAATATTTCCTCCCCAATTAAAAATATTTATGATGATACCATTAGGGAATGTATATGGTTCCCATTTCTAGAATTTCAATCATCCTTTGAATGGTAACAACCCCTCCAGGTGGTTTCCTTGCATTCAAAAATTTTAAAGGTTGGTTAACACTACCACCATGGTCGATGAAGTAGGCTCCTAGATCTGAATAAGATGATGGGATTTCAACTCCTCCTTACATTGATTAATACTTGGAGTTAATTTCCTAGTCTTATTATACTTCATAGATCAATCACATCTATAGGAACCTCAATCCCAATGAAATATTAATTTGGAAACTAGTTAATTATGACACAGTCTATCGTGATTGGGTAGATACATATAGTCAGGGTTAATTAGTGAATTTGGTATGTATTTAATCTATAAAAGTTGGGTTTTTTAGAATATATAATGTTTAATAATTAGTGATTTAGGTAATTTTTCTATTATTATATAAGGATTCTCATGTAAAAAACTAGATGTAAACCGCATTCTTCTTGGGTAAACGAACATTCCTTATGTAAGTCATATTGGGATTATCACTTCAAATTTCATATGTTGTTCATATAGGGAAACTCATGTTTTTTATTATTTGTGGAATATGATTCTCTTAAATCCAAGAAACACATTATTGTCACATAAGGCTTCAAAGGAACATCACCAATGTCATCTCAATCTTGTAACAATAGTTAGGGTCTTGGGATCATCATCCATCACCCTGTTTATTGATGGAGATTTTATTCTTCTCATTTACACTTTATATGATCACCATCAATAGTGTTGTGTAATCCTCTCTAGTACTGGGATATTGATGAATCCAAAGGGTTCATAGGATTAAATCTATGTATGAGAACTTCTCATATTTTGATTCCGGTGTATAATAGTCAATATATATAAGTAACATATTAATTATTCACAGGTTTAAATAATTTTGTGGACATTTCCCATATATACTCATCAAATAGATGTATTAATATAGGTTAACATCACATGGACACATCAATCCTAGTTGGAACCTCAAATATAGATGGTGAGTGATTTGTTTATGCTCAATAAAATCTTGGTTTTTCCACATGTTGATAGGAATTGGATATGTTATAGTATTGGACTGACAAGAATAAATCATATGGTTGTTTCCTATACAATCTACTGGGATACATGGAAAAATTCACACATTGTTTGATTAATGAGTTTATATTCATGTGAATAGAAACATTAATTTAGTTTATCATTATTCAGTAAGGATGATTGTGCAGACAAAATAGAAACTAAATGGGATCGTATGAGGATTCATCAAAGAATATTTCTAGAATATGGATGTGTCATATAATTTTTATTAAATAATGGATCTTATTCTTGTCTCAAAAAAATATTGTCTTGATTGCACAAGGCATAAAATTTTTGTTCTTAGGTGATTTATACTATTCAAAATCATGTGTTGATGATTTTGTGTCCAATTTTACATTATCTGACTTTGACTCTGTTCTATGATGTTTAAACAATCGTAACATATAATTCAATTTGGGTCTTACACAAGAAGAAATATTGATTAGCCACTAAATGAGGCTAATATTAATTGTTAATATATATAATATTCATGTGATTTATGTTTCATAAACACCATTTTAGTGCATTTTACACTTTGAACATCATCTCGCATTATGATTGTAATACTTTCTTAAAATACATTATTATGTGGTACATTTTTTGACATCATTTGAAGTACCCAACGATTCATCTAATTTTAAGAAATTTAATTATATATATTTTAATTTGATATTTTTGTAAGTTTATCTACACTTCAATATGAACATGGTTAATTAAGGGATCAATGGAGAATTCATTGAAGAAGATGGGGATATTTTGTGATGAAAGGAAGCAATTCTAGAGAAGGTAGATTGGAAACCAACCCACTGATGAGATTGTGGGGACCAACATACAGGCCCAATGAATCCCAAATTTCGTGTGATGTTATAAGACATGTATAGAAACAAATCACCCTTCATGATCCAATGCTAATTCTGCCTACATTGTGGTCATTTATATGGACCAAGTTAGAGATAAAATTCTAGGCCAGATTCTGCGGCCCAGAAAAACATTCCACTAATCTAACCATATATCCGAATATACAACTCTAAATGGGCCCAATGTTTACGGGAGAATAGGACACATCCGGGGATACATTTTATTCTTTTATATCCCACTCTAATTCTTCCATATAGAAGGTCTTCCAAGCGCGTATCTTCAGTGGATGAAAGCTGGATGCCACCTCGGGTCAAGGGTGGAAAAACAACTCTTCCTCAACTTTCCACCCACCTATAGCCTACCAAAATTAATTGAGATGATTTAACTATTTGAGACTCGACCCAAGGCTCCCAAAATTACTATATAAGGCAGTGGGGGTGGAGGAGTTGATCATCTTTGGTGCATTGTTCGATTGTAATGTTATGTTGCGGTTTTGTTGTCTCAAGTTTGTCTTTAACATGTAAGTTGTTCAATTCACACTAGTTTCACAATAAAATCTCTTTTTTCCTATTATTCTATTGTTATTCATGTCACTTTGATACCGTTCATTCAAGTTGTGAATTTATTCACATCAAACCTTGTGAAATTATTCACACAATGGTGGAGTGATCATTTTCTTTTCATTCATTTTTTTTACTTTTCTATTTCCACCCTTATGAGTCTACTTCCCGCTTCCATTGAAACCATAGCATCCCTGGAGGGATAACCCACTTATGGGTTGATCCAAGGGAGTAGCAAGGAGAAGGATTGGATGTTATTTATCACCCCATTAATGTATAATAACTTTTTTAATTGAGATTTTTATTTGATTATTTTTAAACTTCATCATCCTTGTTGAATTTAAGGCCACACAATTCAAGTGATAATACGAACCTTTAACTTGAAGTGATCAAAACATTTATCCTTCAAGTGTATAGGTTATTATTATTAAAGGGTGTATGAATTAAACCAGTAAGTGATGATGTTGTTTTATCTCCTTAAATGAACCCATCTCAAATATAAGAAATTGAAATCATTGGAAAGGAAATACGTCCAATCCACCCCGTGCGATAACCTAGGATCAAATCATTATTTTAAATTGAATTCACTTAAATCTATTAGTGATCCTTTAAACCCATCTAAAATCAACCCATGATGGACACTTCATAGCCAAAAACGGTCCTTATTATGTGCGTGTCTATTGGTTACTTCTTAGGTCTCTATGGATTCGACAACCCAAGCTAGACTAAAAGGACCGTTCTACCCTCATATCTTGGGTAAATTTGAGCGAGAATCAAATTTTGGAACCATTTTTGGGGACCTAAGTAAGTTATATTAGACACTATAATCCTTTTTTTCGTCCCTCTTCTCTATTATCACCCCCTCACTCCTATGGAAATCAATTTTGAACATGCCCAAACATGGGGAACCTCTCCATACATTGATCACCCCACACCAAGGGTGATGTACAATGACTATCCTAGTTTCTAATGGTGGTATAACCAACAACCAATTGAGACACAATGTTTTAAATCCTATTCTCCACAATACATTCCTAAATATAATGAGTTTCAATCCCCACAAATCCAATTTGAACATCCTCCTATGGAATTCCAACAACATAGTTATCCTCCTAGAATAGACCATCTGTCTCAACCCCTTATCCATCCTAATACACATCCATTACTTTAAGCATTGTTTCAACAAATGGAGATAATTAATTTTGATGTTTCATCATTGAGGTTAGAACTACAAATTATTAAAAATTGTGAGGAACTCATCCCTGCACAAACTGTCTCTTCCACAACCTTATGTGAAGTATCTAGTTTCCCAAAAACCTCTCATGAATTTACTAAAGGGAAAACCTTTTTATTTGGGGAATATGAAGAGGATCAAGGAATTATTGATGGGTGTTTAAATCAATAGGAAATTGATTTTTTGGATTCAAAAGTAGATAATTTGACATCATGGATTGAGTCTCCTAAGGATTACTCCATTGATGATTTTTTAGAAACACTACTCACTGAACCATTAAGAGAAATCCCAAACATTTATTCTATACCCATTCCTAACACAGATCTTTCCAATTTTATTGTTGAATCTTCTTTTAAAAAGGTACTAATTCTATTGAGAAATTTGGAAAATGAAATTGAGTTAGATTCAAAATCTCAACCTGTGTCTAAATGTCCTATCCAACTCGAGATCAAAATTATTATTCTTCATTACCCAATCAAGTATCAATTCATAGGGTATAACCATGACCTTTCAGTTGGAATTCATTCTTCTATTGAAAAATAAAATTTAGGAATGATTATTTATGCCTTAAGAAAGACTAGAGAAGCAACTTGATCCACCATTTCTGATATTCCTTGGATTTACCCACTCATTTTAGGATATAAGTTTGTGAATGAAACAAATTCTAAACATCAAATCAAACTTAAACTAGTTGAATTGGAGAAACATGTGGTCTATAAAATGTTGAAACTTGATATTGGGTAATTTGTTGGGTTCAAGTCGAGCTAACGACGTTAAACAAAGCGCTACATGGGAGGCAACGCATGGTTTTAAATTTTCCTATTATTTTATAGTTTTAATTAACTTTATATTTTAAATAGGATTAATTAATCATTTTGATATTTAAAAAAATGTAGATTGTTGACCTGTTCTTCTATTATGATTATGGATGGGAACGAAAGGGCGGCACCATATTCATCTGTGTCACGTGGTGTGATCCTTGAGTAATGCCTTACCCAGAAATTTAAAAAGAAGACAATGTATCATCAGTTTGTTTTATTTTAATGTGTTTATAGTTAAAATAAAAATAAATAAATAAATAAATAAAAATATAATAATAATAATAATAAGGGACACATCATGGGTCGTGAGTCAAACCCCGTCACAACCGGCGATGATGCGGGGATTCAAACCCGGGATCGAAGGGAGACAAGGGTGTGTGCTTACCACTGACCTACGACTTTTTGTAATTCCTTATTCTATAATATTTATATATATACTTATCTTTTAGTTTTTTTATTATAGATATATATAAATATATTGTTTTCTGTTGTTTTTCTTTTTTCCACTAGGAAACTCTACAAGTGACCTGGATATCAAAGGACTAAAAGGGAGCAGCAAGAATTTTGAGTTCAACCACCAGGTGACTTCATTCCATAATCATCATTTTAAATTTCCCTTTTGAACTTTTATTATATACCTCTACCCCCTTCTAAATTTTTTTTTCTTTAAACACTAGGGATAGTGTTTTTTTAAGTTGGGGGGAGATAAAATAAAAAATGAATTTGTGAAAAAAAAATGAATGATTTGAAAAAAAATGTGTGTAAATGGAAAGTAAAATTCCATTAACCTTGAACATGGTAATACACATTGCACACTTTGAAACTGAATATCAAATAATTTAGCATGCCCTGATTCTGATTTTAATCCTTGTATAATTTCATGGGTAATGATTTTGGAAAGTTTGGCTGTCCAATGTGATATTTCATCGTTTATATTTTTATCCAAATAAAAAATCACAATGCACATCCTTTGGATAGTGGGGTATTAGTTTGAGTTCATGGTGTCGCCCAAATAAATAGCATAGGTTTTGTGATCATTTTAGTTTTAATATGAGTATTCAATAAAAAATATTTTTTCTTGCGCATAGAGCAATGAAATGACTTAATGTGTGGCTTTCGACACTTGGGGATCGTGACTCCATAGTTGTCTAGCCCAGAGTTAGTAATTTAATCTATATTTTTGGTAATTTGAATTTTTTTGACTGAGATAACTCATGATGATGCCCGAGTATGTGGGATTCACATGGTTCCCAAAGGTCTTAAGCCTGGGAGTCATCAGCAAAGTGTCGCTACAGGGGTTGACTCTTTTGAGTGCAACTTCAATTACCATGGGAAAATTGAAAAAAAAAACAAAAAACAAAAAAAATACAATAAATATTTTTTTGAATACTCATCTTAATATTTAAATGTGATTCCACCTAGCGATTTCGTCATTTACCCCTTGAATAAATATAAACCCCCATGTATATTGTGTTGCACAACACATCCTTATACTTAATTGATATTGCATGAAATATAGAAATGAATTTGAACAATGGATTGGGATTGGGATTGGGATCTGATTATGAAAATATCTTGTATTAAAATATTCTTATGGGTTTCATGATTGTTTGGTATAAGGGTTTTTGGTGATCATTGTGTATTAAAATGTTTTTTGAAAAGGGAATTCGAATTTCATATTGTTGAGATATATTTTTCTCAGGACTAGCAAAACTCAATTTGGAGGGTGTGATTATCAACTAAATGAGGATAATATTAATTGTTAATATATATATTATTCATGTGATTTTTTATTCATAAACACCATTTTAGTGCATTTTACACTTTAAACATCATTTTACATTATGATTGTAATACGTTCTTAAAATGCATTATTATGTGGTACATTTTTGAAAATCATCTGAAGTACCCAATGATTCATATGATTTTAAGGAATATAATTATAAATATTTTAATTTTATATTTTTTTAAATTGATCTACACTTAAATATGAATATTTTTCATTCAGGGATCAATGGTGAATTCATGAAATAATATGGGGATATTTTGTGATGAAAGGAAGCAATTCTAGAGAAGGAATATTGGACACTATCCCACTGATGAGATGGTCAGTCCCAACATGAAGGCCCAATGAATCTAAAATTTCGTGTGATTCTATAAGAAATGTATAGGAACAAATCACTCTGCATGATCCAATGCTAATTTTGCCTACATTGTGGTCATTTATTTGTCCCAAGTTAGAGATAAAATTATGGCCCAGATTCTGTGGCCCAGAAAAAAGTCCATATATCTAATCATATCTCCCAATCTAAAACTCCAATTGGGCCCAAATATTACAGGAGACTAGAATACATCATGGGATCCATTTTCTTCTTCTATGGCCCACTCTTATTCGGCCATCTATAAGGTCTTACAAGCGCGTATGTTCGGTGGATGAAAGCTGGATGCCACCTCGGGTCAAGGGTGGAAAAATAAACTCTTCCTTAACTTTCCACACACCTATGGCCTACCAAAATTAATTGAGATTCTTTGTACTGTTGGAGGCTCGACCCAAGGCTCCCAAAATTCCTATTTAATGTAGTGGTGGTGGATGAGTTGATCATCTTTGGTGCTTTGTTCAATTGTAATATTATGATGTGATTTTGTTGTCTCAAGTTTGTCTTTCACATGTATGTTGTTAAATTCACATTAGTTTCTTAATAAAAGATCTTCTTTTCATCTTATTATATTGTTATTCATATCACTTTGATACCGTTGGTTCAAGGTGAGAATTTATTCACACCAATCCTTGTGAAATTATTCACACAACGGTGGAGTGATCATTTTCTTTTCATTGGCTTTTTTACTTCTCCATTTCCTCCCTCATGACTCTACTTCCCACTTCCATTGAAACCATAACATCAATGGAGGGCTAACCCACTTATGGGTTGATCCAAGGGAGTATCAAGGGGATGTATTGGATGTTATTTATCACACCATTAATGTATAATCACTTCATTAATTGAGATTTTTATTTGATGATTTTTAAACTCCATCATCCTTGTTGAATTTAAGGCCACACACTTCATGTGCTAATACGAATCTTTACCTTGAAGTGCTCAAAACATTGATCCATCAAGTGTATAGGTGATTAGTATTAAAGGGTGTAGGCATTAAACCAGGAAGTGATGATGTTGTTTTATCTCGTTAAATGAACCCATCTCAAATATAAGAAATTGAAATCATTCAAAAGGAAATACGTCCAATCCACCCTGAGTGATAACCTTGGATCAACTCATTATTTTAAATTTAATTCACATAAATCTGTTAGTGATCCTTTAAACCCATCTAAAATCAACCCAAGTTGGCCACTTAATATCCAAAAACAGTCCTTCGAATTTACGTGTCTATAGGTTACTTCTTAGGTCTCTGTGGATTCGACAACCTTAGCAAGACTACAAGGACCATTATACCTTCATCTGTTGGGTAAATTCGAGCGAGAATAAAATATTGTGACTTGGGTTTATGTGAGAATGATTCAAAGGGGATTATAAGTACCAATTCTTGTATTATTTAGGACTTCATGTTGAATCTTCAAGTGTTCTCTTATAGGTAGGTGGTGGTATTAGTAGAGATAACACATGGACAATGTCGAGTGATCATAAAGAATAGAAATGAAATGATTTTGGAATACTAATGGAAACTACCCGAGTGGTGCTATAGAAATGTGATTGTATGAATTAGTATTTATTATGGATCTTCTTTTATGTGGATATGGTTAATTCATTGTATTATTTGGGGTTATGTGTGAATTCTACCAAGGTGCTACTAAGGAGTTGTGATGATATAATGTGTGATGGATCATCCAAGCTACCCATTTTATATTAATGAGAAATAAGGGAATGATATTGGATTATTGATGATAGATATCCATGTATTGGTAAGGATAAATGAGATTATTTGGGGGATTAATCAGGGATTCAAACTTGGTTATTTTAAGTAGATGTGTTGGTATGAATGTAACTTATGTGAACAATATTTCTTATTTTTTTATGTATAAGCGAATGTATGACATGATATTATATGTGGATGTTTCATAGGTTCTATTATGTAAATTAGATTGTATGAGTGGGAATTATGTTTATAAGAATACCATGTGATACTGGGATATGTGATGGTACAATAGGGGTTTACATGTGGAATCATATCATGTGCATCTATTTGGAATTGATGGTGTGATAGGTGATTACAAAAGTAAGTTAATACATATATAAAAAAACTTCTGATGGTATGAGAGGGGTTTACATTTGGAAAATGATAGGGGGATGATAAGGGGTTGTGAATGTATGTGTGGGGTTTATTTTTTGTAGTTACATAGGTGATTCTATGGAATATTGAATATTTATATGAATATTACACAAGAATTATTTTCTAGATATTCTAATAATTTGTGAGGATATGAGTGGGGATTAAACTAGTATGAGACCAATTTTTGGGGGGATAGTATAATTCTATGCACATGATCTATCTTATAAAGGAAATATTGTGTTCTTCACATAGGATATCATATGTTTTTCACCAATGGAATCATATAATCAATTTATAGGGTTATCTACAATTTTACATTACATGTTGTGTATGTTATGATACCTGGTGTATCATCATGAGGTTGGGGCATTTATGGGTAAAGGAATTTGGTTGGGGATTAAACCTTTTTTGGAGGCCCCAAGGGGATTATGGGTAGTAGTAATGATACATGTGGGTATTTAAAACTAGGGATAACAATTTTTATTCACTTATCCGGTTATGAGGTCATTTCAACCCACAGAACGGTCTCAGAATTTGAATGGGAATTACAAATGGGGTGGTGGACCATGGGGAGGACACATGGAGTTTATCCCCCCCTAGAGATGCAGAAGTTGTAGAATAATTAGGATTGAGAACATGAGGGGATTCATACAGACCTCTGAAAAGTGTAATCATAAACAACTAATTTTAGTTCCAATTTAAAGGACACGTATTACAATTTATGTTCATCTGGAAAAGACCATTGTGGTGCCTTTTATGGTTGTGAATCCTTGAATAGTTGAATTTCCATTAAATGTCATCTGACAAGGGACTATGTTATATGTATTTCATATTAATAAACAAAGGACCATGGTAGTTCATATCATTCTCATCACATGATGCATCATACGCCAAACGTGCAATGCCTCAAATGCTCCAAAAATGGGATATCTTATGATATTCACATAGGGTATACTATACTATAAATTAATGTATCTAATATTACTATGAGGTATATTTCTATAAATGTCAGGTACGGTTATTACAATGATGATTCACTTTCTTTTTCATCATGGGATACGAATTAGGTGATGATGCTTTGGGAAATTAGTGAGTTGTATTTCAACTCATGTTATTAGGGAATCCATGCTGAGATCCTCAACTCATAGAACAATAATGAATTTATTATGATTTATTTTGACCCATAGTATTTGAGGACATCATGAGGGGAATCTCAACACATGGAATGTAAAGGGGGAATAATGTGTAATTGGAATCACATTATTATAGTGAGTATAGAGAAGTATATTAACATGTTTTATTATATGGGGGATGTAGGGGTTGTAAAGGTAAAAAATTAAATTTTCCATGAACAATACTGAAAAGTTCACATTATGGAACCCTTTTTTCTTGGCGGTCAATGGTTGAAGAGAATCAATAAATAAGTGAACATTATAAAAGCACTATTTCAAGCTTATATGCATTGGTTCATAGATATTCTGACTATTTCACTCAAAATAATCCAGTTTCATTTAACAATTTTTGTTTTAAGAAATTGATTTATGATGTGGAATAATATAAAATATAGATATTCAAAACACAATGGAACACAACTTTAGAGTTGTGTGAAAATGTTTATAGAAGTAATTTTGATCATTGAGTGAAATTCGGTTCCACAAAGGGATTGTTGTGTATAAAACAGATGTAGATTCCCATGCAATGATTCATTTTTGCGATGTAATTTCATAGAAGTTTGAGATTTTGGGATGGGAAAAGCACTCATCCCAGAGTTCAGTGAGAAAATATTTGAGAATTTAATACAATAGATCCTTTTCAAAATATAGGTTTTCATTATATATATATATATGTTTGTTTTACATGACATAGAACATGAGTTGTTTCAAACAACTTTAGGCCATGTCATGAAAATCTGTCAAGTTTTGAAAATATCAATTCATCTTATATTGTTCATCTCAAATATTAATGTGTCTCCTTCAATTGAAATATCTTTTTTCATGAAACTCAGTTGCGTGACCATGTTGGTTATTGCATGAAATTTTTGAAATATCCAGGAAATTCCAATATTTCACCCAGAATAGACCCAATTGGATGTTTCTTGATGTGTAACTCCAAAAAATATCTTTTGATTTGTTTTATTATTAAGGAACCATGAATAGTCAAATCATAGATTGGAAAATGAACTTTTCTCTTAGTTTTGGTTTTAATATATTAAATCAATTCATGGATGTTTTTATAGTTCCAACAATGACTCTATGCTTTATATGATACACTCAATTATATATAATATTATTTATGTTAGGTTCTCTCATTATTCATAACATAATCCCCTAAAACAATTATGAAATAAATATTTCCTAATGGTTGGTAAATATAATGTTATTAAATAATGAATTTCCACCAGATGTGTAAAATTAGGTGTGTATAATTTCCCCTTTTCCTTGAACCTGGTGACATTTGAGTAAATACAAAATATTCTTTATTAATGATTATTGACCATTGGAACATTTTTGTTGGATCCTAATTCCAGTTTTCTAGTCCATATAAGGATTTTATTTCCTTGAAAAATAGAGAACCTCTACATTTCTAAAGTATCATGATGTTTAGCTTCAAATAGACATCTCCCTTAGATTTTATAATAATTATTTATATGAATACCTAAAATGTTATAATTTACACAACTATCATACATGGTTGTCCATAAAATAAATATTAATATCTACCATACAATATAACCCTTGATGATATTTTTATCATATAATTTTTCCTTAATATATATTTTCATAACATCTAAAATTATTTAATCCCTACTCTTGTACTAACTATAGATTCCCTCATACATTACCACTATAATTACAGAAAATAAGTATTATATTTCATATAAAAACACTCCAAATACCTTTTTTAATTTATATATCTATATAATTAGGAAAAAAACACTAACTAAAAATTCACGTATTTTACAAAAAAGGGGGATTTCCCACCTTAAAAACTACATAGTCTTCAAAATATCTCACAAATTTTTATCATTATATATTTATCTATAAAAATCATACTTAATCTATATAATAATAAAAAATACATGGTTGAGCTCAAATTCTCAGTAAGAGTGAATAATGTTGATTAGAATAAAATATTTGAAGTTATCATAAGATAATAATATTATTATAATCATGAAAAATAATAATTTTAGGCCAAATAATTAATAGATAATGAATAATGAAACAATGAAACAAATATGAATAAAAAGTGTGTGTAATAATAATACAAAAAACACTATCTTTAAGAGTTTATGATCGTTATACCATATTAGTTCATCATAAACATTAGTAAAAGGAATATTATATTTATTAACACACCATTAGTTTTAATTACTTTGAGAAACTATAATCTTTTCATAATTTAAAATCTCATGAGATAAAAATAATAAATAAATTCATTAATAATATCTATTTACATTGTTTGATCCTTCGAATAAATAAATAAATAAACATATGCATCTTGATTTCTCCTCGGAGTTGGCACTATGTTTTTGGGTGATGCATAACCCCTAAATTAAAATATTAAAAATATTCAAAAATATCAAATTACTGATACACATCATTTCAAAAAAATGGTTTTACCATTGATAGAAACCTTAGAGAGAAAAAGGATGTGTTGGTTGTTTCCTGAACATAGGGTTTACTCTTGGAATGATATATGTTTAGTTAACATCGGGAGTTCTACTCAAGACTTTCATTAGTGAAAAATTACTTAAATTAATTAAAGAAATTTAATAAATTTAATTTGAATAACTTACCCCCATATGTTTAAATTTTCACATTAAAAATATCTATGGATATATGCGTAGAAAAGGGAGATTAGAGAGGATGAATGGCGAGATCTATTGAAATAGAAACCTTAGTAATGTGGATCAAGGAGAATTAATCATGGGATACATAAGAAAAATGATGAACATTGTGGGATCTTCATCATTATATCTATTTATTTTGTTTTGTCCAATGATATATCAATAATCATGGTAGATATCATTATTTTATGGATTTATGGAACCTTTTATTTTCATTTTGAACATGGATTAGAAATTTTATATATTCCTTTAATTTCAACACATACCTTTTTCCATCTAATTATTCACTGTTATTGAACCTACTTAATTATATATATTTCTCCTAATATTTCACTAATTTTTTTCTCATAATTTTTTATCAATAGATTTTATCGCATTGTATAATGATCATCTTATTTTGTTCTTGTGACCTTATACCATCTCCATTTTTATCATTCTTTATCCATAGAACGTGGGTCCAGTTATATGACATTTACGGGGATGTTTGTGCATGATAAAACACCCAAAATCTTGTAAGATTCTTTACTGATTTATGGGTTAATAGTTTTTGGATGCGTTATGGTAGATTTTCTAAATGTGGGTGTTTACATTAGGGTTCGAGTCATATAATGATGAAAAGAGGAATAAAGAAAACTTATTAGGAGGTCAGTGCTAAAATTTTCATCTATAATTGGATGGAAAATTATGATGAGAGGCTTTCCCCAATGATTTTGGTATATTGAGGAATTTCAAGGATGATATTGGTGATAGAAACAGTAAATCTAGTGACCACATGAATACCATGACTTCTATCTACAGAAAAGGAAACAAATTTTTTTTACTCTTGATAGAAACACAAAGTGTTCTTCAAAATTAGACAATGCCTTGGGTTTTATCCCTTCTTATGTAATACATGTTTTGTTGAAAACCCCACACACCATGTGACAATATCCATGTATACGATCCATGTATCAGGAGCACACACTGAAGACCCTTGGGGGAGAGAAATGTTGTGTCAACTTAGTGGCACATTGTGTAGAGGTACATGTCAATTTTTCTTGTGTATAGGGAACAACAATCCCAGGAATATATTATCTACTGTTTGATATGTTCCACTATGTTCAATACTAGTAAAATACCTAGAATCCTCTACCTATTGTAACTCCTTATCCAGTAATCATAGTTAGGTCCAAACACAGTCTATCATGTGTAGTTTTTATATATATTACTCAATGGTAGTTTTTTTTACAATTAGAGATAATACATGTGGATTTATTAAGTAGAAACCTATTCATATTATGTTGGTTCATTGATAGTGATCTAGCTTAGTCATTTGCGATATTCCATCATTGATGGTCCCCTATTTCTATTTGGAATGAGTCCATATACTCTTTATACATGTAAATTTGGTACAACCCCACATATAGAAATGATCCTCTATATATATAATGTTACTCCACAATCTTCAAATACAGTGGGGAGCTGTCCATCCACTGGAGTCATTTCTCCCTCAAATGTGGAGCATAGTTTCAAGGAATGGAAACATTAATATGATTCTGAGGAGGTTATGAGAGGATCTTGACATCAACTATGGGACTATTGGTGCTCTAAAAATACTCATAATTGTCCTTAGATATCATTTGATATGAAGGGTTCTCACCTATATATGTTTTCTATTTAAGAGTTATCATATATAATTCTGTGTTTCTTTTCATATAATGACAATGAGTATAAATTAGTATATAAAATTATTCATTCTTGGTTTTCTCAATTTACTACTCATAATTTTTATATATACCCATATATGGTATTTTACCAAATGTTTCATGAATCATGAATATGATTGGAATATTTGTGGTAACATTGATGGGCCTAGTATTGGTGGAGTATAGAGACACATGGAGGCACTTATCAAGTTCAGTGGTCAATCTCCTAGATTGTGAGTTCGTAACTCTTCATTTTTTCAATTTATTCGGTAGTAGTTAGGTGGTAAACTCCTTTTAGGTTTTAAAGGTATTTTATCTATTTTTTCATTAATGTTAACTTTATGAACTATGAGGTTTTACAAGATACCATTGCATGAATTGATTACTCTACAGATGGTCTAGTTCCTTCTAATATCTACATAGTTACATGGATATTATATTATTAATTTTTTATAGGTATACTAGTATTTTTCCTCCCTTTTCAATGATATTCCTACATGACACTTATTTCAACACATTGTATTATTGGTTGCTATATTTGGGTGTTACTATTGGATGAATGTCGGATAATGTGGGGTCATATTGTGTTGAGTCATTGCAGATTGGTATTAGAAGAGTTTTGTTCTAGGATCACTATTTGGAGATATAAATGATGTGGGGATTGGATTTAAAAAATAAGGTAATGATTAAATAGTTTCTTGATATCACCTATAGGGATAGGGAAATATGTGACTCTATTATGGCTGAATTATCAATACACCATGACTCTGACCACCTACTTGTCAACATAAATTGTTAGGGAATCAATTTTAGGGAAACTAATTGTAAAATAATCATATTTAATTGGTTCTTATGAAAACAATTTCATTCATGAGTCACCTACCTCTATATTTTCATTTTACAATGGTATATCTTGTAAAAATTCAAGATTATTTTGTGATGATATCACACAAGGATACCGATATAGGGTCATTCTAGTAAACATTTGAGTGGTGAATTCCTAATGCATGTACCTATTCATGAGTTTTTATCTTTAAGGGATTAGATATGTTATTTAACATTATGGGTAGCATGTGAATCCATCTAAAGAGGCGGAGGAACATGATCAATGCCTGATGGGTAGCTGATATATCGAGAAGGTCTAGCCATCAAAGTGAAAAACTGTAGCACATTGAGTGATTTCAAACAATAAGGATTGTTGGGGTTTTGTAGTGAGACAAAAATAATTAGGTGTACTAAGACTTGATGAAGGTAGTGTTATAATTATTTTATCTTTTTCCAACCACAACCAATCAAATGGGCTCTCTTTCAACCCGTCTTCTTTATTGATAAGAAAGCCGCTAGTGGTGGTTGATCACTCAGACCAAAGATTATATGACACTATCGTGTAAATAATTTTAGAAGTTGTTCAAATTTATGTATTATAATTCAAGGTTGTGTTAATTATGGATCAATGATATTCTTGATTTTTACTATGGTGATATTTCAATTGCTTATTTTTACCTGAGGCTTAATAACATCACAAATAAATATCTGATTTTTTTGTGATATGGATACATTAGTGAACAAAATATTTGGGATTAAATTTGTATAGACATCCATGTCAGCGTGATATTATTATTCATTTTATCATTTTCTATAGTTATTGATCAGTAATTTGTTATAAGGAATGTTCTATCAAAGTAATGTTCAAAATATATATCTTGTATTACACATAATTTAGCTATGTTGTCTGTAGAAGCTATAAGGCATTATCCCTCTGGGACTTGGTGAAACATTCATACTCATAACTAGACTTATACAAATGGATATTCAATATAGGGATTAGTTCATTGTTCCAGTATTCCTAAGGGAATTATGTTGTCATTGTGATGGGTGAGTTCAAATGGATTGTGATTTCCCCACCTAGTATTTTACATATGGTGGATAGAATGTGGATTAACCTCCATGGTAGATAAAATGTCATAATTAAGGATCTCTCATGCATGGTTAGTGTGGCCCCAAGGGTGGTTTTTTGATATTATAGCATATAGAGTATCAGAGGGGGATCTATAGGTGGGGTGGGATGCTTTGACATGTTCCCACTACCACAACAAGTGATACATTCCATTATTAGAGGGATGAAAGTAGCGGTGATGATTGTTGTATGATATTGAAGGATGTGAACATAATAGTCAAGAGATTATTTCAGGAATGATATATGTCTTCTATAATATAGAAATATTACATATAGAAATAGGTGAGATTCATTCCATCATCTCCATTTCACTTATGCACGTGTAGGATACTCAAGAAGTGTTTTGTCCTATTAGATATAGTTATAAGTTAATATATGAAATGATTCCTATATAAATACATTTTTCAGTAGCATGAGTTGGAACTCATTATATAGGGGTTCTCAGGGGATGTCATGGTGATTATGATAAATCCATATGATGTATTTTAATGTATAAACCAGTTTTTTATAGTGCATACACAAATAACCTATCTTCATTTCAAATTTAGATTCATAAGTTATGATGAGATGAGATTCTCCATTTTAGGGGAGAACGATCATATGGATATTTGAGTGGGGATCATTATAAGGAAGTTAAAAAATCACCAATTAATTGGAGAGATTATCCCTCAGTGTATATGGCCTATCATACATCTGTCTTACTATGATAGTGGATGATTATATGGATTCCTTTCTCAAATATTTTTTCCGACAACCAACAAGGAATTAAATAGAATTATACAATGTCATGCACCACAAGACCACGCCAATTTCATTTCCAACATATCATATGATAACTACTGAGCTCTAGGACCTAAGTTTGTGGTTGGAAAACCTTTGTGTGAAAGGTTTTATTATACCCATTGTGTCATAATATATTTCTCCAAAATTATTTGTAAAAAATTGATATGATTTTTTGAGGTATCGTGTTGATTTTCATTTTATAAACTAGGATAAAATCAAGAACACATATCCCCTATATAGGATAGATGACGTCATTGACTAGTTGAATAAAGGGAGTCGGTTTCCAAATATTGATCTCAATTTCAGAATCCATCCATTTATGGTCGATGAAGATGATATTATAAATACAACATTAATATGTTTCTATATAAATTACAAGTTCTTGTTGATACATTTAAATATGATTAATTTCCATGTTATGTTTATTGATCTTATAAAAAATAATATAAAAATACATTGCATTGATGAAAGAGAACATAGTGAATTTGATGATGTTCCTACACATAATTTTAGAGAACCAAATATAATTTAATCTTTTGAAGTGTTAGATTTGGATTTGACAACTTCAATTTTTGCGTCATTTTATCTCTGGTCATTAAAAAACATGGTCCTACCAATTATTGTGGTATTTATTTCTTGTGATCAACCCATGCATGTGTCTGATGTGTTGAGTTTCCTCAACATGTAAGGGTGCTATTTGATGATCCTGATATGTATTTATTGGATTATATCCCCTTTGAATACCTTGAAAAAATATGTAGAATTCATTTTCTTGGACCGGGATATGTTAGAGAGCCTTTGAGGTGCTGAGTTAGTGGTTGGCCATCTCTCCTATAATTATAATGCAAGAGGAATATTTTCAGTATGAATTGTGTTTTAATGAATCTAAAACCAAAATAATAATATATTAAATGTAAAGGTAAGCCATTATAACAAAATGGTTGATGTTATTGATGCCCTTTGAGTAGAACTACAAGAACTATTTCTTAGAGATTGAAGATGTAGTCTTTTCCCTGATGATGTGGATTCACTATCATTTGATTGAGAATTTCATTTTATACAGAGAACACTAGATTCTCATTTATGTTTGCACCCATAAAGATCTCAATGTATGATATAAATTATTGTTTGTGTACTGACATGACTAAAAAATTGATAATGTATGAACTCTAATGGGATCATGGTGAAGATGCACTTAATTGGAAATCTCATTCTTATAATGTGCTTGCAGGGTTAGACCAATTGTCCCCATTAATGCTGAACTTGGAGGTGTTGTTTCTTCCAATCAATTGATGTTGGTGACTCTATAGATATATTTTTATGTGAGAGTGCCTCAATTGAGAGATATTTACTATGAATTCCTACATGAACATATAACATTATAATATTCACTAAATATATATTTAGAAGTGGGGAGAACATCAAAAATTTCTAGGGAAAATTAGTAGTTCTAGTCATGATGTGTTTGAATGTGTGGAGGGTGATTAATAACTACCACATAGCCATACATAGGGGTTTGGGTAATATTTATAATGACCTTAAATTATATTTTTTGGTGTACAACAACCCTATATTTTAATACATAAATATCACATTTTTTAGATGAATATTCAACTAATTTTCCAAATATATTCCCAATTACCCTAATTTATTAGTGTATTTGGAATCTAGTTACACATTACTCTTATTAAATTTAATATCCTCAACATATCTTATAAGTATATGACCCTTTTTTTACAATTCATAATCATAATATACATAAAACCTTACTTCCTAACATGGGGAAAGGAAACATAAGAAACAGGGATCCCAGCTACTCAGTAAGGGTGAAGAACAATTAGATCATTCTATGAACTTATGAAAACATAATATAATCATAATTATATGAGATTATAAACAAAAACTACAGTTTTCATAGCCCACCAAACACATATCATAAACTTTATTCATGGAATAAATAAATATCAATCCAAAAGATTTGATTCATAATAGTTTGATATCATAATAATTCAAGAATTGCAAGATTATTTAATAAAAAAAATTCCCCAAATTATGTATAAAAACCATTTCAATTTTCATAGATAACTACCAAGAAAATCAAATTTTTTTGATCAAGACTCATCACATTTTTCTCATTGTGGATGAAACCCAAAGGCCTATTTTCAAATTGTGAGTCAATCCCATCATCAAATTTCCAATTATGTGTCAAGTCCTTTTGAATTGATTCCCATTGTTATGTCAAGATATATAATGCTTTACTTATTTCATTGGAAGGATATATAGGTCCAATCCTTCCTTGGTTATACTGAGACCACTATAATTGGTTATAACATAACCATCATCCTTGTTTATAATGCAACATTCTTGGTTATAAAGGAGCCACTATTACAAAATGAATACAATTAATAAATATGAAGATGATCTTAAATATTCATCATATAAAAACCCTTGAATAAATGATTCTCGAAAACAATCCATCATCGAAAAACCTATAAACAGTAAATGTGTCCCGTAATCATATCATCAATTAATAATTGCATAACTTATAGAATAAGAATCAATTTCATAAAAATATCTTCATCATTATCACAATCCATCCAGATAATGAAAAAGAATGGTATAATTTGATTATATACCCAGTAAATCATATCTTCCACAAATGGTCGTCATAATTGATGGATAATTATTTTGAATGATCAAATGTTATATTTCATGTGGAAAATAGTGTTTACACTTTGAAAATCATATTTCAAAACTGAAATTTCATACAACATTTTAAAAATAATTTTCAAAAA
Organism: Viscum album; assembly: GCA_963277665.1. Classification (NCBI taxonomy): domain Eukaryota; kingdom Viridiplantae; phylum Streptophyta; class Magnoliopsida; order Santalales; family Viscaceae; genus Viscum; species Viscum album. The sequence goes on along the minus strand of OY728157.1, from coordinate 1,710,794,250 downwards.
AAATAACCACGGAAACATTTAATTGAAGCTTTTTACCATTGATTAGTCATGAGTGAGGAAAATTCCATTCATACTATGCAAGTTAAATCAAATAATCCTTTGACATTTTGGTAAAAGAAAAAAGGTATTTTTTTAATCATCACGAATATTCCTTTAAAACAATTTTGAAACAATTTAAACCTGAGTAAATTTTTTTAAAAAAAAATTAGTTGTATAATAGTAAAAAATATTCATCAAAAAATTATAATAAAATATGGATATGGATTAAAATGGGTTTTTGAACTAAGAAAAATGTACAAATGTTTTTTTATTAAAAAGATTATTTTTATCTCTATAATACATTAAGAGTGGAAAATTAAATAAAAACAGGTTTTTTTCTCAAAATAACCAGAGCTCATGAAAATAAAATATCTTATTTAGAGGAGAATCATAATATCTCATCATTTGAACATATCATAATTTATATCATTAAATAATGAAATTATAACATTAAACCTTAACAAATTTGGTTTTTTTGAATTGTAATACCCATAAAAAAATCACATTCTATTTCTATATTTTATGTATCTACTTCCATTGTAAATATTTAAATATCATCCTCTTCAAAGAACCCCTTTTAGGTTTACACCTAATGTCTCATTATGAGAATCACATATTCAAAAAATGCCTTTAACTAGTGGATACGGAATTAAGGAATGTATTTTGGTATGACATGACTGAACCAAATTCTTTTAGAAGTATAAATAGGAAATAAGAGGGAGGTTCCCAGTTATAAGTGGGGGGAGAGGACACAAATAAATTTTTTGAAATGAATAATGTGTACGTTGTTTATTCACTTGAAAAAAGGATTAAAATGGATCATTCATGATCCTTAGTAGAGATACTATGAAATATGGTCACTCAATGGTAGTTTGACTTTTTTCAAGGCCATTATACCCCTTATAACGTTAGTTTAACTCCAATTAATCTACTTTTATCCATCCCCACAATAATTAATTTTTATGATTTTTATTAATCATTTTTTCTAAAAATTAAGTTACCAGTATTATATAATATAAAATATTCTTAATCAAAATATAAAACCCATTTTTAGAAATCCCAATCACAAAATGGGACAATATATTGAAATATTAAACCCTTAAATATGATGAAATAATAGTATTCCAAAAAGAAAATTTTCATAAGTATTGAATGCTTTAATATGAATGTTCAAAATGAAACTGATTCCAATGAACATAATTGGATTAATAAATATATAATTGAAATAATTTTGTAATTAAATTTTTTATAAAAAATGTAAATTCATACATTCTTTAAATTACAAGATAGTTTTTATAAGAATATGTATTTCCACTCTTCACCGAAAAAAATTAGCTCTTAAAAATGGTCAAAAAAATTGACAGGTACAATAAAAATCCGAATGTAATTTTTTCTTATAATTTTGTAAAAAATACCATATTGTATTTTTTATGTATTTATGAAGAAATAAATAAAAAAATTATCTTAATGGACAATATATTTTATATGAATATATAGTACCCAATAAAAATCTAGTACTTATTTAAAAAAATAACTTAATATAAACCAATTATATTTCTTCTCAAAATGATTTTATTCATATTTATACCAAAATGTTAAATGGTTATGTTATCATTATCATGTTTAAATATTATTATTAATATTATATAATTTTTCTTTAAAATCCAATGTCATTTTTAACATTACATATTTATGAAAAATATTTATTGGAAAAAAATATTTAATAAAATCATGTGGTGTTACATTTTACCTCACTCGCTATGATTTTAACCCATGATATTTTTCATTCTGATAAGAAAATGGGGATACTTCTACATCAATAAATCCTAATGTTCCCATGTAGCTTCTTGAAATTGGTGGTATAAAAAATATATTGTATCACTGGTATTTTTTCATATCACTTTCTCTCAATGATCTAGAAACTCCACCAATTATTCCTCATTAAAAAGATAATGCTCCAGTGGAATGACCTCTGAGTTCATTACATATGATGGAACCGGTGTACCATTAAAAAGAAGAGATTCAAGTAACATATCATGAATCTAATATGTGATTGGTGGAATGATCGAGATATAATCTAAGATCGATATACGATCAAGAGATTCCAAGGGTCTGATATTACTATGGCTTAGTTTACAATTCCTTCCAAATATCATTAACATTGTCATTGGTAAAATTCAAAGGAAAACATTGTCCTCAACATAAAATTCTTGATCATAATGGTGATTGTTAACATGAGTTTTAATTTGAACTTTTTGAACCCTTATTTATTTTTGAATGGATATAAAATTTTATATAATTTATTATGAAAGTTTGTATCCCAACAAATTTAATCTTCATGCATCATCCCACTATGTTGGAGTCATAAAATTAATTCTGTACACTGATTCAAAAGAAGAAATCTTAATTCTTTACTGAAAGCTATTTTAGTTTGAAAACCCAAATAGTGGAAGTTGTTGATCCCAAAAACCTTTAAAATTCATGGAAAATAATCTCACAATATCCCATAGGGTTTGAATTTTTATATCAGAATGTCCATTTTTCATAGAATGATATAGATTTCTAAAACTCATCTCCATGTCAAGAGCCCATTGATGACAGCTCCAGAACATCGAGGAAAACCTTGTATTATGATTGGTCCCAACACAATTTTTATCTCCATAAAACCATACCATATCCATAATTCATATCCTTGAAATCTTGTCTAGATATAAATATTATCTATGTTGGATGAAGTGTGATGGATTTTTTCCGTGACTGACTATAACCCAAATAGAATTATTCCCATTATATGTTATTTGTAATATGATTAAACAATCAATGGGGATATTTTCCCATTTCCATTATATTTTGGGTAACATTTTCAAAATGTTCTTATATATTTTTATTTCAACAATAATATGATGAAATACCAAGAAATGAATAAAAAGAACCATGATAGGTCACTTGATTCCATCCCACCAAAAATCTGATTTTAAATATATCACCATATTTTTACTTCCAGGATGAATATATATTGAAGCGATATGGGAATATTAATTGAGATCCTACTTCTAACATGGTATGATTGAAACCATTATATAGTTATTAAACTATATAATTCATCACAATCAAGGATGAACTCAGAAACATTTGTCACCCTCTTCTGCATCTCCAAATCCACCATATGTGCCTCTTGAATATTCACCTAGATAGATTGTTGAACACTCACTAGATAAAGATATGATTTATTTTTCCATCAATATTTCAAGATAAAAACATTGTAAATTTGTAAATATTGGATCTTTTTTTATCCTAATCATATATAAAATAGCATGATGAATTTGACTCAAATCACTTACATCCTTCTTAACTTTCTCAGGGTGGTAATGTCTTGAGAAAGCATAATCATTTTTCAACTCCTGATAAACTTTCTACTGAATGTTCTTTACCTTCCAAGTCAATATATACAATAAAATTTCTTGATCATTATATATATCACAATATTATGAATAAAAATAACTCCTTCATGTCATTAATGAAAAAATTTCTATTACTAAATCCAAATCAGAATTTGGGTGAATTTTCACATGAAACATCAACTGTTATGAGGAATATGTGATAACCCTGTCATGATTTATGAGAAATTATCTAAATCCATTATTGGATACATCACTATATATTACCAATCCCTATCATCTAAAGGGTAATTTATGAAATGGTTATCTGACTATTTTTTTTCTCAGTTCTTTAATGTCCTACATGAATTCATTCTTTGAGGGAAACATGGGTCTATTTGGAGTTAACATGGTTAGTGGATTAGATATTCATAAAAAATTATCCCCAATTTTTTTATAATATCCAATGAGACCAATCAGAAATCATAAATCTGATATTATGTTTAATCTAGATAAATGTTTAACAGACTTCGTCTTTGATGAATACAATCAAATACCCTCACATGATATTATACAACCCAAAATTAAAAACATTTTGAGAGAATAATTCAGAAGTTGTAACTTTTTCATATATTTTATCATTACATGTAGTCTGTAGTAAAATTATCAAGTTATCTTTATGAAATTCCTTACTAATTGAATAGATAATAACATTATATAAAAAGAGTATGGTAAATCTAATCTAGGTAATATGTAAAGACATTAAAAATAAATCCATTAATATTTCTTGGAATATAGTATGACATAATGGAATCACTGTATTTTTGTAGTGTCCATAATGTGTACGAAATAATGTCTTGGGTATATCCTCCTTCTTTACCCCCAATTAATGATATCATAAATGAATTTTAATCTTGAAAAAGTATGGGGTCAATGAAATTGATCAAGTAATTCTTCAATACTAGGTAGAGGATAATTTTCCTTGAAATTGATATTGTTTAGCTCCCAATAATAAAAACATAATCACTTTGATCAACCATGCATCATAACAAATAGAAATGGTGAATGGCATAGTAGAACCCTATGGTATATAATTCCTTTATGAAGATATTGTTGGATTTTCTTCTTCACCTATTTCTACTCAATAGGATCCATTTTATATAGAGTCTTGAAAATGGGTACAACACTAGGTATGTAATCTATTGAGAACTCAGCATCATTATTTGTGGAAGACATGGAATCCATTTGAATGAAAACAAGAGACTTTGAAATCATTGGAATGTCTTCAATGATGATTCTCCCCAACCATCTAAGATATCTATATTTCATATAATGGAATGAGGTTGAGTGCCTAGTGGGTCAGTTAGGTTTACTATGTTGGGGGTGAATTAGTGTACACATATTTTACAAATTTCATTTTCTACACACTTATCCATTTTTTATTTGAACCTCTACACTTGTTAGACAGAATAGATATTCCCTACATAAAAACATAATTATTATACTTGTATGACTGAAAGTAAATGATGCATAGAACATTTTATTTTTACATCTTTCACCTTTTATTTGGGTAACGATGTTCTTTTTGTGTTTGGGATAACCTTATACAAATAATTTACACTAGTAATAAGAAATGTGTTTATAAAAGATGACAATATCCCAAAATGTTTTAATGGAAAACTCTTATAATTCCTAATCACAACATATCATTGTTGGAAATTTCTTGAGGGGATATTTAGATTTTAATCCCACCAGTGTACTTTATAATAACTCCATCCAGTTGATATATCTCCTAAAAATATCCTGATATTTATACTAGAATCCCTCCAGTTATTCAATAAATACTTCTTGTGAATATTTTTTCAACTTCCACTATCTTAGGATGTATTGATCTATTTGCCTTGTTCTATTTCAATTCTACATATTATGATATTCTAATTGACAGTCACCATGTCTCACAATAAAATTGATCAACTAAAAATGGAAATATGTCTTAATAAAACCCATTTCAGGCTAGAATTGTTTCTTAGACTAAAGTGACATCCTCACTAAACACTAAAAACTCATATACATAAACATTATAAATAACATATACTAAAATTGTCCTAGCTTCCATCTCAAATAACTGAAAACTGAATATGAAAAATAAATTTCATATAAACTACCTCAAACATCATGAATGTATTCAATAAATTTAATGGCCTTCTCATTTTATGAATTCATTAATTCATGTGAACAAAAAATACCTTATGTCAATGAAATTCCATGTACATTTACACATTTGTTTTATGAACACAAAGAATATAATTTTCACATCAACTAGTAACACACGATATCTTTTTTACATTGATCCTTGGAGCAATAAGTACTCACACTTGAAAATACTTACCACTTGAATAATTTAGGTGTATATATTGTAGGCAATACACCTCTTTTTACACAAACATGTCATAATTAGTTGGGATGTGTACTCATTCATTCTTCTTGAATGAAATCCAACTTTAATATATGCTTGATTTTGGAAAGTTCATCAAGATATAAAATGTATTTTTACACTATTGTGCAGTTATTCAAAGATGTTCTTCACGCAAATAAAATCTATGTGAAAAAAAATTCATCACGAGGCTATCCGAGTGTGAAAAGAAATCATCAAATACTCATAGATACCCTTAACTATTATGAATAATGAATGATCATGGAACCTAACTTCATGAACATGAAAAATTCAAGTAAGTTAGTTCCACTGAAAATGAAATATTCTAAAAAAATAGAAAAACAAATATTAATGTAGTTCACATTATTTATAGTCATGGAGTAACATCTCAGAATCTTCAAGAATAAGATAGATGATGCCTCCATTTTTTTCATACCATAATAGTCACCATAGTTTTTTTAAAAAATGAATGCTAACCTTCAGTATAATATTAATTTTGGGATTCAAAGGATGTTTCATCAAATTTTGTTCATATGTGAATTTTTTGATCAATCATTTGAAACTAGAATGATGTAGTTGAAGCTACAGAGGTTGTTTACATGGAGCTTCCACTATACAAAAGCTTCTCAAACTAGATCCTTTAGTGGATTTTTGGAGAATATCACATGGATGAGCTCGATCAAATGGTTTTGATAGATTAGATCTAATGGAACATATTCATTCTTATTTTTTTTAAATAGCAGAACTCAACTAAGAGAACTGGACAACCCTGTAAAATTATAAACATATCACATGGATTTGTTTCCTTTAGAGAGACTATATCTAGAAAAAAATATTCCCAACATTGAAATGCACCACTCATCGTTGGTCCCTTAAAATACAACCCATAACAGTAACCCACTAGAAATATCCTCTCCGTCCTCCAGTACCGCCTTGTACTGGTGTATGCGGGCACGCTTCTATGCCTATATTCTTGCAGGATCATGGTCCATGATAGGTACAATCTTGTCCATTCACCTTGAAATTACATACTTCCCTTCATATCTCCCACATAATTGCTTGTGCTAGCTCCCCTTGGTCGTGGTTGACCCTCATGGTCCCACATATGATTGGGGTTGAGTTAGCTAGATCTTCCACGCGTGATGGATAAGTTTTTTTTATAAATCTCTAAGCATGTATACTTAGAGAAATTATATGTAACATATGATATACGACCTTCTTCAATTATAATAACAAAAAAGCATTCCAATGACCATACTCAAAAATTAAATCACAAACAACATGAATATATTCCATATAAAAAATAAACTATCTTTTCATGTAATCTTATTAGTACTCATAACATCAATGTAGTAAACAATGTGCATTCATATTTTCAAAAGTCATTGGAACTAAAGACCATCTTTGAAATAGTCAAATTTAATAAATAATGGAATTTTCATCTTCTTATGTAATTAAAAACAATTTAAACCTAGAAATATCACTTGGTCTCTTAAATCACCCCTTTAGATTTGTTGTCAATACAAATGTAATCATAAAAGTAAATGATATATTCTCTCCCTTATTGGAAATAAATCCTAAATGTAATTTATGGGAATGAATTATCATTTCTGTATTTCAAATTCGAAAAATATCCTCTTCTCTTATGACACATATTATCTAATTTATTTCTTAGAAGGATGGAATCACATCTAGATTCAAAAAGACAAAAAATTAATGAAATCTATGTTAATGGGAGAAATTAACTCTATTAAAAACAACATTGATAATATTTAACATCATTTTTTTCATTAAACATCCATCATGTGAGATGAATAACAAAAACCACTTATCACGAATTTATTAAATGATTTCCACCAAATCTCTTGTATACATCTCAGAAAACATATTATAAACATGTGAATATAGGAATATATTTCGAATTTCGAATTTTTTATTATTTTTACCTCATTTAATCACTCAATACAATTTATTGGGACATATTTTTCATTTTGAATATGATAGAATATAATCATCCAACCATGATGATGAAAATATTCAATTTCTAAAAAATTTAGATTTATATGATTAATACCTCACCATAACATCAAATATTCATATAAAATAAATTCAGATAGATATATCTAACTAATAATATTTTGTAATCTCCCATAATAGATGCATTTAAAACTTCTTCATCATGATTGAAATAATTCAAGAATAAACTCGAAGCAACTTTTGAGATTATTAGGTTGTTGGAAAGAAATAAAATGATGCCAATAATATTCCATGATGGAAATCTTTATTACTATATTATTTTCACTAATTTTATAAATTCATGTATCCCTCAGAATACATGATTCGCCTTTAGTTTCCTACATTAAAATAAACACAAAATATATGGGAATAAGGTGGATCTTCAATCCTTCCTTAGTTTTAGTGATGGGGATAAGATTTTCTTTTCATTCCAAAAATCATCTTAGATGAAAAAGGAATTTTTTATAGTTCTATTTTTTCATGAAAAATTGCCATGAAATTTTTTTGCAATATGGCCAGACATTTTTCAAAATTCACACAAATATCCACCAATCATAGGGATATCATTTTTAGAAACCCACTTATGAAATTGGAGCATTTCATCAATATTGGCATGCACTATACAAATCTTATTAATTATTTATAAGTTTAATTTATTTTTTTCATTCTGTATTCTTACACTACCTTTAGTATTTGTGACTTCTTTGATAAATTCCATGAAATGACCTTTTCATTCATATTCAAAATATATTTCCATTTTGATGACATTTATATCATTATTCAACATTAATGTAGCTTACTCCACAGTTTTCATAACAATCTGCTTCTAGTCACATCCCAAGGAAGTTTTATCTATATTTATTCTTTCCATTTGAATTTTATTTGATATATTATCCACATTAGAATTTGAATAGTTCTTGGTTGGTACATACTATAACTCTTCATATCTATGATTGCTTTTGTTGAAATAGTCACAGAAGTCATCAAAACACTCAAATTTATTCTTGATTGATAGATTCTTATTCATCTATGAATTATTCATCAATAATGTAGTATTTTTATTCACATGTAATTTTATACCCCTAAATGATATCCCCCAGTGATTATCATGCATATAAATATTCTACCACGTGTCATCATCTCGATGCCAAAATTTACAACAATGCCAATAATAGACAATAAATCCTTATTTATTATTTTTTTACTACCACTTGGATAGATTTGAAATCTTATTACTTTTAGATAGTATGATTCTTTATTTGATATTTTTATAGGGAATAAAAATTTCTACTTTTTTTTAGGTCCACATAGGATGATACAGTGGATTTTTCCAATAATATTCTTCATCCATGGTTGACCTGAATCCTTTTTTGGAACTTGTATTTGTAGATGAAACAATATTAGTACCAATAGAAACTTTTTGATCATGGGTTACCTGATTCAATGAGATTACATTAGATTTATCTTCTGATTATTTAAAGCTAATATTTCCACTTAAAGGAATCTTTTCAAAAGTAATAATTTCTCATAATTACTTTTTTTGATTTTTTTATCTTGACATTTTGGGAAGTTTCAACTTGGATGTTCACAAGATATCTAGACATTTCCTCCATCTCAAGATATTTCAGGAATAGAAAATTCTTAGTATCATCAATTGATTTCACCATATATTTACATTCATCTAGGAAGACATTAATTGTGTTTCAATTAGTTTTTTCAAAACAACTTCCATTTCCAGACACTTTATGTTGAGTAAATTTTTCTCAACTTCAAAATCACTTGTTTTGACTACCCATTGAGTCTTTATTTTATGAACTTGATCATAGTGAATTTGACATAATTCTAATAGATAATTGTTCATCTCATGAATTATCTTTGTCTTGAGCTTTAGTTGGGACTTTTTAACATTCATAGAGGTTTTTTTTGTAGTTTATTCATTGCACAGATCACTTTTGTATAAACATTCGCAGTAACATCCTTCTCACAATCAGTCCTTTGTAATTCATCTTCAATAAAAGTTTGCCTTTTATTGAAGTTAAATATAGAATATTTTTTTGTTTTTATCTCTATAATTAATGTCCTATACTTATATTTGATTTATAGGTAAGAGTCCATAATATTAACAGCATCTTTATGATATTATTCCTGTTGAAGAAACATATCTGTAAAAACCTTCTTAGTAATTTACACCTCACACACATTTAATTTTAATTATTGATCAGTGTAGGAGAACTGTTCACTGTGAAGTGATATAGATTATTCTTTGGTGACAACAATATTTGAGAGAAGTTAACATCTTTGAAATTTATTTTCCAAGGCTTGCTCCATAGTCACAGCTTCCTTTTCAAGCTGTGACTTTTCATCATATTGTCCCTTGATAAATTAAAATATTTAAGAGACAATGTCAGTAAGACCTTTCATTAGATAATTTTTGATTTCTAAAAAAATCAATGACTGATTTAATAAATTCATCTTTATCTCCTCTTGATCCATACTCAAAAAAAATATTTACTATCTAATTTTATATATAATGTAGATAGATTACTATACTGACTACCTATATATTTTAATGATCCAACATTCTTCTTAAAATTATTTTTTATCTGTCTTGCCTAATTTTTCTATTGGCTCTTCTGTATTTTTATAAAAAACTCTTTGTTGACACTGATAGAGATAGGAACTGAACATTCCATCTCACTGATCTCTTTTACTTCTTCAAATTCAAATATTTATATTATATAATTCGGACACAAACAACTGAATCAAAAAAAATAAATCCAATCAGAGGTGTAATGTTTGATCTGATACCAATTGAAGTTCCCAGTGGATTATGTAGCTACACTAAGAGGGGTTGAATCAGTGTACACAAGTTTTACTAATTTTATATTCCTCCTTCATGCACTTTTTTAATTTGAACTTATGCACATGTTAGCGTGAAAAGATCTTTCCTATATACAAAAACAATTATACAAGAAGAACAATAGAAAGTAAATGAAGCACAATAGAAGATATTTTTACAAGGTTCTCCCTTGATGTTCCTATCTATATCCTTGTTATGTTTAGGATAATCTGATACATTAAATTTACAGTAGTAATAATAAATGTGATTTATAATAGAGACAATCTCATTAAATATTTTACTTACAAAACTCACATAATTCCTAATCAGAACTGATTACTATGGACCATCTCTCGATGATATCTTTAGACTGGAATTCCACTAGTGGTCTTTATAATAAATACCACTACTTAGGATATCTCCTGAGAAACTCCTAATATTTAATAATGCATCCTACATGTTATTCAATGAATACCTCTTATGAATAGTTATTCATATAAAACTATCATATGATGTAGTGATCTATTGGCCTTGTTCTATTTAAATTCCAAATAGTATAATCATATAATTAAATTTTGGCCTTTCTAATTTTAAAGCTAATAAATAGAAAATCGTTAGTTGTCTCAATACAACAATTCTCAGGTTATAATTCTTTCATCTACAGAAGACTCGTCCTCAGTAAACCATAAATACTCAGATTCATAAATATTTTATATTAGTCATATAAATATTGTCTCTGATTAAGTATCAAATAACTAAATGCTAAATATTAAATTTAAATCACTCGTGTACTTCCTAAAAAATTAGGAATATTATCAATAAATTAATTGGACTTTTCATTTTTTTTGAATGCATTAATTCATGTGCAAGAAAACAACCTTCTGTCAATGGAATGGCGTGTTCATGTATGATTTAATTTTATTCCCACAATGATTCCAATTTGAATATTTTGTAATCACACACACTATCGTTTTGTACACTTCTATTTCATGAAATATGTACTCACACATTCACATACTAACCAATTGAACAATTAACATGCATATATAGTATTCGTGACACCTCTCTTCATGCAAGTGTGTCGTCTTCACTTTATATGTGTACACATTATTTATTCTTGCTTGAAAACATGAACTGATATATGATTAACACATGTGTGTTCTTTAAAATATGTAGTATATGTTTACATTATTGTTTGGTTCTTCAAAGATTTCATTTTTTTATAAAAATATATGCGGAATTCAATTCTTAATGAGGCTATCAGATTGTGAAATTCACATATTGAATAGTCATGGATAACCTTATCCTACGCACAAATTGAACGAGCGTGGAAACTCCCATCATGAACCATAAAAATTCAAGGAACTCAGTTTCCCAAAAAATGAAAACATATCATAATTTCATCAAAGAAAAAAATAATGAAGGCCTCAGTACATATTGCTTAGGAATATCTTTGCAGATTCTTCTAGAATCACATATTTTTTTCCTTAAAGTTTCTCATACCATCAATGTCACTGGATATTTTTTTAGTACTCAATGCTATCCTTTGGTTTGATCTTAATTGTGTGATGAAAATGATGTTGAATCATATTTTGGTCATCCTCGGATTTTCATATCACTTAGATTATACTTGGATGACTAAGTTGAAGCTACAAATGATGTGGCAATAGAGATTCCGTAGTACAGGATATTCTCAAACCATCTCATTGGTCGATTACTGGAGAAGATGACGCATAAGACATTGATCGAATGGTCCGGATATATTAGATCAAACGACACATGTTCATTCAAATTATTTTTAAATAGAAAAACTAGACTAAGATAATCAGACATCCCAGATAAAATATAAATTGATCGCACTGATCTATTTCCTGTAGAGCTACAATATTTCGATAAAAATGGTTCCCATATAGAAGAATACCACTCATGGTTTCTCCCTTATAATAAAAGATGCAACAACAACCCATTTATAATCACATCTAACTCTTATGTTACTGCACAATACTAATTCACGTGGGCATGCTTCGGTGCCCATATGCATGTGGGCTCTTGGACCATGCTATGTATTATCCCATCTATATAGCTTGGTATTACACACTACCCTTTAGGTCTCCTACGGGATTGCTCGGGCTAGCTCCCCTAGGACGTGTTTAACCATCGTGGTCCCACATATGGTAGGATTTTGGTTTACTTTTGCTACCTCTTGGGATAACTAATTGTTTAATTAAAAACCAAATATGTATACTTAGAGAAAAATTCTAAGTATCTCATGACATACATCCTTCCTCAATTTTAATTCCAAATCATATTTCCAATGACCATATTGAAAACTTATATCACAAACAATATGAAAATAATCCTCATGAAAAATAAACTATTTTTCCAAGGCATCGTCTTCTTACTCTTCAAATCGAAGTATTAAACAATGTGCATTCATATTTTCACAAGTATTTGGATCTAAATACTATCTCTAAATTCTTACCATTTAATTTCTCATTGACTTTTTCTTCTTTTAAATTAATTAATACTAATTTCTACCTCATTATTTCAATTGGTCCATTCAATATCCCCCTTTGGATTTGTTTCCAATGTTCATTTCATCTTAAAAGTTAATGATATATTCTCCTCTTTATTGGAAATAGATCCAAAGATAAATGTATGGGAGACAATTCTCATTTCCAAAAATAAAATTCTATGAATATCCTCTTCTTTTCTGACAAATAATTTTTGATTTATTTCTGAGAAGGATGGAATCAATTCTATCATAGAAAAGAGATGAAATTAATAAAATCTATGACTATGTGAGTAATTATATGTTTAGAAATCCAGAGTGATAAAATTTATCATCAATGATGTCATTAAACTTCTGTAATGTGACACTAATCACTAAAACCTCTTATCATGTATTATTAAAATGACTACCAACTAATATCCTATAATCATCATAGAAAAGAGATTAAAAACATTTAAATGCTAGATTTTCATTCCCCTATCAAAATATTTTTTATTTTATCACCAAGTAATTAATATCTTTATTTTCAAAGAAAAAATTTTTCAGTAGGAAATGAGATTACATAATAAAGATACCTTAAAGATGACAAGCTTCAATTTTCTAACTATTTTAGAAATATCAAATTCATAACTCACTAGAACATCTTATATTCATATAATAGCAATTCAAATAGAAATATCTATGGGATGATCTTTAATGCTCCCTCTTAAGATATGAATTAAAAATTTCATCATCCTGATCGACATTCATCAAAAATAAACTCCAAGAAACTTATGTGATTATTTAAGATGTTGAAAAGAAATAAATTGATGCTAATAATCTTCCAGAATGGAAATATTTATCGCTTTATGATATTCACAGATTATATATATTCAAGTATCCACTTGAATGTTTATTTCACCTTCAACTCCATGAATGATAAAAAAACAAAATATATGGGAATTAGTTGGCTATTCAATGCATCCTCAGTTTGAGAAACATGGTTGAGAGTTTCCTCACATCCTATCCATCTTCTTAGATAAAAAATCATTCTTTGCTAGTCCAATTTTTCAACATGTAAGAACCCAGGACTTATTTTCAGGCATGTATTTCTTTTCTGGTTGTCTTTCAGAGAAAGAGGAGTTTCATGAAATTTTAGAAGTACATGTAATGTTCTAATAAGTACAAGCCATGTACTCGATTGTCGCTGGTAATGTGTGTTGGCTGGGTAACGGATGAGTACATGGTCATTTGTGGTGACCTATAGATTGCCTAAAACGGAGGCTGGAAATGGAAAGTGCACATCATATACTTTAAAAAAACACATTGAGTACTTTAATTTTATTTCATTAAATAGAAAGGGGTGACGTCTAATTGATAGAACGGAATTAGTCATCATTTCACTCATCCAAGATCATCTATATGGCCGCAGATCTTCTCTAACCCCCCGACTAGCTATTTATTCTCTAATTCAAACTTCATCTATTACATTGGAATCGCATTGGTTTGTTCTCCTTTCTTCTGGATCTTCATCTCTTGATTTATCCTCCTTCATGATATATCCTCAGTTTAGCATTTTTATCATTTTGGTAGATCAATGACATTCTAAATAAATTCAAGGCCTGAGGATCATGTATATCGTTCCCACAACACCGAGGTAGGTGGTTTGTGCCTGTCCGTAGATAGTCTTGGAATTATATGTGAAAAAGTTACCAATAACAAAGAACAATTTATTTCATGTTTATGGTTTTTATCTTAGTTTTTGTTACTTTTCCATGTTTGTTTGGATAGAGGTTTTTTTTATTAATATTGTTAATTTTTTCATGTTATGGAATGTTTTCACATGTTTTCTTATTTTGACCGTTTGGTCTATCTTTCTGGTTAGGATGATTTCTTTTCCACGCCTAGTACTGTAAGGATGATGTGATTATTATATGACATGCAATGATATGTTGTAGATTGTCTATCCATGTAGTTATTAAGGTTTACATTGGATTGTATGCATTTTTTGTGCACGATTGACTTACACAGGGCTATGGGAACCTGGTGTTCTAGACCATAGGGAGAATTAACATTGAGGGCTTCTCCAGAGTGTCTATTTACATTTTCATTGCAAGACCATAGGGGGGGTGGATTTAGGTGATCCCTTAGCGTGTATGCAGTTTCCTCGATACAGGCTATAGGGGTAATTGGAGGTTGAGTGCTTCCTAAGAGTGCCTATTAGTTACCGATACGAGAGAATAGGGGGGATTGATGGTGAATTCTTCCTCAAAGTTTCTTTGATAAAGCTAAACTTGAGGGGTTAGCCTATGTGTACTTCTCATAGGGTTTCTTGTGTTGGTTTTGGTTGAACCAGAGGGTTTAGGCTATGAGTACTTCCCAAAGGGTTACATGCTTGAGATTTTCTGTTACATCATATATGAAAATTAATGCAATTTAATTCGTTTGATTTTTTACTATGTATGCTTCCTTGTTTACTGCTTCATTTTGTTTATTTCCTACCGTATATATTCAATGAAAATTAGGCACATATCATTGGGTGGTTTCCTACTAGTATTAGTCTCACACTCTTTTTTTCTCATTCTTTTGGGCCCAAACAGATTATATTGCTATAGGTACAAATAAGTGAATGTTCCCTTCTACTTTAGGTACTTGATCTCTAGGGAGCTGGGGAGCATGGGACCAAACTGAGGCTTGCAATGATATGGATATGTTTACTTGATTTTCTATTGTACTTTGGTTTAGTTCTTTATTCCAACATTTTTATTTGTTTGTCTACTTTCCTAGATATATGTATCATGAATCATTTATATATGTCTGCTCCAGTTGTTTATTACTTTCGTTGTTTACTTATTGAATGTTTTACAGCTTCTACTATTGCTATTTATTTTAATTCCTCCATGTTACTCTTCCAATGAGGGAATAATGTCCCCAGAATCACACTCAAGACCCTCAGTGCTATTCTGTAGCCTCTGGCATTCGGGGAAATGCGCATGAGGCCATGGGACCAACGGAGTGTGGGATGCCTCTAAATGGATTCTGGAACCGGGACGTTACAAAGTGGTATCATATGTATTTTTTTCTTCATGACATGTTATTTAGAGCCAATATCCATGGATAGGATGGAAATAAGTTCTTGGTAAAAAGCTTTTCCCGGGAGTATCTTACCAGTGTACAGGGGAAATCCAATTTACCTCATTTAGGCAAAATTTTTTTGGTTTTTCAACTATTACAATTGATTTGATTTCACCATTGGGTGATTCACAAGTATTTTATTATTATCATTGATATTTTTAAGGTTCTATTTCTATTTCATCTCGATGAGAAGAGGGTATGCCATATCATGCATCATATAGGCACTTTATAGAGATCACATGTCATGCATTCTTGTCATGCCATTTAGGGTGCATTAGTGATTGCATGTTGTTGTGATAGATGTCATGCTAGATATGCACGTTGTCATGATAAATTACTTGATTGAATACATGATTTTTTTGGTATTGAATTGTGTAAGTCTTGTTTCAATGAATGCCAAACTTTGGTTTTGAGGTGTTATGGGCCCTCATAGTTTGGAATTTGGTGTATCATTGCCTATTTTCATGAGTATGACATGTATAAGATTCCACGATTTTATTCACAGGGAGTATGGTCCCTCCCATATAAGAATTTGGCACATTAATGTTCATTTCATGTTTTTTTGGGTTCTGGAGTAGTTTCTAAGGCTTACTGTTCAGAAAAACCTAGAATGCACGGCGTGAAATGATGAATACACCCCATGTGTCCTTCTATTCGGGAAGGAATTATTTTTCTCGAGTACACGATATGTACTATATGTACATGCCGTGTTGTATATAACCATGTCACAGTCTTTGTGGGCATAGTCACGAGGTTGGAAAATCATGGTGGGACACGTCGTGTACCGGATGCACATGTCGTGTTGTTGATACCATGTGTCTGGTTGTGTGACTAAGGACACAGGTGGATATAACCTATGTTATACACACCATTTATGGCTTTAACTCATTGTGTAGTGTAACCCATTTATATATATTTGTAGCGAACAACATGGGTTAGCGAAATACGTCAAGTACACACCGTGTCTATCTGGAACACATCGTGTAGAGTGATCTATGTAACCGGATGTGTGACTAACAGCATGAGTCAGTGAAGTTAGTCTAGTACACATTGTGTCTAGAAATATGATGCAGGTCATGTATAGTGAGTTATTGTTCGTTACTTTAGTAGTTAATGTAGCAGTTACTGTTCTATACTGTAACAGCCAGAAGTATTCACCCGATTTGGGCCTTCGAGACACTGGTTTGGGCCTACGAGTCTCAAGGGCCTTCAGGTCATCAAAGGCCTTTGGACCATAGGGACATCTGGCCACAAAGACCATGGAGTAGCCTATTTCATATAGAACAGGCCCCAGAAGAGGGTCAGAGCAACATGAGTAGGAGCCACCAGATGCAGTGCAAACCGAATTGGAAGAATGAGAGGGTATGGCAACCGCAATTGGGACTCGACACCGTGCAAATTTGTATGGGGAAATTCAAGCTGATCAGCAATGCAAGGTGGGGAGCTAGGGGATCAATGACGTAGAATCTGGGGAGGGGTAGTTCAAGTGGGTAGGGCCTACGGGTCATGAATTGGGCATGGTATGCCTCTAGGCCTTCGGGTCATGTATTGCGAGTAAGTCGGGCCTTGGGCCTACAGGTCATGTATGGGTTTCCCTTCAACCCTTAAAAGGGGGATTATCCGTAATAAAATAAAAAAGGAGGCCACTGGGCCATTTGGGCTAGCACTATGATGCGGGTTATCTTGTTCTTGGAATCCCAGTTGGCTTTGTCATGTAGAAGAACTCGGGTTTTTGAAAAGTATTCAAGTACATGTTGTGTATCAGGACAACAGGATGGGTCTATGAGGTGTTACTCAACCTGGGATGGAAAAAGTACATTCCCAAGTGAAGGATTAAGGGAACACGCCGTGTAGGCATTATAAATTCCATGTATCCATGTTTTAATGAATATGAATGCTTTCTTTATCTTGTTCCCTTCTTACATTTTCTATGTTTGTCCATGATAATCTTGACCTAAGGTGTGTCCTTGACCTTGAAGACTAATGCCAATGAGACATCCTCCAGTTTCCCCCAGTTATAGGGATGTGATGAGACACCAGATATGTCTGATCAAGGACTATCAGCAGATCCTCTAGTTGTTCCATTTTATGCGCCAGTCTTTATCCTGGATATAGGTGCCAATGCACAGTTCCAAGAGGGATTTATGAGGTTTATGCAGAACATCCAGAGAGCACTACATCCTGCCCCATCTATGGTAGAGTTGACATAGATTTTCCACTAAGAACTTCCTCCACATTCACAGGGGAAAGAGGACCTCAGTTTGTATAGTCATGGTTAGAATCCATTCAATCTATCCTAAAGAATTTGGGGACATCTCTAGATAAAAGAGTGAAGCTTTCTACTTATATGATTTCGGACTCCACCAAGAGATGGTGGGATGTGATCTTACAGGAAGGACGTCAGCAGGTTATGTCATGGGATGATTTTCAGCATGAATTCTATGATTCCATCTACCAGGATCCATGGAGGGCCGATCGAGCCTAAGAGTTCATGGTTCTTGAGAAGGGTACTCTCTCCGTCATGGAGTATTCTTCCCTCTTTATTGAGCTACAACATTTCACACATATTCTAGGAGGCGATAAGTTATTTCTAGCAAAGAAGTTTGAGGATGGTCTTGTGAATGACATCTGATCTCATGGGAACATCTTTAGGTTGACTTCTATCACTTCTATAGTCAACCAAGCACTGATCACATAGAGAAATATAAGGGATTTTAACATTGTGATCCATATTGGTTCGACATCTAGAGTTGGTATCCCTCCTACTGATAGCATGAAGCACCGTAGAGAGTCTACGCACTGGGATCCGAGAAGACGATAGACTTCTTCTAGTAGCCATGTGGTGTGCTACCAATGTGGGAAGAAGGGGCATACAATGCCACATTGCCCAAGAGACCCAGTGGAGTGATGATCTTGCTGAAAAATGTGTCATATTCGGTTCTTTTGTCAATTCTTCTCACAAAGAGATGGTGATATGAGTTCTTCTATGACTCCACATTCAGAATCAGCCACACTAGTTTCATTTCAGTCAGGGGTCTGGAGTTCTTCCGGTCGTTCAGGCCGAGGTGGTGGTCACAGTCGTGGTATCCAAACACCATGTTTTCAGTGACATCAGGGTGGATCAGCTCAGGGTGGTCAGGTAGGGTAACATGGCCACAGTATATGCCAAACATTTTTTGTGGAGCAGAACCAACTGAAGCAGGATCCCAGACCCTCTACAGTTAGTCGTATGATCCTAGTTTCCTTAGTTTTAGCATCAGCTATTTTCGATATAGGGCCTTCCCATAGCATTATATTTATTGCTATTATGGAGAGACTTGGGCACTATATCCTTTATTCAACTGATACCTTGATACGAGAGACTCTGTTGGGGACAAGAATGGTTACTTTTTCGATAGTTCATGGAGTTACCTCTAGAGATTTGTGGGTTTCACTTCTTATTGGACGTTTATGTCCTAGATATGACATGTTATGATATCAATATCAGAATAGACTGGTTAGACCCCGTCCAAGTAGTAGTTGATTGCTATCATCATTGCGTGAGTTTTATATCACTAGATGGCATATATTTTTTTCATAAGGGTGAGTCAGATGTCCAGGTGAGAAGAGCAGGACTCGAGCATCATGGGTTGGGAGGAGTTACAACCCATATTTCTAGTCTATATCTGGATAACAAGGGGACTAAACAGATGGAATTTCCTCCAATGTTGGATCGTTTCAGGGACATATTTGCATAGGACTTTTCAGTTTTTCCTCTAGAGCGAGAGGTGGAATATTATATTGAGCTTGTTCTAGGAGTGACACCGGAGTCCATTCCTCCTTATAGAATGGCTAAACCAGAGTTACAGGAGATCAAGAAGAAGTTAGAGGAGTTTCAGGTAAAGGGTTTCATCAAACACAGTACTTCTCCTTGGGTTTCATCTCTCCTGTTTGCGAAGAAGGTGGATGGTACCCTATTTATTAGTGTGGAATATCGGATGTTGACCTAGTTGACGTTCAAGAACCAATATCCCCTTTCAAGTATTGATGATCTCTCTGATCATCTTTGGGGATCCCAAGTGTTCTGAATGATTTTCTTGAGGTCTGGATATCATCATTTGTGCATTAGACCATCTGATATTCCTCTAGCAGCCATCCGGAGTAGGTATGGTCTATAAGAATATGTGGTTATGTCATTATATCTCATGAATGTGCATGTATTTTTCATGGCACGGATGAAACAAGTGTTATATCCATACAGGGATTCTTTTCTGGTTGTTTTCGAGGATGATATCTTGGTTTAATCTCATGCTCGACACAACCATGCCACACATCTTGATATTGTTTTGAGTACACTGAGGGAGAATTAGTTCTATGATATGCTATCAAAATGCCACTTTTTGGTAGACCAGATTCACTTCTTGGGTCATGTTATCTCAAAGACAAGAGTATCAGTTGACCATGAGAAAGTGAGAGCAGTAGTTTCCTTGGAGCAACTGAAAAACGTATTTGAGGTGTAGAGTTTTCTAGGGATAGTTGGTTACTATAGATGCTTGATACAAAACATTTGACGCTTTGCAGCAATACTGATGGGTCTAGCTAATAAGGGTGTGAAGTACTTGTGTTCTGATTTTTATGAGTCAGCCATCCTGGAACTGAAAGGGAGGTTTACTTTAGCACTAATACTAGTATTTCCATAGCTATCCAATAGCTATACCGTTTAGTATGATGCATCGGGTATTGTGATGGGAGTAGTGCTTATGTAGGGATAAGGGGAAGTTGCATACAGTTCTCGGCTACTAAGGCTACATGATAGGAATTACCCAACACATGATCTCAAGATGGATACAGTTCTTCATGCTTTACACTGTTGAAGAAATTATCTCCTGGGAGAGCATTTGGTGGTTTTCACAAACCAGAAAAGTCTCAAGTATATATTCACTCAACATGGCCTGAATTTGAGATAGAAAATGTGGGATGATTACCTTCATTCCATTAAATTTGATCTTACCTACACGCCTGGGAAGGGAAACATATTTGTTGATGCACTGAGCATGAGTACATAGATACATACAGTTCAGGAGGACAGGAGAGAGTGGTAGCTTATGTCAATGTTTTCTGAGATTCATTTGGAGGTTCATGATAAATGGGGCTAGATGTTTCTTTCTTCTGTATTTTTTACCTCTACTCTTATTGATCACATCTGAATGAGGCAGATCTCCTATTCAAAAGGCCTAGTCCTATGAGTGAGTGTGTTCAGAGATAACCCTATTCCTAGATGGATAGTAGGTGAGGACGAAATCTTTCATTTTCATGGATGTGTGTGGGTGCGAGCAGACATATGTGAGGAGATTATGTGGGACATTCATTTATTAGTTGGGTAAGTTCTTCCTAGTGTCACAATGATGTATCGTGATCTACACTGTCAGTATTGGGGCCATGTATGAATGAGAGATTTCGTTGGTTTTTTCATGATATATTCCACCTGTCAGTAGGTGAAGGAATGGAATCAGGGACCAAAAAGGATTTTGTAGTACATACCCATTCCTGAGTGGAAGTGGAATAATGTCACGATGGATTTCATGATAGGTTATTCAAGGTCACTTCGAGGGAATGATGCAGTATGGGTTGTCATGAACAGACTCATGAAGGTTACTCACTTCTTTTCGATCAAGGAAACCTTCAGTGTTGATGAGATGGAAAGGTTGTACATCTGAGATATTATACGTTAACATGGAGTTCCACACTCCTTTTTTTCAGATAGGGAAACCCGTTTTACTTTTTGTTTCTAGTAGGAACTTTAGAGGGATTTGGGTACTCAGGTACTTTTGAGTACAACTTACCATCCCAAGACAGAGGGAAAATCTGAGCATATGATTCACGTGCTTGAGGACATGCTTTGAGCATGCATCCATGATTTTTGAGGTTCCTGGGATAATCACATACCTATTGGGGAGTTTTCATAAAATAATAGTTTTCATAAAAATATTTAGATGGCACCTTTTGAGGCTTTGTATGGTGGTCCATGCCGACCACCCTTATGATGGTTGGAGGTAGGGGAGGCAGCTATACTGGGACATCATCTTGGCCAGGAGACCACAAAGCCAATACAATTGATTCGGAAGAGGATACATACTAAACAGTCACAAAAAAATTATTATGTTGATCAACGTAGACGACCTCTAGAGTTAAAGGTCAGAGATCAGGTTTTTCTACATGTCACATCGAGGTTGGGACACAAAAGAATTATGAGACATGGTAAGCATTCATCGAGGTACATTGGGCTCTTTGAGGTTTTAGAGAGAGTTGAGCTAGTTTCTTAGTGGTTGTAGTTACCTGAGAGGTACGAGGATATGCATGATGTCTTCCGTGTTTCTCATCTCTGACGTTACTTTTCAAACTCGTCTCATGCCTTTCAACCTGAGTAGGTTGAACTAGAGGTGGATGCATTATTCAAGGAGCATCCTATCTGGATTTTTAATTGAAGTGATAAGGTTCTTCTTGGCCAGTCTATTCCTCTACTATGAGTGCTATGGCTGCCCGAGCGAGTATAGGATGAGGCTTGGTAGAGGGAGGCTGATGTACGATTGTAGTGGCCAGAGCTCATCGAATTTTCTTCTTCTACACCACCTTGCTATAGAAATTTAGGAATGGATTTATTTTAGGGGGATACATGTAAGAAACTGAATCTTATTTCCATGTATGTCTTTCTTTTCTAGTTTTCTTTTAGAAAAAGAGGATTTTCTAGAAATTTCCTAAGTACACGCCCTGTAATTATAAGTACATATCGTGTACTCGATTTCTACGGGTGACAATGTACTGGCAGGGTAATGGTCGAGTACATGGCTATGTGTGGGGACTTGGAGACCACCTAAAGCGGATGCCGAAAAACCCATGTACATGTTGTGTAATTTCAAAGAACACGGCGTGTACATTCTTTTTATTTCATTAAATTGGTCGGCGTCACGTCTAATTGACAGAACACACTAATTCTTCAATCATCTCAACCAGGAGTGTCCATATGGCCATAAATCTTCTCTGATCCCCCTGACTCATCATCCGTTCTCTGAATCGAACTCTGTCGATTGCATTGGAATCACATCAGCGAGTTCTCTTTTCTTATTGAACATCATCTCTTGATTTATCCTCTTTCACAATATATCATTGGTTTAACATTTTAACATTTTTGTAGATCTATGGTGTTATAGAGAAATTCAAGGCCCGAGGTTCATGTATATCGATCTCAATACTCCGAGGTAGGGGTTTGTGACTTTCCATGTATAGTCTTTGAATTTTATGTGCAAAAGTGCCCAATACCCAAGAACGGGGTATTGCATGTTTATGGTTTTTAGCTCTGTTTTTCTTAATATGCCTTTTTTGTTTGGATATAGGTTGTTTTTTTATAAATAGGGTTAATTATTTACTTCTATGGAGGTTTTTCCCATGTTTTCTTATTTTGACTTTTTGGTCTAGCATGCCTGTTAGACTGTTTTGTTTTCCATGCCTAATACTTTTAGGATTGTGTGATTATTATCTAGCATGATATGATATGCTATATATTTTTTATCCATGCATTTATTAAGGTTTAAATTCTCTGATATGTATCGTTTGTGCATTATATTCTTACACAGGGCAGTGGGAACATGATATAGGTGACCATAGGGAGAACTGACGTTGATGGATTACTTATAGTGTTTGTTTACTTTTACGTAGCGAGACAATAGGGGGGATGGACGTAAGTTCTCCCTCAGATTGTATGTAGTTTCCTCTATATGGGTCACATGGGGATTGGACATTGATTACTTCCTCAAAGTGCCTATTAATTATTGATACGAGACCACATGGGTAATTGATGGTGAGTGCTTCCTCAGAGTGTCTTTGCTAAATCTGAACCATTGGGGTTAGACTGTGAGTACTTCCCAAAGGGTTCCTTGGGTTTGTTTTGGTTGAACTAGAGGGGTTAGGATATGATTACTTCCCAAAGGGTTACCTTCTTATGATTATATTCTTACATGATATATAAAAATGAATGAAATTGAATTCATATGATTGTTACTAGGTGTACATCCTTGTTTACTACATAATATTGTTTATTGGCTGCCATATATATTCACTAATTGTTAGGCAACTATCGTCAAGTGGTTGCCTACTAGAATTTTTATCACTCCCTATTTGGGTCATTCTTTTGGGCCCAAATAGATTATATTGCTGCAAGTATAGATAAGTGAAATTTCCCTTTTACTTCAGGTACATGATCGGTATAGAGTTAGGGAGCATGAGACCAAGCTGAGGATTGCGATGTAGTGGAGATATTTACTTACTTTTGTTTTGTACTTTGGTTTAATAATATATTCTAACATTGTGATTTTTTGGATGCTTTCCTAGACATATGTATCATGCATCATTTACATATGTGTGGTCTAGTTGTTTATTACTTCTTTTGTTTAATTATTGCATTTTTACTGCTTCTGATATTATTATTAGTTTTACTTCTGATGTGTTTCTCTGCCAATGAGAGAATAGTTTCCAAACTATCACACTGAAGACCCTCTATACTAGTCGGTAGCCCCTGGAATTTGAAGAAATGCGCTTGAGTCCATGTTACCACCTGGCCAAGGGGAACCTCTGGGTGGCTTTCAGAACAAGGATGTTACACCACACAACCATATCCTTCATTAATTATAAATATATCCATACATTATTCACCTTTTACAATGATTTATATCAATCATATGTATATCCTTTTTAGACAAACTCTCATGATATTCAAGTTTTTCATCATGATTTTCAAGCTAAATACCAATCATGTTACTTGTTTCTTAGAGTAATTTAATTTTTTACCTCATCATGATTAAACTATCATTGGTGTTTATGAAATGATTTCAAAATTACTTGTTAAGAAATTTTCTTCAGTGGTAGAAGAATTTTAACTGGTAAGGAATTTATTTCATCATTCATCTCGGATTTATCTTTCTTCAAAAGTTTTTTAAATTTCTATTATGCTCACATGCCAGGAAATGTTTATCTGCATTTAATCATTTCATGTATATTTTATGTTATATATTCTTCATATCATCATATGAATATTCCATGGTTGGTACATACCATCACTCATCATAACTGTGACCACCTTTTTTTTGTAATAATCACATAAGTATTCAAAACACTCAAATATATTCTTAATATATAGATTCGCCTTCTATTATGAATTATGCTTCCATTCTATAGGATTTTTCTTCACATCTAATCTACTACCCATAAATGTTGGACTCAATTAATTATCAAGAATTGAGATATTATTCCCATAATTAATAGCATGATGCCCAATTTTCCTAAAACATCTACAATGGAAAATAAATATTGATGTATTAATTTGTGATACCACTTGGATGGATTTGATGGCTTCTTTTTTTTATAGAACAATTCTTCATTTGAGATTTTTTTAGAGAAAAAAAATCTCAAGAACTTCTTGATGTCCACATTTGATGACATAGAGGATTTATCAACAATATTCTTTATCCATATTTGGAAAAAAAAATCTTTTTTGAACCTGTACATATGCATGATAAAATATTAGTACAAACAAAGTCATCTAACACACGGGGTTCCATATTCAATGTGTTTCATTAGATTCATTTTTAGACAATATCAATATATTTTTCAACTTTAATGAGTCTTGTAAGAAGTAAGACATTTTTCAGAATTACTCTTTTCATATTTTCTTATATGATCATTTTGTGATGATTCATCTTGAATATTCTTCATATTTTTGATCTTGTCCTCCAACTCAATATATTTTCTATTCAAATAACTCTTTAAATCTTAATGTGATTTCACCATATCTTCACATTCATTATTGGAATACAGTAATTGTGTTTCTTTGAAATTATTCACATTAACATCCATTTTAAGTCACCTCATGTTGAGGAAATTTATTTCATCTTCCATAGATCTCAGTTTTTCTTTCCCATTGACTCTTCAATTTATGAAGATGATCACCGTGAATTTGACTTACTTCGAACAGATAATTATTCATCTCTTTAATTATTATTTTTTACTACTAGTAGGGATTCACAAACATTTATAGAGGTTATTTGTATTTTCTCAAATGCATAGATCAATTATATATTACCACAGTCAGTCACATCCTTCTCATAAATAGTCTCATGTAGTTCATCTTTAATCAATGCAAGTCT
Source organism: Viscum album (assembly GCA_963277665.1). Classification (NCBI taxonomy): domain Eukaryota; kingdom Viridiplantae; phylum Streptophyta; class Magnoliopsida; order Santalales; family Viscaceae; genus Viscum; species Viscum album. The sequence goes on along the minus strand of OY728157.1, from coordinate 1,710,767,744 downwards.
TTCAATACAAGGAAATATAGACTACTGTTTTGGTTTCTCAGCCAGGATTAATATCTCATCCTTTTATTTGATTTCCATATAAGATTAATTAATATTTGTGGTATCTTTATGTGATTATTCAAGTGTACGAATCATCAAAATAAGTACCTACTTAATATATTCTTTCTCACACACATTTTTTCCAATTTTTCTTCAACATAAGAGAAATGTTCATTGTGACGTGATATTGATTCTTCTTTGGTATTAATAATATTTAAGACATGTTTACATATTTTAAACTTATTTTCCAAGGATTTCTCCCTATCTATATCTTTCTTTTAAAGCTCTAATTTTATATCATATAGTTCCCTAAAAAATAAAATATATAAGTAGAAAAATCAGTAAGAAAATTATTTAGATAAATTTTTATTTTTGAACAAAAATCATTGAGTGATTCAAAAAAAATTCCTTCATAAATGATTGAACCATACTCAAAAAATGGTTCTTATTTATTGATTTAATATATACAATTGATATACTAACATTTCGACTACATTAAAATTTTGATGAAGCCTCAATCTTCTTTAAATTTTTACTCAACATTGTTCTCTCTTTATTCTTCATTTTCATGGTTTTTGAAGAATCCACATTGTTGACACTAGTATAGAGAAGAATTGAAAATTTCATTTGAATCAACTATTTTAGTTATTCAAAAAAAATTCATATCATATAAGTCTCATACAAACAACTTGGAAGAAAATATGGATCCAATCAAAGGTGTAACCTATGATCTGATACTAGTTGAAGTACCCAGTGGATCATACATGAACTATGATAGGGGTGAATCAATGTACACATCTTTTACCAATATTCTCTAAATATCTCTTTCCCTATTATTTGAACCTCTGAAATTGCTGGAGTTAAAATATCTTCCTTGATTACAATCAAAATTATACCACATGAAATTTAAAAAATAAAATGAACCACAACAGACTATTTGTTTACAAAGTCCATCAAAAATGTGAGTGATTAGACCCTTATTGTGTTTTGTGATAATCTGATACAAATAATTTCCACTAATAATAAGCTATGTGATTAAAAATATAGGAAATCTCACAAACTTTCTTACTGAAAAAATACTTTAATGCCAAATCAAAATTGATTTCTATAGATCGTCACCTAGTGGGATATTTAAACTAGAATCCCATTAGTTCCTTTATACAATCTCCCTCTAGTTGAGCTATCTCCAAACAATATCATGATATTTTTACTAGAAACCATCCAGTTCTTCAATGAATACCTCTTGTGAACAGGTCTTCAACTACCTATGTCTTCTAATGTAGTGATTTTTTGGACTTGTTCTATTTCATGCCCAAAAATTATAATATAATGATTAACATTAAACCATTCTCTCATTAAAAATAATCACCTAAAAATGGTCAACTATATCAATACAACACTTCTCAGGTTGGAATTCTTTACTGAATACACGACCTCAGTATAAACTAAAAATTCAGATACTAAAATTTTTTGAAGCACTGATAGTAAAAATGTACCTGATTTAGTGTCAAATAAATGCACAATAATTATGAAATATAAATTGAATTTTAACATCCACAAACATAAAACATGATTTCAATACATTTCATGGCCTTGTAATTTTATTCATTCCATAATTCATGTGCTGGAAAACTACCTTTTGTCAATGACATTGCATGTTCTTATATGAATTGTTTTTATGAACAAAATGATTCCAATTTTCAAATTAAATAATCACACACACTATCCTATGTACACTACTCCTTGGGGTAATATGTTCTCACACTTTCACATAGTGACCACTTGAATAATACATGTGAATATACAATATGCTTGTCACCTCTCTTCACTTAAGTGTACCATCTTCACTTGAAATGTTTAGTCATTATTTATTCATTCATGGAAACCCAAATTGATATATCATTGATTTGTTCAAGTTATTCATTGTATTAGTGTAGGTTTACATTGTATTGTGGTTCTTCAAAGATGTGTTTCAGACCAACAAAATCTATACGGAAGTCAATTCATCGCGAGGAAATACGAGTGTGAAAAGAACATATCAAATAGTCAGGGATACCCTTGTCCTTCACACAGACTGAATGAGTGTAGAACCTCCCTTCACCAACCATACAAATTCATACAACTCAGTTTCACTGAAAATAAAAACTTCTTAAAAATTTAGCAATAAAAAAGCAATTGAAGGTGCCAGTATTTATCGGAATGTAATATCTTCTAAGAATATTCTAGAATCACATAGATATTTTCTTCAGGTTTATCCTACAATCACTATCACCAGATATTTTTTAAAACATTCTTGTCTAACATTTAGTTCAATCATTATTTTGTCATTAAAATGAATTTTCATCACATCTTAGTTATCCTCATATTTTCAGATCAATCATATAAAACTCAGATGACTGAGATGAAGCTATGGATGATGTGGCCATAGTGCTTTCATAGTACCGAAGCTTCTCAAACCAGCTCCTTCGATAGCTTACTGGAGAAGATGACATGAATAATCTTGATCGAACAGTCCAGGAATATTAGATCAAACTGCACATGTTCACACTGATTTTTTTTTAAAATAGCTGAACTCAACTAAGAGAATCAGATATCCCATATAAAATATGAACAGATTACATGGCTCAGTTAACTTCATAGCTATATTAACTCAATAAAAAGGGTTCCCACATCGAAACACACCACACATTGTTTCTCCCATATCATAAAATCCTCAACAACATCCCGTAAAAAATATCATCTCTCTCCTCTGACATTGCCCCATATTGGTTCTTGTGGGTGTTCTCCTACTCCCATCCACTTGAAGCTCATAGAAAATGCTACGTACTATTTTGACCATTCACCTTGGGCTTACAAACTCCCCTTCATGTCACCTATGGAATGTCTTAGAATAGCTCCCATTGGTTATGGTTGACCATCATTATCCCACATATAGAAAGGGTTGAGTTGGCAAGAGCTACACAGTGGGTTGGCTAATTTTTTAATAAATAACCCATAATGTATACTTTGAAAAATTCTAATTAACATATGATATTCAAACATCGTTAATTGTAATTCCAATCTTACTGGCCAGTCCCATACTAAATATTGATATCACAAACAAAATAAAAATTTTCCTCATGAAAATTAAATCATTTTTTCATGTAAATTTGTTCTTACTCTTCAAATAAATGTTGTAAACAATGTGAATTCATATTTTCAGATGTATCTGGAAGTAAAGACCAACTATGGATTCTTCACATTTAATAACTCATTAAATTTTCATTTTCAAAGTAATTGAAAAGAATTTCTACCTTAACAAATCACTTGGTCTCTTCATTAGGAACCACATGGTTAAAGTAATACACACTAGATGTTTGTATTCATCCTCATATTAGTAGTTGAATATGGGTTTATTTGGAATACATAATTTGATCTCCCTTCCTTAGAAATTGATATGGGATTTATAAAAATAAGGTAAATACATGACCATAATCAAATAACATCAAATAATTGAAGAATCACAGGATTTGTAGGAATCAGATTCTTGCGTACATCAATCTGATTAGATCTATAGGTATATGATGTTTCCATCACACCATTAGGAATTTTCATTTCTAACTCAACCTATAATCATTATTCTAGTAATTACATACCCTTTCACATTGCCATTGGTATTAGGAGGATATATTAGATGTACATGAAAAAAATTCTTTTCCATGACCTGGATAGAATAATTCTATCACTCTTTTCATTTTAGGCATTGGAGGCTTCTCAGTTCATTAGTTGGTGTATACTTCTCCTATATTCAATTAATTGGAAGTATCATCTCATTTTTACAACTCTGACCACCCTTCCACATTTAAATCACTAGCTAGTTCCATTCAAAAATTTCTCTTCATTTTTCTTCTTACATTTCATTCATATATATGGATTTATTATCATTCCACCATATGATTTATTTTAGTTTTCATGTGACTCGATCATCCATTCATTATCAAAATAATGCGAATTATATGAATATATAATTTCCATTTATATCTCATGTGAAAAACACACAATTTCATCATATCTACTAATATATATTATCGATATGTAATTTTGGAGACCTAGTTTTATTCCGCGAAGTAAATGGTAAATTTTTCTTTATTTGATGATGATTAAACCAGTGGCATTCCATAATAGCCATGTATTTTTATCATCATAGGCACCGATAGGTTTATCATCATTTTTCATATGATTAATGAAATCATTATCTAACATTTTATATATAATATAATTGATTCACTTACTATGGAATATCAATTTAAACTCATTCCACTCCATAGAGTCGTTTTCCCCCTCTTTCCTTATATTCTTAAAAAGGATCCACCATTGATCCTCTTCGCTATTCAATTATAAGGAGCATGGAAATCATCTTCATATACCAAACACTAGAGAACAAAAAATATATTATTAATGGTTAGGGGTTCTATCTCATAAGTAATTCAACATATCATTGTTCTCTCAAAAGATTGTATGGATTCTCAATATGATTTATGACATGAGAGAGTTTTTTGATCATATCAAAAAAGTTATTCATTGTATATGCTATACAATTTGGATTCTTCGGTGGAAAATCATAAAATTTTCCATGAAACTCAACATTATTATGGTTACTTCAATTTATATCCATTCTATGAAACCAAAAATCATTTTTTGAGAAACAGTGATCATAGTTTGAAAACACATAGTGGTGAAGAATCATTTATAGTTTGTCTAAATAATGTAACCTATTGTTAAATATATGACACCTAAAGTTTAATAGAGGTAATACATGATAAAAATATATTGAAATTAATCATGATGGATCATATGGAAAATCCAAATTAACAAAATAACATCCCTATAGAGTGTCAAACCTAGTTCAGATTAATCCTCGTTTTCATGTTCGAGGTAATTCTCGAGTCAAAACCAACATAGAAGTTTCTCTAATAATACACATAGGTACATATTTTCTAGAACCATGTCTAATTATAGTATACATATAGATATTTATTATAGAAAAACCATGTAACATATTCCTTAAAAAAATTATAATGATGATAATATATACATAGGTTCTTCCTTATGGTTCTCAATTATGTTTTCTTATCATATTTTCTAAAGGATAACTAATCACTTCAAATGATACCAACTATAACAACCCAATATTTTTTTTAATAAAACAATCAAATCCATTTAGATGAATATTACATATATTTTACAAATTCATACCTTTGGATAATAACGTTTTAATGTCTTTCAATAATACCCAGACAATATTCATATTTAAAGAAACAACTACAAAATTTCTTATAAGGATATTAAACTTTTATACTCTTAAAAATAGAACATAATTAGAAAAAATATTCATAACATGGGGAAAGGAGACATAAAAAAGTTTGTTCATAGATTCTCAGTAAGGGATAACATGGGAGATATCATTCTATGAAAATATTAAGTCATAAGATTAGAATAAAGAAATGAGATCAAGAAAAAACTGACAATGTTCATTCACAAACTATCAAAGATCATAAACATGAGGCATTGAATAAATATTTATCAAACTAAAATAAATGATTCATAATGGTTTACAATAATCATAATTCATAAACTATATGACCATTTCATTAAATTATATATCAAACCTAGTTATTGAATTTATTTGATTTTTCAATTTTAAATAGAAAGTACAGCAAACCTATTGGATCTTAATACATCACATGTTTCCCATTCTGAATCAAGCGCATAAACCAATTTCCCATTGTGTAATAATCCCATCATATTTATTTCCCATGGAAGTGCCCTTATATATGGCGGGTAAAGGAAACAGATGGATATTTTGAAAAAAAATAATTTTTTCCATCATTTATCAAAAGTAAAAAGTCTATGAAATGGGTCATTATAGATCCTTAGTGTTGTTAAGGTCTACATTTGTGCATTAAATGGATTACGAATTGGTTTATATGTCATATTACCACATATATTTTTATTTTAACCAATAATAAACCTATTTTAACCTTAACTGTAGTAATTATTTTTTAGTGTAACTACTATTCATTTGTAGAAAAACATTATGTTGACAATTATAGAAAATATTAATTATGATTACAGTAAATTTGTAATCAATTTATCTAAATTCCATTCACTAATAAGTGAAAATTAAATTTAATATTAATCTTGCAGAACTAATTAAAATGAGGCTATCCAATGAGAAAATTTCCAATTATATAGAAATTATTTATAATAAAATTAAATATAAGGATTATTACAGTGACATAAACTATAATGATAAATATATATTTGAAAAAAAATCTATTAAATATTTTGTAAAAGATATTTCACTTTGTAAATTCTTTTAACGAAAATGTAGTGTTTAGTAATAGTCATTATTTTTCACAATTCAGAAAAAATTTGTATTTTCAAAAAAATTTAAAAAATTAAACCTAAGATAATTTTGGTAGGTATATTCAAAAAATTAAGATTAATAATTCAAATAAATTTTCAAAACTATAAAAAATTAATATATTTATTTTTTCAAAAAAAACAATACAAATCATTTTTTAATAAAAACTAAAGTATTTTCAATGAATATAAAGACATTACTATAAATTAATTTATTGTTTATAAATATATATTATTTATCTAGATCGCTTAAATATAATTTTAAAAATTTATTATTCTTATTCATATTTACAAATTTAAGGGCGGGATTATAAAGATAATGTTTAAATAATCATATAATTATTATAATCTGGATCATTAATATTTGGTGTTGCATGTAATGAAATATATCAAATAAATAAAATTTATTTGAAATCAAAATTTTAATAATATTATGAGATGCAACATGGAGGAAAGAAATAATGTTGAATGTTTCTGAGGTTTTTTCTCGATGGATCATATGTTGGCAGGTAATGGATAACATCTTCATCCAATATCTATTATTCAGTATTTTATGATACCAAAATGGACATGAAATGAAATACCATTAGAGGTTTTGATAGATAATCCATTGAAAGTTAGAGACAATATGTTATATAAAGTATTTTTGACTAGAATAAATTTTTTTCATAGCTTATTACCCTCTAGTTTTAGTGTTTGATTATGAATTAGAGGTGTTTTTATGTGTACGGGATTATCCATCTTCATGGGGGTACCCTTGATTATTTTCATTAGACCCCATTATTGGATTATATAGTGGTTTGGAGATGTTTTTTGGAGGATTGTAGAACCCAGTTATGGTTTTTGATACAATTTCACCCCTATAATGTTTTCCAGATGTAGAAGGATGTATATATTATTGAGAATTTTCCTGGAGCCTATGTGTTTGACCTCTATTGAGGCTCAACAAATCACCTCAAATTGGTGGAAATTTCTTATTATGTTTCTTATAACTCCCCACCTTGAATGGATCCTTCAAGAGAACTATACATGACACCGTTCAAGCCACCCATGTAATATACTATATTTTAAAATATATATTCTACTAGACTAGATCTCATGAAATAAATGATAGATAAGGGTTTGGTGATATGAAATAAAATGTTGAAATTCTACATTCGATTTAAATCATACATGGAACAATGTTATAGACGTATGGTGTTTGAGAAGGTATACAATTTTTTCCTTAAATAAACCATAGAATGATGATTTTAGAAACTTTTTGAGGTAATCAAATCTTCTCTATAGTTTATTGGGCTGTTATAGGTTCAACATATGGTGAGAAGTTTCCTATGTTATAGGTTTACCCCCACAATTGGATCGAGTGTATGGATTCATTAATATTTCACGTTTCATAAGATACATTCTTGACCTAACACATGTTATTTAATGGAGAGATATTAACATCATTGATGGAGCCACATTCAAAAATGACCTAGTTGGGATTGAGGAAGTAAATGACAAGTTTATGTGTGTAATTTCAATTTATATAATTTTAGTTCTTTGGTGTCTTGGAAGTATGCCAGATAGCTCTAGTGAGCGTGAGGTCCAGATATGGAAATAATACTCCTAGCCTTTTGTGTATCTGGTTTTTTAAGGAAGGAAACCCTTAAAAGAGTGGACAATATAACAAATCTAATTTCTAAAGATTCATCCATTAAAAAATTATATATATATAAATATATATATCCTTATTTTTCATATGGGATGGCATTGTTGTTTGGGTATTGTGGGGCCAAAGAATTTTTATATTTAATATATTAATATATATTAAATAACACTCACATATCATTTTGAAATTAATGATTTTTATATTGATCAAGACAAATAATGGAAAATTGTATACTATGGTTATTTCCACAAAATGGGGTTTACCATAGGCACACCATAAGTTTTGTCAGCATCAGGTGTTCTATTAGAAAGAGTCATTGAAATATTATTTTTTTAATGAATTAATTTTTTTTCATAACCACCCCCTATATATAAACTTTATTATGATAAATCTATATGGTTGGTTTCATAGCCATATAATATTATATAGGTGAAAGAGAGACCTATTTTAGTGTTTATGACATGGGAATGTTGATTGACATCGAACTATAGAGAGGTTCATGTGACGAACTATGAAAACATCCAGATCTTCATCTTCCTTTGTAGAGAGCATGTTTTTCAGAAATTATCTATCCATTCATGAGTTGGTGATCATTATTTTATATATTTTCACCCCCTTTTTTTATTATTGAGCATGTATTTGAAAATATTCATTATTTTTTGGATTGTTTCACTTCATTTCATCATAAATAAATTACTAAACATGAAGTCATTTTTAAAAAAATATATTTTATCCATTTTTTTCTAAAATGTTTGAATTTTTTGTGTTATCATGTTAACCAATGTTAATATTACATCATTCATGTTTCTTTTTTATAATCATCATTATTTATCCACTTCCTCAATAACTGTTGGGTCATGTGATTCATCATTCTCTAGAATTTTGTAGAGTGATTGGACAGCCAGAATCATTGATGATGTTCAATAAACCTATAGATCAATAGTTTTTAGATGGTTTAAGGAATATTTTTGTAATTTGGGTGTTGTTTTCAAACTTAGGGACCTAAAAATATGATGGAAAATTAATGTCTTCGAGTCATGAAATCAAATTTCTTATTTACGTCCATCGAAGGGTGAGAAATGATGGGTAGTGTATTTCAACAAAATTATTATTTTATTTGGGAATGTAAATCATTATGATGATAGTGAGAATAATGTTATATTGTTAGTGTGATGACCGGGACATTATGTAAGAGAAAATAAGACAACATTCTATGTATTTGGATGGAACACTTGCGATGTTACTCAAAATATCATGGTCCCTAGAGTTTTGTCCTGAGTAAAGTCACACATTCTATGTCAATAAGCCCACATTTCATGTGACACTATCCTGGTTTCTACACCATGAGATATGTGGATACACAGACAACCCAAGGGGAAATGATAGTCCATATAGTGTTACATTGTTGGATGATCCTTGTCTTGGGAGGAACATGCATAGTGTGTTTGGAAACATAACACGTTGTGTACCTTTATGTATATTCTATTTACTTTTCCCATAAGGGTATACATTTATTAATATTTTTTAGGAAATAAATTAATTCCTATCAGTAGCCTATACTGTGTAATTATTTTATCTAGGTTTTTATTATATATTTCATTTTTCAATTATACACATAAAAAGTTGATTCACAAGTTAGATTTTTTCCCATGATGCTTGGTGTTGAAAGTGATTGGGTTTCACCATCTAATAGTTATTTGGGTTGGTAATCCCTTATCACACTAGGGTGACTGTCCCCAAAACTATTTATATAGGTTGAGTCTATACACCCCCACACTATATAGGGAATGATTACTCTATCTACATATTAGAACTCACCATCATCAAGATCTGATGGGGAACAAGATCTCTACTATAGATTATTACCCTCCTCTTTAAAGCATATTTGTGAGGATTGAGCCCTCTAATCTGATTCTAGTGAGTTTTCTAAATAGTTTGTAACATTAGATATGATTCCACAAGGGCTTCAAGAAGGATCATCATCATCTTTAATTGGTTTGGGATATGAATAATTCTCTCTTTTTTATTATTAGGCTTTCATTATGAGAATATCTAATATTGGGATTCTTTTAAATCAATTACTATTCGTTTATGTGAATTTTTGAAATTTTTTCCTCATAGTTTTTGTGGAATCATTATTACATGTTTATACTCATGGCGACATGGTTTTTCCATTCCATTATATTTTCTTATGAATATGACAGAAATATTGATAGTTAATTTAGTTATCCTTGTATTAGTGGAGTGTTGTTGTACATAGATCCACCGGATGTGTTTGATGGCTAGCCTAAAATATTTTTAATTGCCCTCTCTCATGTCTTTCCCTTTATACTTGTTTTTTTTGGACCTCCTTTCTAGTTGGTCCTTTATATTACATATTTTTGTCTTATATATATATATATATATATTTAATGTTTTCATAGATATTATTCAATAAATTTTTAACTCTCAATATATTCAAGTTTTATTCTTATATCTACATATTTTCTTGGGGTTTGGTGTGTGAATGTGTAATGGTATTTTAGTTTTAGTCCTCCAATATTAGTGATAAACCTACTTATCCCTCATAATCATCCCTTTTCCTATTGGAGGTGGTATTGGGGTGCCAGTCTTTCCATAAAACCGGATAATGAAAGGACTCGGTTTGTTTTTTATGATAAATTCATTCAGAACTGATATAAGTCCCCACACACCATCATATCTCAATTTTTTTGCAAGAAACAAATTAGATAATATGATAATATAAACAACAACAAAAATGAAAATTTAATTTAAATGAATTTCTAGTGGAATCATATATGATGAACATATAAAAATCCATCAATAATAATAACATGATATATCAATTAAAAATAAATGGTTAACCAAATAAATTAAGTAACATTTTTTATAAATAATTTTCTATAAAGATAATAAAGAATATGGTATTTACCTCATATAAAGGAAGGGTAGATGGTAAATTCAATAATTTACCCAATCAATCAATGTATGAAATATTTTTCTTTACCTAAAATAAGTGTATTTATAAATATTTATTTCATAAAGGAATAGAATTGGAATAAAAATTATTGTTTTAAACATTATAGGAACATGAAATACAATGGTACTGATGGGATATTTCACCAAAATGGGATGATATTTCATAGTATATCATTCACAACCCAACCCGACGATGCTCATTTTGAAACTCCCGATGCCTACCTCCAATAGGCTACTAACTAAAGACTATAACTGAGTAGGTTTATCATATATATTGGAGGCATTTCCTAAAGTACTTATACGTATGCACAAACAAACACCCCAATGCAACAATGTATAGATATAAAAATAGAAACTAAAATTCATGAACACATCTATGTGAAACCAAATAAAATGACTAAAATTGTAAAAAGGAAAAAACTCAAACCCAGAAAATACTAAAAAAGAATCCATCTTACTCATAAGGAGGGGATCACTGTCAAATTAATCTACCAGAAATCTCCACAACATAATTTTGGTAAATAGCATAGTTTGTCTAGCTCAAAAGTCACTAACAGTCTAGAGTTATTCAAGGAATTCATTGAAAGGTCATTGGTTTTCATAAGACATAACACATATAGTAAAATCCCATTAAGGGGTGAGTATACTTATTAGGATCCCCAAAAAAATAAATAAAAGGTAGAAACTAAATGTAAATAGTCCACTAAACATAGTTAGAGGTAACTGAATAGAGAGAGAATATCTATATTTAACCATAAATATCTAAACATGAATAGTTAGCTCAAACCACAAGTTTTTTCATCCCAATATTTTTAAAAAATTTCAAGGAATTCAAAAATAACCTAGATATAATTATGTAAGACTCCATGTCTCTAGGGGTTCCGAACTCCTAGGCAGCTGCATGATTAAACTCAAGGATTTAAATATATGACCCAGCTAGGATAACACACTCTGTGATATTTTCTATTATATATTCCGAACTTCCAATAGGTAAAATAAATTGGAAAAAACACTACCATTATTTATGGTACGTCGGAGATAGCAGACTCTATCAGTAACGGAATATAATGTAAAATTCATGTTCTCATCACTAAAGGTACTTTCATTACCAACATATGCCCTGCACAAGGATGAAAGAACCATTTAGAGTGGGATTACCCCCACCACTACACATAGATAAGAGATAAATACTCTATACTATAAACCATGTGAGAATTAATTGATGATAGAGAATTGAGGGAATCATAACATACCACTAAATTCAGTCGAGGGAGTACTAGAAACTATCTAAACCAAATATCTTATGCCTCTCCTAAAAAAGGGTCCCTTTAATCAATCCATCAATGGATCACAAACAACTAAGTAGGTATACAACATTACTAGTGGAGGAGGCATCTCCTCGTAACTATACTCAATAATCGAGGGAGTTCCAACTCCAATGGGAAATCTAGTCTCCCTTGGTACTCGAATATGGGGGAGTATTAATCTAATGACGAGGACCAACACCTCAGTACAATAAGGTGGTACCACTCAAAGGTAAGATTAATTTCACCCTGATACAATAGTGGAGTACACATCCATGGATCAAATAACCACACCCTAAAACGATAGTGGAGTATCGAACCTAGGATAGAGTATTCACTGCCTAATAATATAAGGGAGTACAAACGCTTCTGGAAAGATGAATATAGAGGACTCACACCCTAGAATGGAAGGGGAGTTCCAACTTCAATGATAGAGAATCCACACCCTAAAACGATAGGGGAGTACTAACTTTGTATATACCACACATATGAGGGAAATGGACCCTGACACGACATGGGAGTACCGAATCCATAGTTAGATGACCCAAACCCTATTCGGAAATGAGAATACCAAATCTATCTAGCTTACAAGTATTGAGGGGCCGCATCATGGAACAATATAGGAGTGTTGTCTCCATCCACACAAATGATATGACTACTTTATTCCATGGTCAGACAGGGGAGTACCATCTTGATGTGAAATTCCCCATTAGTAGAGAACCCACGCCCACAATGTGGGGAGTCCTATATCTACCAAAGAATAGATGTAATAGAAATCTGCACCCTAATGCCACAGGGGATTACAAGTCCCAACATCTCTCTCTATGAATAACACTGATCTAAAAAATAGTTCAAGCGTTGTTGAAAGAAGAATAACTCTTATCATACCTTGCATTGAAACCATTCCATATGTAGGTGACTTGTACCCTAATATAAATGGGGATCACCACTCTACTATCATAAAGAGTCCAGGGGACCCATATCCTAATTTTATACGGGAAAGGTACAGAACCTGGTTTCAAATCAGTGATCCACCCTGATCACATCAAAAGTTTAAGCACCACTATTATAGTGTCGTGATAAAATATAATCCACATAATACCTTGCAAACCAATATAGAGACCACCATCCTGTTTGATTTGAAAAAAATATCATGATAAACTACCTACAAGCCAGAAGCCGAGTTTCAGTGGGGGAGATATGCAAGGCGGATGATCAAAAGAATATCTCAATGAATTACATGACATTCACTAGGGTCCAAATGACTTGTGAACCCTCTTGATCACAAGTTTTACCCCTAGATTGAATTTATTGGATGAACATATAAGCATATAGGGTATGTCCAACCCATACACAATGTGTCCTGCCTCATCCAACCCTCAACCATGTTCTTTATCCACATGTATCAGATATCCTTTCCTCACACACAGTCTGTAAAAAAATTACATGGTCTTCCTAATATAAATAGCCACATGGTCGTAATGTATTCTTGTGCCTATGTCTATCACCTTGTTTATATGTACATTTTATGTTTAGTTTTACATTTCCATGTAATATCACATGGATACCCTTTCCATGTCCACTAGACACATGACACTAGGTTACTACATAGAGTGTAACCCTTGTGCATGTCTTATAGTCCCAAAAGGTCATTTACTTCCTATAATGGAAAGAAAACAAGGGGTTTCCAATATTTTATATCCATTTTTTATAGGAAATATGATGGTAATTTTCCTCTAACTCAAATAAGTCACCCCAGTTTCCACCTGAAATAAGAATATCAACCTAAAAAGGTTATCTAGAAATATTAATTGGGATATAAAACCTTAAATTAACACATAAAAATGGGTATCAAGAACAAGCCTCAAAACTCCCAACCATGATGGTGAAATACTAATGCATCGGGTGTAGAATGACACCTGGATCATGATGCTCCTCGATCTGATGATGATCAATTCAAATAATAGAGATCTATAACACCATGTCTCTTTGATTCAGCCTCATTTTGTTTGTTAGGAAAAGGGGAGTCATATAGGGTTACACCTCTACTATTTCTATATTAACCGAATAAGGATGTAGTGGTTAACTGTTTTCTAATTCAATAAATGAAATTAAGACTATTTTTAAAGCGTATTATCGAACTCTCCCATGACCTAAAACCCGATGTTAATAATATTATATCATTTGTATGGTAAAAATAATGTTCTATACTCAATAACGGTCTTAGGTTTCCAATATGAGATTTTTCTAGAAATTTATTCTACATTTCAAGAGAAATGGAACACACTTAAAAAAATATATTTAATATTTTTAATTTCACTGTGCCTGGGATACCTACGTCTAGACATATCATTCCAAATCATCTCCCGGATTTGGGAATATTCTTCGAAATAATCAAAAAAATTAGAGGGCATAACCTAGGTCATTACATTTTCTCCATCTTAAGGATTTTCTTCCTTGAAAATTGAAAGCCAAGTAATGGGGGAATGAAACTAATCTGTAAACTGGAGCTCATATGATAGCGATCGTCTCAATGGTTCCAAGGTTTCTTTCAAGCATTAACTCAGGGGAACCACCCAGTCCCAACCACAATCACTTGCATCTCTTAACTGGCCAATATCATGAAACAAATGGGAACATGTATCCTAAAATATGATAGGTGTAGAAAACCAAGAACCATGCTCCAACCACATTCATAGGTTTTAGTGGTACACCACCAAACCAGCCTGCCATAAATACTGGAATAACACTATTCTTCACGTCCACCCATAGCTGAACTGATCCATGACATCCAAACAAATCATGGGTTTAAGGCTGAAAATTTTGATGTGATGGTACCAATAGACTAATTAGGGCTACCAATGTGTAAACACTAGGTCTTATCAATCTATTCATCTACAAACATCAATTTGTTACATTTCATGCCAAATCAAAAACACCACCACAGCCACTAATGGATTCTGAGGTGAGTATGGATGGTAGGAAAGAAATCCAAACTATGGAAACATAGAAGAGTATAAATATGTTAGTATGGAACAATTCTATTAATGGAACTCCATCCACCAGAGATTCCAATAATAAGGGATATGAAGGAAATATCCATGGAAGATTCTAAGGCCTTCTCCAAATCTCAATCACACAAATTTTACCTAAACACAAAATCCTAAGGAACTTTTCCCACATACCTCAACACTGTCCACTTTTGGAGGAACAAACTTGAATGAATGGTTTTGATCACATCAAAAAAAATGAGAATCAGTGGGGACAGTGTCCCTCTTTCTCAGGATTCCAAAGAGACATCAATCCACACCCACACAGGTTTCTACTGAAACCCCGTGTAACACCATTTAAATCATGAGAATAAAGTGGAATGAAAATATTACCCCACACTTGTGTCTAGAAATTACTACTATATAATGTAGAAAGGACACATAACGTAATTCCATTCATCCTTCTAGCATTAGGTTCAAAGGACACTATGGCCTGCATTGGTCCAACCCACATCCTCTAAATTCCTAAGCCTCACATTGAGCACCTAGGGGTGGTGGTGGAAACACATCAAACAACCTAAAACCCCCTCATACTCTCCCAATTCCTCTAACAAATCATCGAATCATGTATAAATGATTTAATTAAATGATAACTCTTCCAAATAATCCGGTCAAATGGCTCCCTCTCAATACCATGATGGGTTAAACAATCTATTGCTAGATGTTCCCTCTCTTCGCAATCAGAGGAGCACCTCTCTTGAGTCTAAACTGATCACCGAAACATCTAATACATTACGTGAAAGTGTGATAGAGTCTATTCATGGGTATAGATCATATTATGTGATCCTATCATCATCTATATACCTACTGTAGAAAAATCCTTAGCCTCATGATCACCATAGTGGCCCATATCCCCCATCCCTCTCTTATGAAGCTCTATACTACCAGAGATAACTATAGTGCCCCCATATAATAAGGAATGCACAAGGATTCAAAACCTATATGTATGTCTCTATGGAATCCCTCTTTACAGGACATAACACTGATGAAATGGTCTCAGAAAATATCTAGCGAGCACTATGAATGGCTTTGGAACCACACTAGGTGCTCGTCTATGGTCACTCAACCCTTTTAGAGTTGAAAAATCCCCAAGATATGCAATGATATCAACATATATTGGTTAAAATCTTACCTAATGATTTTCTTGAATTATACCCAAGTGATCATTGCCTCCTTGTGGTTCTACATCATTAGACTCTACCATTTCTCAGTCGAACAATGTAGAAGGCCTACTACTAGGACAACCGTTTATTATAGAGGTGTCCTAACAATGAGGAAAACATACATGACTTCCCCAAGCTTATCTTCAATTGGATGGGAGTCTATATTACCATAATACCTTAGAGGTCATAGACTATAGATATCATGCAGTGAACTCAACCTGTGTGCAAGATCATCCATAAATATCATCACCACTAGCTACTTAACAGTCGTGGACCAACTAACAGACCACCAGTTGGTACCACCTTGGAACCTGTTCACTACAGTAAATACTTTCTACTAGGTGGATCACAACTAAAATCATGTCGTGGAACCCTATAAGGTTGTCATCATGGTGTCATCCAAAAAGATATTCAAGATGCACAATGGTCAAAGTGTATATTCAAGAAGCAGACTCAAGAATTGAAAGGAACCCACAACCCAACATTATGTGACGAAAGTACCATTATTTCTTGAAGACAAGTTTTCTAATGTATTTATTAAAAAATCAGGTTATCAGAGTCCTGATGAATGTATACATCAACTTCAACACCAATAATAAAACCTCTTCCCTCATAGAAAAACTCATATCATCCTAACACTATCACAATGCATCCCAAACCAAGCTCACGACACTATAGTCTCAAAGTGGAACCTACTCTAATACAACTCTATCACGGCCCAAGGAGAAGGGGACGAAGCCACATCCCTCCAATATATATTTCAATAGGACAATGTATAGAGACCACATCCTAGTTTCCATGTCACACAGATGGGAGTCCTTTTATTAAAGTACATGTATTGACCATCCCAAAATCACCTCTATGAAACAGTGAAGAGATATAGAATGAGAAAATAAATATCATATATACATCAATCTAAAACATGAATAAAACAAAAGTACTGATTGTCTAAAAGGGGTTATACACCCACTAAAAACCATTAAAGTTTCCAACCTACACAGAAGTAGTGGATCTTTATAAAATGAAACTGTTAGAAATATCCTCAGCCCATCTCCATTAAATACTTTATTCATTCTAGATAACTATTCTTTTCATGCATCGGGTCCATTGATGACTCTATAGAAAGAAATATGGTATTAAAATGACATAATACATTTGGGAAATGACTATGAATGGGTGGGTATAATAATACTCAGTATGAAACCCAACACCCAAAAAAATGATGAAAATAAAAGGAAATATTCCCCATGACTTAGCTGGAGGGGACCCAATCGAGTGAAAAAATTCATCTTGATCCATCCTCGAAAAAACATGTCTAGTCATCTTAGTCCACAAGGTGTGTCAAATAAACATGTGAAAACACCACAATGATTCCTAGAGTATCCTATATATAATTTTCTCTATCTCCAATTCTTATAATGTTATGAACTAATATCTAGATATAAGAGTCTACTCAAGGATATTAGGGTAATAAAAAATTAGGATAACACACTCCATGAGAAATTTAATCATAGATGGAACTCACATAAGAGATAAACTACATTGGGAAAAACTCTACCATTACAGTTGGTACATTTAAGAGATCATGCTCTATGAGGAACAAAATATAAGATAAATCTAAAGTTCCCAACACTAGAGGTTTTGTCATAACCAACATGTGTCATTCATAAGGTCTACAGAACCCTTACGGAGATGAATTCCACTCACAACTGCACACAATTGTAGGAGAAATTCACTATACTATGAACCACATGAATTATCTCTAATCATATGGAATTGAGGGACACACACCTCACCACTTCCCTGTTGTCAAGGGAATACTAGCTCCTAACAAACCCATGAAACCTTGCTCAACCCTAATTTGAGTGGACCATAATGAAATACATTGAGGGAGAACTAACTCATAACCAGTTTTCACACATAACTAGTAGAGGGACTCCCTCATAAATTTACTCAATAGCTGATGGATTTCCAACTCTAATAGATGACCCAAAACCAACTACTACTTGAAGAAAGGGGAATACTTCTCCATATTAGAACCTACACCATGGTATGATAGGGAATTACCAATCAATGTATAGAGTAATGACAACCTAATATGTTATAGGAGTAAAACTGCATAAATAGTAGACCTTAACCCTAGAATAAAAGGGGAGGAGCACTCTACTAACTCAATCACTATGGGGGACGTGCACCCTATAATGGCAGGTGATTACTAACCCCATGCTAGACAACCCACCCCTTATACAAAAGTGGAGTACCAACTCTTTAGGAACAAAATGAATGGATGATCTATATCTAGGGTAGGTGTATAGTGTGTTCACACATTGAAAAAAAGGGGAGTACTTTCCAAAACCACACAAATGATGAAGGGAACACACATCCTAGTCTGACAGGGGACCACCATCTGCGTGTAAACTACCTACTGGGTTGAGAAACTGCACCCATGATGTGGGGAGTTCTATGTCACCCAAAGTATATTGTTAAGGGATAATCGTGACTTGATTATATAGGGGAGTACCAACAACAAAGAATCTATCTATGAACCCAACAGTTCTACAGTTTCATTATTGCACCTCTAAAACAAATTCCCATATTATAATACCTTGCATTGAAACACTGTCATGATTAGGTGACTAGTTCCCTAATAAAAAAGGGTTGAACTTTTGTACTGGCCTAAAGTGTCTAGGGGACCCACATCCGAAGGTGATAAGGAAAGGTACTAACCCTGACGTCAACCCAGTGATCAACCCCAGTCACTTCCCAGGGATTAGCAACACTGTTATAGTGTAATGATCAAACCATGTTGCATCATATATTATAGACCACTATATAGGCCACCATCACAACCAACATGAAAAAAACATAGGATAGTATACTCAGAATCATGAATCAGAGTTCTAGAGTACGATATACACATGGTAGAAGATCTCAAGAAGAACTCAAAGAAGTAAACGACCTACAGTGGGGTCCACATGGTCTGTGATCCATCCCAGACACCCTTCCATATCCCTCGTTTTCACATCTTGGATGACCATGTAGGCAGACATGGTGTGTAATTACTATACATGGTGTGTCCTTTCCCACCCTTCCCTCGAATGGAGTCTTCCTCTACACAGATCAGACATTCATGCCTCCCAAATTGCATGTACAATGAGGTACACACTATTTTCAATATAAACAAACACTTAGTCATGCATGTTTTTTGTGCCCATGTTTGGAAACCGATGCTTATCTACAGTGTTCATGTAGTTCTAAATTTTATTTTCTTATCACATTAATAACTTAGAAACATCCTCTGGACTCATGAAATTGGTCCACTACATGGCTTGTAACCCCAGTATATGTCATGTCATCCTGAAATGTCATCTTATTCCATAAACATTAAGAGAACATGGAATATCCAGTTGTTTACAGGCTGTGTAGATGGGATTTTTTATGTGAATTTTCTTCAGAGTCACCTAATTCACCCTGGTTTTTCAGGAAACCTATACACCAACCTATAAGGGATCTCTAGAAATAGTAATAAGGATATACACCATAGAAGAATAATTAAAATGGGTATTCAGACAAAAACACAAAACCTCATACCTCAATGGAATAAATCCAATGATTCAGGTTTAGAATTATTCTTGGATTGGCCTTCTCCATGATCAGATGATGGTGGTTACCACGAATGGAGATTTGAGGTACTGAATCACATCAATTCAGACTCTTTTCATCGATTAGTAAAAGGAGAGGGGGAGAGGAACACACCTCTCCAATTACTGCGTGAACCAAATGGGGAGGCTGGGGTAATATTTTTGAATTTAATAAAACTAATTAACTCCCTTTTTAAAGACCCATCGCCAACTCTACCATGACTAAAACCCATATCTAAACATTTTTATGTCGCGCCTATAGTTAAAATGTTGTTCCAAACACAAACATGGTCTCTCGATTCTGATATGAGACTCCACATAATATTTATTTGACATTTCAATATAAATGAAACATGCATGAAAAATATATTTAATATTATCAACATCATCACATTGAGGTTATCTGGGAATCCAGTATCATACGCTTACTCAGTGCATGGATTCATGAATATTCACTGAATTATTCCAATCTATGGAATGTCAAAACCCATGTCATTACACTATCCATAGAATTAAGGTGGATGGTTCAATTTTGAGAACATAATTTAGAAAGGAAAATATATATCAATGGTCAATGAATTAAATGATCAACACTTTTAATAGTTTTAGAAGTATCACATTCAAAATAATAAATAAATGTGATGCATTAAAACAATTTTGAAAAAAAAATATTTTTTAAATATAGTTGAAATATAATTTATATTTTAGAAAAAATGAAAATGTACAGATAATATATCTAATAAATCTATACCTGAAACAAAAGAATGTGTTCCAATTGAAAAAATAAAAATTATCTTTTCCTAAATTTCTATAAAATAATAACATTATGAGTATCATTCAAATGATATTATAATAAATTATAAGGAAAACTAATAGAAAACTTTTATCTTTTAAATATAATATTTAATAAATGATTACTTAAAAAATTATTAATATTATAAAATGAATTTATGATTTTAGAATAATTTTAGATGTATTAATTTCAAAACACAAATCATAAAAATAGTATTTTATTTTAATTTTAAAAATGTCCTGATTGAATTATTAGAATCATATGAAATAATCCATATTAAATTTCCATAAAATATAATACATCATTGGATAGATGGAAAATATGAACATAAATCAAAGATCCAATTAATATATATATATATATAGGTTCATTCATAAAAATTAAAGACATTATGGTGGGAGAAAAACAAAGTAAGTTCATTTAAAGTAAAATAGGTATTCTCTGAAGATAGATAAAATTTAATATCCTAAATTATATGGGAGTCTTGATTTAAAATGACAATAGGGGTTTATTTTCACTATGAAAAATAAAACATTGTGTATAACATAGTCTTATTGAATTATAATTCAAGATAATGAACCCTTAAAAATTTAGGGGAATATTTGTAAAAATATTTAGTAGAAAGATAGATAAATTTCAAAAAAATATCCATAATTATGAATAATATATATTTATAGTTATAAAACTGAAATAGGTACTATATTCTCCCCTCAAAATAAAAATATGTGCATATTAAAAAACATTCCTCAAATAGATGATTTTAGATGAAAACCCATTTCTTTATGTTACCTCTTACTCAACCTTTCTCTAACCTCTAGTTTCGTGGACATAACAAAATTAAAAACATATAAAAATTATTAATATAATCAAACTAAATAGTTTTTATTTATTTTATAACAATATATTAAAAATATATATATTAATAATTGTTAATTTATATCTTCGAGTGTCTGAATATCTAATTTCTTCATTCATAAAATATTCATTAAAATACGATCAATTACTACAAATTAGATTCAAGTATTTCATTAGAATATCTATCAATATAGAGTGATCAGTTTTTTCAATTTTTATATAATTTCTATTTTCGTTAGGTCGATGAAATGAATAGATTCTTTGAAAATACAAATCACGATCAATCAGTTTTTGACATGTTCAACAATAAAAAAGTGATATATAAATTAATATATCAAATATTTACAAGTCCCATCCATAATACATAAAAATTATTAAAATATCATTATTAAATTTTATTATTACTATATGGAATCCTAAGATCATTAATTGAATAATAGATAAAACTTCATTTACATTGGTTGTTAAATAAACAATTTTAACATTTTGTAATTACTTAAGGAGTAAGGGGATGAATTTTTATAATGTTATTGTTACATAACCGTAAAAACAAAAATTCTATAAAAATCATATATAATCTATAAAAATTATCTACTTAAAATCTATGGAGTGTGGCGATGATCAATGAAATTTATCTTTCATAGAGATGGTAGTTCGACGAATGTATGATTAACGACCACATCTTTCAATGAATTGAAAAATTAGTTTATATTAAAATTTATCATTTTAGAATATTATTTTTCACATACAAAAAAATGATTACAAAAAATAAATCCATGATTCTATCCTTTAGAGGTATTGATAAAAAATGAAAAATCTCACTTCATGGAGAAGGTTGTCTGAGGACACACAATATTAATTTTGTGTTCTATCTTTCTGGATGCGAAGTAGTTTATAATTATTGTTCAGTTAATATAATGAAATTTGTGTATTATAATTATTCTTAAATCATTATATTAATCATATTTTAGAATATTTAGGATGTATTAGAGTAAAATAATATTAATTAAAAGTAATACATAAGACAGAACCATGAGTTTTCTCTTAGAAAACTGTCTAGAAATGAAGGCCACAAGAAACGAAAAGTTAACTAAAAGACTATTTACATTGAATAGGTATCATGTACTAATAATTGATATGTGACTCAAGAAGACATCCCGATGAGAGAGGAGTCTTTAATTATTACAAATGTTATCTTTTTTTTAAGTGTAGGGAATGGTAGTTTTGGATGTAACTATTACATTTTCAATAATGTAATATTACTATTTAGGGTTCAATGGATAAAAAATAACGAAAACTGGAGGGGTTGTTTTTTTGGGATTCGATTATCCTCATACACTAACTCTATAGACAAACAATAATGTTTAGTAATATAATTTTACATTTTATAATTTACAATATTTTTTCCCATTTTTATTATTTATTACTGTCAAAATTAATATTAATAGTAAAAATGTATTATCAAACCATTTACCAAAATTTTACAATTTTATTTTAAATTTAAAATTCACTTTTCCAAATAATATTTTTTTTGTTGAAACTTTATTTTATAATAACCCACCTAATACCTAAGATCATCTTTTTAGGGAAATCATGTTATTATTTTTGAAAATTTATATATAGCATAATATTTACATAAATAAAAATTTATACCATATAAGTACATGATATGTAAAGTTTCATTATATTAAAATGAATACATAATTTCAGAAGAAAATAGTAATGTAGAAGAGAACTCTGGATTTTTTTTATCAAAGTGACATTTTAGTTTTTTTCTAAAAATATTGGAAAAATGTTATATATGTTCGTACTTTAATACTTAAATTTTTTCTGAAGCTTTTATTTAAATCTAAAATAATGATATATTTATAAAAATTATATGTTTTACAAAAATAGTTTTTTAATTTAAAAATTACACTCTTTCAGAAAAAAATAAAATATTAATAGTAACTAAATTATTGTCTGATAAGTTAAAAAAATTATTTTATGTTATCATAGATGAAGTATATAATATTCCAAATTTTTATGAAATGGAAAATACTTTACATAAAGAAAAATATTTTTATAGAAAATAACATGTTTTAGTATTAACTTGTCTTAATTAACTATCTACTAAATGTGATATAATCTAATGGTTTAACATATTTTTTAATTATATAATTTAAATTATTTTTCTGAAATATTTTTTTTTGTTTTTAACATTTTTTGTAGAATTTAACCCATTCTATCAAACATAACATCAGTTTTACAAGGACTATAATTTTGGGTCGTTACAAATACTAATTCCCTGAAGCATCATGTTTTAATTTCCTTAACCATCATATGTGGCTAGTCATAATGATTAATTTAGAAATTCATAATGATATTACTATAATATCAATTATTTTTTATTAATAATAGAAATTCATAATGATATTAATAAAATATAAATTATTTTTTATTAATAAATAAATTATAAATTTCTCTCGTTCAATGGGAAATGAAATAAAAAACAATTTGTACATATAAGCTATAAAATCCATAGAATGATTGATTTTGTATTTCTATTTTCAACACCATAAGGGATGGTGTGTCATGCGAATGGATTAAATGGTCAAATTTTTAGACTATGATATCAGTAATATTAGGTATGAAAACAATTGAGAACCTACTTATGATATAATGAAGAAACAATTATTATTAATTTGTCCGTTAAATCAAGTGTAATAATAGGAAAATAAATTTCCCAATTATTTATTAGGTTCATAATAGTTACACCATATTATTTATTTTTTTACTATAATAGATCCAAAAATAAATAATTTATATCATTATTATATTGGTGTAATAATATTGAAACTAAATGCGCTCAGAATCATCCACAGTCATTTTATTTTCATGTGTGGGTCAGTTAGACCACCAATATGAAAAACGATGTGAATTAATATAAAGAGTGACTATCATAAAAATATATAATGATATAATGTGATATAAATATTTAAATAAAGATATTTTTTTTGTTATGGGAATGTTATATCTATTTTTTAAGTCACCAATAATTTAATAACCTTTCATTAGATATAAAAATCTTAAAATTGTTCTTTTTATAAATTTCAGCATGTATTATAATGATCAAAACACTCATTTAAAATAACTAAAATATCAAAAATAACTACAATTAATTAATTAGGGTAAGTTTTATGAAAATTTAATGAAGAAAGTTAGAATATGATCATATATCGACACTTCTCATATGATACTTATACAAATGTTGAAATTTATAAACACCTAATTTGGGGAAATAGAATTGAAAACTAATATAGATGTTGATATTTTTTAAAATTAAGATTATAAAAAAAATTGCGTATGAATATGTTTATGAAATATTATATTAAGATACATGTGTTTTTTTAGGGGTTTAGATGAAATTCAACATAGTGGTAATAATTGTAAGGGGTTTTCTTGACTCAAGTAAATTTCATGATTCATAGTCCCACCCCATCTAATATAACATTTCTAGATTGAATTATTAAACACTATAATGGTGTTAATTTTTATTTTATTTTTTTCTGGGTGAATTCATGAATCACATTAATCTTTCTTCCACAAATAATCTATTTTTTTTATTAAAAACAAAGAATTTTTTTAATAATAGTCACATTTCTTTTAATGGTTTTTCTTTGATTTCCTTGTTTTTTATAATCACCTATGATATCCATTCTATATTTGAAACAACAAATATATCATATTCTATTTTTATTACCCCATATTAATTTTACAGTAATGATTTTCAAATTCATTTCATGAAATATGTTTTCTCTAATGGTTTTAAAAAGAATTAAATCCCCCCATTATAATTTTATATTAAAACATTTTACATCACATTTTGACTTACTGATTATTTCATAGAAATTTATAAATATATAATTTTAAATGATTATATTTTGTATTAATTTTTCAATTAATTATCAAAGATTTGTTTTTTGGAATTTTACTTAGAAATCATGTCTTTTATGGTTATATTATGAATGAATTTTAAGAAAAAAACATTTTGGATTTATTTTTTATTTTCAATGAATTATTGTATAATGAATTCCCAAAATATAAATTACACGAAATGTGATCCTATTTCATTATAAATTAGGTGACCATGTTTTTATGTCAAATTATCTTGATTTCATATGTGATACAATTCATAAAATTTAAAAAAAACTAATTTCCACCCAAGGTTCATTTATGATATGATGAATGATTAAATTTTTGTTGGAACTCACATATATATTGATAAAAACACGTGAAGTTATTTATCTTACTCAAATACATTGGTTATAGTTTTATATATCATAATACAATTATTTTAACAGTGTATGGATTTCATTCCATAATATTGAATTGGGTATGAAATTATCACTCAATTATTGGCATCATGGGGGGATTGTAGTAATATTATATAATAGTAATCAGGTAGAGATAATTTCCCCACAATTATTTTACTACATGTGTTTCTGTTTGTCTTATATATTATTTCATATGTTATTATTTATTTCCCAAATATTCTAAATATTTATGATATTCTATGTTATAATGATATTGCTATTTTTTATTCATTTATTTTATGTTTTAATTGATTTTTGTACTGTTATTCTAATGTGGTTTTATTGATAATTATTTTTCTTTTGTTTTTACGCTATGACATTTAAATCTCAATTTGTTTTCTAATTTTCACTAATGATACGTTGAATTTTTTATATAATATTACAATATTTTTAAATATTTCCTTCATTTTTATGATCTAAAAAAATAAAATAGTTGATTATATTTCTATATTGTGTATTAAAACTCACCCATTTATTATGATTCATTTACAAAATGTATATAAATTATCATATCATGTATGATTTTCAGAAGATGGAATAGTGATGAAATATTATATAGAAATATTGATAATGGTTTTACATTACTATATTCATAAATCCAGATTGGGAGACACAAAAAATTAAGAATATGGGTTGTGTGAGTTCTTTTGAGATGTATTATTTTCATCATGGAACCTATATAATATTTAGGTATATTTAGCTTTGATCTCTATAGTTAGTATCTGATAAAGTTTTAGATATTTTTGTGGATTTGTTTTTTATTTTTTAGATAATGGTTAGAATACAAGAGTGAAAACATAAGAGATTAGCATTTCTATAGGATGATATCCTAAAATATGGGTAATTACATGAGAAAGTAGTTTTCCGAGAAATACATCCCTATATAGATTCTGGATGGTAGATACAGATATATTAAATATTCACCTAGGGCTAATCACCACAAAAATGGTTGGTAGGGAAATGATTTGATAATCACTAGGATGCACATTGAGTGGTCATAAGAGGACACACCTAGATAGGAACTCCTATGGGATATGGTTTGGTTGATTAAATTAACTTTGTTAACCACTATGTAAGATTTATTTCTTAGCTATACTGAGGAATTAGGTTTTTAGGTATAATATAATCCAATATAATATAAAAAGATTTAACAATGATTGATTAGATTTTAACTAAAGGAATGATATTCTTATTTGATGATAAAGATTATAAAATTTGTTGTTGAAATAATTTTACATTATTTATTATAATAACACCATTTTTAATGTTTTTTCATGTGTTTAAATAATTATAATTTTTGAAAACAATGAAACTATAAGAAACCATGGATGTGTGGGAGATTATATATATTACCTCAGTGAAAATCCTATAGTAATAGTATAATGAGTAAGAAACCATCTAATTATGCTGAACAAGCACTTCCGAAATATGATTATCTATGAGAACATGGTTAGTGTTCCAAATAAACTAAATATTTGAATGATAGAGTATTTTGAAATATAAAGTGATTAATATGATGATTAAAATAATATAATATTTATTAAAATTAATAATTTTCCAAAAGATAACCAAGAGAGTGTACTCAAGTGTACTAGATGATTACTTACATGTTATAGAGTAGTTAATCACGAATCAAGCTTCAATTGGACAATAAAAAGGTATATTTGCATAATGTTAGTGGAAAATGTAATTCATAATGCACTATAAATTATTCAATGCATTAATTTTGGAAAAATATTAATTCAAATAAATTTTCATAATCCCAAGGATTATAAGGATGATAGGAATGAAATTCCACTAAAACCAATGGAATAAAGAGGAGTCTGTCCAAGAACTACCAATGAGATGGATTTTTCTAAATAAATACTCACATTCATAATTGAAAATATGACATCATTTTTCCAACCAATATCTGACTATTAGATTTATTTCTACATGTATCAATATAATTGTTTGTTTATAATATTTAAAAACTTGAAATATGGTAGATTATTTTTTAAATTTGTTGTAATTAAAATATAAATATTTTTATGGTTCCTCTAGAATATTTGATATAATCTTATTAATTAGTTAAATATATTATTACAATATATTTATTCATTTAATTTGGTAAGATCACCCACAACATCCACTATATTGAAAATTTGACGTTGGTAGAACCAATAACCAGTAGATTTAACAGAGAGATCATAACATCATTACAACATTGGAAAACAACAACTAATCAAATTATTCTATATCCATCAATGAACCATGACCAAATATGTTTTAAAATGTTTCCATATTTATTTAAATATCCATTTCAATGATGTATGTCTATTAGAAGCCCACTAATGCCTCTAGTGAAATAAGACAAGATGTTTAGGAAAATGTAGTATAGGTTACATTGTGACCTTGGTGTTGAGACCAGGTTGAGAATATCATCTCCTTCACCGAAGCATGTGATTACATGTTGTGGGTATATGAAATATTTTGGTCCATTCATTTCCTTGTATATGAATATGAAGTTCCACCTAGAAAATATGTATTAGGGTACCCAACCCCCAAAATTATGCTTATATATTGTAGCGAAGCGGTCATCAAAGGGATTATTATACAATGTGAGAAATGAGATTAGTATTTATCAATTAAATATATAAATGTATGAGATGTATACATTGATAGTGAGTATATCATTCTGGTGTATTCATCTACTATAAGAAGGTGTAAGAGCGGTCAGAACATGAATCTCAATGATCCTTATGTTTTGGAGGATCATTTTTCAAAGACAGCATCATTTGACATAATATTCTATCGAATTATCCATTGTGTACAACTATTTGAGATGATAGATATGTGTGTGTGGTTCATATATTATAAATATCATAATTATCATTACCTTAATTAAACCAATTTACAATGATATTTCACTTATTTTTTAAATTATGAATTTAATTAATAAAGAAAATATTTTATAAAACCAAACCATGAGATTTATTTATCTCAAGTGGTTTGGAAGTAACATAATAATATGATTATGAATAATATAAGTAAATAAAAAAATTATATATTATTAAAAATTCAAACATTGATTCATATTTATGGTTCCCATGGGTAACATTTTTATAATGTTGTAATTAAAATTGTGAGGATAAAATTTATTTAAGCAAGGACAATGAAATGACCAAGCGATCCTCTCAATTTATTAAATATAAAAACCACAAATAATACGTCCAATAAAATATAAAAGACTAAAATGAAAAATTTTAATATATATTGATTAAAAATATTATCACCAAATCATAGATTTTAAAATAATAGGTGAAAATTTAATTAAATTTATTATTAAGTCAGTAGAATAAGTTTAGTGGAACGACATCCATTAGAGGAACCCTTACATAAGAATAAACTTTTAATTATCATTATTCTAAGGTATATTATCAAGGGTTTCTTCTTGGCCAAGTCATTACCAAACACAAACAATTATGACCAGAGGAAAATTGTAAATGATAGCAAATCAAATATATGGTAATTTCCATGTGATCTACACTTGTGGAATCAATATGCTCTTCTATACCAATAGCTAATTTGACAAATTGGTCTTTTGAATATATCATTAGGTTTATATAAGTATAAATTAAAAATATATAAATTTGTTATAAAATAATAATATTTATTAATATATCATGATTTTTTATACATTTCAAAACATCTATTCTGTTAAAAATGTACTATATTTTAAAAAATTATTTTTGGGGAATTGAAATTTTATATCAATGACCTATAATTATTATTACTGATTAATTACAAGATAAAATGATTTTATGAATAATTATTTATCACTTTATTAATTTATATTTTATAATAAAATTAATTATTAATAAAAAAAATTTATTATTCCTATAAAAATGAATATCCTTATAGTTAAACTTTTAAAAAAATAAATTTACAATTTTGTGGATTTGAAATTGATATAATTAAATTAAATGTTATATTTTTCATGGAAATATTATCTGATGAATAATAATTCCTAATTTAAGGAAAGTATAATTTTTATGTAAATATTTCATAATACTATTTTCTCAAATGACATGAATTTTAAAAAATCATTAGTATATAATAATAAATTGTAAATTATTGAATCATTATTATAGGGAAAAATATTTATTTTATAATTTAAATTCCAATTTGATGGATGTTTTTTATATTTATTAACACATTTTTTACATTTTAGAGAATATGTTTAATGTTTGTAAAAATATTATTTTCAATGCATTATTATGTTAATAATTTAAATTTACTTTTATCACATTTTAAAAAAAACATTTTTTTCATTCAAATTATATATAATGAAGTAAAAGTTTTATAATAAAAACTTTTTTATTTATAGAAATATAGGATAAATTACCTTAGTAAAAACTAGGTGATAATGAAATTTTTAACTGGTAAAAATGAGTATCGTAATATGTTAAGGGACTAGATTGATAAAAAAATAAAATAAATTTTTTTCAGTTATGTATGGAAATAATCTTTTTTACAATCCATTATATATCAATTTTATATCTAATTTCCTTGGTTTTGGCATCCCATCATAGAAAATGTTGTGGTATTTAAGAAATTGATTCTCATTTTACTTTTAAAACAGCCACTCTACTCATCACATCTCATACCCCGAACCCTTTATATTTGAAAAATATCTTCTAAAAAATATCTAAAAAACATATATTCACTTTAATGTGGTGGTGGTATTCTCAAAATACCATACCTTGGGGCCATAACCTCCATTAAAAAAGAGATAATTCAAGAATAGATGTAGAAATTCCAAACTAATAATTCAATTTACTATATTTGGTGAGCATATATTCTCATAAAAATTTCACTAAATTAATCTAAAAAATTATCATCGATATTAAATAATATACCCATAATTCATTATAATGATTGTAAAATCAATATTCACTCTTCCCATTTTTTAATTTATAAAATTAAAAAGAGCATTCATGTGTGTATATTGACCACCTCTACCACAATGTGTAAAATTAAATTTCCCTAACCACCTAACATGGATAGTGTTTTTAATTTAAAATAAAAAAAATTCTTATATATATATATATATTATTTTATATTCTAATATAATATAACATATTTTACAATTATATTTATCTATAGAATTTAAATCATCGACCATGCATATGTCATGCTATCCACCTCCAATGAAATATTGATATAGATTTTTCTATTTATATATTATATGAATGGATATCCATAAGAACGTTATTAAATATTATACTTTATTTTTGTAATGTGATTAATGTTCTATTATAGAAAATTTTATAACACATTTTTATAAGATAAAAAAACAGGTATCGCTAACTCAATCATTTATAAAAAGTCTACTAAAGGGAAAATATCTTATTTAGTTTATATAAATTTTTAATTACCATATATTATTCATCATAATAAAAAATAAATATGATATTTTATGATAATAATAAATAAATTATATAGTATTGCTGTAACAATATTTCAACTAAATCACATCCTAATTATTAGCAATCTTGGTGTGTTTATACATCGGTGTATTATACCCCATACATCAAAAATTATATGAAATCACATAATCCTTATCTATGAAAAAATGATTTTTATAATAAAATATGAATATCAAAATGATATTATTATTTTTTTCAAATGAAAGATCGTATTTTATATCATTAATTATTAAAAACCATTTTCCTCATTACGAAAATCACTAATGTTTACATTGTAAAGATTTCATATTCAATGATAGAATTATGTAATCATCAAGGGAAATTCAATCATAATACAAAAATATGTGTAATATATTTTATTAACATTAATGAACTTGTAAATATTAAATTTAGAAGCTAAAAAATATATATACTTTAATCCATTGAAAGCAGTTCAGACAACCAAATCAATAAATCCCTAATGTAGGGAAAAAATCCAAAAATATACTACTATACATGTAGTTGAAGATTATAAATCAAAACTATAAATATTTTTATTTATTAATACATTTATGAAATTGTATATTAAGGTATTTATTTTTTAGGGGGATAAAACAAATTTAACTAAACACAAATAAAGTTAATAGATTTTCAGGACATAAATATTTTTCTAGACTCATAATCCCACCACATTAATTATTACCATTAAATATTTAATTATGATACCCTATATTGATATTATATTATATTTATATTTTCTTTTCTATGGAAATGTAATGCCACAATGATGACTTTTTTACTTTTTCAATCTATTTTTTCCTAAAAATATAAAATTTTGTTTAAAATAATTTCCACTAAATTCAATGTACTTTTCTTATAAATACATGTCTTCCCAATCAACCAGTGTTCTCTTTCCCTTGAAGATGATAATTTCATTACCACCAGTGATCATTTTATTATATTTTACTAATTAGAAAATAAGGGTTTCTATATTCATAAAATGCTATAAAATTAAAAATAAATTTTAAAAATACATAAATTTCAATTCCATATGATTTTACTATATTTTTCTCTTCTAATTCAAATTTTTATATATGTTATATTTCATAACATGAATTATTTAATGGAATTTTTTATGAATACATTTATTTATTTTAAATAATTTGTTTTTGTATAATGCTATTTAAAATTAATATAATTTTAAGGTGATGTTATAAATTCAATTTTATTAAAAGATAGATTTTTTTATTTGAATTCCAATTTCAAAGGATTATTTTTCGATGATTAAATTTTTTATAAGTAAATGTATATGTGATCTATTGTAATGAAAAATTTTGTGACAATATTTTTGTTTCAAATGATTTCGGTTTTCTTATGTGGTTACATTTTGATAATTTATAAAACCCACTTCATCTAATAATTTATTTATAATAGAAAGAATGAATGGATTATAAGTCAATTATACTTGTATTGATGAATATGGACGGGGTACTATATCTCCCTCCAATGAAATGGTTATGGTTTTATATATCATGGTATAACAATGGTAATCTAGTAATGATTTATTTCTCTACTTTGGTAATCGAGTAAGGAATCGATACTCCACCATAAGAACTATGAAGGCATGTATTCTCCCTTATAATATGGGGAATGGTTTGTGATGTATTCTCTACTATGATATTTGTGAATTTTTTTATGTTAATGATAATTATTTATCCCAATTTATGATTTAATTCTAATTAATTCTAATTTTTTATGATAATCCATATTCAAATGTTATTAAAATTTTTTTGTTATGATATCATGTTTTTAATGATATAAATTATGTGTTTCATAGCCATGTTATAATAAAAATATTTTGGACTTGTTCTTCAATTCCATGATCTATACTTTATAATTATTTTTAAGATTGTAAATAATGATCCTGTAATTTTTATCTTATAATCCTAGCATGTTTATTTTTTATCGTAGATTTTTATTATAAAATTTCTGAATAGTTAAAAGGTTATATTCACCAAAAATTATACCTCATCCCTTTATTATATTTTTATTACCTAATATATAATGATGGTTAAATAAAAGTATATTTATAGAATATGGACAATAGGTGAGAAATATTGGATAAATTTTGAAATGTGTTGTAAAATAAGTGGTTCATGGTTATATTTCCAATGACAGTAAACATGAAATAATTCATATTATCATTATGGTAAATAAACCTTTTACTTTAGATTTATATCTTTAATATTATTTTAACCAAATTTTCTAATTTGGACAATAGGGTTTTGGGGGTGTCTGGGGCTTGTACAGAGCCTAGAGACCTAGATTTTAGAGGAAATGGGTGAGCTACATGGTTAGTATAAATAATACATCCATGTTTGAATGGTGTGATTAAACTACATGGGGTGGTTTAGTAAACTATTAGAGGCCGCATTATTTGTTCAACTATGCTACCCAGGTTTCTAAAAAGGGTGATTACTACCTACCTCATTACATATATGATTTTAATAGGCTTAAAAATTTTAGTTAGACCACACACTTAGCTCACATGAGGGATGTCTTGGGGTAGTGTAGTTCCTATGATTAGTCCATGGTTTGACGAACAATGTGGGAAAACCCTGTGACCCTTTAAAAAGTGTAAATTAATGATTCCATGCCTTCCTAAAATTGGATAACCTTCCTCTTTTCCACCCAAGCATAGTTGCACATCCCTATACCAGAAACCTTCCTGATGCCTAATCATGGAATTTATGGATCTTCTCATTCCAAACTCTGATCGAGCCACCATAAAGCTCAATATATTCATAAGGATAATCTCTCCATTCCTCTTGAAATTTTATCACTTATCTTATGGTCAATAAAATAATTTTGGTGCGATATCATATGATATATTTTTTTAGAAAGATACACATTTAATTTCCTACTTCTATTATATACCGAATTCAACACTAAATGTGCACAATGTGTTGAATATAATGATAAGGTATGTGGTTTATTTGTTCTCAATTAATATCTTTTATTATAAATATTATATCTTTGTGTCGTGCTTTTTATTTTTTATGTGACACATACTCGATGCAAATACTCATAAATTGAATGTATAGGGCAGAACTATATGGATCAGGGGACCCATTAATATATCCTAGAAGTTATTTAGTGACTTGACCCCAAAATATTCCTTATACAGTTTCATGCCACCGTTTCATTATAATAACATACATGTAAATCACATCCAAAAAAACCTAACAATTAATTTGTCATAAGACACATAATAATTACATGATTCCTTTTTTACAAATGAATTATCTAATTATAAAAATTATTTATTTTTTTGGGAAATAACTATGTTCTATCATTTGTATCCTTTCATACCATTCATTATACACTTTGGAAAATCTTTGTTGAATGGAAACATTGTAACGGTGATCTCAAATGAACAATAAGACTAAATACAATGAAATAAGTAATAAATTAATGATAATATTAAATATTTCAATAAAATAACTAATGAAACATTCCATGTAATAAATAAAATTTTAAGGAATCTCTTAAACAATATGTTAAGGTGAATTATTAAAAATAAAATACCTTTAAATAACCAGAAAAGGAAAATCAATATGGATGGTAAATAAATTAACAAACATTCCATTTATTAAATAATATGAGAATGAGATTTATCCATAGAAATTATCATATGAAAATATCATAGAAAAAAGGATAACAAACAATGATGGAAATTCTCTATAATTGGAATTTATTTATAAGGAACATGTAAACAGATACCATCAAGACCATTCCAAAGATGGTTTAAAACTATAGGTAAAAACTAATTTGTTTTGTAGAAATAATATTTTCAAGAGAACCTATTGATGCATCAAGGGCCTGTATAAATTCAAGACCCCAGCCATGAAATCATTTCCAAATAATTAATTATATCAAACAATAAATAAATAAACAATATTCCTTATCAAATATTTATAATAAATAATGGATATTGATTTATCAATATTTCCCCAAATAATATGATAAATTAAATATATATGGAAAATATGAAAAATGGTATGTGGTTTATGAACTGAACATATTGATGATAAATTATAGGTATAATTCAGGGAAATTTAATGTTAAATTATCATAAGAAATTTAATATTTAAAAAGGACTAATGAAGGAATAATGAAAGTAAATGTTAATACTATACTTGGTAAAATCTATCAAAGACCATCCCGATAAAGAATAATTATGGTA
Source organism: Viscum album (assembly GCA_963277665.1). Classification (NCBI taxonomy): domain Eukaryota; kingdom Viridiplantae; phylum Streptophyta; class Magnoliopsida; order Santalales; family Viscaceae; genus Viscum; species Viscum album. Next base: position 1,710,731,813 of record OY728157.1, on the reverse strand, counting down.
ACAATACAAAGTATCCCCATTGAAGGATAATTAACAACAAGGGATTTTTATTTGGATAAATGGAAATGACCTTAAAAGGTAATTAAAAATATTTTGAGGAATGAAATATTCAAACATTCCAAAGCACACCATACCACAGTGAAACATTAGAATCATTTACCCAATGAAAGGAATATCATTATAAGAATATTTTAATATTCTGAGATTATTTATTTTCATGATATAAATGTCAATGGGGTTGGACATACACCTTATAAAATAATAAAGGTTCGTAACATAAATATATGCCACAATGATAGGAGACTGAGATGAAGTCCTTTATTACATGAGCAACTCTTGAATCACAAGATCAATGAAAGAAATAATATAAAATGATATTATAAATAAAATTAGAAAACCAAATTCGATGATATAAAATATAATATCGGAATTATATACACTACACAAAATAAATACGTGCGGAGAATAGTGTATGCCTCACAGAGAGAAATGTAACGCAAAAAATCCCTTAATATGTGTTTTTTTCTGGGTGATAATCCATTAAATTTTGGTATAATGGATTTAAACATCTCACAAAATAACTCTATTACCATACTCATATTTATAATTTCATATATTATGTTTTCATAATATATCATGACTCATTTTTTAATATTCCTTCCTTATTATCACTATTTTTTTGTGTTAATTGACTAATTTTTTTAGTATGTTTTGACCTGTTATTAGTTGTTCCTATTAATTAGACAATTATTTCATCATATTTAAAAATTAATCTAGGAATTAAACATAATATATATTTAGTATACATGTATTTATATTAATGCATATTACATAGAGATAATAAATAGAATGCAACATTCACGGAGACGGTATACCATATGTACACATGAATGCTACATTCATTTAATTGTCTCAATAAAATAATTAAAATTCCATTATATGTGTAAATTATAATTACAAATGTCACTATTATTTCATATATGTAATATAGGTTTAAAAAAAACCATACATTAAATATTCCATATAGAACATTAACGATTCACATCGCTTTGATGAATTGGTAGTCCAGACATTAACAAATGATATTATCGTATTCGCAAAAAATCCAAATCATAAATAATAACGTGTTATATGAAACATAAGTACTATAAAATAATTATAAATATAATATTTATCATATTTTTTTAATCTTCTCAATCATAATTCACAACCATGATATTTGGAAAGTGGAAAACAAATGATGTCATTTTATGAGGTGATAGTTCATCATACACATAAATTGTAAGTTTGTTACCTATTATAGAGAAGTGTGAGTAGATGTAGATATTAATATTAGAATCAAAATATTATTATATTTTTGATACTGGGGATTTAATATAATCATTAAATAATAAGGTCTTAGGGGGTTGAAAATTAAGACAATGTAAAAGAGCTTGAGGAAGGATGTTACCACTTATTCAGGTAAGTCCTTTTGGTTTGAAACAAAGGGTTTCATTGGGAGAATTTCTACCCAATGTGAGGATTCCAAATTTGGGGAATAAAAATTATGGGTAAATTTTATTAGATGTTGGTTGATCCAAATTTTATTGAGAGGTTTGAGGAAGCGGGATGTGTGAGTGTCCTTCTATAGTAGAGGAGGAGTGACATTCATGTAAATTTTTAATGTGGAAATTTGAAACATGTTTTCTTATTAAAATTAGATCCAATAATGCTCCATATTCTAAAATCTAGTGTAAAGGGAATAAATATGGCCAGAAAATGTCTTCTAGAAAATTTTATATGTTATTTTATTACTTATGATTTAGGTCTAGTCCCTTGTTATGAAAATGTTTCTCTTTATCTTTATAATTAATTTTAATCACTTCCAATTATATTTTTCGTGAAAAATAGTTTAACATATTAGACATTATAAATTATTCTGATTAAAAATATTAAATCAATTTTCCAAAATTCAAAAAAAAAATATGTGGCATAAATTTATTTAAAATTAATCATTTTGATGGGATTAAAATGTGAGTTTTTAATGTAAAAAATGTTCAAATGTTTGCTTAGTTTTAATATCCAATATCAAATTGAAATTAATTAAAATGAAAAAAATTGGATTAATTTATGTATTATTTATATAATTTTACTTTCAAATCATTTAAAAATATAATTTAACTATATAAATAAATTATATAAAAAATATTTTCTGAGTTAAAATTTTATATTTTTCACCATTCATCAAAATATGAAACTGGATAGAAAAATACAGAAAATTCATGATAATATAGTTTTTTGTTTCTATATAAAATATGAAGTTTATTTTGAATCATAATTTCAATCAATTTTTCAAAATTCATATTTTAAATAGGTACTCAATTATAACGCGTCAAAATTTTATATTAGAAAAAATCAATTTTCAAGTATAGAACTTGATTTATTATTAGCTTTTTCTTATAAAATCAATTGGATGAATATAAAAAATATTTTATAGAATAAATAATATATATATTTCATTAATATCTATCAAAAATATTATTTTTTTTAATTTATTAGGATAAAACACATTTTTGAGCATGAAAATAAAAATATTTAATGTATATTCAATTTGTTTGTATTTTAATTTCTATTTAATTAGAAACCAATGAATTATTCTTATATTTTCCTAAACCATATAATTTTAAAAAAATTATAATATTAATAATCCCTAATATAAAATCTAGGATATATATTATTATACTGAATAATAATATATTTTATAATATATTTCTTTCTGATAAAAGCCAGTACTTTGTATATGCACGATATCCAATAATATCTTTAGTGTGCTTTACAGATGATAACTCATAATTTCATTCACTTAAAGATATAGATTGAATTTTTTTTTAAAATATTAATTATATTGTAATGTATAAAGATATTATATTCCCTTTTTAATATGGTGATGTGTGTCATAAACAGTATCAAATAAAATTTTCTTACATTAGAATTTATGGATGTTACATTCTCCCCACAATTAATAAATTGTGACCTAGAAATTTAAACCTGATCATGGAAATGGATTGTATAATATTTCTTATTTGTAAATCTGACATCAGAAGAACGTTTTATAAAAGGTTCTATATAAAAGAGATAATTGTAATTACAAATTTCACATGGGCTAACATGTAAATAGATATCTATGTAAGAGAACAATAGTGGGAAGTATAGATATGTACATGGAGGAAAATTTTAAATATTTATAGAGAAGTATTGTGGTCATAAATCACAAAAAAATTGAATGATCGATGAAATGTTGAAGGGATTAAATTCATAAATCCTTTATTATTAAAAGAACCTCGGTTTAAGAAACATTAATGTATTATTAACACATTTAATTATCATTTTAATTATTTTGAGTATCTTTTTTACAACACATGAATACAACGAAATATAATTACATGATACATTTCAATTTCATATGAACAATTCCATAGTTTTTCTAGTTCATAGATCTAATTATAATTCGTCCCAAAATTAACATTGATGCATTAAGCCATAAAATACAATTTAAATAGATCATAAGGCCCAAAATGAGTAAAAATTCAAATTATTTGTCTCTAATTATTCTCCAAACTCATTATTCTCAATACATTAATCTATAAACCTAAAAATTAACACTATTGGATAATCATTAATATTCAATCATCAAATTGTTTAACTAAATAAAATTACATAATATCCAAGACATTACATATGACAATCATAGGTGTGAAACCCCTATCGTCCTTCAGTCAAGGTTTCAAGTCCTGTGGCCTTGTTAAATTTGATGGGTTGTCACTCAGCATGTCGGTTGTCCTATTATAACACCATATTAATATAATTTACAAACTAAATATTATAGAAATTGATGAAATAATATTAATCACTAATTATACTTTTATATAAGGTTTTAAATATAACAACAATACATAAATACTTCATCCATTTATTTCCATATAAGTCATTCATTTTCCAAGAGTTTATCCTTTTGAATACGCAATTTCCTTAAACCAAAAACCATTGTGTGTGCATCAATTATCAAATTAGAAAATCATATAATCATTTTTATGATATCAAAATATTGAAATATTATTTTCAATATAAGAGCCATTTAGATTAATTTAGATTGTCCATTTTTATCACATATTCAAATCCATTATAATGGATTTTAATGGTAATTGGAATCATCTAATGAATATCCCCTGAGAGTTCTAAAACAGTTGTGTAGAAAGTTCCTTTTATGTACTAGGTCACATCGAGTTAGGCCCAACTCAACTTGTTGGAGTTTTTACTCCTGTATATATCTATACTAGAACCACATTCACCAATAATATCCAGATAGGGATGCATTTCTAACATGTCCCACATAATCTCTACCTTACGAAAATTTTAGGAAGTTCTTATGTGATGATCCTCAAATTAAACCATATGGTTATGTTCTCAAATCTAGGTTTCCCTATATCTAATTCTCATGGTTGATACTAAAATTACTCTGATACCAACTGTGGAAACCTAACCCCAGACATCCTATTACAAGGGTCATTCAACCATTACATTGGAATAAGATACAACTAAATATCATCCCAAAGGACAAAATACTTTAGTATAATTGGTAAACCAGATACATACATGTGTCTTTTTTTATAACATAAATATCAAAATTAATAATTTTTTTATTCTTTTTAAGGATAATATCTCTATTCTATTCAGTATATCCTTACATAAAATTCTTTTTACACATCATGGAATCTTGGGGAAATGTAACCTAATAAAGGTGGTCTCAAATGGTATATAGGTGTAAATACATAATAATTAATAATGAATAAATTATAATAGTCAATATAGAATGGTAATAACTGAAGACACATTCCATGTAACCAATAAACTAATAAAAAAGTGTATAAACCATAAATAAAGGTAAATAACTGAAATCCCATGCCATTTAAAAAACTGTATAAGTATTAATCAATATTAAAATGTAAATGATGAATAAATATTCCATTTACTAAAAAATATGTCAATTAAATGCATTTGTAGATAATATTATATAAAAATAACATGGATAGAATGATAACTAAAAATTATGGAAATTAATAATTATTGGATGTCATATCTGAGACACATGAAAACAAATACGATCAAGACCTTTCAAAATATAGCTTAAAACTACATTTAGAAAATGGTTTAATTTTTACAAATAATTTGTCTCCTATGAAACTGTTGATGCATCAAGGGGATATAAAAATTCCTGGATACACCTGTCACTACTTATTTAAATAATTTCTTTCAATGAAAAATCAATTAAAATCAATATGGCTTATCAAATATCTATATTTAATAAATGATATCAATATGTAAAAATGTCATCATAGTCAAACAACTATCAAAGTAAACACCATATAGAAAATGGTATACTATTTATCCAACAAAAAAGTTTATAATAAATGATATATATTATTAGGAGAAATTCAATGTTCAATAACCATATTAAATTGAATATTTCAAGGGGAATAATAAAGGAATCATGAAGTGAATGTTAACAAACTCCTTAGATAAATAATACAAAACCCATCCAAATGAGTAATTATTATGATATCAATACAAAATATCCCCAATTTTTTATAATTAACAACAAGGGTTATTGAATTTTATGAATGTAAATGACCATAAAATATCATTAAAAACATTCTTGAAAAAAAATAATCTTTAATCATTTCAAAACATCCTATACCACATTGCAACATTGGATTCATAAACCCTTTGAAGGTAATAACATTAAAGGAAACATATAATATCAATAGAATAATGTGACTCTTTGTATAACATCTCAAAGGGGTTGAACATACACCTTATTAAATAATAATGCTTCATAACATCTAGATGTCCCTTCATGAATAGTGAATGAGATGAAGTCCCATATTACATGTGTACCTTTTGAGTCATTATATATATGAAAGAAATAATATCAAATAAAATAATAAATACCATGATTATAAATGTATTCGTGATATAATATACAATAGGTTAAGTATATACACTGCACAAATTAAAATAGTGGTGAAAATATTGTATTTTCAAATAAAGAAAAGTGAGAAAACAATATATTACCTCCTGTTTCCTTTAAGGTGATCATAATTTAAAATCCTTTAAAATGGTTTTAAACATGTCCCTAAATTATACCAAAACAATTATAATATTTATAATTCCATATATTATATTATTATAATATATCATTACCAGTTCATTAACAATACTTTCTTTATTTTCACTATGTAGTGTATTAATTGCCGAGTTTTTTTAGTATGTATTGAATTTTTAATTTTTTTACTATTAATAAGATCTTTAATTTATCATATGAATAATGATAAAAATTATTTTAATTTCATATATAATAATTATATATGTATTAATAACAAACCATAATGTTTTCAGATAAGAAATTGAATGCACCGTTCATGGAGATGTTCTGCCACACGTACGCCTGAACACAACATTCATTTTGTTTTTATATTAAAAGAATGACAATAAATAAATATATATATATATATATATATTAATTCCATAATAATATTTCTGATAAATATTTCATATATTTTTATTAAAAAAATACATTATTCCATCCATGTAGATCATGGATGATTCACATTTCTATGATGAGGTGGTAATCCACACATACAGAAACAATGTTATCATATTGACACAAATTAGAAATAATAAATGTATGTGTTACATAAAATTTAAATAAATATAAAGACATTATAAATATCATATATATATACTATATAAACATCTTTGACATCATAATTTATGACCATGATAGGTGGTAAAATTAAAATGAAAGACATCATTTTGGGAGGCGGTAGTTCACTATAAAAAAACGGATATGTTTGTTACCCATTAGATGGATGTGTGTATATGTTTGGGTTTATATTCTCTAATAAATAAATATAATTATATTGAGTATACATTTATATTTTTTAATCATTTTATAATATGTTTTTAGGTAGTGTAGAATTAAAATAATGTAAAATAGCTTGAGGAATGATGTTGCCACTTATTTGGGTAACAAATTTTGATTTGCACCAAAGGGCTTCTTTAGATGTATTTATTCATAATTTGAGGATTCTATGAGGTGGGATGGATGTTTAGGAGTTATTTTGGATGATATTTGTTGACCAAATGTTTATTGAGAGATGTGAGGAAGTGGTATGGGTGAATTCCATTCCATAGTGGGGAAGGAGTGACATTTTTCTAAATTTTATAAAAGGAAATTTACAACATATTATTCCCATTACAAGTGGATAAAATAATAAACCATATACTATAAAAAAATTATTTTGTGAAAATATGTACCTAAAATTCCTTTTATAATATTTTCTCGGTTATTTGGGCCCTTAAGTTTAAGGTTTAGTTCATGAATAATTTAATTTTTATCTTAATCATTGTAATTATTTTTAATAAAATCAAGAATTTTTTTTATTAAATACATAGTTAAAATTCATATAAATTAAAAATTATTATAATTTAAAATATGGATTCCATTTTTATAAATTATAATAATTGATGTGGTAGAAAATAATTTAAACCTAATCACGCAGAACAGACGACAATGTATGATTTTAAAATAATAATTTTCAAAAGATTGCTATGATTTCATATCCAATGTCAAATTGAAATTCATTATGGTGAACTATATTGAATTAATTATTTTATTATTGATCTATTTTACATTAAAATCTAATTATAATATATTTTAACTATATAAATAAATTAGTGGAAAAAATAATATTCCATTAAAATTTTATAGTTTCACTATTTATCAAAAAATGAAACTTGATATAAATATACCGAAAAATAACCCTAAGTAAATTTTTATGTTACACTTTAATTGTTAAATTTTATTTTTCTAGATATAAAATTAAATTTTCTAAATTCAGAATTAAAATAGGTTTTCCATTAAAAGGAGGGAAAATTTCCTTTTAGAAAAATATAATTTTTATGCATAAAAAACGATTTATTTTTATATTAACACTATCAAATATCATGGATGAATAAAATATATTGTATTCAATATATACTATATACATTTCATTAATATCTTTCACTAATAGTAATTATGTTTTTATTAGGATAAAAACCCTTTGTGAGTATAAAAATTTTAAAAAAAAATTTATATTCATTTGGTTTATATTTTTGTTTCTAATTAATTTGAAACCAATGAATTAATCATGTATTTGTGTAAAAATAATATTCTAATTAGTTTGTTAATATTATTCATAACTAATAATTTAATATTTAGGTTATGTCTTATGATATTAAATAATAATATTTTTAAAAATATATTATTGTTTTGTAATGCTTGGTTTTGGGTTTAATAGAATCTATCTCAAAAAGTATTTGTTTTATGGAAAGTAGGATAACTCAAAATTATGTTCATTCCAAGATATATATTTATTTTTTTAAAATAGTTATCATTTTTTATATTATTATGTTACATTATTTTCTTACACACTTATTGTTCTGTGTTAAACATGATATTAGATATAATGTCCTTATAATAGAATTTTGATGTGTTACAGGTTATGTACAATGTATTGAACCATACCATGGGTTTTCTGTAAAATTTATTGAAACACCATTCTGTTTCCAATGGAATTGATTCACCTTTTAATGTTTCTTCCTTTTTCCCCTTAATGTTGTGATGTGAAATGAATTTATTTACATATATGTTTAATTGAATAAATGTGGGAGTAAAAAACCATGCCCATATGAGTTGAGAGTTTCCCCTTCAATTTTGGTCATTAGAGGTAATTTAAAATTGAAATTCATAATTATGAATAACTGGATAATTCATTGATGTCCATCCATGCTAAACGTAGCCTATGTTTTATGTCACCTTTTGAGTTCAGTTAAAATGATTGTATAATGTGATGGATAATTTAATTTAATGTGAACATAAATGAAATGGTTAGTCTTTAGGCCAATGATCATTCATGTTTTCATACTGATCACGAAACATTGGTTTTGACTCGGAACTACATAAATGGAATCATCATGCATAATTAATTAACTTACTCATAAATTATTTTTTAATGTGTCAAGCTTCAAACATGGAATCTTACATGAATAAAATGTATAGACACCATTGGAACTATGATTATATATGCAATATGTGATAAATGTATTCCCTTTGTTTATAACCACTGGTAGACTCAGAGAGAGATCATTATATATACATGATTTATACTTCAACTCCATATCTATACAACCAATGATTGACATAGAAGGAATAACTTCTTATATTCCATGTTTGACAATTGGGTTCTATTTGTGGACTTCCAAGGAAGGACATAGTGGGTAGTTACATTATACAACAACTAGATTGATACAAGGGCCCCTATAAGGAATTACTAGGATGGGATTCCCAGGTTATGGGTTCATGATATGAATGGAGGGATACCTTGTTTTAAAAATAAGAATGAGAAGGATGGTCTTGGGATGAATATAATCATAATGAATTAATTATACAATGAAGCTACCTATCTAATGACCAGTCATGCACTCTTTCAGAGCCATACTTTATATGATGGTCTCATTATAAATTTCATGCTTAGATATGATTCATATGGGACACAATGGCTATGATCTATGTCCCTATAATTTATTATATATAAATCATGTTGGATTATTTACTCAAATAAATTCTGGCATGGCTAAATAATATAACATATTATGGGTGTTCTTTGTGAACCGTGACATATGAGGTTTATTTATTTACTACATTTAATTTCAAACCATTACTATTATATACAAACTATCTATTATATTCTCACGTACAAGAATACATTTAACATAATTGGTCATTGAATATTCATTATATCTCATAACCTGTATGAGATACTGATGGGTACCTTTATAGGCATCATGTATATAGGTAGGGACAAGGAAATGTGAACTACCTTTGACACTTGATTGCCGTGATGGGATATTGTTTGGAGGTAGAGGACTTATCCTATTCTTGAGATTCTACTGGTGATATCCTTTGGAGTTTTTTTCACTTTTTTTATAGAAAGTTGTATATTCATGTTTACATAGTTCCCTTATATTCCATGTTTTACATAATTCCATGGTTGTCATTTTGTATATGAAATGGATGGATGTGATTTCATGGTTATTTTTGTGATGGTTATTTACTCAAACACTGTTAATATTTCTTTAATGATTCCTCTATAAATTTATATGATTATAACATTGTGTTTCACTCAAATTATGGAGGTATAATCTCCAATGTGTTCCACCAATGACCCTCTTTCTATTAGCTTTCTCAATTATAAGGGGAGGTGTCCATGAGGACATATATCAAACTAGATAAAGTTAGTGTTATCTGAACTATTTGTAAATGTTATATTAGAGGTTATTCTTTACATATTTTCATTCCATTACTAATTGGGACAGCATAAAGAAGAAATAGGATATGTCAGGATTTTGACATGAGTTTGTTCCTAGGAGTATATAACCCATGTACAGTGAAAAGCCAAATTACATATTATGGGACATGTAGTTTTTTTATTATTCTTATTATATTTTTATTTACATTATTTTTTTGTGATGCTCTAAATGTTTGATATTCCTTATGATTCATATTATATCCCGTGTATGATAAGGAAAGCTCGTATTTCATCATGTATATTTATTGGTAATTGATAATTTATATTTCATGTATATTCCTTGTCATCTTTATATTACTGCATGCATTTCATGTAGCATGTTTTGGTGAATTTATTATTATTTACATGACATATTTATAAAATTCCATGAAATAATTGAATAAATAATTTTTGATGATTAAATGGACGTGAAATTATAATTAATAAATTAATCGAGGATTTGTACATTAGAATTTTTCATTTACTTAATTCAATTACTATCTAAGAATTATTATATAACACAATATGAAAATGAATGAAATATAATTATAAAATTAAATTATCGCTTTTAAAGGGGTATTCCATGTTAAACATAAAATTAATTGTGTTCTATAATATTCAATTGACACTCCATATACTGGAACTATTGAGTTATAATGGAGACATCTTCATCCACCTGAGCTCGGTAGTTCGAATTAGGTAGTTTTACATTCTTTACATATGTTCTATACATCTCCTCGACCTAGATATTACAATAGGTTGAGGTTTTAGACTCTTTTATCGTAAATCATATACAATTCATACTCAAATATCAATGATTTTATAAAATATCAAATATTTTATTGAGGCTTGTGTTTGGAATGTATAGATACAAACAACCTCGATTACCTTGAGTTGTGTGCGAGGATGGTGCATGAAACAATGATTTTGAGGTTATGAACCTTTTGATACCTATAGAACATCCAATAGTGATACATGAGGCACTTTCTGTTATACCTAACATGGTTAATCATTTATAGTTTTGAGATAGTTTCATTTGTTTTATAAACACAATACATGGTGATCCATGACCTTCCCTGATTGTGGAAGAGTTGATGTGTGAGTTTTAGCTATTGAATATTTCCACATTTTCTGGGGATGGTAGTAAATAGGCAGAAACCTAATTGCTAAAGAGCATGGTATAGATTTTTGATAATCTTATGACAACTCCCAAAATTTTACTTAATATTGAACATATATTCTAGTGGATTATTCCATGAGATAGTGGAATGTTATTACTCTGGAGGATATCCATCGAGATATGGCATGCTATTATTTTCAAATATCATTCTATGATGATTCTTATCCATATACATTGAGGTATGATAAAACCATTGAGTTTATTTACTAAGAGTAGCACTCCTTATCAATCATGGACTATTATGCTCATTTCATATAGCTCTAGTGTGTTTCTCAAAGTCATTTAGGTTATGAGTATTCCAGTGATATGCAATAAATGGATGGTATTTGGTATGATATTCCATCGAGGGTAATTTTCATTTAGATTATTACCATATTTGGGATAGGGAATAAAGAACCTATCACAATGTATATCCTAGAATAACTTGTCTCAATGGGTCGCGTGCCACGAATCCCAAAGATGACCTCTAATAGGTTTGGGGATAGAGATTATCACTGAGTATGAATATCACTAACATGGGTGGCCTTATCCTATGAAATCATTGACAATCACACATCTCCAGGCCCATACAATGCTAAAATATAAAAACAAATGAACACTTATGCATGTATACATCTAAATCCCATCTATATTAGGAAAAGAAGTAACATATATTTGAAAGGATCCAATAAAATCCCACCACAAAAGTGACTAAAAACGATTACAACGTAAATACAATGATGAGAACTTCTATCCATATACTACAGGAAGAAACCTCACCCTTTTCCCTCAATAAGAACCACATATCCCTTGTCCCTCCTGTACGTCGTTAAATGGTCGATCATCAAAAAAAGTCATTACATGTGAAATAAAAATCCATGTAGGGGGAGTATAACAATACCCAGTAGTAAACCCCCAAACCAAAAATAATATAAAAATTAATAAAAATATACTTTACACATTCAAATTAATACAACATATATAAAAATAATATATAGATTTTACAAAAAATGATTCATAATATAAAGTTAATATCAGAACAATATTCGGAGACTAATACTCTTGATCTTAGGTTCTATAAGGAACAAAAATAGGATAACACTCTCCATGTGTTAGAAATAGCATACGATGTCTTTTTGATAGGTAATTCCGGTTTGGTCTCAACATTAGATTTATATTCTCTATGTTTGAAGAGATATGATACACAATTAAAGATCACTCCAAAGTCCAAGGGTAATACGAACCACTAAATCCAGACTAACCGATTGTGCATAGGGTCAGTGCCTATGTAGTGTTAGTCCAAATGAAACTTATAATTCCACCTAGAGAATTATTATGATAGAGTATATCACTCCATGCCTCATATAAGGATTAAAAACACTTTCCAAGATGTACAACTATAGGGATCACCATCTTTTGTGTATGACATGATTCCAATATATCCCTCATGAAAAAGGATACAGGTAACACAACCAAAACAAACATTTCCCAGATACATAAGACAAGGTCTCCAAGACAACTCTGAATGAGTATATGGCGTGTATTAGGAGTACACTACTTGTCCCTTTGGCCTTAGGTCCTACCCAAGAAAAATACTTGTCCCCATCTCCACGTATAAGTACCCAACAATCTTATTTCCATATAAATCTTCCCTTGTCTATGTACTAGGCTATTCCCATATACATCGTGGTATTCAATGTCATTGTGAGAGTATACTAATTTTTAATGGTTGTGTACTCTTATCCATGTCGGTATACCCTCCAATATACAAGATTGTCATACTGAGAATGGATACATGCTATGTGGCAAGGTTTACTCGCATTTTTATTCTTAACATCACACAGAATCCCATGACGCCATACCAGGGGGCCCACAAGCCAGGTAATCCATTATTACAAAATATGTAGATAGGGATTACTATAATCCTACCTCTATTCTTACATTGGATTCATCCACTACCATTAAACCAAATATAGCCATGAATTTCATTGGGGATGGTGGTTCTTGTCCTTTTGACCCATCATATCACCATTTGTTGGATTCTGATCACCCTATTCACATGTAAATTTTATTTTGCTAACTTTATTCCCAGTCAAATGAAATAAATTTAAAATAAGGGACTCTAATATGGTCTGATTTATTTGAAGGTATCACTTTCACAATATCCTCACACTATAATTAGTCCACATATGCGATATCGGACCATTGCTCCATGAAACAGAGGTATAATGACTGATTCATCATCATTTGGGATGAATCACCGAGAAAATGAAACCACGATATTGAAAAGATATAATAGTGATGAAAATGAAATTTATAAACATGATGAGTGAACCATTTCCAATGTTTGTGTTGTCCACAATCCATCTCAATTATAATGAACAAAGAATATTAAAAATAATAATGAAATTAATCTCCAAATAAATCCATTCAAATAAAACCACCTCATAAAATGATTGATATGATAATAAATCTATAATTTGATTGATTTTTTCTTAATAGAAATCTATAATAGAGAATATATATAAATAAAAATATGTCCTACCTCGATAAGGGTCGATCAATGATAATGAATGAGCCTACATTATTATCATTAGTGTAATCTCTGAACCTCATTGCACACTAATCATCTGAATACGATCCAGTTCATGATCATCTGAGATAGATCATGCAATGCTCTATCCAGTATCTCTCCAATGGTTTAGGGTAATGTGGCTAACCTTGAGGATTTATGATATCCATGTACTTATAGATAATATTAGTTCAATGTTTTAGTATACGAAATAAAATAATTTATTTAACTATTTTATTAATTTATACCCTCGATGAATTTTCCATTTACATCCCATGCCGACAGAGGTTATGTCATGCATAATATAATAAATTCATTCTAAAATCAATGGTTCATTTATATTTTTGATACGATCCCCTATTTGTATTTTATTCTACTTTTTGAGGAAAATCATTTGATCATTATATTAAATATATTTAATAGATTTCAGACCTTTATTCTGGGAACCGTAGGCCATAGAATCACATGAAGTATTAGTGAATGGTCTCTAAAATTTTCAATACCATATCAAAAAAAAAATTATACATTAAATATCTAATTCATTTCATTCTCCCATGAATTGGGATTTATGTCCTCAAATTCCAAGTCCTTGGTCTGTAAAAAATATGAGGCTATTGAGCGTGCATCTGAGCCTCCCCCTCTTAGGTTCTCTCCTAGAGATTCTTATTCTACACAAGTAACACATTAAATGAATCTCAATACTATGAAGGATCATCTATTATAAATCCTTAATATTCATCAGATACTCAACAAAGTAAGCACCATCTTTTATGGACACCTTTCTCCAGTTGACAACATGCAATTGAATTTTCATGTACCTCTACAGTTACGACAGTGGATGTCATGTTGTACTCAGTTTAACCATGATGTTAGTGCTAATAAGTAAACAACCTCTCTAACTCTACACCATATCTATAAACGGCCAATTAATATCGTAGATTTCATGCCACCTCGTCCAATTATCCATAATGCACATCGAGGTGAAACCCATAGTAACACATGGTATCACACATAAAACAATAAATTCATTCATTGTATATTTAAAAAAATATGTTTAATGGAACTTTGTAGTCCTCATCAACTCCTATATGACCTTCAGCTTCTCAATAGTGCATTACACCAACTTTTTGCCCATGAGTGTTGACTCTCTTGGGTCAGTCCAGTAAAGTGTTGATTTAAAGAGCCACCCATATAATTCCTGAAATAGTTCCATACCGATGGTGGAATAGAACATGTTTTTATGAAAACTATACAAGTAATAGATGACCCTCCAAAATAAAATCAATGTCCAACATGCAAGCTCGCAACCATTTTTCTTGAACTAGAGTGGTATGCTCAGTATAACCTTCATTTTGAGGGTGTAACATTGTGCTCAAGAGCAATTCCGTCCCAAAAACCTATTGAAAACCCATGCCTAACAGATATGTGAAGTGATAATCATGGTACTATATGAATGTTGATGTAGATCCATGGATTCAAACAATATTGTTGATGTACAGGAGTCATGATCATTATACAGAACTCTTCTCTCAAATTGATAGGAATTTTGTCAACATGGTGTGTCGGTCTACGATCAAACTAGTAGAATCATTTCCCCTTGACATACATGTGAATATTCCATGAATATTATTGTTATAACATACCACATCCACTATATATCTCAACGGGTTGAGGAAAATATGATGTAACATAGTGCTCAGGCTTCACTAGATAAAAAGTATGGCATTGAGAGAAAAACTATGAAACTCCCTCTATCATCTCTAGACACCAAAACTGACCTCAGTGGTGCTTTTAAATCAATGAAAAATGTAGATATACCATGAAAACTGATTAATGGAATTATCTTAGAACCCAATCTCACAATTCCATTAGTACCATCGTATTTCCTCTAAAAAGAACAACATGAACCTGACCTTTATAAAATTCATCTGAATAAAGTCCGTTAGATATTTGATTATGTAGGATCTCATTTTCTATATCCCCAAGATGTTACTCCCTGACAAAATTAAGAATAGGATGGGTAGTAAAAATTGACTAGAGGTATGATACTCCATCTCCATCCACAAAGGATTAATTCCATGAGGCCAACCTATCTGATGCCTCATTCAGTGAAATTAAAAAAGATCTACTATTGAGAGAATCTACTACCATATTTACCTATAAATCATTATAGAAAATCTCTAAGTAATAATCATGGAGGAACTCTATCTATCACTATTTTTACAATTAATATCATTCATAGAATATTTTGGTTTGAATAGACGATAAACCTCCACCCCATTAGATAGTGTCTCCACGTCTATTATAAAAAGGACACCACTACTAACCCAATATCATGGGTCACATAGTTCACCTCTAGTGGTCATAACTGATGTGAACCATAGGCGATCACTGCCTTCACATTCATCAGAAAAAATAAACACTGGATCTTGATGCATAGAAGAACACTACATACTCAACAATGTCCTCTAGAAACATCATGATTGGAGTTCCCATCAGTATCTACCTCAGCACTTGAAAATATTGTTGGAACCTCTCTTTCCACATGAAAGGATGTCACTTTTGAGTCAAATATTACATGGTTCTGATATCCCAGATAATTAATGTAGTAATCTTAGGTAATATCTATCCAACCCAATGAAGCTCACCATCCATGTCATGCTATTGGTTAGCACCTGTACTGACTCTACCTCTACCAATTATTGGTCCACTACCACAACATCCACTGAGATAACATTTCCAATAAATTATAACTTCGCAATCAATAACTGGAACATTGAAAACTTCTCATAATGATTATTCTCATAGAGTATATCCAAAACCATCCTTAACTATCTCACATTATCCTCATTGGATGTCGTTCACACTTAGATATCATCTATGAATACTACCATCAACTAGTATAAGAAGGGATAAATGATCTGGTTCATTAGTCCCATGAACACGAATGAGGGATTATTAATGCCAAAAGAAATTCCATGTTGTCATTATTTCTATAACTAAATCTTAATTTCATATTTGGTATATCCTTATCACATATTCGCAAATGGTTATAGCATAATCTAAGGTCAACCTTCGAGTATCGTCTTTCCCTTCTCAACTGATCAAAGAGTTCATCGATCATCGTTATTGGATTATTGTTCTTAATGGTCACCTTTTCAAAGCACCAATAGTCCAAAAATAATGTCAACATGCTTTCCTCATACTTAGAAAACAAAAATGGGGTTTCCCAGGGTGAAACATTGGTTCCAATAATTCCCTTCCACTAAATATCCTCTAACTGGACCCTCATCTCATGAAGCTATGTGGGTTTCATCCAATATGATGGAATTAATATCATAGTGTTCGTGTGCATTAGATAAATTAATAAGTCAATATCTAGGTTAGGATTTAATCTTGGAAAATACTCGGGAAATTGATGCTTATATTCTGGAACCACTACAGGAAACAGAAAATTCATAAGGTCCACCGTACAAAAGATTTTTCTTTCCAACTGATGAGTAATCATCTACACCCTCTTATGCATAAGACCATCCTCTACTATCTATGGTTTCTATTCACCTAGAAAGGGAAACCTGGTCACATACATGTGGAAAAATTTCATCCTCTTCTTGAAATAATTGATATGGGAATGAAATGTTGATGAATATTTCTTACATAAGAGGACATCATAAGGCCTCATCACTAATATAAAGAGATCCCAATAGAAACTTTCACCTTTTATAGTCATTTCACATTTTCATCACTTTTTTTTATCACTACACCATCTTCCAATGGAGTCTTCAAGCATAAGTGCTTAATTATGGGCTTGACTAGAATCTCTATGTCTCAAACCAAATATGAGGAAATAATGAAATGACTAGAACTATTTTTTATCATAAATGTATAAAAGGTAGAAAAGACATATATCATACCACATACCATTCATAGAGCCTATAGGTAACATTCATTGACCACCTATAGCTTCCCCTACCCTTGTCCTCTTACTCCATGAGCATGGGGTGGTACACCTTAGGGTGGTGGTGGTAAAATTCAAAGAACCTAATAGCTCCAACAACTCAACTAACTCATTTTCTGCCTTTGTTACCCTATAGATATGTATTCTCTTAATGTTTCACCTATAATTGTTGACCCTATACTATCTCTTTATCATCCAAATAGAGGGTAGAAAATATCTTTCATGATTTTCCCTTCCTTCACAAGAGTAGCATTTTATCTCTCTAGGATGACTAGACCCATCTTGTGAGCATTGACCTTTAGAATCTTTTTTTGGGACCTCCTATTGAAAATACTCACATGTCCATGTCCCTAAGACTGATGTTGGATCCCTACTGCCAATGTTTATGCTCTTGCATCCCCACTTCCATAAAACACTATATTTATCTCCTCATCCAAGAAAATATGAACTAATAATGGTCGGTCTGGAACCCCAGAATAGATCAAAAATCAATGAGTTATAATGCTGGTTTAGATGTGTTTACACAGTCATCACTTAATGGTTTTTTTCCAGATTAATAGATAAAAAACAATCACGAACCTTGAGAGGGTGGAGAACCTCATTGAATACTTAGATTCTTTCATTATTTATTTCTGAAGATTTAGACGATTATAGATATGTACATAATTCAGCGTAGATATAGATAACTATACTATGAGAAGGATAAAAAACTATTACCATGAAGGATCCACCTCATATCAAGATAGGTTAACTGAACCACCCCATCATCTTGCTGAGACATGAAAAAAACTCAATGGATGGACCACCATCTGGTCAGATGGTATTTAGACAAGAAAAAAACTCTAGTCCCTACCTCCATAATGTCATCAGATGCCAATGGGTTTGGATCACCTCAAAACCTAAGGGCTATCTTTCATTGAAATTCAGGATCTTCTCTTAGAAATCACAGTTCATCCACTAGTTCTATTGATACCATCCTCTATTCAACATGTGGCGTATAACTAGTGAACGACCTAGAGGTAACACATCTATAAGTGGGCCTTATATCAATGCCTTATCACTATGGGGGTCATCATTATGATTCTATTGATGAGTCCATGATTGAATATGTTGAGGATCTATCCAAAAACAAATAAGATGTATCACTATCAATGAGTATATATGGAGATATTTATTAAGAAGGACATGGAAACCACAACTCATTCCTATTTGATGAATATACTATTGTTTTCCCTACAACTAGTGTCTTTATGTATTAAGTAGAAAGGTAGGTGTTCAATATCCAAGTGTTTGTATACTTTTTCAACTACACCAATATTGGATTCCATGTCCATAATGATGAACTCGAGACACTAAACAGTCTGACTCCAAACCAGACTCACATACTATAGATCTATGGTAGAATTGACATCTCTGATACAAATAATTTATGTATCATCCCATTGGGTCCAATTTCACGACTCCATAATCCCTCCTCCAAAATTCCAGGGGTTGGATACTAGTTTCATGTAGGCCTACCACTAATATGGGAGGACTTATACTAAGTACCTACACACACGCACACATACCCAAGCCAATAAAATGATGAAATGTAAAAACATCTGAACAACCATGCATCCATAAATCTAAATTACAACCAGAATATGAAAATAAATAATGGAATGTAAATAGTTCAAAATACAACCCCCCCACAAATATGATGAAAAAATGTACAACCTTATAGTAAATAGAGGGACTATGGTCATAAAATCCTAGGAACACACCTCAATCAGTTAGGGCCACTAGGCACCTCCTATTCCTAGGCCCTCTAGGACTCCATCAAAAGGTCGGTCATTTGTGGAAGACACAACACATTTGGGAATATACCATTCATGGGTTATTACAACCATACCTTGTAGGAAACCATGAAACCACAATTCATATAACAAACGAATAATAGTTAGCTCAACAAAGGTGAATATCTACAACATATATAATAGAAATATTTAATTATAATAAAAAAAGACACACAATATCAAGGTAACATCACAACCATAATGCCTTCCTAGGATTTTTTTCAATGGTTCCATAATGGAGAAGTCTAGTAGAATAACCCCATGAGTCAGATAGCACAGGTGACGTCTATCCAATAGGTGGTTCTTATCAAGTCTCTCCATTAGAAGTATATGATGGATGTATAAATAGATGTGACACATAGATGACGACCACTCAGAGGTCTATGAGTGTTCAAACTACACAATCTAGTTTAACCATCTTTATAAAGGATCAAAACCAATGTAGTTTTAGCCACAATGATACCATGATCTCCACATTTGGAAAGAAAATTATAGAGGATTTCAATCATGGCCTCATGAAAGGATTCACAAACACTATTCAAGATGTCCCACTAAAGGGATAAAATTCATATTCATAGTACACAATTTTATAACATCCCTAGAGAAAATTTATAGAGGGAATGCATCTAATTGAAATTATTCCATGAAACATATGTGAAGTTATCTAATCCAACTCTATGGGATTACACAACATGTAATAGGAGTACCCAGAGTGTCCCTATGGCCCTAGGTCCTTCCCGTGAAAATACCCTATGACTATATTCATGGATAAGTGCATCACATGCGCGTTCCTATGTACTTATTCACATGTCCAAGTACATGACTATTCCTATATACATCCTGGTTGGTCATGTCTATGTGGGAGTAATCAGTGTGCCATTGGAAATGTATAAATAGTCATGTGTGTGTATTGTCCGATGTAGAATCCATACAATCCATGATGGGTCTCAAACCGTGTGATCAGTTTCACATTCCATGTGATCATTAACCTAAAATGGAAGCTCAAAAGATTTCAAAAGGGTTCCCATTGACTTCTTAATACCGAATACATGTCTTGTAGATCAAGATTTTTATAATACCACTTTTCTTCCTCTCAGTGACTCTTCCTGTCGTTTGGTACCAGATATGGCTAAGAATAACATCGTGGATTGTGGATCGGGTGTGACTGGCCCTTTTTTCATCTTTTGTCAAATTCTTGTCACCCAATTCATACATAAATAAGTTTCTATTTGTTTATATTATCATCACATGCACCAATTAAAACTGGGATTCTCCAATCTATTTTGATCCAGTTGACGCTACCACCATCGCATGACCATCACTTTATACTAAATCTATATCTTCAATATATGATTATTTTTCTATAATATTTGTGCACAATTATTGATTCCTTAGTATTTGGGTTAAAACACCATAAAAATGAAACCCTAGTGATAATTGGAGATAATAGGAGAGGAAATAAAATTCATAAACACAAGAAAAAAATCCATATCCAATATTTTTGATAGCCTCAATCCATCTCCGTTAGAACGATATACAAATTATCAAAAAATTATCTAATGAATCTCCCAATAGATCTCCCTAAATAAACCCATCCCACAAAATGATTGATCTGAAAATCAATATTGTGGTCGATTTATATATGTTTATCATAGAAATCAATAATAGTTAAGAAACACAAATAAAAAACATACTACCTCATGATGGATTGTTTTTTATTGAAGAACAAGTCTGTGTGTTTTATTTGGAAATATCTCGAAATCATGTTTCAGATCGATTTATGATCTACGATCTCATTGATGATCATCTATAAGAGACCATCCAATGTTGTCTTTAATGACTCTAAAAATGATCCATGGTTATTATAATAACCCTAAGGATTTTTTATAACTATATTAATCTAGAATAAATAATTTCATTTCATCAAAATATAGAATGAAATAATCAATTAAATTATTAAATTCATTTTACACCCACGATGAATTTTTCCCAAATTTCCCGAACCGACAATTTTTAAATCGTGCATATGGAAACATGCATTCTAAAGTCAATTATGCCCTCATATTTCAGATATGATCCTACATATCAATGATATTACACTTTATATGAAAAACTATTTGTGTGTTCTATTTAATATTTTTAATATGTTAAAATCGTTTATTCTAGGCACACCAGGCCACAAAATCCCACTTCATCTAAGATCCTACTCTATAAAAAATCAATAAACTATCCAAAAATTATACAAGGAATATATTATTCATTAAATAACATGAAAGTGGATGGGGGTGAGAAAAAGGCGATTTTCACCTAGATCCATAAGTACATCAACCAACACTAGGAAGGGTTTTTTGGAGCATCCAAATGGTGACATTAGTTGCAAGAGTGAATGATCAAGTATCCAGGTGAGGTTCCATTGGTGATGTAGGATGTGATATAAAAACCAAATTGTACTAGTAACCTAGTCAGGTGCCACTGTTGTGGAAATATGATTCATCTTCAGATCTTTTACTAACTTTTTCTATTGTGGATATTGAGAAATGGGTTTGTATTAACTCAATTATCATGACCATGAACAACATATTTTTTTGGCATGTAGGAGAGAGACCTGTTGATCAAGTCATGGTGGCGGTTGCGTACAGGGTATCCAAGCACTAGATTTTAATCTCTAACAGAATAGACCTACTCAGAGTATCCAATATATATATCATGGTTGTGGTTCAAGACATGTATATGTAATAACGACGATACCTGAGGAGAAGAGTTTCGGACCATATTCTGTGTGAGTTATGTTTCTAGTATCCTCTAATAGAATATCTATGTTACTTTTTACAATTTATTCCTATTCCATAATATAATTTCCTATTGTGGATTTCCTTAGGATTTATGATTATTTTTTCTATAGATTGGTGATAGTCAATGCTCTATTGTGAATTCGATTAGAGAGTGTTCATAATCATTAATAGTTCACCCTCAAGAGAGGCGGGCGTCACTTTATATGGCATATATTTTTCTTAATGTTGATAGGGATTGTAATTATTATCATAATGGACCAGTTAGTTCTATAACATGACTATGCTGACCTTTATCGATGATGTGAAAAATTAGCATCACTAGAAGGTTGGACAATTATTCAAAACGGTGAATGGGATTTCTGGGGAATCCGAGTAAGACCAGATAGTCATGGGTGTGGTGGGATGAAATCCAAAATTGCTAAAATTTATATTATTGATTAGGGAATATGTTAGGAAGATTTCTCTCCATCGGTAGTTTATTTCTGGGATGTCTCCCCAAATAAATTTTCACGACTACCAATCGAGAAATAGGTATACTTTTTCGTATAGATATATCCATGTGTTTCACTATTTTATATTACTCCATTCAAGATTTATAATACTATTTTTCAAGAGATCAAGAGGTAGCTAGTGGATTTGGAATCTAAGGATTTAATAAGACCCAATTCTTTGATGGGGGATTCACTGATAATGTTTCGTAAAAAGGTGGATGGTACCCTTATGATTTTCATGGTGTACCATAAATTGATCATTCTTATAGTTAATAATAATTTTCTATTGCCTTATATAGATGATTTAAATTACCAACTATATGGTTAAATTTAATTATTTATGATTTTTCTAGAATCAGATTATCATTAGGTGTGTGCTAGACCGTCAGATATAAGACATAGAAAATTCCAAAGTAGATTTATCATGTAAGAGTATTGTTTTATTATGTTGAGTATCTTGAACAAGATAATATGTGTTATCTTAGGTGACCTTTATACTTCAAATTATTTCATTTAAAGTGGATGATTTAATGACTATTTTTCTGATGTGAGACTTTAATAAAGTAATTTCGAAATGTGAAACCTCAGTTACAAAGACCATATTTAAAATTGAGAGGATTCCACTTCCAAAAGGGTAGAAGGATGTAACATCCCAGATAATTTTAGAATAATTCTTTTTGATAATTATTAATATTTAAGAATTGGATATTAATTTATCCTTAAAATAAATGTTATGTCTAATAGCATACCTTCCACACAACAATCAGTTTCCCTGAAATCTTAAATTGCACACTGATTCCTAACAGAAAAATAATATATTATTTATATTATTATTTTAAGCTATAGTAATTGAAAAATCATTAGAATGGTTGAAATGAATGATATTAACTTAATTATGAAAATATGGATTACACGTGATTATATAATGATTCATTGGTTACCAAATG
Source organism: Viscum album (assembly GCA_963277665.1). NCBI lineage: Eukaryota > Viridiplantae > Streptophyta > Magnoliopsida > Santalales > Viscaceae > Viscum > Viscum album. Next base: position 1,710,707,629 of record OY728157.1, on the reverse strand, counting down.
AATGGGGAAATTAAATAAAAATAAATTAAATATAAACGTTGTTTGTTTTCTTAAAAGAATTAAATTAGAAAAGATGAGTTTAGGGAAGAATAAAATCCTTCTTGATAGATTTTTTTAATTTAATATAAATTTAATATATTAAATGTAAATTTTTAAATTCAAATTTTATATTTTCTATAAATTATATAAATCCAAATTATACATTCTAGATAAAAGAATTATTTTTTAAAAAATTACACTTTTGTCACCTTTGGATGGTGAACCATTTTTAAATCTAGTTTCTTCACTTTTAAATTTTTTATTTCACAAAATAAACATATTATTTTGAATAAGGACATAAAAAATTACTTTTGTTTATTTTTTGGTATTTTTCTGATAAACATATTATTTTAATGAATATTGAAAAATACTACATTTTAATTCAAAACTGATTTTTTGTATAATTTAATTATACTTATATATTATAAATATACATTGAATTAAGGTATAATTAGATTAATTTCATATTATTTAGAAAAATGTTCCCATTATAAGTAATTTCACATTTAAATTGGATATAAATAGATGTCAATCTTTTGATGGTTTTTACATTTTAAAAACCTGTTTCCTAAATTAGTCAATAAGATTAAAATTAAATTAAATTTAGTAACTATTGTGAATTAAATTTTTAAAAATGGAAATACATGGTTGTAATATGTTAGAAAAAATTTATCTAAAATGGTCAAAATAATTTTTCCTTAATAGTAACATTAGTATTTCATTTCCCATGGTTAAAAGTAAATAAGGCAATTAAAAGTAAAAATAATATTACAATTATATAAAACTACACAAACATATGTCCATATATTATTTGATAAGTTATGGGCAACCAAGTATAACCTTACATTAAAATGGTGGCCTTTGAATCCACATGGGTGTGGTTATGACATTTGTAACATTAAATTTAATGTAAAGGCAAAAATGTCATAATAATGCATATTCTTAGTAAAACAATTTTATTATGGGGTTATATAAGTGATATATTCAATATTAGATACTTATTAGAAATAATCAAATAGTATCTAAATCATGGTAATTTATTTACAGTTTTTAGAAAAAAAATAATTGAATTGAACTATGGAACAATAATGATGCAATAACATATTTATTAATAAAAGAATCAAATAAATGATATCATAAATATTAAAATAAATTTTATTTGACACATTTTATGACATAAAAGAATTTCATAAATGACTATGACATGTTATAACTCCATTAAATGGTTTTTTCGAAGTCATGTCCCTATTTTTATTTTATTTAAATTTAATAAAATTAATAGTTTAAAAATTGACATAATTGAAGTTTTATAAAAAAAAATAATAATTAATTAAATTATTTCAAAATCCAAAAAAATATTTTAAAATCCCACAGATACTATTATAAGGTTTAAAATTTAATTAAGTGTCCAATTATAGAAACTTCACTCCATACAAGTAGAATTTATACCCTCTTATTATTTATAATTTAGTTACCACAATTAAAATTAAAAGAGAATAATTAAGTGTAAAACAAAACGAAAATGTTTAAAATAAAATCAATACATGTCTAAAAAATATTATATGAGAGGAGTTTGAAATATCCTCATCTTATATTATACATATATCATGTTGGAATCATTTGGATTAAAAAATTAATTTATATTAATTTAATATTTTAAGAGCTTCCAAGGTTTCCCCTCCCCTCTATTATAAAAAGCTATAAACTCTTTTCTAATACTCTCACTTATCGAAACATTTATTTCATACAATATAAATCCATACCCTTTTCTATATTCCCAACCCACATTATTGAGGACTTATTTTTGTCCTAACACATATCATAAAGGTGTTATGTTCTTCTTCAAAGGAGATCAATGAAAGAAGATTTATCATTTTTATCTGTTTCTGTTTTATTTATTCATCCACTTCCATTATGTATTCTTCTTCTAAGATGAAATAATAAATACAGTATCCTCAATATACCTATATTTTATTAGTTTTATATCATAAACTAAATCCATCTCCAATTTTATCAAATTATTAATGAACATTTTGTTCTCCTGTATGGCATACTACCACATCACAAAATGATATTGATCATTTTTTATTACCATCAATCAATACCAATTTTAGATATGGAATAAATAATTGTATTTGATATTAATGAAATATTTATCATTTTAAAATAATAATATTTCAATTATGGTCTTACCATCCATGCACATAAAAATGATTACATCGTTCGTGCGTACGTCCGAACTATCACCTCCATGAAGCGATGTGGATCATTTTTATTCACCACATATAATTTATGATATTTATAAGTATATTAAAATTATTATTATAATTATATTAATAATATTTTTTAAATTTTTTAAATATAAAATAATAATTACTTTATTTCGATAATGATCAATGAAAAATAAAAAAATGTTACTCATGTGTGCTTACGACCTACTATCTCCATGAATATAACGTTGTTCATTTTTCATACCATAAACAAAGAGATTTATTTAATAGTATAATTGGTAAATAAAATTGATTACTATTTAATGAACAATATTCTAGAGATGATGAACCTATGACCACATGGACAATTTATATCATAACAAGTTCATTTTCGACTCAAGTACCGAATATTAACAAAATAACCCATATGATCAATGATGCAGAAAGCTGGGGGTAGTTCATGTGGGATGGTCCTACGAGTCATGTATTGGGCATGGTATGCCTCTGGGCCTTCAGGTCATGTATTGCGGGTTTTTCGGGCCTTGTGCCTTGGGCCTACGGGTCATGTACGGGTTCCCCTTCAACCCTTAAAAGGGGGATTATCCATAATATAATAAAAAAAGTAGGCATTCGATCCATTCGGGTAAGTGAGGAGTCAGACTCAAAAAAAAGTAGTTCTTCTAAATCTTTTTTTATTGAGGCATATCATGATATTTTACACCATTATAATCCATTATGGTGTATACATGACCCTTTTTAAATGATATATTAGGAATAACTATATTATCATGATATTTAATGTTTTCATTAATTTAATTCTTCAATTATTTTTATTCAAGAATTGCTCAAGTAGTAAGGTATTCTTTAACAAAAATATCATTTTAAATTCATTAAAGATTTAGTCTTCTAAATCATTCTGATTAATGTTCATGTTTTCAAAATAGTGTAATGGATTTATTTATATGGCCATGAATATTTTAAATTTTCATTTTCTTTTAATGATTCAAATTTTTATGGGAATCTCGTCTTCAAAAATTTTCTGTTTAAATTCTATAATTGTGTTTTTAAAACGGATTGATTATTTCAATAATTTGGAGGGTTTTTACAGATATTCCATGAATTGAATTTCTCAATTAATTTTCACTATTATGTATTTATGTTTCCATTACAAGTTTACAATTTTATTTTAAAACAAAATGTTTCCATTTATGAGTCCGCATATTTTAATTATGAAATTTGATTTCAAATTGGAAATGTTATTTTTCCTTTTTTCTTGGTTTATGTGTTATGATTATATTATGGTTAATGGGAATTATTTATGTATACAGGTGGTTTCATAATAATTCAAGGATAGTTGATTCGGTGATATCTCTCCAATGCCTTGGGTAATGAGACAGAGTTAAATGATAAGGCTTATTCTATGAGATTTAGGGAATATACTATGATGGGTATTCCAAATGTAGATGTTAAGGTAACTCCCTGTGTAGTTGTGAAAGATACAATGTTAGTATGTTATAGATTCCACAAATTTACATTTATGTTTTATGATTTCTATGATATTTTATAGGAATCATTTAATTTCATGAGATAAGATAAATATATTACTTCATAATGGGTGAAAGGTATGATTTTTTGTAACTATTTTCATGCTTTTAAATTAATCATGGACTAACTATTTCATTCCTTATTTTATATCCCTTAATAATATTTTTGCGATCATCCCAAGTTTATGAAATGTTTATCATAATATTTAAGGTAGAATCGAGTCATGGATGGGATAAAGGAGAACTTATTATGATTTACATTAAAATGAACCATGTTTCATTTTAGAAGTTTCTATTTTACTGTAGAAATGTATACTATTAGAAGTGTCCAATTGGTATTTCTATGGATTTGTAATGTAATAGTTATGACCTTATTCTCTAAAACCATAAATGTGAAAATATCCTAAATGTATAATAAATTCAAATTGTTGGCTTTACTCAATATTATGTAATTTTTAAGGTTAGTACATTATAGTTGGTATCATTGGTCAAGTTACATAATTTTAGAAGATAAGGTGATATTTAAGCACATGTTAAAAGTTGTATATAACCACAATGGTTTGCATAATAAAATAGTTAATTGTTATTTTAGATAAATTTAAATAGTTTGAGATTACATTAATCATTATATATTACTATATATCTTCTTAATATGATGTTTTTTATATAATAACACTAAACTTATTGGTTTTACCAAATGGATAGATCCAGCAGGTACTATAGTAATAATGGTTGAGAAGGAAAATATGGTGGTTCTCTAAATAAGAAACTGAAAGAAAAAGGACTATCAATGAGAAGTATCATTATTATTATAAACCAACTACCAGCTATAATGATTAACCACTAGAACCTTGGTGATTTTTCTTATGTATCATATATGAGAGAAATGAATCCATGTGGATGTTCAAGTAATAATTATAAAGGTAATTATATTCAACAACATATGTGTCAAGTATGTGGAAAATGACACGTTGGAAAATGTTTTAAATGGATGGAATGTTATAATAGACCTGGTAGTGAAAGTCATAATGCAATAACCTACCCGGGAAAAAGCATGGGTTTAATTTACTATATGAAAGGGTACAAAGCTCATTCCATGATATCAAATGAATGTTTAAATTAATGAGAGTATGGTCATAATAAAAATCATTGTTTTATGTTGACGTTTTGCGAATTATGTAAGGATTACCATACAAATAAATGTTTATAAACACTTAATGTCATCCATGTAACGTCCCGGACCTGGATGCTACCCAAAACAGTGCTCCGAGCCCAGCTAGTCACAAGGCCTCAAGCGAATATCCCCAAATTCTATAGGCTTTAAAATAGAAGCGAGGGTATATGTGAGTCAGTAGGTAGACTATTCCATCATTACCAGAGTATCACAGTAGAAGTCAAATATATACAATAGAGTAAGCGAAGAAATAAACAAAAAACATAATGTAATATAGGATATCATGAATATACATATCAATAACCAGAAGTATCTCTTATAAAAAATTATGTAGATGGTACAAGTGTCTAGAAAACATCCAAAGCAGTTACAAGGCAATGTAAAATAGTACTAGTCCCAAAAGGAACAATAGGCCAAAAAGGTATACCAGCATTGGAACCTTCAGCATGGTCTTATGCCCCCTCCTCCAAAGCCAAAGTCAACAACCTGTACTAGTGTGCATGACCCTATCATCACCTGCAACCATATAATCTGTTTGGGTCCCAAGGAGGTCCAAATTGGGTGTGAGATAAACATCCCAGTATGCAATACAATTTTAATATCAATTCTACAAAAGTGCTAGAAAGTGTAAACAACCAATAAGTAAGTGTGTATGCCCTTAGAATAAGTTTAAAGTATCAAGTAAAACTAAATAGCCCTTAATGTTATCTTCAAAAGATATTCATCTCCTAATAAGGAAACTGTATCCCTGTAAACAAGAAAGTCACACGGCCACACCGTACATCCACATGTATCATGAAATCAAAAACCACGATGTATAGTGAAGTCAAGTGATCCAAAACCATGTCGTATAATGAAGTAGAATCATACGACCATGGATTATAGTGAAGTGGTAGACCGCAATGGCCGGATCCAAGGTGTTAGCAGACCAAGGAAACCATTTAAAAATTTCTACCCCATTGAGGGACAGATCAAAGGATCATGTCCGTATAATCCCATCGAGTCCCATGTGAATACCTAGCAGAAACTCAGAAAGGCACTAGTTGGGATCCTATGAGAATGGAAATATCAAATCTTATGCACACCCAAGAAATCTGGATCTTATGGGGTAGCAAGGCCTGAGGCATCCCATGGAATCAAGACCCCAGGGGCAGAGTCAACCCAACGCATCCACTGCCGTGTTCCAGATCCAAGGAGAGCAGACCAAGGAATCTATCAACCCAATAAAGAAAGAATTAAATCATTCAAACAATCAAATTACACATTCATACAAAGTGAGTATACCCACTCACATCCACATGCACAATCCATTAGTATACCCACTCATGCGAAACTTTTATCAAAACATGCATATGTGGATACCCTCCCATATAAACCATTTATCGTGCCAGTTGTCATTTACAAGTAGGTATCCCCACCCATATTAGGACATTCCACTAAATTAAATCTATCAAAATAGATGAGACATAACATAATATTAAAAAACCAAGGAGTTATTACATATCCTAAGAATGATACTGAAGATGTAAAGGAATATAAGGGCTTCCTATAACTTGTAAAGCACAAGAAAACACAACTTGTGGGTTTAAACATGCATAAACATGCAATTCCCTTAAGGACCACCCCTCGGGTGACCTCAAAACGAGAAACGGGTGCCATCACACTGAAACTGAACCTGTGGTCAACCTCACTAGGTCAAACTACACACAGTAAAAGCTACATTCTAAAAATGAGACCTCGTCAGAAATTATTACAAAAGGAATTTTGGTCGAACGCCTAAAAAACACCATGAAAACATAAAAGATAGTATAGACCACCTACGTCAGCATTGTAGTAGACATCTCATCCAGTATACAATCTAAAATCTGTCTTTGTTTGAAAGAAATCTGATGAACAGATAAAGAATGTAATATTAGGGCATATGATCCAAATTCCAAATAGTGCAGTTGTTGTTCTAAAAAATCATAAAATGCTAAAAACGAATTCATTCCTAAACGTTATGGATCCATAAAAATGATAAAAAATCAAAATGGAAGTCAAACGATGACTAGGGATCAAATCTTATCAAAGGTTCAAAAGGGAAGCTCTAAGGGGGAGTTATGTGCATGGAAGAGAAACCTCATTTGGGTTCTAAAAGATTGTAAATTTATAATATAATTTTTAAACAAAACACACAGCAGGGGTTGCTTGTTTTACCCATATCGTTTCCCAAACTGTGTGGAAACCGTGCAGACCTCCATGCCTAAGAGGGCCAAACCGCACTATTACCCCCTATGGTTTAACTTACCGTGTGGTAACCATGTGGAACCTCTCTATCTAGAAACATCCAGTTTGCAGACCCCTCACATAGTTTGGCCTAACCGTGCATAGGCCATGTGAAAACTGTGAGTTAATCCATTTTTACCCTTAAATTTTATTCCGGCCTCAGAAATAGCTCAGGACACCACCTAAAAACCCATGATCAATATATGCACTTAATAGTGCCCTAACTATGCATTTAGCTGAAAATAATAGGGTTTATACCTCATAAAAACTAGTGTTCTTAAAATCTTCCCCCTTATAGCAATACATCCCCAGATTACTCTTTGAAGGGTGGCCAAGATTAATCTGAGAACAAATCTGGCCACTGAACACGTATGTTGACCTCCCTTAACCAAGTCTCATCCTATAAACGGTAATGATTCCATAGCACCCATACTAGATGAACTAACCAGCCTTGAAGAACCTTTATGGTCCTATCAATGATAAGAATCAGATGCTCCTAAAAGGAGTCTTCAACCTGAAGCTGAACATCCTTGGGTTGAAAAACATGAAAAGGGTCTTAGTAACATTGGTGAAGCTGAGAGACATGGAAGAAATCATGCATGGCATGTTATCTTTAAGGTAACGAAAACCGGTATGCAACCGACCCGACTCTCTCTAGAATCACGAACAAAATAACATATCTTGGTGGAAGATTATCATGTCTCTTGATCCGCATGTGTCCCAACCTCGGTGAAACACGTATGAAAACATGATCCCTAAATTAAAAATATAGAGGTCCTCTATGATGATCAAAATATTATTTCTAATGATAATATGTTGTATCCATTTGCTTCTGAATCAATTGGACCTACTCATAAGTCTCCTGCATGACATGTTGTCCAAGTAAAGCTACCTCTCCTACCTCTATCCAGCACAGGGGAGAATGGAAATTCCTACGGTACTAATCCTTGAAACATGGCATTTGTATCATCACCAAATTACTATTATTGTAGTAATTTTAGACTAGGGGAATGTGCCTCTCCCACAACACCCCAAAATATAGGTGTCATGCTCTCAACATGCCCTCTAACACCTGTATTGTATACTCTAACATGCCATAAGTATGAGGGATGTATGTTGTTCTTAGAAGCACATGTGTACCCAGCACCCTATGAATATTTTTCTAGAAAAGAGATTTAATGTATGTTCCCCTATCAAAAATGATATTGTGCGGGACTCTATGTAGTCGTACCACCTCTCACATGTACAAAATTTCAAGATCATCAACACTAAAGGTATCCTTGATCGAACAGAAATGTGAGACCTTCGTAAGACTATCAATGACAACCCACCCAGTTTCCTTTCCACAATATGACCTCAGAAAACCATTCATGAAATAACTTTTGATATCATCCCATTTCAACTCTGGTATAGGTAACTATTGTAAATGCCCAGCTGGTCACTAATGTTCTTCCTTCACCTGCTGACAGGTGGAACACCTAGTAACAAAACTAGCTACCTCTCTCTTCATTCCAAGCCACCAGTACAGATGTCACAAGTCACAGAACATCTTGGTAACCCCAGGATGAATGAACCATGATGAATCACGAAACTCCTGCATCAACTTCATATGTATACCAATAGAACCTAGACACATCCATGGATATGAAAGATCTCATCATCTCCTACCGTCCAACTGGGAGGAGGGTCCTCACCTTCCATACCACCTCATAAAACTATGACTTTTGAATATAATAGATGTTTCATCCTAAATCTATCCAGATGGGTAGAGGAAACTACTAATGAAATAATAAAATTATTCACATGTATGTCGTGAACCTCAAGATGCATCTCAGAGAAGAACATTGTAAACTGCCACTCGCTGCTATCTTGTTATACTGTCTATATTTATGTTCTCCTGCTCAGTGCATCACCTACTTTATTGCCCTTACCATACATTTAGTCATGCTCAACGTCAAAACAATGTATGTAATCCACCCACCTTCACTACATCAAATATAGATCATGCTCCGTAAAGATATACTTAATAAATTTGTTGTCTTTGAACACCACACAATTCTATCCCAATAAATTATGTCTCAAACAATGCATCACATGATCAACTGCAGCTAAATAAAGATTGTGCATAGGGTAATTATATTTGTGAGTCCTCAACTGCCATTACCCATATGTCACTAATCGATCTCCCTATATCAGCACTACCTCCAACACAATACTTGAAGCATCATAGTGCATTGTGTTGCTCTTTCCCTGCTATAGAAGTATCAGAACTGGTGTTGATGTCATCCTCCCTTTCATCATCTAAAATTTTGTCTCACCTAATTCAGACCACACAAACTTCACACCCATCATATTCAAGCTCGTCAGCGACGAGGCTAACCGTGAGATGTCCTGTATAAAATTCATGTAGTTACTAGCTAGCCCCAATAAATTTTTTATGTTTAAAACATTCTTGGGATCTTCCCAAGAAACTAAAACTCTCACCTTCTATATGACCACGGACACTCATGTCTCTAAGATAATGTCTCCCATGAAGTGAATAAAATCCATCCAAAAGTGGCACATAGAAAGCTTGTCATATAACTTATTCCCTCCAAGTGTATTCAAAATGATCTTATGGTGGTTGGAATGGACGTTTAGATTGTGATAACACACTAATATATATTCCATGAAGACGACCAAAGAAGAATCCAAGTAAGGAAGGAACACTTGGTTCATCATTGCCAAGAAAACTGACAGTGCGTTCGTGAGACCGAATGACATAACTAGATACTTGTATAACCGATTCTTTATATGAAAGGTAGTATGAGGTATGTCAGTAGATCAAACCCTCACCTGGTGATATCCTATAATCAAGTCGATCATCATGAACACTGTAGATCCTCGAAGATGATAAAACGTGGCATCTATAAATGTCACGGGATATCGGTTTTTAACTGTGGATTGGTTTAGATTTTGATAATCCATCCATAGACTAACTTTTTTGTCCTTTTTTTTAAAAAGTGCCGGTGAACCCCATGGGGATGTACTGGTTCTGATAAAACCCATTTCCTCCAAATATGCTTGCTACCTCTTCGGATCTTGCAACTTCATTATAGACATCATGTAAGGAGGAATGGATACCGACATATCTCCTAGAACTAGATCTATGGATAAATCCATCTCTCTATCATGAGATAAACTAGAAAATTCATCAGGAAAGACTATCATGAAGTAATCAAACACTAGATTAAAGTCTACATGGCTCACTCACTGATCATCCAAAACAAACTAGCAATCTTGGCTTTCATCTATCCAAGGCCACAATGATTGGTTCTAGATCTACATTCCTGGACATCCCATTCAAACATATAAATAAACCCTACACCCTATGGTGATGTAAAAGTCACCCTCTGGTGATAGTTGTCAACATATGCTCTATAATCTATGAGGCGGTCAATTCCAAGAATGACGTCGTACTTGGTTATCTCGTGGACATAAAGTTCCCAGAAGAAGTGACACCCTCCGACTTTATGTGGACTCTCCATACAATAGCATACATCACCTCTTATAACTCCAAATGGTGTGTCTAGCATCAAAATTCCATCAGAAAGAAAAACAAACAGGACAAGGCTCTTTACAACTCATACAGAGATAAATCTATGAGAGGCACATGTATCGAAAAGAGTTGATGCAATAATAGAAGCTACTAATATCATACCTCTCATTATAGATGGTCTAGGATCCTGCTTTTGTTGGGTATGTTGCACTGCATAAGTATGCCCAATACCACGAACCTGGGACGCTATCTAGCTTCCCTGATCTGATCCGCACTACTGCCTTTGAGAACCCTGTTTCTGGCTACCAAAGTCCCAAAAACCCCCAACACTTGCCTGACTGACATGCACTACTCTTGTTCCCAACACAATGTGAAGCTTAAGATCCTACTCCTGAATCTGTCATTGGAGCTGACCCCCTACACCTTGCAGCTGGTGGGAAGGTCATACAAAACCACTCCATGTGACCCATCCTACCATAAGCTTGGAACATGACTGGGTCATAGTGGCACAGATTTTTCATGTGGCCCCATCTACCTAATATATGGAAAAACACCAAGATGCCTGCACCCACAACCTGGTAGGCACTCACATCATGGGTAGCCTCAAAACACTAATTCCTTCTTAAACATGTAGATCCACTGGGGTGAGAACATCACTCCCATGTTCTGTACCAATAGCTTCCCTCAGGTTCTTCACTATAATTAGTGCTTGATTCACAATCTCAGTGATAGAAGACAACATAAACACATTGATCTGAGATCTGATAGCTAGTCTATGACGTTCCTTGAAGCGCCTCTCTATCGAGAACTCATAATTAATATACATCGTTGAAAAAAAATCTGATCTATAAATCATATCATGTATTCCATAATTTTATTGTGCCCCAATCCAAAGTCATAAACTCACTAGCCCGCTCTGTTTGCAGAGTCCCGGGATAAAAGTAGTCATAAAACTGAGTTTGGAACTCATTATAACCAATATCACGGAACCCATCACGCCAGTTCTGAACATCACACCAACAATTTTCCTCTCTACATAGCATGTAAGTTGTGATCTTGACCCTCCACTCTTGAGGTGTCTCCGGATGCTCAAGTATTTTGAACATGGTCTCTAGCCACATTTTTGTAGCCTGTGGTTCACCGTCCCATGAAAACGTAAGAGGTTGATCATGTGGGAACACTTGTGTCAGCCTAGCCATAATCAATGAAAACATCAGTACTCCCAATAAAGTTTGCATATAAAAAATGAAACCCTCATGGAAATGTGCCTTAGCACTTGTCTCTAGAATAGCCTCAGGGGCTACAGTGGGTACTATATGAGGATCATGCGGTAGCCCGTGTCCCACTGTATCGGAAGTATGGTCGTTGCCACCATATCAGAATACCATTGGAGGTCGTCATGGTGGCTTGTCACTAAAATTCCCAACACACGCCTCAGGAAATAAAAACATTAAGGCACAAATCTCAAAAGCATGGGACAGGTCAAAACCCTCATAGAAACCAAGTCTAACCTACAATATGTTCCTAAAGGCAGGATTATATAAAGAACATCTAATGAACCACTAGAAACCACCCCTCTCTCCCACTCAAATGATGGGTCTAGTTCAAGCCTATATTCACAAGTTAATGTATCCATTTCCATTTCACATTCGGTTATTCATGAAATTTTACCAATGGTATACCAATTTTGGAATCCATGAGGGCCCATAACACCTCATAAACACAAAACATGACTCCCATTCCAACAACACAAATCAAGTTCATTTAAAATTGACATTTTACTGGTGCAAAATTTCCCAATTCATAAGGGCCCATACTTTTTATGGATTGAAAGTTGATGTCACACCCTTATCTACTGCTCCCAACTAACAGAATAGTAGGAACATCTATCACCTCATCTATCACAACAACATGCAATATATAATGCATCATATATGGCATGGAATAACTCATGGCATGTGATTATAATAAGTTTTTATGTGATGCATCAGATGTCACTCCCTCATATCATTAGGATGAAATATATATAGAACCCATAATTTTATCAATAGTTATAGAATAAACAATGTGTTTCACCCAATAATTAAATAGAATCAACTGTAAGAGTCAAAATCTAGAAAACTAGAACTCAATTTAAGGCAATTTGGCTTTTTCATGTATCCAGGTAGCTACTCGCCGGAACATTTTATTACCAAATTCCATTTTCTATTTATCCTTGTCTAATGTCACCAAAGAGTAAGTAAAACAATAAAAGAGGAACCCTCTGATACCCCTTTGTAACTTCCCATACTCAGATGTCGTCCGAAAAAGTGGTCTGATCCAAGTTGGTGACAAGGCCAAAAGTGAATCTCCCCAAATGCCAGTGGCCGATGACTAGTAGCGAGGGTCTAGGTGTGTCCGTGGGGAGACTATTCTCTCATTACTAGAGTATCATGATGGAATTCAAATATATACAATAGCAGAAGTGAATAAATAAGAATAAAACTAAAATTAATACAAGCATATAGGAATATACATATCAATAACCTGAATTATCTCATATACAAAAATTATGTAGATGGTACATGTGTCTAGAAAACATCCAAATATTCTACAAGGAAATGTAATATAGTATAAGTCCAAAAAATAAAAAAGGCCAAAAAGGTATCCCAGCATCGCAAGCCTCATCTTGGTCCTATGGTCCCCTAATCTAAATCCATAGTCAATAACTTGTACTATGGCACACTCCCTTATCATTAGCAGAAACCATATAATTTATTTGGGTCCCCAAGTAGGCCCAAATATGGTGTGAGATAAACATCCCAGTTGGAAACCACCAAGGTCCATAAAATTATAACAATAATTCTACAAAGGTTCTATCAAGTGTAAACAACCAGTATATAAGTGTGTATGCCCATGGAATACATCTACCATATCATGTAAACCTGAACAGCCCTCAAGGCTACCCGGAAAAGAGATTCATTCCTAAAAAGGCAACTATAACCAAGTAAAAGATCTTGTACAATGCCACGCCATACATCCATATATATCAAGAAATCCACAGCCACCCTGTTTTGTGAAGTCAAGTGATCCACAACCATGCCATATATCGATGTAGCATCCATCAGCCAGGATGTATAGTGAAGTATCATACCACAAGGGCCAGATCAATGGTGTCAGCAGACAAGGAATCCATTTAAAAATGTCTAGACCACAGAGGTCTGGATCCATGGAGTGTGTCCAAGGAATCCCATCGAGTCCCATGGAAATCCTTGTTGGAACTCTAGTTAGAAACTTGTTGGGGTCCTAGGATCATGACAATAGCATGTCCTATGCGAGCCCAAGCAAGCTGGATCCTATTAGGTTTCATGGCCCGAGGCATCCCACAAAATCAAGACCCAAGGGGAAGAGTGAACCCAAGGCGTCCACTGCCTGATTTTATATCCAGGGAGAGCAGTCCAAGGCATCTATCAAACCATTCAAACATGCATTGAGACATTCAAACATTCCAGTCACACATTTTTTCCATGTGAGTAAGCCAACTAACATACACCTGCACATACCATGAGTATACCCACTCATACAATAAATTTATCAAAATAATCATATGGCCTACCCTCCCATATCAACTATTTAACATGCCACTATACATTTACAAATAGGTATACCCACCCATATAAACCCATTCCACTTAATCCATTCAATCAAAATAGATTAGGCATATCATGATATTCAAAAATCAAGGAGTTAGTATATCTCCTCAGATATATACTCATGATGTAAATGCATCTAGGGTATTTCTATAACGTGGAAAGAACAAGAACACACCCCTTGGGTTGTTTAAATAGTCATAACCATGATATTCTCTAATGTTTCACCTCTCGGGTGACCACGAAATGAGCAAAAATTTCTAACGCACCAAAACAGAACCCATGGTCAAACTCACTGGGTACAGCTACAGCTCAAAAATCTAGTCGCTAAAAAACAAGACCTTTACTAGAATGTCCAGCAAAAGTAATTTCAGACGAATGACCGAAAAATGCCATGAGAAGCTAAATGAAAGTATCTACCACCTACCTTTCCATGTTAGTATATAATGTATTCAGTATCATGTTTGGATTCTTATGGGTGTGATGGAAATCTAAAAAATGGACGAAGAACAGAATATTATTGTATATTAGCTTAAATCCAAATAGCACGACCATTATTCTAAAAAATCAATAATGGTTAAAAAGGAATGTAGGACTTACCATTAAAAATCCCTAGAGATGATCGGTGACTAAAACGGAAGTCGGACGACTACTCGGGATCAAAGCCTATCTATGTCGATAAAGGGAACCTCTATGGTGGAATTCTATGAATGGAGGAGAAAACATGTTTGGGTTTTAGAATAACATTAATTATTAATTAAATTTTAAAAAATACACAACTGGGGTCACACTGTTTACCCACATGGTTTCCCATATCTTGTAGAAACTGTGTTGGCCTCTCTACCTAAAAGGGAAAAACCGCACAGATACCTCTCATGGTTTGACTAACCATTTGTTAACTAGGCAGAACCTCTCTATCCAAAAAACATATAGTTTTAAGACCCCTCACACATTTTGGCCTATCTGTGCATAGGTCGTGCAGAAACCCTGTTCCAGACCATTTTCAGCCAAAAACATGGTTCCAGCCTCTGAATAAGACATGGACACCTCCAAAACCCCATGATCAAGTCAAAAATTCCCATAAGGCCATAAAAAGGCATTTAACTGAAAAGAAAAGGGTTCATACCTTGAATTAAAACCAAATTTCGTACAATTCCAATTGATATTAGGGAAATGGACAATAATCATTCAATGGAATAAATTATTCATTGTCTCATGTTTGGATATTATTAAATCATAATAAATGATTACTTTTCTGTTTTTTAGAAATAAGTATTACGGAATAATATGGAAAATCATTATCAAAGGATCGATAAGAAAACTGAATGATTTAGAGGTATTCATAAAAGGGATTCGAGAGTTATGATATATTTATGGATGCTGAAATGTTTAAAAGTATTAAAGATCTTTTGTTGATGTAATTAGATTAGAATAATTTTTCATGTATGTGTAACCCTATTGTTTTTTTGTGAAAATTTTATTTAATGATGAATTAACTTTTCTTGGGTGGGAATAACTACAAATGTATGTATAACCATTAGGGTTTATATTATCTTTGATTCTGAGGTAATTATGTGTTATTGTATTTCGAGTTTCAAAATGAATAGTATGAGATAAACTCTGAGGATCAAACATGTTATAGATATTTTTGAAATTTTTTTCTCATTATTTGAATGTTAAAAAATAACATATTTTTTGGAAATTGAAAACCCATAGGAAGGGTGATAACTTGTCACTTCATACAAGGATGTGGAAATCAAACCCACAACTGAAGTGCAATAAGGATTTACTTCCTAAAAATGGCCTACGTGAAGTCCTTGGTTAGTATGATGTTTTTTTAGTTAAAAAAGTTGATGGAATAAAAATAAGATTATTTTGGGAACTTATGTTTTATTTAATGGATATCGTTGGTATTGTAAAAGGATTTATGAATTTTCTGATAAATTTTATTTTGGAAGACATTATATATTTTAAAAACTTTATATTATTATGTAAAATTGAATATTATCAATATTTATTTGAGGAGTAATGGATGAATTTTATTTTAGAATAATATATTATGTTTATTGTGTAATTATTTTGATTTGGGTTTTTAATGAAATTATTAACCTATATTGGATAATATGTGACTGGTTAATAACTTCTTATTATAATACATTATGTTTTATTAATGTTATTTTTAAATAAACTATAAAAAGATTTCCTGGAAGACTTTGTGATCAAATAATTCTGAATTTTTTGTTTTAATAATAGTTTTAATTATTTTACCAAATTTTAGGTTTATTTATTTGTTGAATAGCCAATGTTGAAATTTGGTTATTATAGTTGAATTTTGGAGAATAAATGTACTCTTTATAATTTTTATGATTATTATATTTTGTTAATTATATTATTTTATTCAAAAAATTTGGGTTTGGATATTTTTTGAAGATAAGATGAATATATAGTTTATCTTTAGTGGGTTATGTGATTCTATGGATGATTATTATAGTGTGTTAGGAATGAAAAAAATCCTCATAAATACTCATCATTTAAAGTAAAAGATGAGTATTTGTTTGAATTTCATAAAAGGATGATACTCTATATGATAAGTAAGTGTATTTCCTTATGATCTTAGTATATGTAGTAAATTAATTCCACAAATCTATGAAAATAATATTAAAACCAAAAATGTTTTTGGTTTAATTTCCCTACTATGAACTCAAATACCATTTAACACATCCCATGTTTTTTGTTTTTTGGGTTCTTAACTTTCCCCTAATCATGATTTCTATCACTCTCCATCAGAAAAGGATGGTAAGATTTTCTTATATACGCCTTTTTTCATACATGGAAACCTAATATATGTTATATCAGATGAATTTTGTATTCATGTTTTATTCTTTTAAATTTCATGTTTTATTTACTCATTTTGGGATGTGGGGGTTGAATGAAGTATTTTTGAAATGTAAATCCTTAGTCATAGAGCCCCAATTTAAAATTGTGAGGACATAATTTTTAAAAGTGGGGAAGGATGTGACATCCCATGTAATTATAGAATATTAATTTCCCATATTTATTAATATTCATGAATTACATAGTAATTTTATTTTAAAATGGATTCTATTTCTGATAGAGTTCCTGATACGCAATAATGGTTTTCCATGAAAAATTATGTTGCACATGAGACTGAGTAATACTAAAAAATAATATTTTTAATATTATTATTTTATGTTATAGTTATAAATTTTTTGTTATAAAGGAGAAAATTAATGATATTAATTGAATTATGATAATATAGTTTACACATGTTAATATATGGATTCATTGGTTACAAAATTAATTAGAAAAATAAATGAAAACCGATTGAATACAAAGGATGTGTTTTTTTAAAAAAATTATTATTTAAATGAATAAAAGTGAAACTATAAAGTAATAAAATCAATATTTATGGATTATATTAATGAAATATATTTTTAATATATTTAATTTAATGTTTAAAATAATTCTTATATGATTTATATATCTTATATAAAAATAAATAAAATTTTCAAGATAAAAGAAGTTTTTTCAAACAAATGGAGTTTTACCACATTTTGATGGAGATCAACATTCAATCTAGTTGGGAAAATTTTATATGATATATTTAAAAAAATGAACTTCTTCATTCTAATATAGAAACAAAAATTCACTTTGGTAGATTTTTTGGTATTTTTTAATAAAATTCATTTTTAATGAATATTGAAAAAATACTGCATTTCAACTCAAAACATCCTTTTTGTCTAATTTATTTTTATTTTTCAAATATAATTTTAAATGATATTAAGGTATATTACATTAATTATTTATAATTAAATCCAATTTTTCCCATTGGATGTAATTTCACATTAAAATATTATGTAAACAAAAGTCAATATTTAGATGGTTTTAACATTTTAAAAACCTCTATATCAATCCATCAACGAGATTAACATTAAATTAATTTTAGTAAATTTTGGTAAATTTAATTTTAAAAATGGATAATTTTTTTTTAAATAAATATGAAAAAATTTATCGAATGGATCAAAATAATTTTTTATGAATAGTGACTTTGGTAGTTAATTTTCCACAATTAATGGTAAATCAGGCAATTAAAGGTAAATATAATATTATAACAATATAAAACTACCATAACAATTGTAATAATCATATTAGATTAGATATTGGTTACCAATAAAATACAAGGGTTGAAATGGTGGCCTTTGGAAGCCACTTGGGTGTGATTATAAAATTTATAACAATTAATTTAAAGTAAAAGCAGAAATATCATCATCATGCATCTTTAAAATAAATTTTTTATATATAGAGTAATATATGTGATCTCTTAGAATATAAATGGTAATTAAAAATATAAAAATATTACCTAAATCATGGTAATTTATTTACATTTTTTATTAATAAATAATTAAATTTAATTGTGCCCCAATGATGATGTGATAATAGATTTTTAATTAATGAATAAAATAAATAATATTATAAATATTAAAATAAATTTTATTTTACATAATATATGTCATCCATGAATTTTATATGTTACTATGACTTGTTATAAGTCTATTTAATGGTTATTTTCTAATTTATCTCTCTTTTCAGATTTTATCATAATTTATTGAAATGAATTTTTTAAAAAGTGGCATAATTGATATTTTATAAAAAATAATAATTATTAAATTATTTAAAAATATTAATAAAATATTTTAAAATAACAATGTGATTATGATAAGGCCTCCATGTTCATTTATTATCTAACTATGATAAATTGACAACATATATGTAAAATTTATAGCCTCTTAATATTTAAAATGTAGTTACCACAATTAAAATTAAAATTGAATAATTAAGATTAAACTAAAAAGATAAGATTTAAAATAATATCAATACATGTATAAATATTATTAGATGATATTATTTAAAAATATCATCATATTATATTATACATATCTCAGGTTGGAGTCATTTATATTAAAAAATTAATTTATATTAATTAAATATTATAAGAGTTTCTAAGGGTGCCCCCCTTTTCTCTAATAATTATATATCCACTCTTATCTAATAATCACAGTTCTAGAACCATTTGGTTACGCCAATATCTACCCAAATTTTTTATATAATCCCTACCCAATTTATTAAGGCC
Organism: Viscum album; assembly: GCA_963277665.1. NCBI lineage: Eukaryota > Viridiplantae > Streptophyta > Magnoliopsida > Santalales > Viscaceae > Viscum > Viscum album. The sequence continues at coordinate 1,710,688,078 of OY728157.1, read as the reverse complement.
TTATTTTAGGGAGAAAACTCATCATAAAGATGTTAAGGTGTTCTTCAATGGTGATCAACAGAATAAAAAGTATCTTCTTTTTAAGAGTTCTGTTTTATTTATTCTTCAACTTCATTTAAATATTCTTATTCTATGATGAAATAATTAATCGATTATCCTAAATATTATCAAATGGTATTATGTTAATATCATCTCCTAAACCCATCTCCAATGTCATTAAATGGGAAATGGTTATTTTTTTTGAGTGTACGGCGGACTACCGTCTCGAGAACAGATATAGTTCGTTTATCATTACTATATTTAAATAATAGTTATAATGATGGAAAAAAATTTATAAATTATATTCATGACATATTTATAAATTTAAAATAATAATATTTTTATTAGGTTCTTACCTTTCAGAGACATTAAAATGATGACGTTGTTCGTGCATACTTGTGAACTATCACCTCTACAAAGCAATGTGAATCATTTTTATTGACACACCACTTGTATGATATATATAAGTATATTTTTAAATTATTATTATTTTTCTTAAATATTAAGATCATTATTAAATATAAAATAATAATTACCTCATTTCCATAATGACCATTGAAAAATGAAAAACATTATACATGCGCACGTAAGGTCTACCGTCTCTATGAATATAACATTGTTAAATTTTGATAACATAAATAAATAAATTTATTTAACCGTATAATGGATTTATAAAAGATATTATTATTTCATGAATAATATTCTAGTGATAATGGACTTATATACACATGAACAATTAACATCATTACAAGTTCATTTTCGACTCAAATAATGAATATTGACAAAACGTCTCATATGAACATAAATAATAATTTAAATTTTATAACATGGTAATAGGTGATATAAAAGGAATAATAAAATTAAAAAGGTTCTCAAAAATTTATGAATTATCCAAATTTCATTCTTATTGAATATAAAGTTTGTATGTGATGAGTTAGACTCACGGTAATGGACTTCGTCTCAATATCCTCTCATTGAGGATTATCTTGATATTGTGCACCATTAATATCCATTAAGGTGTTAATATGACAAATTTGACATGGTAAATCATTAATTTATATAATTCCATGATATTTTAATTTTTTTTAAAATTTTATTACTTAATGATTTATATTCATGTGTTTCTCAAGAAGTAAGGGACCCTTAAACAAAAATATCATTTTGAATTATTTAATGGTATGGTATTCTAAATAATTATGATTAATTTCCATGTTTTTAAAATAATCTTATGGATTTATTTATATAGACATGAATATTTTAAAATTATAATTTATTTCAATGTTTTGAAGTGTTATAGGACACTTTGATTCAAAAATAATCTTTTAAATTATTTTAATTGTATTTTTGAAATGGATTGATTATTTCAATAAGATGGAATTTTTTACATATACACCATGAATGTAATTTCCTACTAAAATTTCACTATTATGTAATAATTTTTACTTAAATTATTTATAATATTCTTTTAAACAACCTTTTTCATTTATGATTGTGCAACTAGTAATTATGAAATTTTATTTGAAACTGGAAATTTTATTTCTCTTTTATGTTTGTTTTATATGTTTTGATTTTGTTATGGTTCTTGGTAATTGTTTATGTATATGGGTTTTAACCTGATAAATATTGGGATGGAATTCCCATGATATCTCACCCATGTATTGGGTAATGATATGACGTTAAACAATAAGTTTTCTACAATGAGTTTTTAGAAATGCACTGTGATGGGTATTCCAAATAGAACCATAAAGGTTAATCCCTATGTATTAGTGAAATCCATTATGTAAGTATGATATGGATGCCAAAATTTACATGTAATTTTTATAATTTTTATTATGTTTTATAGGAATCAAATTATTTCATATGGTGATCTAAATTTTTTATTTTTTTTATAGGTGAAAAGTATGATTTTGTGAAACTGTTTTCCTGATTTTAAATTATTCATGGACTACTAGATTCATTCATTATTTTAAATCCCATAAAGAGTTTTTTGTGGTCATATCAAGTTTTTGAAATGTTTTTCAAATTTTTTATGGGATAATAGAGTCGTGTATGAGATAATGAAATTGTTATAATGATTAAACATGAAAAGAAACCACATTTCATTTAAAACTGTTTAATGGAAGAAATTGATACTGTTGTAAGAGTCCACATGGTATTTCTATGGTTTTGTTATGTAATATTTATGTACTAATTAATTAAAACTATAAAATTATAAATATCCTCAATTTAAAATACAGATAAATTGTTGACTAAAGTCAATATTATGTAACATTAAAGGGAAGTTCATTGTAATAGGTATTATTGGTCGGTTTAGATAACCATAGTGGATAGGGTGATAATTAAGCATAAGTCACAAGTCATATATAACCACAATGGTTATCGTAATAGTAAGATTCATAGTTATTTTATAAATATTTAATGAGTTTGAGATAACATGAATAAGTATATCTTAGTGTTTATATTCCTCAAATTATGGTTTTATTGATATACTCACACTACCATTATCGGTTTTACTAAATGGAAGGATCAAGCATGGTCCAATTTAACAATATATTTGAATAAAAATGTGGTGGATCTATGAATAAGAAAAAAATGAATTAGAATATGCAATGAGAACTCTCATGTTTATTATAAACAACATATCTAGAGTAACGATTCACCATTAGATCTTTGGTGAGTTTTAAAATTCCTCATCTATTAAAGAAATGAATCCCTATGGTAGTTTAAATTATCATCATAAAGGACAGTATAATCAATAATATATGTGTCATGTATGTAGAAATAAGAACCGAGGAAAATATTTTTTAAGGGATGTGAAGTTGTTATAGATGGGGTAATTAAGGTGTCAAAGCAATAACCTACTAGAGAAAAAGGAAGTGTTTAGATTATTCCATTAAAAGGAATTAATTTCCTTCCTACTTATCAATTGAATGTTTTAATTGTGGGGAGTATGGTCTTTATTCAAATAAATGCCCTATTAATATGGTTCGCGAGTGGGATCTAGAGAATCATTCAAATATATGCTTATCAATACCTAATTTGATTCCAATTGAAAAGTACGAAACTAAAAATGATTAATGAAAGCTATCAATTATTTCATGTCTCATGTTTTTGCATTATTGGATCTTAGGTCATGATTCATGTGTTTTTTTTAGGAAATAAGTATTAAATAATAATAAAGATGTTCATGACTAATGTATCAAGAATAACACTAAATAATTAAAGAGTATAAATATAAGAGACTCGTAAGGTATGTTAGATCTATGGATGTTGAAATGGTTAAAAGTATTAATGATATTTCGATGAAGGGATTACGTTGGAAGACTTTTTTCTAGTATGTTTAAACATGATGTTTTTTATTGTAAAATTTTATTTGACGAAGAATTATCTCTTCTTATGTGGAAATAATTACAAATTTATGGATAACTATTAGGTTTTATATGATCTTTTTTTGGGGGTAATTATTAGTTATAAAATTTTGGGTTTCAACCTGAAAAACATGAGATAAAATTTGAGCATAAAATGTATTATGGTTATTTTTAGAATTTTATTTAATTTTTAAAATTTTATAAAATTATATAATTTTTAGAAAATGAAAACTTGTTGGAAGGGTTACAACACGTCGTGTTGGACAAGGATGTGGAAATGAAACCGACAACCAAAGTATGATAAGTCTATGTCACCTACAACTGGCCAACATGTAGTACCTAGTTAGTATGAATTTTCTTTTTTAGTTAAACGAGTTGATAGAATCAGAATATGGTGATTTTAGGGAATTTTTTTATAAAATTGAAATCATTGGTGTTGGAAAATGATTTAGGAATTAGGTGATCAATTTTATTTGGGATGACATTTAATATTTTGGGAACTTTATATGATTAAGGTAAGTAGAATACAATGTGATTTTATTTGGGTAGTATTGGTGGAATTTTATTTTGGAAGAATATATGATTATTATTGTGAAATTATTGATATTTAGGTTATTTATGGAAATTATTAACCTATCATGGATAATATTTGATTATGTTAATAACTATTTTGTATAATTCAATAATCATGGTTACTGTAATTTGGAAATAAATGTTAAAATTTATAATGGAATACTATGTAATAAAATACATGTAAACTTTTGGTATTAATCTAGGTTTACATTATTTAAAGGAATTTTAAGGATTGTTATTTGTTGAATTGTCTATATTGAACTTTGGGTATTAGAGTTCAATTTTGGAGATTAATAGTATTTTTTCTTATTTTAAAGATAATTATATTTTTTGGAATTATATTATTTTAACTGTGCTTCCTGTTTTTGGTTAATGATTTAAGAAATGATGAATTGATAATTAATCTATAGTGGATTATGTGATTTTCTAGAAGTAGATTCATATGTTCTAGGAATGAAAAAAATAATATAATATACTCAATATTTGGAGAAAAAGATGAGTATGTGGTTGAATTTGATCAAAGTATGAAACTCTACATGTCAGGTAAGTGTATGTACAAATGATCTTAGTCTAGGCATTAAATGAATTCCACAACTCCCTGAAAATAATATTAAAACAAAAAATATTTTTTGTATACTTTTCCTACTATGAATTCAAATACTGGTTGACCTTTGTACATCAATTTCATTTATTTAATGTGTATGTTTTATTTACTCTTTTTATGTTGTGGGGTTTCAATGATGTAATTTTGAAAAATAAAACCTAGTTATCAAGCCCATATTTAACAGTGTGGAGATGTAATTCCCAAAAGCGAGGAATGATAAAACATTCTATGTAATTATAGAATAGTAATTTTTTATATTTATTAATATTTATGAATTATATAGTAATTTTAATTTAAATTGGATTCTATTTATGATAGATTACCTGAAACACAATAATGAGTATCTCTAAAATCATACAATGCACACAAGAATGAGACATACTGAAAAATATTATATTATTAATATTTTTATTTTATATTGTAGTTATCAGATGGCAGTTAGAATGGTGGGAATGAAAGATATTAACTGAATTATGAAAATATGGTTAATAATTGTTTTTATAAGGATTAATTTTTAACTAAATTAATTAATAAATGAAATAAAAACCAATTGAATATAAAGGATGTGCTTGTCTAAAAATAGTATATAAATTAGAAAAAATGAAAAAATGAAACTATAAAATAATAAAATCATATATTATGAATATTATTAATTACATATATATTTATCATATTAAATTTATTATTTAAACTTCATTATATATGTTTTATAGACATTATATAAAATCAAATTAAAAATCACGAATAAAAGAAGAAATTTTCAAGAAAATCTACTTTTTATTCCTTTTGATGGAGAACCATTTTTTAATTTACTTTTTTCACTTTTATATGATTTATTTGTTAAAATATATATCTTATTTATATTATGGACAAAAAAATTACATTGGTTTTCTTTTTAGTATTTTTTGGATTAAATTAATTTTTAGTGAATAGTATAAAATACTGCATTTTAATTCAAAACTACCTTTTCATCTAATTAAATAATATTGTTATATTATCATTTTAAATGGTTTTATGGTATTATTAAATTATTTATGTATCATTTAATCCAAATTTTTCAATGGTAAATTATTTCATAGTTAAATTTGATATAAACACATGTCTATCTTTTGATTATTTGTACTTTTTAAAAACATGTATCTTCAATTTTTCAATGAGATTAACATTAAATTAAATTTATTCACTTTTGTAAATTTAATTTTAATAAATGGACAAAAATGGTTGTAATAAATATGAAAAATTCAATGTAAAGGATCAAAATAATTTTTTATGAATAATAACTTTATTATTTTATTTACCAAGGTTAAAGGTAAATCGAGTAATTAATGGTAAAAATAATATTATAATAATATTAAACTACCCTAACATATATACTAATATTATTGGATGAGTTATGGCTGACTAATAAAATCCATAGGGATAAATGGTGGTCTTTGTAAGCCACATTTCTGTGATTATTACATTTAAAACATTTAATTTAATTTAAAGGCCAAAATTTCATAATCATGCCACTTCTTACTAAAACAATGTTACATTGTTCTTATATATGTGATATCTTGAAATATAAATAATAATGATATATATAAAAATATTACCTACTTCATGTTAATTTATTTAATTTTTTTTGGAAATAAATAATTAAATTTTATAATGACATGGTGATGATGCTATAATAGATTTTTTATTAAAGACTCAAATAAATGATTTTATAAATATTAAAATAAATTTTATATGACATTATTCATGCCATACACAAATTTATTTAGTGATTATTAAATGTTTTAATTATATGAAATTGGTTTCTATAAGTTATCACTCTATTGAGATTTTATTTAAATTCAATGAAATGAATAGTGTAAAAAATGACTTAATGGATATTTTATAAAAATAATAATTTATTAAATTATATAGAAGTAATAAAAAATATTTTAATGTCACAAAGTGACTAGAATAAGGTCTAAAAATTCATAGTGTCCAATTCTCGGAAATTTACACCATATAAGTAACATTTATAGCCTCCAATTATTTAAAAGGTTGTTACATCAATTAAAATTAAAATAGAATAATTAAGCGTAGACCTAAAATATAATGTTTAAAATAAAAACAATATAGTTTTAAAAATTAATGGATGAGTGGATTTAGAAAAATATTCATATTATCGTTTACTTATCTCCTGTTGGAGTCATTTGGATTGTAAAATTAATTTATATTAATTAAATATTTTAAGAGTTTGTAAGGGTAACCCTCTCGTCTCCTATAATAAGGTACCCACTATTCTATAATAATAACACTTCTATAAACTTTTTTTTGGCCATGATCAACCAAAAACCATTCCATGAATCCATCCCCTCATTCAAGGTTGCATAGTTTAGGTAGAACACTCTTTATAGAGGTGTAAAGGTGTTCTTCAATGGTGATGAATGGAAGGAGAGTTATTGTTTTTTATGTGTTTCTATTTTATATATTATTACACTTTCTTTAAGTCTTCTTATTATAAGTTGAAATAATAACTACATTACCCTCAATATTATGAGATTTTTTATGTTAAAATCATCACCTAAATCCATCTCCAATTTCATAAAATGATAAATGAACATTCCTTTTGTGTGTAAGGCGGACTACTACCTCAAAAATAGATAGAGTTCATTTTTCATTAACGTAAATCAAAACTCGTTATAATGATGTAATGAAGTTTATATAATATATTAATGTCATATCTTTCATTTTAAAATAATAATATTTCAATTATTTTCTTATATTTGATGCACATAAAAATGATAAAGTTGTTTGTTCATACATGTGAATTATCACCATCACGAAGCAATGTGAATCATTTTTATTCACAAAATAACTTTTATGATAAATATATAAGTATATTTAAATAATTATTATTATTTTAATAATATTATGATAATTATGTAAATATAAAATAATAATTACCTTATTTCAATAATGATAAATGATAAATGAAAAATGATACCCTTGCATACGTACAACCTACCGTCTCTACGAATTTAATGTTGTTCATTTTTCATACCATAAATAAATAGTTTGATTTAATAGTATAAATTATATATATAACATGATCATTATGTCATGAATATTGTTCATTTGATGATACTTTTATGAACACTCTACCAATTTAAATCATAAAAATTTTATTTTTGACTCAAGTACCGAATATCGACAAAACATCCGATATAAACTCTAATATCAATTTAATTTTTATAACATGATAATATGTGGTGTAAAAATAATAATAAAATATAAAACATCTCTCATGAAATTTTAAATTAACCAATGTTTATTATTCTAGAATATAATGATTGTATGTGAGGATTCAGACTCACTGTAAGGTACTTTATCTCAATATCCTTTTACCGAGACATAACATGGTATTTTTCACCATTAGTATTATTTAATGTATATATATGATATTTTTGACATGTTGTATCATGAATTAATACATTACCATGATATTTAAAAATATATGTTATTTTTAAATGATTTTTATTCATTTGTTTGTCAATTAGTTAGGGACTCTTTAACTAAAATTTAGTTTTAACTGATTTAAATATTTAGCCATCAAAATACTTCGTCCATATTTTAAAAATGGTTCTATTGAATTGTTTATATGAAAAATAATATTTTAAAATGTTAATATCATTCAATGTTACAGATTGGTATGGCACACAATGATTCAAAAATCATCTTTCTAAATGTTTTATTTGTGTTTTTCAAATGCATTGATTATTTCAATAGCATGGAATGTTTTTTTAAATATACCCCATAAATGGAATTTATCACTTTAATATAACTATTATGTATGGATGTTTTCGTTACCTATTTACAGTTTTATTTTCAAACAATTTGTATTCATTTATTATTGTGAATATTATAATTATGAAATGTGATTTCCAAGAGGAAATGTTATTTATCCTTTATGTGTGATTTATGTATTATGATTATGGTATGGTTTTTCGTAATTCTATATGTATATGGGTAGTTTTTCGATAAACTGAGGGATATTGACTCTATTATAGATCACCAATTCAATAGGAAATTTGATAGAGTTAAATGATAAGGCTTTACCTAAGAGATTTAGGGAATATACTATGATGGGTATTCTAAAAGTAACCTCGAAGGTTACTCCCAATGTAGCTGTGAAAGCTTAAATATAAGTCTGATATGAATTCCACAAGTTAACATTATGTTTTATGATTTCTATGAAGCTTTATTGGTATCATATTATTCCACTAGGTAATCTAAATGGTTTTTGTTTTTATGGGTGAAAAGAATGATTTTGTGAAAATGTTTTCTTGATTCTAAATTCTTCATGGACTAACAGTTTCATTCCTAATTTTATATTGATAAGACATATTATTATGATCATACCATGTTTTGGAAATGTTCTTCACAATATTTAATGGATAATAGAGTCATGGATGGGATAATGGAAATTTAATGATGAATAAACATGAAAACAAATCATGGTTCATTTTAATGGTTCCTTGTTTATGGAGGAGATGGATACTATTGGAAGTGTCCACTTTGGATTTATATGGGTTTGATATGTAATATTTATGTTCTAATTATCTTAAATTCAAAACTTGAAAAGATCCTCATTGTCAAATAAATAAAAATTATTGACATAACTAATGGATATTTAACAATTAAGGCTGGTCACTAAAGTTGGAGTCATAGGTTGGTTTAATAATGTTAGAGAATAATTTGATATTTAAGCCTATGTTACAAGTTATATATAACCACAATGGTTAGAATAATATAATGAGTAATAGTTACTTTAAAATAAATGGAATGATTTTGAGATAACATGAATAATTTTATCTTAATGATTGTCTTCCTCATGTGATGATTTTATTGATATACTTACACTAAGATTTTTCGTTTTACGAAAAGGATGGATCCCATAGGCACCAAAGTAACAATGGATGTAAATGAAAATGTGGTGGTTATCTTAATAAAAAATTTAATGAAATAAGATCTGTAATGAGAACTTATATGATTATTCTAAACTAACCATCAAGAGTAATGATTTACCACTGTAACCTTGGTGATATTTCAACTTCATCATATATGAGTGAAATGAATCCCTATGAAAGTTTATGTAATAATAATAGTGTTAAGTATATTCAAAAAAAATATTTCTTAAGGTTATGGAAATATACACATAGGAAAAAGTTTTAACAGGAATAGAAGTTTCTATACATGTGTTAATGATGGCCATAAAGTAATAACCTTCCAATGAAAAATAGAGTGTCCAGTTTTCTCCATGAATGGGAAAGAAGTTATTTTCGAGTTACCCATTGAATGTTTTAAATGTGTGGAGTATGGTAATTATGAAAATCCATGTCCTAAAAATATGGTTCACAAATGGGATCAGGAGGACTGAAAAAATATAAGTTTAGAAAAACCTAATGACATTCCAATTAAATATGAGGAAACTAAAAATGACCTAAAAATGTATGGATTATTTCTTATCTCATGTTAGGACATTATTAAACCATAGGAAAAGATTCATGATTTTGTTTTAGGAATGTAGTATTAAGGAATAATATACAAAATAATCATTAATGGATCAATAATAACTTTTAATGATTAATAAGTCTACATATATGGGATTCTAGAGTTATGTTAGATCTATGGATTATGAAATGTTTACAAGTATTAATACTCTTTTGATGATGGAGTTAATTTAGAAAAAAATTCTAGTATGTGTTACTCAAATGTTTTTTATGTGAAAATTTTATTTGATGAAGAATTATCATTTCTCTTATGGACATATTTAAAATGGTATAGAAACCCATTAGGGTTTATATGATCTTTTATTTTGAGGTAATTTAGGTTACTACATTTTGGGTGTCAATATAAATGGTTTGAGATAAACTCTCAGGATGAAACATGTTATGGTTATTTTTTAGGATTTTATCTGATTTTGGGATTTTTATAAAATTATAGAATTATTTGAAAATGAAGAGTCATTGGAAGGGTGAATCACATCATGTCTTAAAATTATGTGGAAATCGATCCCACAACCGATGTGCGACAAGGATTTTGTCACCTCCCATGGGTCTACATCATGTCCCCATTTAGTATGACTTTTATTTCATTAAATGAGTTGATTGAATATCAATAAGTTGATTATGGGGACTTATATTTAATTTAATGGATATCATTTGTATTGGAAAATTATTTATGTGTTAAGTGATAAATTTTAATTTTTAAGGCATTTACTATTTTGGTAACTTTGTTCGATTATTTAAAAAAAATACTATATGATTTTATTTATGGAGTAATGGTGGAATTTTATTTTTAAATAATCTAAGGTTTTTATTATAGACTTATAGAGTTTTTTTATTTATTGAAGTGATTAACCTATATTGGATAATATGTGATTAGGTTAATAAAGTTTTGGTATAAGACATTAAGAGTTCTTGATATTATTTTGAAATAAATATTAAAATTATATAATGGAAGACTATCAGAACAAATTATTATCAATATTGGGTATAAATATTATTTTTTATTATTGTATGGAATTTTAAGGATAGTCATATATTTAATGGTCTATGTTGAACTTTTTTTATTAAAATTTAATTTTGGATATTAAAACTAGTCCTTCATATTTGAATGATTATTATATTTAGAGAATTATATTATTTTATCCTCATTTTTTGGTTTTTGATAATGTTTCAAGACATGATGAATATATAATTAATATTTAGTGGGTCATGTGATTCTATATAAGATGATTCTTTTGTTTTAGGAATGAAAAAATCTTTTAAATATTCACCACTTGTAGAAAAAATATGACTTTTTGGTTAAATTTGATCAAAGGATAAAATTATACACGGTAAGTTACTATATTTCATAATGATCATATCCTAGGTTATAAATACATTCCAAAACTATATAAAAAGAATATTAAAAAAATATTTTACATTTTCTACTAAGAATGAATTGACCGTTTAACCCATCACAAGTTTGTGGTTTTCTGGTTTTTGAATTTCTCCTAATCTTGTTTTCTATTTCTCTCCATCAGAACATGATGGTTAATTTTTCTTCCATATCTATGATTTCCTATATGGAATCCTAGTATATATTATACCAGTTGACCATTTTAATTCAATTTCATTCTATTAGAGTGAATCATTTATTAACTCATTTTTATGTTGGATTCTAGTGAGGTAATTTTGAAAAGTGAAACCGTAGATACCAAGCCCATATTTAAAATTTCTAAGACCCAGTTTCCAAAATGGGGGGAAAATGTAACATATTCAATTTTTATAGAATAATAAATTTTCATATTTAATAATATTTATGAATTATATTTTAATTTCACAATGAAATGGAATCTATTTCTGAAAATGTACCCAACATTAAACAATGGGTTTCTCCAAGATCTTATGTTGTACACAAGACATAGTTATTCCAAAAAAATAATATATTTTTAATATTCTTATTTAAAGTTGAATTTATTTCATAGCTGTTAGAATAGAGGGAATGAATGGTATTAAAAATCTTATGAAAATATGGATTACACATGTTTATATAATGATTCATTGGTTACAAATTAATTTTTAAATTAAAGAAAAACCAATTGAATGTTAAGGATTTGTTTTTTTAAAGAAAATTTTTTAAATGTAAATAGGTGAGTATATAAAATAATAAAATAAATAATGATTGATTTTATTAATTAAATATATATGTATTATATTCAATTTAATATTAAAAATACATCTTATATGTTTTCTATACATTATATAAAAACAAATTAAATTTTTCGTACAAAAGAATTATTTTCCAAAAAAAATGTTTTTTCCCTTCTTTTGACGATGAACCCATAAAATATATATGTTTTTTTAACTTTTATGTGATATATTTGAATACATAAAATTATTATTCATAATATAAATATAAAAAATCACTTTGGTTTATTTTTTGGTATTTTTCGGATAAAATTCAATTTTCAATGAATAGTGAAAAGATACTCCATTTTAATTCAAAACTATCTTTTCATATAATTTAATTATATTTATAGATTTTAATTTTATAGTGTTTCATTATATAATTAGATGCATAATTTATCATTTAATATAATTCTGTCCATTTCATGTAATTTAAAATTTTAATTGGATATAAACACATTTCAATATTTTGATGGTTTTTAATTTTTAGAAAATTATTTTCTCAATCCGTCAATGAGATAAACATTAAATAAACTATAGTACCTTTTGTGAAATGAATTTTAAAAAATTTTAATACCTTGTTGTAAAAAATTTGGAAAATTTTGATATAATAAGATGAAAATAATTTTTGGTGAGTGGTAATTTTAGTTTACCATATACCTCGGTTAAAGATAAATCAGGTAATTAAAGGTAAATATAATATTACAATATTATAAAACCACACTAACACTTAAACTAACATTATTAGTTGAGTTAATTTTGATAAATAAAACCCATGTGATTAAATGGTGGCCTTTAGAATCATCCTGGTTGTGATTATGACATTTGTAATGTTAAATTTAATGTAATGGAAATAATTTCATAATTATGCCGCTTCTTACTAGAAAAAATTTAATCTGGGGTTATTTAAGTGTTCCCTTCGACTATAAAGATTAATTCTAATGATAAAAAATTACCTAAATCATGGAAATTTTGTTAAAATTTTTAGAAAACAAAAAATTGAATTTAATTATGACATAATGATGATACAATATTAGATTTTTTAATTAATGAATCAAATTAATGATATTATAAATATTAAAATAAAGATCATCTAACATAATTTATGTCATACCTGATTTTATTATTCCAATATGACATTTTATATGTCTATTAAATGGGTTTTCTATTTATTATCCCCCTATTTTGATTTTATATAAATTCAAGGAAATGAATAGTATAAAATTGTAATAATTTATATTTTATAAAAATAAAAATATAAAATAATATTTAAAAATCCTAAAAAATATTATAAAATATAAAAGTGAAAATTATAATTCCTAAATGTTCATTAATTTTACAATTATTTGAAATGTACCCCATATAAGTAAAACTTATTTCCCCTTAATATATAAAAGATTATTACAACAATTAAAAATAAAAGAGAATAATTTATTATAAAATGAAAAGATAAATTTTAAAATAAAATAAATACATGTATATAAATTATATGATTAGAGTATTTAAAACAATAATTTTCTTATATTATATATATTTCATGTTATATTCAATTAGATTTAAAAATTAATTTATATTAATTAAATATTTTATGTGTTTCTAATAATTCTCTCCCATATCCTATAAAAAGTTACTTAATATTCTCTAATACTCCCACGTCTAGAGCCATTAGCATGGGCTATTCCCTACCCAAAACCCATAATATAATCCATCCCCACTTTCCTTAGTCATTATTTTAGTCATAACACCGTTCATGTAGGTGATAAGTTGTTTTTCAAAGGTGATGAATAGAAGAAGAAGTATCATTATTTTTAGTGTTTATGTTTTATTTATTCTTCTACTTACATTAAATATTATTATTATAATATGTAATAATAACTATAGTATCCTTAACAATATGAGAGTTTATTATGTTAATATCATCACCTAAACCCATATTTCATTTTATCATATGGGGAATGTACATTTCTTTCATGTGTACGTTAGATTATCGCCTCATGAACTAATATTGTTCATTTTTCAATGCCGCATATCAAGACTAGTAATAATGATGTAAAAAATATTTATATATTATATTCATGAAATATTTATCATTTTAAAAAATTATATTTCAATTATGTTCAATCTTTCTATGCACATAAAAATGGTAATGTTGTTTGTGGTACGTCTGAACTATCACCTCGGTGAAGCGACGTGGATTATTTTTATTCACCAAATCAACTGTATGATATATATAATTATATTTAAATTATTACTATTATGTTAATAATATTAATATAATTATGTGAAGATAAAATAATAATTACCCTTTTTATATAATGATTAATTAAAAATGTAACACATGCGTGCGTACGACCTACAATCTCTATGAATATAACATTGTCTATTTTTCATACCATAAATATATATTTTTTAATTAATAGTATGATTAATGTATACAATATATTATTATGTAATGAATATTATTCTAGAGAATATGGACTTCTAAACATATGTACAATTTACCTAATAATATGTTGGTTTTTGGCTCAAGTACCGAAAGTCAGCAAAACGTAAGATATGATCATAAATAATAAAATAATTTTTATAACATGGAAATAAGTGAAATAAATGGAATAATTAATATGAAAAAAAATTCAATATAATGTATAAATTAATGAATTTTTATTACTCAATAATATAAAAAATATATGTGATGAGTTGGACTCACGGTAAGGGATTTCGTCTCTATCTCATTTCATTGAGGCATATCATGATATTTTGCATGTTTATTATCAGTTAAGTTATATATACGACCCTTTTGAAATGTTATATCATGAATTACTATATTCTAATGATATTTAAGGTTTAATTAATTTTATACTTTAATATTTCTTTTTTGTGTTTCTTATGTAGTAAAAAATATTTAACTAAAATATCAATTTAAATGTTTTACATATTTAGTGTTCTAAATCATCTTGATTAATGCACATATTTTCAAAATAATTTTGATGATTTATTTTTATAGAAATTAATATTTTAAGAATCTAATTTATTAAAAAAATTAATGTTTTATAGGAAAAATTGTTTAAAAAATCTACTTTTTAAATGTTTTAATTGTATTTATGCTTGTTTTATATGTTACAATAATGTTATGGTTATTGGGAATTGATTATGAACATTGGGGGATCCATTAATAACCAAGGGTTGGTGATCCCCTGATATCTCTATAAATCATTGTGTAATGAGATAGAGTTAAGCGATAAGTTTTCTCCAAAAAGGCTTTGGGAATATACTAATATGGTTATTCTAATCATATCTTTAACGGTTACACCCTGTGTAGTTGTGAAATATACAGTGTAAGTATGATATGAATGCCAAAAATTAAATTTATTTTTTATGATTTCTATGATGATTTATATGAATCAAATGATTAGATGAGATAATATAATGAGTTTATGTATTTATGGGTTAAAAGTATGATTTTTTGTAAATTATTTCATGATTTTAAATTATTCATGGAAAAATGGGTTTAATTCTTATTTTATATCCCTTAATGAGACTTTCATGATCATAATAATGTTTTTAATGTTTTTCAAGTTATTTAAGGGATAATAGAGTTAAGAATTGTATTGGGTAAATGTGATTATTATAAAACATGAAAAGGATCCATGTTTAATTTTAAAAGTTTTTAGAAAGAAATAAATTCTATTATACGTGTCCAGTTTTTTTTCTATGGTATTTTTATGTAATTGTTATGGCCTAAATCTATAAAAAATTAATCTTAAAAATATCCTCAATTTAAAATAATGTTAAATTGTTGACATAACTCAATATTATGTAATGTTCAAGGTTTGGGCCTTATTTGTTTTCCTCGTGAATATTTAAAAAAAATTAAACAATTTTATATTTTGGGGTATAATGATGAGAAATTATAAATTCACACAATGTCATTTTCATGTGGAATTGAAATTTGAAATTGTGTATGAAACATTATTAAATCTCTATGAATTCATTCCAAATAAGTTTTGGTTTATTATTTTGAATGATTATTATATATAGATCTTATTTAGAATGTGAAATGTTATTTTTTTTGATAACGTATATCTGATAATGTGATAATAATTAATTAAATTTAAAAATATTTTATAAACTGTGTTAAAATAGTTAAACATTATAAAATAAATACAATTTCATGGAATCGAATGATTGTTTTTCAATTTATTATTTTGAATATTTTAAATGGAATTTCTAATTTTTTTTATGAATTCTTTAAAATTAATCCTTCTATTTTATATGACTTGTCTTTGAATTTTCATTTATTGATTTTATATTTATAACTATTATGATATGATTGATACATATGATTTGATATGAATAGGGGTTATTTCATTTAATGGCATGATAGGTGATTTGACATTGTTCTATTTTTTTATTATCGATTATTTGGATGCGCATTAAATCTATGTTCCTCAACAATAAATGATTGACAGAATAAAAATACTAAAAAAACTATACTGGTCTTGACATATGATAGATTATTATTCTCACACACTATAATACATCCCATATTTTTATAGTTTTCTTATCATAGGGGAGTCTGATCTCTAGGGAATATATGTGAAAATAATTAGTTTTAACTTTTTTTTGAAGCATCATAGGAACACATTTTTAATCTTATTATGAAATGTCTAAGAATGTATATATTTAGTAAAAACTGAGTTCCCCATATCATTATTTAATCATTTATTACCCTATTTAGTTGATTATATGATTTTGGTTTGTTTGTATCATCTTAATGAGTTGTATTACACAGAACCATTATATTATTATTGTATTCATTATTTCCAAATAAATATCTCCTCAAGAATATTTATTATTAAATTATTTAATTCATGGAATCTTTTATGTTTTAAAATTTATGATAAAAATAATAAATTTTTATATATTTTGATAAATGAAGTGGATTTTGCTGAAAATATTGGTTTTAATGAAAATGTGGTGGTTATCATATTTATGGTTTATGAGATCTCACATTAAATGTGAAAATTTTGTTATAATTTTTGACATCAGATGATTTTGAATATTTTATTTGGAAATGATTTAATTATTTATTTTATTCTCTATTGAACTCATATATAAATTCCAACAATATTGTTTTTTAATTTTCATTGGATGAATATTTCAAGGAAAACATGTTGAGATCCCACTAGTCATGTCTATCTCACTTCCTAATTATACAAATTCATTATTCTATTCTAATTATTTCTTTTAGGAATTTTTTATATACCTTTTGATACATAAATTTTAGATTCATGACAGTATTTATTAGGTGGATGTTGGTGGAAATGAGACATATTGTTTTTTTATAAGGTTTCATGATTTTGTTTATTTTTTAATTTTATGTATATGAAATCTCAATATACGATATTTATATTTATGTTATTGATATATATATATTTGGAAATTTAGTTTATAAATGATTTTTTAAGGTATGAAATATTATTTTTGATAGTGAACTTCTAGAATGATTATGTTATGTAGATCATCATATTTTATATACCCTATATTCTCATGTATGAATGGAAAAAAGTTATGATATTAATTATTTTTTGATTCCATTTATTAATTATCCGATGATGAATCAGTTTTTAAAGAGTGTATTCGTTGATTCCCAGGAACTAAATTCCATCATATGGGGTCAAGAATGAAAATTGAACTTAGTATTCAACTAAACCATGTGATGTAATAGGTGGGATCAGGAAGATTTGTTTAAAATTATATCAATGGAAGGGTTATCCAAATTTAATGTTTTTAGAAGAGAACTCTGAATATTTTTTATGCATCTTGGTATATATCATAATATAATGACACTAATTCAATTAATTAGTCAGTAATACCCACCTAATCATCAAAATTAATTATGGAACATGTGTTTCCAGGGAATGTTAGTATAGGGTTTTCATTTAGGAGAATTTTCTTTGATTACTCTTGGACAAGTGATGATTAGAATTAGAAGTATTTTTACAATAATGTCGATTGAGGATTTATTTTGTGATTTCACGATTCATTGGTTGAATGTTTCTAAGAAATTATGGATTCCTAATTAAAATAGACTATTCTGTAAACAATGTTATGCCCATCTGTATTGTTCTGGATACATCATAAGGCATGTCACGTTGTTTTTTATGGTAAAACATATTTCATGTATACTAAATTCAATTTATCCCTTCAAAACAATTTTTATAAAAAAATCATGATTCTAATTTAATTCTTATTTTCATACCATTATTTGAATTAAAAAAGCAGTGTTATCTCCATTTCTATTTATTAGTGATTATTTTTCAAGATTTAATGTTCAATGAATTTACATTTCTTGATTGTTTATGAATTTTTATGGATCGAGTGGAGATTTTTTTTCTTCAAAATATTAATTTTAAAACTAAATTTGAAAATAGATTTTAATTTTTTTATTTTTTTTAAAATAAATATATTTATTATTGAATTTGGAAAATTAATTAAAAATCTATATTTGATCTTCGGAAATTTCTCTTAATAATTTTCAGAAAAATAGGGTTTTTTACTTTTATAAATTTTTGAATTAATCTTATTGGGTTTCAAAAATAATGGAGAATTGTATTATTTAAAATGATTTGTTAGTGATTGAGAATGTAGGATTTTTCATTTATATGTTGTTTTTTATAGTTTTTTTAAAAGTGAGTTAGAATATGTATGAATGTTAAAAAAAATTTATAAAATATAATTTAAATACCAAATAATGGAATGTAAAACTACATTTATTGGTAATATAAAAGAAATTTATAAACAGTAAGGGTTGTTGTGTTCTCGAAAGGGGTATATGGGTATAAAATGTGTTCTAATTTTTTAATTCTATAATATTAAATTGTGATATATTTTAATTATTTCGAATTATATGGGGTTTTATATTTTATTTTATGAGATATAAATTGATTTAATCCCTGATTCATGTAATTTATATTATTTCTCTTATAAATGTATCAAAAAATTTCAAAAGTGTATATATATAGATAAAAAACAGGGGGACTTCAACATTTCATAGTTATAATCATTAATGTTGAGGTCTCTATCCAAAAATAATGTTGTGTATTAAACCCAAATTTTTCCTTGATGATTGACCCTATGAATTATTTTTTTAATTGAAATTTAGTTGTATGAATTCAATAGATTATTTTTTTAGTCACATTTTGCTATGTTTCATGAATTCTGAGATAACCTATTCTTGAGGAATTTGTTTTCAGTATCTTCAGTGTTTTAAGTGGTTTTTTTATTTAGAGTAGAATTAGATGGTGTTCATTTAGATCTTGGTGATATATTATTTGAGGGATTATATCTCATTGTTGTTATAGAAAATAAAACATTTTAGGCTAATAATTATCTAATGAATTGTTTAAAAATCATAAATTAGGAATCACAATTTATTTTTGAGTATCATACAGTGTGGAAGTAAGACCTTGGATCATAATTTTTATTCATTTAATGGATCACAAATGGAAGCCACTAGTATGTGATTGGAGGTTCATAATATATTTGGTATAGTTATTTCTCTGAATGGAGATTATTTCAGTTTTATTGGATTTATAACTTATGATGTTCCTTGGGTGAGGACCCGAGTACCATCACTTAACATTCCATGAGCAATTATTGGGCCGATTTTTTTAATATTGATTGGAATTCTTGTTTCGATGTGTTATATTTTTAGCAGTTCAATGATGATGTTGTAGTAAGATTATGTCTGATTGTTTATTGGTGTATTGTATTAAAAATTCATTCTCTGTAGAAGTCTTTTACAGTTTTATGGATAGTTAATATGATTAAAATAGAACATTTATTTCATTTTTATAATTACATTAAAATGTTATTTCCTACTAATTTATAGTTTTTTAAACAATAACTCTTTGATCAACAATTTTCAATGAAAACTAATTTTTTTATCACATTAAGTGATTCAGTGTTCATTAGGTTTTGAAATTCCTATTCAAAACATGAATTGAATTTTTGACATATAGAGTATGTGGATAACTCATAATGAAAATTAGGAATGGTTTTATATATATCTCCCTTTGTATATGGTATTTTCACATCATCTCTTCCACCAACATCTTTTTTGGAATTAATTATTTACTCATTTAATTAACTTCAAATATTTTTAGTGAAATTTATAGGGTAAAATGTGGAAAGGTGAGGATAATTGTAATAAAAAAGGTGTTACTGTTGATATTTAAAATAACTATTTTAGGCTTATCATATTTTTTATAAAGAAAAGTGGATTTTTTTTAATGTTATAGTATCACAAGGATTGAACATTATTTGTATAAAATATTAACAAATAATTCCAAAAGTGGTGTAATTTATTTCATAGGGTTCTAATTAAGTGGCAATAAGATTTGAAAACTATACAGTCACATTGTTCAATAGTGCTGTTCTTCTATAGAGAGAGATAAATTGATTGGTAATTGTTTACCAAACCATATTGTCCATGAATATGTTTTCCATCATTTTAAATTTAATTATTTTTAAATTTTACCCCTCCCAAAATTAATGTTCGACTAAATCATTATCATCCTCATTTATGTATGCAATCCTTAAGTGTGCACCCACTCCATTCCATCCTTTTATATGGATTCTTATTTGAAAATTGTTGACTGTTTATTACAATTTTCATTATAGGATCCTCTTATCAATTTATCCTTTATTCCATTTATTTTTTATATTTTATTCTTATTCACTCACAATCCCAATGTTCTATAATGTCTAAATTTTGGGTATAGAGTAAACCTAATTTTTTTAAATTGAATCGCACAATATTTTATATATATTATCCATTTTTATTAATCTTGTGCCATCATTGGTGGATCATTTAACAAGATTTTAACCTTTGTGATTCTATATATTTTAATTATATAGAATTCATATGTACACTTGATGTTTCATAAAATCATTTTATATAACCCTATGAATAAATATTTTTTCTTTATTGGGAATTAATTTTTTATTAATAGTTTTCCCCACATAACATTGAGGAATTTTAAATGATTTTATATTATTGATTTGTAAATTGGTTTTTTAATAATTATATATGAATGTATTAATTCGCTTATGGATATAGTAAGGTGAAATTGGAATTGTATTTATTTAAAATATTTGATTTAATAAGTCCTTTTTTATTAGTGATGGTTATTTCATTTGATTGAACTTTTATATTTAGAGATTATTTACTTTAAATTGAGGAATTATTCTCAAAAATAATTCCCAATGAAATTATTTTTTTAATATTATTTGTAATTTGAAATACATTAAAAAAAATACATTTAATAATTGGTAGTGTGAATTAGCATTCAAATATTGGGTTTTAAAGGCCTATTATGTTCTTCTTATACGTAATTACAGTTTGGTAATTTTTGATAACCTTGAATTTGGGACATCGGGTTTGAAATTCCATGAATACGGATTTTTCCTTAAGGGAACTAGACTTAATCTGATTATTATTAAGTAATTCATTATGAATATTCTTATAAAAAAATTTATTATATATCGGTTTTTCTAAATGGGAAATGGGATTTACATGTACGATTATGATTATTCATATGATCATCATTTGGATATCCATTATCACTTTAAAAAGATTAATTATAATGGAAATGTGTACACTATTTAATGTATTTACACATATTACCCTCTAATAATATCACACATATGATTTAATATTTGTGTTATTTAGTTTTTATAGATATTGGAGTGCCGTAGTAAGGTTTGTGTTGGTAAATCTGGTAGAATTAGGTTTTCTGGACATAATATATGTATATAAATACTCAAAAGATATATAAAATATAGGGAAAAATCCATTTTGAACTGGTTATAATTCACATACCTCATTTCTACTTTTTTGAGTTCATGTAGGTTTTTTCTCTCATTTTCATTTTTTTGTATCTCAATGTCAAGATATATTGCATAAATCCATTATACTATAATTTTTAATATTGATTCTTATTTTTTTAATCATCTTATAATATAAAATGTTACAATATTTTTTCAATGTATAGATTTATGTTTAAAAATATAATATAATATTTTTTAGGAATATTATTGACACATGGACATAATATTTGTATAAATGTTTGGTTATTGTTGAAATGTTTTCATTATTATTTTTAGGATTCATGTGAAATCCCTTCAAAATTACTTTTTTTTCTAAATTTCAAAAATTGTAAGATATATTTTCATGTAAATTAATTACTTATTATTTTATCTTGTTTAATAATATGAAAAGAAATAAATTCTAAATTTATTATTAGCATAGAATTATTAAAATATCATTTTAATGGATTTACAAAGAAGAAATGGTAACATATTATTGTACATTATTAGAAAAAAAATACATGAAATAATAGGTATATAAAACTACAATATTTTCCTCAATAGTTGAGTTATGTAACATATTGATTCCTGATAGTTGGTTTCACAAGAGGATATTTTGGCAAGTGTTGAGTTTTAATTTTCAAATGACCATTGTTTTGTCCATTGGTTCATGTGTTATTTTGGATTATTTTTTAATGTTTTATATCAAATATCACAACCTATTGTATTTAAATTATATATATTTGTAATAAATTGGTTCTATACTCTAAATATTAAAAAATTATTGTACGTTTGGATAATTATTTTTTATTTCATGTTTCCTTTGATTCATTTCATTAGAATGACTTATTTTATTTTAATGGTCCTTAAATATATAAATATACAATGAGTGATTCCTATAAATTTTTTATTATTTTAAAATAATAGTTATATGGTGGAACAAGTTCCAAATTTGTATTCCTTTGTTAATGGAAAATAGTTTTACGACCATGGGTATTAGGAAGGACCTCCAATCCAAGTATCATAATGACCTATGTGACTTGGTATATCTTCTTTGGACAATTAATTACAATCACCAACAACAACTAAATGTGATCTTTCCTAGTTTATTAAGAAATGATATAGTTCCCAAAAATTGTATCCTTAATTTATAAAATTGGAAAACAGGAAAAATGTATATAAATTACATGAATTAGAGGTAATAACCACACCAAATCCAAAAACAATTAAAAAATAAAACCACCCATATCCTCAATAAATTATATTTTTCAAAAAAATGTTACTTATATATCAATTTATATAATTATAATTCTATTTGAATTTGTGAATAAGATTCATTTCACTAAAGAATCCACCAATGTCCCCTTTATCTACCCAAAATCCCCTTATCTCTTAAAAAATATCACATCAAAAACTATGGAGATGTAAGACCAATGTAGTACTCAGTAAGATAATAAATCTACAAAATTCATCATAAATGTGAAATATATGTGAAAGGGTAGTGAATATGTTAATAATAAATTAAAAAATAATTAAAAATAGACTCAAAGTAATCAAATGTGATGAAATCAATGAGTTTTATATTCTATATCATTTACTTCATTTCCATCCATCCCTTCTAACATTTCAATACATTTCCCAATCAATTATTCAATCCTTATTACAAGAAAAATCCAGAATGAAAATACCATAATAAAAGTAATAAGTGGATGATATCATTAAATCTATAAACATCATAAAAACATCCAATAAATGTTTTTAAAAATTTAAGAACAATATAACTTTTTAGAAGATATATTCCATATATAACTGATATTTGGATGGAATAATTCCCCCTATATTTTTATAAAATCATATGATCCATAATTAAAATTAAATATCAACACAACACATCAAAATATACCCACAACTGAAACCATTTATCAGAACTGTAACATAATCATGCTGGAAAAAACATGATGATGTACTAATTCGTTGAATTCGACCAACCATTTTCATATATACATATCATGAACATTAATTTAGTGTTTCATTAACATGGGTAAAATATAACTCATTTCATCCTCTTTCCCTTTATGATCCCCATCACATATAATCATCTCAATTACATAGAAATCGTAGCTCATAATTAACATATTGTGTCATGAATAAATTTATATCTCATATATATAACAAAAATGACCTGATATTTCCATTGATATTTCAACATTCAACACCCCTTAATGAGTGATATTCTAAAAAAATCCATAATATCAAATAAAAATATAATAACCAATATACCAAAGTACTAATTTCAATTTCCAAACAGTACACATATCCAATATAAAACCACATAGAAACAGAAGACCCAAAATCAACAATTTTATATTTTCCATGTCATTTCAAATATTACCAAATACTATTTTCAAGAATATATATGTTTACCTTAATCTACATATAATTATTTTCTCAATTTATTACCACTCCATGGAAACTATCACTATTTTTTTAATATCCATCATTTTGGTCATTAAAAACCTACAGTATATTGAATTTTTATCCTCAATCCATTTTAATATAATTTATTAGTATTATAAAAATATATAAACTATATTTATAATAGGTTCATTCAGTTATCATTATAATTTTCCAATAATAAAATTTATGTTTAACACCATCCATTAACCTAGAAAATTAAACAGATAAACACATTACTTCACCGTTATTCTAATATGCACATAACACCCCAAAAAAGTAATGTCATACATGTGAACATAATTAACTAATAGGGTAACCCATTAAATTATTAAGAGAATAATATTTACATGATAAAGGATAAAATATTTTGAATAAATTGATTTTTTTTATGATATAAATAATATTTTAAATAAATATGATGATGAATCGAATTATATGATTTTTAATCATATAAACACCATTTTTAAATGTATTTAGATATGTTTAAGACATTATTTATAAGTAATAGTGAAGAATATTAAATAATGATTCAAAATTATTTATAAAAAAGGGGTTGGTTTAAAAAGAATATGACATGGATAATCTCAAAATGAATAATTTTTAAACAACCTAAGTTATATAGAAGAAGTATTCAAAGAAGGATTTAGTATTGATAAAATTAAACTATTCTGTTGCATTCAAGGCTGATGAAAAAGAAGACATCAAAAATGATGAATATAGAGAATAATATGTTTGGTCTTGATTTCTAAAACATTTTTAAAATAATGAAAAATGGTGTATTGAAATATTTTGCACACTTCCACAAACCTTTTTTCGGGGATAAAAGATCTAACATATTATTATAAATTACCTAAAGAGGTGTTAAGGAGATGATAGAAAATATGATTAGTATGAAACATGAACCGGATGATTCATCTATCTGACTCTGAAAATATTAAAATATATCTAAATAGAGGTTTAAAATAAATAGATAATAGGGAAATAATGAATACATAGATATTTTTTCTTTTATAAAGAAAAAATACAATTCAAATTAGATTTACAATATTGTTTTATGTAGAAAAGTTACAAATATTAATAAAAAATAATGGATTGAAATCGAACAGATTTATTTTTTTATCTGATGGATGAACTAGATAGTTAAAATGTTAAATTTGACATATTAATGAAGAATAATTATAATATTTTTAATTTATAAATGGAGTACAGAGAGTATGTTATAAACTCAAAGATATATGTACTCTTTTGGAGTAGTTTATAGAGAAAATATTATTTTCCAAAGAAAATATCAACATTTTGAGGGTTTTAAAGGTAGAAATTATATATTTGGTGATTTTAATTACTGGAAATTATAACACACAGTTTTCATGAAATATGATTCTCTTAAAATAAATTTTATTGTTTAATAAATTGTATTAAACATAAATCTAATCCTAAATAACCTGTAATATAATATATCATTGCATCCAATTCGTCAAATTGTAGGATGAATGGTAAAAAATATAAAATTATGGTTAATTGTTTTATGTAAATAAAATATATTGATAAATCAATTCTTAATTCTTATAATTCCATTATATACTTCGAAAATAAGTTTTTTCTCAAAGAAAAGTATATTTATTTTTGTAAACAAATAATAATATTAATTTTTATCACCATTAGAAAAATTTACTAGAAATGAGAATTATTTATGAAATGATTTTCATAAAATTATCATAGATCGAATTTTATAGAATCTATTACAAAATTTATTTTTCAATGAATAATAAAAATACTGATATTTATTGAATACTACCTTTTTAAAACCAATTACAATGATAAATTATCCTTTATAACAGTTTAAAAGGTATAATTAAGTCAATTATATCATAAATAGTTTATTTTGTTTTATTTGAATCTTTTTTTCAAATTTTGAAATGAGAAAATTCTATACTTATGGAAATTGTTTTTATTAGAAATATCTTTTCATCACATTTTAGAGATATAATTTTAAATTAAATTATGTCACTCTTATTTATTCATTTTGATAAAATGGATTCCATATTATGAATTATAATAATGAATATTTTATAATAATTTCAAAAAAAAATTCGTCCTTTGACTTGTAATTGGGGTGAAAAATTGTGACCATGGTTAAAGATCAAACATGAATACCAGGTGTGGGGGTTGTTAAATGAAGCGATGATGGAATGTTTTCCAATTAAAGATGTATAAATCTGTTTTTATAGAAATATATTGACATTTTCTTATACTAAATTTTAATTACTATCCCTTGTGATGTATTTCAATTGAATATTACATTTATATTTTATACTTTAAGGAAATTTCTAGTGTTACCTCCCCCACGACAACTTATAAAAGAACACCCTCTATTCTCTTATTTAAAAAACATAACCCATGAATCATGAAACAATCATACCCAATTATCTTCTTAAAATACCTAGACATGAATTTCATGTTCTTGACTTCTTGAAACAATATTCCAATGGTCTATAATGAATAATCTAAAGATGGATAACTGATGATGAGTTAATCATCATACACAACATCATTAAATTTATTTCATCATTTAAATCATATAAATCTATGTAATTCATCATAAAATATTTATTTTTGTATCCTAAATATACTTACTTTTTATTATGATTTTGTAACCTCAAATATACAATCAATATTCCATCAATTTAAAAGTGAATGTATCACATGTGTGTACCTCTGGACTACCACCTCTATGTAGCGATACTATTCATTTTCCATCAAAATATTTCAATTATTGTTATGAAGATGGTTATAATGTTTATATATGATATTTATTATGTAATTATAATTCATGAATTATAATATAATATCTATATTTTTTCATTCTAATCATTTAGAAAATGATAACATCGCTTGAGTATAAGTGTGGACTACCTCCTCCAAAGAGTGACGTGATTGAGTTTTCATCAACTTAGATTGACGATAATAAGTACAAATTTATAAAATAAACATGATACATATGATATAATAATTAATATGTAACACTAATTTATTATTTACCATTGTTTCATTCTATCCTTTAAATAGTGAAAACAACGTTCATGCATAAATACAGCCTACCATCACCATTAATGGTGAAATTTATTATTATATCTATACCATTTGTAGAAGACTAGAATAATATATATAATGAATATATATTATATTCATATCATGATTAAAATTATTTATATTATATAACAATAATTAATGTACAAGTATTATAACTATTGAAATGAAATCTGCATGAAAAATGAAACAACTAACACCCAAAAATGATTAAATTAAGCAGGAATTAATAATAAATTTTTGTTAAAATTTTATAAGTGCATAATTTATGATATTATAAGTATATACCAAACTAAATTAAATAATTATAATATATTTATATTTATTAAATGGGTAGATAGAGTGATTTCTATTTAAGAAGGACTTGAGGTAAGGGATATTTATCTCACATTTAATTCAATGGGACACATTCCATATTCACCAATTATTTATTTTATGTGATGTATATAGTAACCATGAATGATTATTACGATTAATATAATGAAAATAGTTGGGTTTTACATATCCATATATTTTTTCCTCTTCCATGAGGTTTTGATCCAAAATACACTAAAGTGGTAAGATATTAATGTTACAATTTCATTTTTCACCAAGATTGTTTATGATCACATATCTGAAGATGAAATTTTATTAAATATCTCTCAATAATAAAATTAAGGTTCCTATACTATGATTTTTTTTTAAATGAAATATTTTCTTTTCATTTTCATCACTTAATGGATCGAGAGACAAAAATAATATTTTTAAGCAAAATCGACCTAATTTTTCACTTCACTTGAAAATCATTTTCCCTCTATATCCATGTTCTAAAAAAATATTTTAAAGAAAAATTATAATATTATTCCATTATTTTTTAGAATCATTTTTAAAATATATTTCATTTAAAAATCATTTAAATGGAATCTTCACTTCAATTTCTAAAAGGTGATGATTTTACTTTGGACTAAAAATGTGAAAGAAATATTTTTTTAACAAAAACAACATGAATGGAATTTGTAATATCCACTAACATTCATGGTTTTGAAACATAATTTACATTTATTCATGATTTTTTCATGGAAATATTTTCCTTATTATGTTGGTATGATATATATTACATGTAACTAACTTAGAAATGAAAATGTTATTTTTATCAAGAAAAATTCCAAGGGGTGTTTTAAAGGAATTTTCATATTAGGTAATATCCTTGATAATAATTATTAATAATATATTATATGTTCTGTATATATCATCCTTAATAATTATATTGATGGTGTATTGTTATTATTATGATCACATATTTATAAAACACATTTATTTTCCATCAGTTATTCTATGATGAAATTTTGAAATAATTATGAAACATATTACCTTTTCATGGGTTATGAGATATAAATAATGATGTATTTAAATTTGGAATAGATTTTAATGTAATATTATCATTTATTGATGTGCATGAAATTTTATAACCTTTACTGAATTGGTTCAAGATGGAAATCTCAACAGATAATAAGGACTCGATTTCACATTGATCTCAGTTCAGTAATGTTATTTGTTAACTATGATAGTATTGGGAGTGAAACTTTAGTAATGATATGAAGTAATGGGGAGTGATCAAAATCCACTATAATATTTTCTACATTTATCCTTGACTATATATATGATTTTATGTGATTATTTTTATTCCAATAAATTGTGTTTTATTCTATTTTTATGATCACATGGTTCATGGTCTGAGATTTATTTATAATTCTTGTCTTTTAAAATGTTATTAATTATGAAATCACTAAATAATATGATCATTTAATTGAAGGGTATGGTTTTAAAATGATATTATCATGTACTCATACCCTTATTCTCATGTAATGTTCTACTGATCGATGATATCTTCCCTATTTACTTGTAAAAGGAATCTATGATCACCCATTCTTTTTGTACTTTCCTTTGGTTATGAATAATGGTTTTATATATGATATCTCAAATTATTATTTATATATAAATATCCTAGTGTGAGATGATATAGATCAAATTCGAATAATTTGTCCTTTGTTTCCACGTTTCTATTATAACTATTATGTGAAGACTCTGGCAAGGATTACAATGTTAGGTATTAAATAATCACCAGATAAGATGTTAAATTTATTTGTGAAAACCATGTATCTTTATAGTTATTATCATAGAAATAAATAGTTACCACTAGAAACAATGAATATAATATTGTATATATATCCATTATGATAATCCTTTTTATTGGATAATGGCATATGTTTTGGTAAATAAATGAATCATAGATAAATATACCCACTTTGATTCGACAAGAGGATATTGTTTGGTATAAATGCAACCAATGGTAACAACTAAAAATTAGTGGGTTGATTAAATATTATCCATTATTTTTTTCAATGGTGAGATTCAGCTTACCGGATACCCGGTTTGACACTCCTTATGTATATTATTTGTTAAATCACAGTTCTTTGTGAACAATTATAATGGATTTGAATATTTTATTACCATAAAATTAAAGGTATTTTAAATTAAAAACATGGTTTCATTATTTAGACATCCTTCAAATAATTATCTTTGGTTTTAGTCAATGGATGGTACATAAATCCATCGTTGAACATTATATAATATTGAGTTTTTAGTTAAGAATTCACTTTATTAAAGTTCAGGTTTATTATGTTTTATTTTTTAAATGAATTAGGCCATCACACATATATAAATAAATATTACATTATAATGTAAAAACATCAACTTAGTATTCATTTTTTCTAAAAAACAAATGGTTTGTGAAAAAACATTATTTTCATGGAATGTATTCACAATTTCCTGCTTGTCCTCATTCTTTTCACTAGCCATCATTGAAATCTATTGAAAAATATTTTAGGACATGGGATAAAAAAAATAAACAATTAGTGAGGTACATATAAAAATAAATTGAGATTCTAGTTAGTTTATAAATAGTTATGGATGATTTTTATTTTTCAAACTTTATCATTGGACCCAAAATAATAAATTTATTTTTCAGGAAATAATATTTTATACCTGGATATTCTCTCAAAACATTAAATACTAATTTTTAATTCAAAAATAGTAATCATAAATGTTCATTCTCATTACTAAAATTCATATATTGTTTCTTACAATAAAGTAATACATTTCAACCTTGAAATGTAGTGTATAATTTACTTAAAAAATAAGAAAATTATTATTAGAATGGTTGAATAAGATAAAGAAAAAAGGTACTATAAGATCATAGAAACACTGTAAATGTGGAATAATAAATTGAAATAACCATTTGTATGGGATAAATTCTAATAAAATATCACATAATTTAAATAGTCCCATAATGGATTATGTTTACTCCATAATCCCATATAAAATGTCTCACGAGAGAAATGATTTTCCCTATGAATTAGAGAGGTATATGGGAATACTCATCATAACAAGTACATGACTTTTTATGTGAAAAAAGTAAACCATTAATAATGAATAAAAATAATAGTTACCTATAGAAGAAAACAGGTTGTATAATCATGCCTCATTTCGAAATCCAAAAATATATCTTAGAGAGTGTATTTTGGAAATTATCATAAGGAATATAGTACCCCATAAACGAAATAGATAATAAAAAAGGTATTTATGTGATAGAGATATGTAATGAATTTATAAAAACTAAATGACATTAAATAGTCATATAAGTTGATTTAATTTGAGTGTTTTTATAACAAACAGAAAAATAGTCAATAAGAGAGATCACATATGTATAAAATAAAATAAAAAAATTTTGAAAAAAATTGTAAAAAATGTGAAATATTATAAAAAAAAGAATGATAACATACATTGATGTATAAATAAAATTTTTCTCAAAATATCTTGAATAACATTGAAATAGATGAAAAAGGATTTAAGGGAAACTTTAAAAGAGAATTTTTCCAAATAATTCGTACTACCAAAATCCTTACTGGTCACATGAATTACTTATTTTGATGAATAATAAAATATTATTTATTATATAATTCATTAAGTAAATTTATCCAGTTAATTATTCCTTTTATTTATCTTATTACCATGTTATATAAAATTACATTGTACATTATGTTCACATCATCTGTTGTGTTGATATTCGAATCATATGTCTAAAATGAATTTGGTAAGCTAACTATGGTCAAAGCTATCATTATTTCATATTCTCTGGTATAATCATAGTAAAATTATAATTATATTTATATATCATGAAAATTTTCCAAAAAATGAAATAGGGTTTTGAAAAATTATCTACATTACAATCATAGAGATAATAGACCATACATATATAACAACCAAAAAATTTATCTTCAAATTTTTTTTTAATAAATTTATTTTCGTCAAAATACTGAAATACAAGATAACTAGAATCTAAATGATGCATGACATAATTAAATATTAAAAAATTAAAATTAAAATTTTATATATGAAAAATAATAACTAATTAATGGAAAAATTATTTTTTAAAACATATAAAATAAATTCTTATTTAACAACTAATTAAACAAAAATTAAATAATTTGAATGAATAAAATATTATTTCTAAATAATTTATTTATACACACATGTATATTTCTGATAATAAATTAAATTTATCACTATTTATGAATTATTTTAATTAAATTTATATATAATATTTACAATAATATTACTAAAAAATTATCTATTATTTTTCATATGCAAGGGATAGTAATAATTCACGTTTTATGCTTGAAAACAATATTTTTTGAAAAATATTTTTCACCATTTTTAGAAGAATTATTATGAAATTTATTTACTACACTTATAGGTAATTATTTTTTTTAAATTGGATTCAATATTGAGAATTTTGATGTTAAAATCTTGTCAAGTAGGACCCATTTATTTTTATGCATTTTGAATGGTTACTAATATAGAAATTTTCATTTTAGTAATGATTAAATCTGGTTAATGGTAGATAAAAAATAACCAAAAAGGTCACCATTTTTCATCAAAAAATTTATTGGATGAATTTAATAAGAACATAATAATATTAGCCATTAAATTTTATCTTTTTTATAATCTTTCACATGTATATGACCATGAAAATATTTAATTCAATGAAATTTGAAAAATTCCACTCGTATAGTTTTAAATATATATAATGTGTTCACGTAGAGAAAAATTAATGTTGTGAATTAATAGTATCATTAATTTCATAAGAAATGAATTTATCATCATTATGCTAGTTTATATAAAATTATTTGGGATTAAATAATTTCCATAATATTTTTTGTAATGAAAATATAATTTTTCTTCCATTTATAAAAATAAAATATATAATTTTAGAAATAGTGAATGTATAATATAATCAATTAATTGAAAATTTCATCAAAATTTATGGATAAAAATAACATAGTAGTGATGTGTAAAAGGATTATATTCGACTTTCACCATTTTTGGGTGTATTTAAATTGAAATTAAATTAAAAGATCCAAAATTAAAATTGAATATACTTAATAGTAAATTAATTTTTTAAATGCTAAAAATTCATAAAAATATTAACTTCAATCATAAGAATTAAATATGGTTGAAACCATCATCCAAGATCCATTTAGGAGTCACTTTTCTATTTATAGAATACATATTTTCTTTTTATGAAGAAAACTTCTAATATTGTGGTTAAGGTAAAAAATAATTAACAAAGGCATTAATAAAAAATTTCATTTAAATGAAACCAAAAGTAAAATAAATATCATTGGTTATTATTATATAAACAGTATCCACTATTTATTTTATATCATGGACATTATATATCATTTTGGTTTAGAATATATATTTTATAGTTTAATCTTCTATGAAAATCAAACTGTGTCCCCACACATCCTTTTAAAATGAAACATCCAATTCATATTCCTTTATAAAATGAGTCATATAGCTAAACCATAACATTGAAAAATATAATATAAAATTCATTATACTAATTCTTATGTTGATGGTCCATCCAGATTACTATCCCTAGGAACCTTATGTTGAAATATAGAATTTTTTTTTCAAAAAAGATATTATTGCCTTAACCAATCGCAACAATTTTTACTTATTCGTTACCTCTAGTAATTCTATGATAGTTATCATAAAATAATAAAACTAGTTTTCAGAAAAATGTTTAAATTTTATTTTTTATGAATTCCAAATTATCAAATTTTTTCCCAACGAATGGGATGTGAAAGTATTACTCATGGAAACCTAATGCATACCATCTCCATGTATAACAAAATTCATCTTCCACAAATATATTTATTGGAGGATTTTTATGATATATTTAATATTTTTATATGATAATTATGAAATATTTACACTTATAGAATTATAATATCACATCATACATCTTACCTTCTAACCATTTAGAAAATATTATTGTCACTATTGCATACCTGTGGATTACGACCTCCACGCAGAGATGTCATGTTTTTCACATATGACTGTTTTAGTTGTAATAATGATAAATTTAATTAATATATATGATATATATGATATAATAATTATTATATAAAGTTGAATTATTGTTTTAATTTCATTATTACAATCCTTCAAAAAAAGAAAACAGTGTTGGTCTTTACATATAACATCCCATCATATGAAGTGGTGAAATTTATTTTTATATTCTAAAAATTTTATGGATACCTATTAATATATTTATAGTGAATATATAATATATTTATATCATGATTAAATTTGTTGATGTGATTTAAATTATTTGAATGTTTAAGTACTAAAACTTCCAAACAAAAACATATATGAAAAACAAAGTAGTTATTATCTAGAACAATAATTTTAATGATGAATTATTAATAAATGGGTGATAAAATATTATAATAAAATAATAAATGGTATGATATATACAGATATATTTTAGGGAATATATATAATAAATATTTATATATATTATTGAGCATGTTCAGATGCATATGAAGGATTTCAATCCCAAGATGTGGGTCTATTTCATATTCTCATCATTAAATATTATTTTAATGGTAAAGGCTCTATATGTTTCATTATTTGAAGTTTCAATCATAAACCCATAAATATTTTTATAATTATTTAATTTATATATTTTATAATTTCTCATTTAATTTTACATCCTTTAAGTACTCATGATATGAAAAATTTATTTTTAATCACAACCAACATTATCTTTATACTCAGTCAGGAATGATTTCCTTCTACATTTTTTATTTTCATTATAATGTTATAAAGAATTTTTTTAATATTATAAAATGATTTATTAAATACATTTTTAAAAATTTTATTTATTAAGAAAATTCTAAAATGGAATTTTCTGTTGTTTTCTGAATGATGTTTTTTAAATTTAACTATAAAAATATTGAAGGAATGTTTTTAACTTCTAAATCGTGAGTGGAATTCATCACCAATATAATTGTTTTATCTCATTTATTCTTCCTTTAAATTTCTATAAGGTACATTAAAGGGATTTTTTTCTCCTTATTGTTTTTGATTTTTTTCAAATGAAATTGATGTCTTCCTTAGGAAATATTCCAGTGACCTCATAAAAGTATATATATCTATGTCATCATTATTTGGTGAATATTTTGAGTCAATGGGGATGTAATGTTTTGATTCCATTATACATATTAAACTAGATGTTTTATGATTATTTTTATTGATTGGGAAATTTATTAAAATATCATATCCAATTTTTTTATTAGGCATTTTTACATTGATTATGCCTTAACCCGTTCATATGATGAACTAATTGAACATAGTATGTGATAGAAAGGGACTGCTAAAAACCATTAATGAATCATTAATATATACGAGAAAAACTAGTTTACGTATTTTTATTATCCATTTCCCATTTTTGTATGTTTTCATTGAACTAGGCCTTGATAATTTGATTAGGTTGTCTGGTATTATGCATTCTATAATTATGAAACTAGTTATTATTATCAATGTGATTATTTATGTTGTTATTTTGTCCATGTATATTGAACTATACTTTATGGTAGTAGTTATAGTTCATATTTTACTATTTTTTTTAATTTTTCCATATTATTAATGGAGTATTTACTTCAGGCTGGATTCTGCAATACACAAAGAGTAATTGAGCATCTCATATCACTCATTACTTTGGTTTCCATTCTCTATGAAGATATGAATTTTATTATAATTGATATGTGAATATATTCTAATAGAAAATATTATTCTTTGTTTTTTTATATGTAATGACATATTAGTGTATGTTTCTTATTTTCTGTAACTACTGATATACTCAGTCATCCAGGATGTAAATTATTGTATCTAGAACCAAAGAAATAAAGTAAAGTAAACAATAGTCTATTAGGGTAAGGGTATTTATATTCAATATTAGTGTAATTTTATTAGAATCTTGTTGAATTGCATTTAGGGTAAAAAAATTTAACGTTACCCTAGGATAGACACTGGGAATATTCCAAAGGAAACCAATAATATGATATTGACAGTCCATAAATATAAAATATCATTTTATGTTATGTTTTTTACTAGTATTTAATTTATTCATCATGATTCATAATGTTATATTATAATCTAGTGTATTCAATTATTTATAAATGTAACCTATCAGATGGAATGGAAATTGAATCAATGAACATAATCTATGTAAGAATTTCTCTCATGGTAATGATTATAAATATAGTGTAGGAGATATAGATGGGGATAGATATGTTATTACTATCTTGGGTTAGTTGAAATAGATTATGAATAATAAAATGAATCATATGGATAATACTATAGATTTAAATTTTTCATAACAATGATAAGAGATGTTATGTGCTAGAAACCTCCATCATTTAATTGAACTACAAATAAAATTGTTTCATCAAAAATGAATATATTCATTAGAGAAGATATTAATTTATTTGTTATGTGATGAATAAGATGAGATTTTTAAGTATATTTATCATATCTCAAGGTAGGTTAATTAGTGGCATTCATAAATTCAAAACCATTAGGATGATGATCAAAAATCAAGAATGGAATAGAAAACATTTATTCGACATTTTGATAGAAAAGGGTGTGGAAAATTTTTCTATATATAAAAAAAACTTTTCAATGTCATCAATATATGTTGTGGTATATGTACATAAACTTGTTAGTGAGATTGATAATTTCTTTTACTGGATAAATCATATATTTAGAAGGTAACTAGTTCTCCAAAACTTATCATCATATGAGGTCATAATATCATATTTTATCATGATAGAGAAAAAAATCTCCAAGAAAAATGTAGTTGATGGAATGAAAAATAACAAAAGGGTGTTTGAACAAACTAGAAAAGGAAATCTATAAAAAAGGGAAACAATTATGGGTGGAATTTCCAACATGTAATAATTATGGAAGGAAACACATGAGAATATGCATATGAGGAATGAAATAATAATTCAGGTGTAAACTAGAAGGATTCTAATATATTGAATGTGAGGGCAAGAAAGAATCTATCGAATACCAATTCTTTTTCTATAAGGGGATGAGGAAATATAAAAATGATTTTCCATGTCATCATGGTAATTTTTCTCAAAAAAGGAAAATGTTGAATGACTAATATTATGTAATCATAACTATTGAGGATAATGTTCTAAATGATATAGTTGATGGTATGTTAATCATATTATAAAATTAATTTAATTCCTTCTTTAATTCTATAACTTTTCAATATTTTATATCATCCATGTTTTCCATGAAAAAAATGATATTTCTATAGTACCATAACAAGGGATTCATTGGTAATGAATTCGAGTGGATGTATCACTATAACAATGATGTGTCAGTCAGTTCCCATTATGATAGAAAAACATGTCCTATTTTCTATATTTATTATTATACCTATAGTGGATTTTTTATTATACATGATATGATATGGAATTGAAAATATTATATAAATATTTATTTCCAAGTTAACAAAATTAAAATTTTTATTGATGATGTTGAATTCTTTATCTTTATAAGGTATACATTATTACCTAAGTCTTCTATATATCCTCCCCAATTGATCTTTTGAATATGATTCTTATATAATTTTAACAAAAAAACATACATATTGAAAAGGTAATCTTGAAATTAATTGTATAGTAATTTTTTAAGAATAAATGGATTATTTTCTTGAGTAATTACCCATAAATCCACAAATGTGTGTGATTTAGTTTCCAATTGATTTAATCTATTATGAAATACCTATATAAAATATTCTCTTGAATGATTTCTATTGAATGAGTGGAATGAATGTAATTTAATAAAACACTATATGAGTTGTGTAATAGTGTATTTTCACACCCTATTGTTTCACCATGGGGATCCCCTATTCATTTTTTAAAAAGTAAGATAGATATATGTTAATATTGATTTATTAAAGGGAAGTAAATTATACAATGATAATGAACATGTATGCACTTTCATTCATTATTTAATTACTCTATCGTGATAATATATCTACCTATTATTGAATTATTTACCTTCATTCGGGGTATCATTAATTTTGTGTAAATATGGAAGATATTCTAAAGATAAATTTCTGAATAAGGTATAAAAGTTATGAAATTATTGTAATGTTAGTTTTATTGACTAATTCTCCCTATATTATTATTGACCTAATGAAGAGAGTATTCAATGAATATCATGATAATTTTATTTGGGTATTTATTGATGATATCATTATAAGATGTAAGATATATTAGAAATATGAAAATCAGTTATGAATCATTCAAAATAATATTAAGAGAAAGGATTTATATGAGAAATTTTGGATGTCTAGATTCTGGATTTAGAAATTATATTTTCATTGTCATACTTCCTCCACGAATGGAATCTTGTTTTATCTGACGAAGTTCAGGGTTGTCCAGGAATTTTCGTAACCAATTAATATAACTAAGGAATATAGTTTTACTGGTTTGGTATGTTACAATCCTTGATTTATTAAAAAAATATCCTTGTTTGTTAAGACATTAAAAAATATATTTGTAAAGGGATTGAGATCATTCATTAAAAGGAATGTGAAGAATATTTTGAATAATTGATGAATTCAATGGTGAATTCTTAGATAATGAATCTACCATTGGGAAATAATGGATTTAATATATATTGCGTTTTTTTATGAAGGTACATAGATTTGTCATTTTACATAATGATAATGTTTTTTATATTCATCTGGTTAATCAAAGAATCCCAACAACAAAAATCTAACTCATGAAATTTAGTTTGTCACCGTAATATTTTCTCTAATAATATGGAGATATTATCCCACTTCTGAATGGTATGAGATATAAAAAAACACAAGAGTAATAAATTAATATTTTTCACATAAATATATCTATATGTGTTAGAGGCGATGGATCAAAATGCTCAAGGACAATAATTAATGAATATACTACAACCTAATGAAGGGAGGTAAGATAGAGGAGTCATTTAGTTAGGAAGACAATGGAGTCCTCATCAAAATGAGGATGGAAATGGATAGTATGTTTTTTGGTTAAGTAAAGATGTTTCTACGAATTATTAGGGAAGGGTAAACATCACACCATTTGTAAATGAATTCAAAACCATATTTTTTATAAATGATAAAAATATATCAGGATGATAATGAGAATTTGAAAAGTATAATTATGAAAATGAATTGTGGGATATTGGAAGAATTCATATATAATGATATTATTCTAAAATATGGAAAATTTATATATGTTCAATCAACATCTATTCTAAAATTGAATAATTAGGCACTTCTAGTAGCTCATATTTCAAAACACACTATACTATCGACATGATGTATTGAAATTTAATAGAATATTTTTTATCGAATAACATTAAGTGGAAAAATCATGATTATTTTCAAAGATAATTAGTTTTCCAATAGATGAAGGAAGGGATTCAACATCCCATGGGAGCAATAAAACTTCAACCAATTAGTATATGGAAATGGGATTTAATTAATATAGATATTTTCAATGGATTATCAAATACCCATAGATATAATGACAAAATATGGGATATTTTTCATCACCTACCCAAATATATATATTTACTATCTATTTGGGAAGATTTACCTATAGATTTCATTACACAACTATCTATTAATAAAGTTGTAAGAATTTATGGCACAAAATATCAATTTTTTCTGATCATGATCCATGTATAGCGTTGAAATTACAGATAACCATTCAGAAGGATCATGATATAGAACTCCATTTGAGAAAATCTTATCGTCATCAAATCCATTAATTGACGCAAAGGGATATCCAAACATTAGTGGACTTTTTGAGGTCCTTCTCACATTACAATCAAGGTATAAGGGATAAGAACTTACCTTCCTTATATTTCTCCTATAAAAATATCTTCGATTCAAGTATTCAAATAAATGAATATGAAGAATTATATGTTAATCGATGTTACAGTCTATCATTATAGGATGAAATTTCTGAAAGGAGGATTATATTCCTAGAACTTATTAATGGGGAAAAATATTAAAGACAATTCTAAGACACATTATAGTATTTCAAAATAAGAAATTGAGTAATGCTGATTTCTAAAAGAAATATTTTTAAGTTAAAGTTGGAGATCTTGTTTTTTTTAAAATATCTCAATGGATGTGTTACATATTGTTAAATAAGATATGGAAACTAAGACAAAGGTATATTTGACCATTGGAAATACTTTAATGAATTTGATTTTTCGATTAACATTTGGTAATACAATCATTTTTTTCAAATGTACATGATGTGTTCAAATTATCACTATTGAATAAATGTATTCTAGACCCAACACATGTGCTCAACTCTTATGAAATACAATTGGAAACAGAATAGTGTTTTTGTGAAGAGACTATCAATATTCTAGACACTAGAGAACAAGTGCTGAGGAATAATGTGACCTTGATGGTAAAGATACTTTTGATAAATCATATGATGGATGAGGAGAAGTGGGAACATGTTGAAATTATAAATAAGAACAACTCAAATATATTTATTAGGTGTAATTTTGGAAAAAAATTGAAATATTTTCTAAATAGGGTAAGAATATGACACCCCATGATTTGATGGATATTTTATTTTTAGTAAATTTAGTATTATTAATAGAATGTGACAAAAAAACCCCAAGTTTATAAGAACCATAATACACCCTTATATCCTAGAAGTTATATTGGAAGATTGAACCAGATTAACTAATTTATGAAACCTTTATGGTTCAACCATTTGTAAAATAAATTCATCAATTATCAATTCACTATAATGAATGAAATATTTCTGAATTATTTAATTAAATTTTTTTTCTTGTGTAATACATTATTTATAGATTTAATAAAAAAATATAGTATATAATTTTAGAAATATTAAATGTAATATAATTTTAGTGTGTTCTGGTTTTCCAAAAGTTTTTATGAAAATTATATTATCATCGTGATCTGTAAAAGTATTACATTCTGGTTTCAAATTTTTATTGTGGACTTTAATGTCAAATTAAATGAATATTCCCAAATTTTACATTAATAATATTTAATGAAAAATATTTTTTTTAAACCATTTAATAGTAATAAAAATAATATATTAAACCCGTAGAATTTTGAGTTATTTTAAAAATAATCAATTTTCTATTTCTGGGTGATATTCTAATTTATGGTATCATTCTTCACCCTTTATTTTTAAAATAATTGTTATCAATGTTATGGTAAAAGATAATTAACATAGGGATTATTAAATATGATTATTTTTAAGGTGGAACCAAAACATGTATGAATTTCCTTAGATGATGTAATTTTGACACTAGCAATGACTTCGTTGATCACATGGAAAATGTGAATAATATTTCCTAGAAATAATTTTTTTGTATTTTGATATATTATTAAATTAAATTTTTGTCCTCAACCTCTATTATAAAAGGATAATCCTAATTCCGTTTCATTAATATACTTTTAGCAATCTACCATGACCATGTAGAAACAAAAAACCTTTTAAAACTATTTTTACACAATCTATAGGTTCTATTAATCCCAAAATTCAAACCCTAGGACCCTTACGAGGAAATCTAATGTAGTTATATAATAGTATAAGCAATACCCTTAAATGAATCCTTTTTTACTTCTTCTTCACCCACTCTAAATCTATGGTATTTAACACTAAATAATAAATAATGTATCTTGAATATATTTATATTTTATCATGATTATGAAATTAAAAATATAAACATTATTTTTTAGCGAATGGGATGTTAAATAATGACTTTATTAATTATATATAATGATTTCTAGATAAATATACTTATGGAATTATAATCTAAATTATATATTTTTACCATCAATTCTATTGTGAAATAATAACATCGTATATACATACATGTGGACTACCGCCTCCATGAAGTGATGTGATTTTTTTTCCATTTTTTATTTTACATCGATGGTAATAAGGAACTATTTGGTGAATTTATATTATATAAAAGTTATAATAGTTATTATTCAATGAATAATTATTATTTTCCTTTCTTTTATTCCATACTTGTTAAAATTAAAACATCATTCATGTGTATGTACCTCCTATTTTCTCTATGACTGTTGTAATTCATTTATATATATAGAAATTTTATTGATGAATATAATTAGTAGATAATTAATCTATATTATATTTATATCATTTTTTTAAATATTGATATTATGGAACTATGATCAATGTAAGGGGATCAAAACTACCAAACCAAAATAAACATAAGACAGAAATAGTTTTTAACCGAGACATTGATTTTAATGAAGAATTATTAATTAATTAGTGATATAATATTATATGTAAATCCTATACGGTATTACATATATTATTATTATAATCTAATAGATATATAATAAATATATTTTTGTTATATAGTAGGTGCTTAATCCTAATAAGAATGTCAAAACAGATGTTAGGATTTATTTCAAAATCACATCATTGTTCAGGATTGTTTATGTTAATGTCACCACTAAAATAATTATCTCATATTTCTACCTAAAACATAACATATTTTCGTATCAAATGGTTATATATAGAAATTAAATGTTTTACATTCTTTTTTCACCCCTTATGTAATCAAGATACTGAAAAAGGTTCTTCTTAATGAAAACAAACTTTGTCATTCTAGTAGTTTGGTGATATTTTTCATCCATGTAAATATTTTTATTAAATTGATTTAATGAATATTTTTTAAATTATAGAATTATTTATTATATATTTTTACCCACTTTTTTTTATAAAATGTTCAAGAGTATTCTCCCTATAATATTTTAAATGAGATAGTTTGTGAAATTTCATAAAGAAAGTATGAAAATAATTTTTTTAATATATATTTCATGAATAGTATTTATCGACGTCATGATGAATTATTCTTTACTTTGGGTTTAATATTTTTATATTATTCACCATATTCTATTTATGGTTTATGATTATGTTTTTCAATGGTGATATTTTTTAAATTTTAAATTGTAGTTTTTCAATATTAATATATTTGATGGTTATGCTTCACACAGTTCATATGACGAATGAATTGTACTTAGTATTTGATAGAGAAATAATTATATAGTCTCTTGATGCATTAATAGTTTTCAAAAGACAAACATGTTAGGGAATTTTCAAAATGTGATACTAGTTTATGTATGTTTTCATGATACATAACGGTTATAGTAAAATTATGAGGACATTAAATATGTATTCAATCATTATGAAGCTCTTTATTAATATCTATGTGATCAAATATATTGTTATGTTATCCATATATTTATTCCCTTATTTTATGGTATTATATATATTGAACATACAACTAGTTTATATCATGACCGTATTATTAATGCTTTATATACTTTTTTTTGTCTTACAATGTACGCATTCCCATATTAATAATATGAGCTCTCCAATTACTTATGTTTTTAATCCCCATGAATCTAGAAAGAGTATAATGATTGGAATAGGAGGAAATGTAAAATGGAATATTTGTGTTCTCTTTGAAGAAAAATATGGTGTATTTTATTTTTTCAAATGTAATGAGCTATTTAAGTATGTTCCTAGTTTTCCAAGACTAGTAAACTACTATATACATTGGGACATGAATTCAAGCATCTATTACCAATGTCATAATGTATCTACCATCCAAAGGCTACCAAGTTTTTGTTATTTATAACATATGCATGAGTAATGTTTCTAGTTTCCAATTACCATGATGGAAATAAAGAAAATATTATTTTATCTTTTTATAATGATATTTATATCATAATTTTAATATTTATTAAAATATTATTATGTGTACCATCAATGTGATGTGGTAATAAAAAATGATTCACATCACTTCGTGGAGGTGGTAATCGACAAATACACATGAATTATCTTATCATCATTCAACTAATCGGAATTTAAAAATTATATATTATATATCAAATTTATTTAATGATAAATATTTCATTAATACCATATATATATACATTAAATTCATCATAAAATAGTCTTCATGTTAGGACCATGTGCAAGAGG
Source organism: Viscum album (assembly GCA_963277665.1). Lineage (NCBI taxonomy): Eukaryota > Viridiplantae > Streptophyta > Magnoliopsida > Santalales > Viscaceae > Viscum > Viscum album. Next base: position 1,710,643,878 of record OY728157.1, on the reverse strand, counting down.
TAGGTATTTGTTTTCAAGAGTTTTATTTTGTAGTCAGGGAAAGTATTTAATTAAAAAAATCACCTCACTTTTTATTTGGTGAAAATTGTTTTTTAGGGTGTATTCAATAGAACCGAACTCACTCTTTCCAACATAATGGGGGAGAAGTTTTTCTAAAATAAAATGTTTTGATCGAACGTTCAATGTGTTCGGAATGTGAAAAGATCGTAATGACGAATAGATAATTATGTGGAACGAGGTAATCCATCACATGGAGAATGAATCTTTAGGGATGTAAATAGTCATAAGATTCACACTAGATCTGTTATCTCAGGTGTGTTTATTATGATGAAGTATCAGAGTCAACTGACTATGATAAAATTAAAAGTTATGGTGCTTTTTTTATTTGAATTTCATATAAATTATTTGTTTATTAAGGAACTTATGATTCATGCTTGATAGAATAATATAGGAAAGTGGAATTGAAATTAATACCCAGATATATCATGTCTAGGCCAATCAAATTCATGGTAATCATATTTGGGTTGAGAAGGAAGGAGAGAATGTGCTAAAGATCATAATCAAAATTATCATTAAAACAATGATCATACATAGTCACTATAGCATCTTTTTAGGTCCAAAAAAAGGAATACCCAGAGAAGGGAGAGTGAATCAGGGTATTACAGATTAAAGAATCATCTATTTTGTATCTTGTTTAATTGTTAAAAAAAACCACAATTATATATTTCTCCCATAGAAATATCTGAAAAAATATGAAATAATTCACATGAAAAAACAATTTTTACTTGGTTCTCCCTTACTGGGCTACGTCCAAGGAGCATAAAATGTAGATGTTCTTGTGTAAAAATTTCACTAAGGAACACTTCAAATAATAAGTTAAATATTTGGGTAAGATCTTCTATGCTCAGGCTCACTACCTTTATAAGGTTTAGGGTCTGCTCACTACATTCTCCAAGATCACTCCCTAAGCCTCTTTCTCTAGCTCACTACTAGTGGAAAGGGTCAACGTCTTCCTCTTTCTTCGATCACTGCTCTCGAAAAGGATTCCACTTGAAATTCATATACTTGTAGATTAATAAAATAATATATACATGTTAGTCCCTTTATTTTTATTAGTTATGCATCCTGAACTATAGGTTGAAGCTATGTTGATGTCCCTTTTTCACTCACAGATGATGTAAACATTCTCTGGTACTATTAGGTACTATAAAAATACTTTCACCAACTGATTTGATCATTTTTCAATATTATATGAGCGTTTTGTGAACCACATACTCCTATGGTGTACTATGTAATGTGTTTGGCACATGGATCACCTCTTCTACGTACCATTTTCGCTTCCTCAATCATCCCTTAGTCTGCAGAATCCTCTTCCATTACTATCATGTACTGCCTTTGCGTATTGACTCTGTGAACCTCCTCTTTGAATAACCCTCTATCTGCAAACTATTTTTTTTGAACTACCTTTGTTAGCAAGATAATTAGAACACCTTCTTCCTCTATATACTGATTCCTTTTATGGATATAGTTTCCTTCAAAAATCTTCAGGATAATTTCATCTGCGTGAACCACTTTAGCCTTCACTGAATTATCCCTCACAAACTATATTCAGACATCGTTGAATTCCCAGAGAAAATATTTTTTCTCTACTGATATTTTCACTCTCAGTTAGTTGATGGGGTTATCTATCCTTATATAAGAAAATATTTACAAAATCCACCAATCAATGATTTACCAAATTCTTGATTCGATATATCCTCCACTGCAAATCGATCCTCCTACCGCAAACCACACCCATTCCATGAATCATTTTTCCATGGTGGTCCACGTACTATATTTTCTCCAACGTGGCTCTATTCTCTTTCGTTATCCTATGAACTAGCTTTCCTACCTCATAGAGAATACCATTCACCACGAACCATCATCACAAAAAGGTTATAGTTTCACAAACTGATCCCACTGCCTGGTATACAGTTGTGTAACCTTCCCAGACATGGTATATGGTCCATATCTCAGGCTTCACATTTCTTTTCTTTTGCTGATTTCATTCACCATTCATCACATAGTCCAGTCCTACGATGTAAACATTATATTTTCAAACACAAATTCCTTATTTTGAGGCCCAAAAAATTGGCAAACCATGAGAAATTATGCCACCTAAAAACTTATCTTCCAAAAACACCATAATACACATTTGCGGTCATCTTGTTTTGTTGAAAAACAAAATAAAACCCAAAACATTACAAGAGCACACATTGAGGGATTGTTTAAAAACAAATATCATAATCCATCAGATTCATTTATAAAATTTCATACCCAAAAATTATCATACCTAAGCCAATGATACATTGAAATATCATACTCTAGAAAATCTTATTGAGAGAATGAATTTTTGGAGCCGAATGGGTAAAAATAGAATGATGGAATGAGTTGAACATTATATAAAACCTTTTTAGATGGGTAGAATTACATTTTATCATTTTAAATGGGTCAAGATAATAGGAGAAGACATGGTTTTTTATCTCAAGTGGGCTAAGAGAAAAAGTGAAGGAGTTTGATTGATGTAAAATCAAGGAGGAACTTGACATTCATATGAATGGTCTTATTTAGAAAATTAGAGTGGTGTCAATTTTTTCATACTCATTTATTCAATTTGTATAGAGTTATGTTTTGAAGGAAAATAGGATTCAAAAAACTAGACACATGTATTGAAATTAGACCAGTGGTTCAAATGAATGTTTGGATGAGGATATAAAGTTTGAAGATGAATAGAATAGTTTCAAGAAGAGTTTATGTTGTTAAAATTCATCTTGAGATTTTTGGAGAAATTGTAATTTGGTTGAATTTTTACGAATGGGAAATAGTTTTGGAGTTCTCACCCAAACCTCATGAGGTTCACCAAGAATAGGAGAAGTACCTTTTTACATTTTCACAGTTGGTATTGTTCACTATAGTAAACAAAGAAGCCCTGAGTTTTTAGTGAGATAATGACGATACAGTAATGATCTGTTGTTGAAGATTTCATAAAGTAGAAGTGATAGAGAATAGATTATATTAAAATGTTATATTCAGTTGATTATCATGATCAGTGTTTATCCGATTTAGTTGTTTACCATATTCTTATTGTCAATAGTATTTTGATGATAATGGTATCAAGTTGGATAATTAATTTCATGATTTCTGTATTCGGGTTCTTGAACTGAGGGAGAATCATATTAAGTTTATCAGACTGATGAATTGAAGTGGGTTTGGTTTATCTCTACCATATTCAGTCAAAACAAATTGTTTTTGGGAGAATTTTACTGAGAATATTCAAATTGGAAGAATCATACTCAGATGAATAATATTCATAGAAATCAATGTGTGTTTTACATAACAAAGACCAAGAGGTTCATACCATCTTCTAAGTACGAATTTCAGGAATTTTGTTTCAATTGACCACATTTTTGGAATTTAAAAGAATCACAGGTAATATGAGTCGTTACAAAAACTTTGCACTAACCTATTTGTACTAGGAGGGTGCACATGTACTTTTTGATTATATTCAATGTACTATTCAAGTGAAAGGCTGTATCATACTCTTTGTAATATAGATACTATTTTCTAGTGTATTTTGTGGTATTTGATCATTTAAAATCCATACCAAAGACATAGATATTCTTATTGAATAGTGAACATTGTAAATACATTTGTTCTTTTGGATGTCTCTTTAAATTACTTTCAGCAGGGAATAAAATATTTAACATGCTTCAATGTCAGTTTCAATTTAAGTGAAACATAAAATAAAAAGTATCACTGATTCACCCCTCCCCCTCTATGTGATACATTCATCTTGAATGAGCACTTTCATGTTGTATCAGAGCTAGGATCCCTTCAAATATTTTTTGTTGATGGAGAATTTGAATTGTTTAAATAGTAAATATATTATTTTATGTGATGGAAATAAATATAATATCTGGAAAGAATGCATGTTTAGATATCTTATGTCTATTGGATATGATTTTCATAAAGCTACAAAATATGGGTTTCCTCTTATTGATTTTAAAACATCTCTTAGATTTATTGGTAAGAAAAATATGGATAATGATGTAAGGAAATTGACTGTTTCATTATCATCAATCACTGAATGTGAATTCTTATGAGTGAATGGCGTTACCACAACCAATGGTATATGGGATAAACTAAATAACATATACTAGGTAAATAAAAAAGTGAAGAATGAAAATCTATAAATATAGATATATAAATTTGATGATTTAATAATTGGTGAGAATAAATATATTTGGGACTTCTAAACAATGATAAATGATATTGTGAGTAATATCAGATGTCTTGGTGAAAAGCTGGATGACCCAATAGTTGTTTAATGTTTTTTGAGAATCCTTCTAGACAAGTTTGATGAAAAGGTTTCTTTATTGGAATACATAGATCCTGAATCATTATCTCTTGGTGATTTTCATAACAATATCATTAGCTATAAAATGATAAGGGAGAAATATAATAAAGTAAAATACAAATGTTCATAGATAAATTTCTTTCAAGGTTGAAAATAATGAAAATTCAAGGAATATTATTATTGAAGGTGAATACAATGAATCTAATTATGAAGGCGAGGTATGTAAAAATCATGACAAAATTTTATCCCTATTTTCTAAAAATGTGAAAAGAAGTACATGGAAATAAAATGGGAAAAGCCCTTGAAATTTATTGAATGTGGAGGCATTAGTCATTTGGTGACTAACAATCCCCGTAAATAAAAATAATAAAATAATAATGAAGAATAATGAAATACATGAAAATTGTAGAAGAAAAAGAGTGAAAAAGGTAAATTATATCCCAAGGTGAATAAAATTAAATTATTCAACTAAAAAAAGGAGCTTGGTATCTATAAATGAAGAAGAATAAGGAATTGATGTTTGAACTGAAAATCAATTGAGTAAGGTGTTTAGAATAATTTTATTGCTGCAATGAATGATGAAGAATTTAGAAGCTGTAGTTATGTAGAAGATGGAACTCATCTTGAATTTCACTGGAAAGAAGATTTGAATGAATTTATAAGATAAGGAATACATCTAGAAAATCACAACCTAATATTGGAAGATAATTGATATTTATCATGATATAAATAAAGTTTTATCTGATGAGAATGTGAAGCTGATAAATATTTCTATATATGTCGGAGGTGATGGATCAAGATGCTCAAGGAAAATAATTAATGAATATACTACAACCCAATGAATGGAGGTAAGATAGAGGAGTCATTTAGATAGGAAGACAGTGGAGTCCACATCAAAATGAGGATAGAAATTGGTAGTATGTTTGTTGATTTAGTAAAGATGTTTCTATGAATTATTAGGGAAGGGTAAACATCACACCATTTGTAAATGAATTCAAAACCATATTTTTTATAAATGATAAAAATATATCAGGATGATGACGAGAATTTGAAAAGTATAATTATGAAAATGAATTGTGGGATATTGGAAGACTTCATATATAATGATATTATTCTAAAATATGGAAACTTTATATGTGTTCAATCAACATATATGATAAAAATTGAATAATTAGGCACTTATAGTAGCTCATATTTCACAACACACTATACTATCAACATGATGTATTGAAATTTGATAGAATATTTTTAATCGAATAACATTAAGTGGGAAAATCTGGATTATTTTAAAAGATAATTAGTTTTCCAATAGGTGAAGGATGGGATTCAATATCCCATGGGAGCAATAAAACTTCAACCAATTATTATATGGAAATGGGATTTAATTAAGATAGATATTTTCAATGGATTATCAAATACCCCTAGATATAATGACTCAATATGGGATATTTTTTATCACCTACCCAAATATATATATTTACTATCCATTTTAGAAGACTTACCTATGGAGTGCATTACACAACTATCTATTAATAAATTTATAAGAATTCATGGTACAACAATGTCAATTTTTTCTTATCATGATCCATGTATAACGTTGAAATTACAGATAATCATTCCGAGGATCTTGATACAGAACTCCATTTGAGAAAATATTATCATCCTCAAACCCATCAATAGACGCAAAGGGATATCCAAACATTAGTGGACTTTTTGAGGTCCTTATCACATTACTATCAAGTTATAAGGGATAAGAACTTACCTTCCTTATATTTCTCCTATAAAAATATCTTCGATTCAAGTATTCAAATGAAGTAATATGAAGAATTATATGTTAATAGATGTTATAGTGTATCATTATAGGATGAACTTTTTGAATGTAGGCTTATAGTCCTAGAACTTATTAATGAGGAAAAATATTAAAGGCAGTTTTAAGACACATTATAGTATTTAAAAATAAGAAATTGAGTAACGCTGATTTTCGAAAGAAATATTTTTAAATTAAAGTTGGAGATCTTGTTTTTTTTAAAATATCTCAATGGATGTGCTTTATAATGTTAAATATGATATGGAAACTAATACAAAGGTATATTTGACCATTGGAAATACTTAGATGAATTTGATTTGTGGATTACCATTGGGTAATACAATCATTTTTTAAAGTACATGATGTGTTCAAATTATCACTATTGAAGAAATATATTCTACACCCAACACATGTGCTCAACTCTTATGAAATACAATTGGAAACAGAATAGTGTTTTTCTGAAGATACTATCAATATTATAAACACTAGAGAACAAGTGTTGAGGAACAATGTGACCTTGATGGTAAATATAGTTTTGATAAATCATATGATGGATGAGGAGAAGTGGGAACATGTTGAAATTATAAATAAAAACAACACAAATATATTTATGAGGTGTAATTTTTGAATATTTTTTGATATATTTTCTAAATGCGATAAGAATATGACACCCCATGGTTTGATGAATATTTTATTTTTTCTAAATTTAATCTAATTAATAAAATTTGATAAACACAACCCCAAGTTTATAAGAACTATAGTACACCCTTATATCATGGTTGTTATATTGGAATATTGAACCAGATTTACTAATTTATGAAACCTTTATGGTTTAACCATTTGTAAAATAAATTCCTTGATTATCAATTGACTATAATGAATGAAATATTTTTGAATTATTTAATGAAAGTTTTTTCATGTGTAATACATTATTTATACATTTAATAAAAAAATATATTATATAATTTTCAAAATATTAAATTTCATATAATTTTAGTGTGTTATGGTGTTCCAAAATTTTTTATGAAAATTATATTTTCTTCGTGATCTGTAAAAGTATTAGATTATGGTTTCAAATTTTTATTGTGGACATTAATGTGAAATTAAATGAATATTCCCAGATTTGACATTAATAATATTTAATGAAAAATATTTTTTTAAACCATTTATTATTAATAAAAATAATTTATTAAACCCATATAATTTTTTAGTGATTTTAAAAATAATCAATTTTCTATTTCTAGGAAAAATTCTAATTTACGGTATCATTCTTCACCCTTTATTTTTAAAATAATTGTTATCAATGTTGTGGTAGAAAATAATTAACATAGGGATTATTAAATATGATAATTTTTAAGGTGGAACCAAAACATGTATGCATTTCCTTAGATGATGTAATTTTGACACTATCAATGACTTCATTGATCCCATGGAAAATGGGAATAAGATTTCATAGAAATAAATTTTTTGTATTTTAATATATTATGAAATTTAATGTTTTTCCTCTACCTCTATTATTAAAGGATAATCCTCCTTCCTTTTCCTTAATACAGTTTTAGCAATCTTCCATGACCATCCAAAAACAAAAAACCTTTTGAAAATATTTTTACACAATTTATAGGTTCTATTAATCCCATAATTCCAACCCTAGGACCCTTAGGAGGAAATCTAAAGTAGTTCTTTAACAGTAGAATCAATACCCTTAAAGAAATCCTTTTTACTTCTTCTTTACCCACTCCAAATCAATGGTATTTAACACTAAATAATAAATAATGTATCTTGAATATATTTAAATTTTATCATGATTATGAAATTACAAATATAAATACTATTTTTTAGTGAATGGGATGTTAAATTATCGTTTATGTATACTTACGATTTACTATCACTATGATGAGATACAACGCATTTCTCACTTCCATATTTAATTGATAGTTATTATAATGACTTTAATAATTATATATGATGATTTTTATATAAATATACTTATTGAATTATAATCTAAATTATATATTCTTACCATCAATTCCATTGTGAAATAATAACATCATATATACATACATGTGGACTACCACCTCCATGAAGTGATGTGATTTGTTTTCCATTTTTATTTTACATCGATGGAAATAAGGAATGATTTAGTGAATTTATGTTATATAAAAGTTATAAAAATTATTATTCAAAGAATAATTGTTATTTACCTTTCTTTCATTCCATACTTATTAAAATGAAAACATCATTCATGCGTATTTACGTCCTATTGTCTCTATGAGTGTTATAATTCATTTATATATATATATAAATGTTATTGATGAATATAATTAGTAGATAATTAATATATATTATATTTATATCATTTTTATAATTTTTGATATTATGCAACTATGATCAATGTAAGGGGATCAAAACTACCAAACAAAAATAAACATAAGAAAGAAATAGTTCTTAACCGGAACATTCATTTTAATAATGAATTATTAATTAATTAGTGATATAATATTATATGTAAATCCTATATGGTATTACATATATTATTATTATGATCAAATAGATATACAATAAATATATTGTTTTATATAGTAGCTTCTTAAACCAAATAAGAATGTCAAAACAGATGTTAGGGTTTATTTCAAAATCACAGCATTGTTCAGGATTGTTTATCTTAATGTCACCACTAAAAGAATTATCTCATATTTCTACCTAAAACATAACATATTTTCGTATCATATGGTTATCTATAGAAATTAAATGTTTTACATTCTTTTTTCACCCTTTATGTAATCAAGATACCAAAAATGTTCTTCTTAATGAAAACTAACTTTGTCATTCTAGTAGTTCGGTGATATTTTTCATCCATGTAAATATTTTTATTAAATTGATTTAATGAATATTTTTTATATTATACAATGATTTATTATATATTTTTACCCACTTTTGTGTTTTATAAAATTTTCAATAGTATTCTCCCTATAATATTTTAAATGAGATAGTTTTTGAAATTTCATAAACAAAGTATGAAAATAATTTTTTTAATATATATTTCTTGAATAGAATTTATCGACGTCATGATCAATTATTCTTTACTTTGGGTTTACTATTTTTTTATCATTCACCATATTCCATTTATGGTTAATGATTATGTTTTTCAATGATGATATATTTTAAATTTTAAATTGTAGTTTTTCAATATTAATATATTTGATGGTTATGCTTCACACAATTCATATGAAGAATGAATTGTACTTAGTATTTGATAGATAAATCATTATATAGTCTCTTGATGCATTAATAGTTTTTACAAGACAAACATATTAGGGAATTTTCAAAATGTGATACCAGTTTATGTATGTTTTCATGATACATGACCGTTATGGTAAGATTATGAGGACATTAAATATGTATTCAATCATTATGACGCTCTTTATTAATATCTATGTGATCAAATATATTTTTATGTTATCCATATATTTAGTCCCTTATTTTATGGTATTATATATATTGAACATACAACTATTTTATATCATGACCATATTATTAATGTTTTATATACTTTTTCTGTCTTACAATGTACGCATTCTCGTATTAATAATATGATCTCTCCAATTACTTATGTTTTCAATCCCCATGAATCTAGAAAGAGTATAATTATTGGCATGTGGGGAAACGTAAAATGGAATATCTGTGTTCTATAGGAAGAAAAACATGGTGTATTTTTTTTTCAAATGTAATGAGCTATTTAAGTATATTCCTAGTTTTCCAATACTAGTAAACTACTATATACATTGGGACATGAATTCAAGCATCAATTACCAATGTCATAATGTATCTACCATCCAAAGGCTACCAAGTTTTGGTATTTATAACATATGCATGAGTAATGTTTCTAGTTTCCAATTTCCATGATGGAATGAAAGAAAATCATATTTTATCTTTTTATAATGATATTTATATCATAATTTTAATATTTATTAAAATATTATTATGTGTACCATCAATGTGATGTGGTAATAAAAAATGATTCACATCACTTCGTGGAGGTGGTAATCCACATATACACATGAATGCTCTTATAATCATTCAACTAATGGGAATTTAAAAATTATATATTATATATCAAATTTATTGACTGATAAATATTTCATTAATACCATATATATACAATAAATTCATCTTAAAATAGTCTTCATTTTAGGACCATGTGCAAGAGGTAGGTAATTGTTTTCAAGAGTTTTATTTTGTAGTCAGGGAAAGTATTTAATGAAATAAAATCACCTCACTTTTTATTTGGTGAAAATAGTTTTTTTGGGTGTCTTCAATATAATCAAACTCACTCTTTCCAATATAATGGGGGAGAAGTTTTTCTAAAATAAAATGTTTTGATCGAACTTTCCATGTGTCCAGAATGTGAAAAGATTGTAATGACGAATAGATAATTATGTGGAACGAGGTAATCTGTCACATGGAGAATGAATCTTTCGGGATGTAAATGGTCATCAAATTCACACTAGATCTGTTATGTCAGGTGTGTTTATTATGATGAAGTATCAGAGTCTACCGACTATGATAAAATTAAAAGTGATGGTACTTTTTTATTTTAATTTCATATAAATCATATATTGATTGGAGAATGTATGATACATTCTTGATGGAATAATATATGAAAGTTGTATTGAAATTCATACCCAGATATATCATATCTAGGCCAATCAAATTCATGGTAATCGGATTTGGGTTGAGAAGGAAAGAGAGAAGGTGCTAAAGATCATAATCAAAATTATAATTACAAGAATGATCATACATAGGAACTATAGCATCTTTTTTAGGTCCAAAAAAAGGAATACCTGAAGAGGGGGGAGTGAATCAGGGTTTTATAGATTAAAGAATCTACCATTTTGGATCTTTTTTCATTGTTAAAAACCATAATTATATATTCCTCCCATAGAAATATCTGAAAGAATATGAAATAATCCACCTAAAAAATGATTTTTACTTGGTTCTCCCTCACTGGGCTACGTCCAAGGAGCATACAATGTAGATGTGCTTGTGTAAAAAATTCACTAAGGCACACTTCAAATAATAAGTTATACATTTGGGTAAGATATTCTATGCTCAGGCTCACTGCCTTTACAAGCTTTAGCGTCTGCTCACTACATTCCACAGGATCACTCCCTATGCCTCTTTCTCTAGATCACTGCTAGTGTAAAGGGTCATCGCCTTCCTTTTTCTTCGATCACTGCTCAAAAAAAGGATTCCACTTTCAATTCATATACTTGTAGATTAATCAAATAATATATACATGTTAGTCCCTTTATTTTCATTAATTATGCATCCAGAACTGTAGGTTGAAGCTATTTTGATGTCCCTTTTTCACTCAGAGATGATGTCCACATTCTCCGGTACTATTAGGTACCAGAAAAATACTTTCACCAACTGATTTGATCATTTTTCAAGATTATATGAGTGTTTTTTGAACCACCTACTCCTATGGTGTACTATGTATTGGGTTTCGCACATGGATCGCCTCTTCTATGTACCATTTTCGCTTCCTCAATCACCCCTTAGTTTGTATAATCCTCTTCCATTACTATCATGTACTGCCTTTGCGTACTGATTCTGTGAACTTCCTCTTTGAATAACCCTCTATCTGCGAACTATTTTTTTTTTGTGAACTACCTTTGTTTGATATATTATTAGCACACCTTCTTCCTCTACATACTGATTCCTTTTATAGATATAGTTTCCTTCATAAATCTTCAGGATAATTTCATCTTCGTGAACCACTTCAGCCTTCACTAAATTATCCCTCACAAACTACATTCAGACATCACTGAATTCCCAGAGAAAATATGTTTTCTCTAATGATATTTTCTCTCTCATCTAATCGATGGGATTATCTATCCTTATATAGGAAAATATTTGAAAAATCCACTAATCCATGATTTACCAAATCCTTGATTCGGTATATCCTCCACTGCAAATCGATCCTCCTACCGCAAACCACACCCATTCCATGAACCATTTTTCCATGGTCGTCCATGTACTATATTTTCTCCAATGTGGCTCTATTCTCTTTCGTTATCCTATGAACTAGCTTTCCTTCCTCATAATGAATACAATTCACCACAAACCATCATCCCAAAAAGTTTTCAGTTTCACAAACTGACCCCACAGCCTGGTATACGGTTGTGTAACCTTCCCGGACATGGTATGTGGTCCATCTCTCGGGCTTCACATTTATTTTCATTTTCTGATTTCATTCACCATTCATCACACAATCCAGTCCTATGATGTAAACATTATATTTTCAAAGATAAATTCCTTATTTTGAGGCCCAAAAAATTGGCAAAACCTTAGAAACTATGCCACCTAAAAAAATTATCTTCCAAAAACACCAACAATACACATTTGTGGTCATCTTGTTTTTCCGAAAAACAAAATCAAACCGAAAACATTACATGATCACACGTTGGAAGATTATTTACAAATAAATATCATAATCCATCAAATGCATTTAAAAAATTCCATACCCAAAAATTATCATACCTAAGCCAATGATACATTGAAATATCATACTATGGAAAATCTCATTGAGAGAATGAATTTTTGGAGCTGAATGGGTGAAAATAGAATGTTGGAATGAGTTGAACATTATAGAAAACCTTTTTAGATGGGTAGAATTACATTTTATCTTTCTAAATGGGTTAAGATAAGAGGAGAAGACAAGGTTTTGTATCTCAAGTGGGCTAAGAGAAAAAGTGAAGGAGTTTGATTGATGTGCAATCAAGGAGGAACATGACATTCATATGAATGGTCTTAATTAGAAAATTAGAGTGGTGTCAATTTTTTCATACTCATTTATTCAATTTGTATAGAGTTTTGTTTTGATGGAAAATAGGATTCAGAAAATTAGACACATGTATTGAAATTGGACCATTGATTGAAATGAATGTTTGGATAAGGATATGAAGTTTAAAGATGAATAGAATAGTTTCAATTGGAGTTGAGGTTGTTAAAATTCATCCTAAGATATTTGGAGAAATTGGAATTTGGGTGATTTTTTATGAATGGGAAATAGTTTTGGAATTCTCACCCAAACCTCATGAGGTTCACCTAGAATAGGAGGAGTACCTTTTTACATTTTCACAGTTGGTATTGTTCACTAGAGTAAAGAAAGAATCCTTGAGTTTTCAGTGAGATAATGACGATACAGTAATGATCTGTTGTTGAAGATGTCATAAAGGAGAAGTGATAGAGAATAGATAAGATTAAAATGTTGTATTCAGTTGATTATCATGATCAGTGTTTATCCTATTTAGTTGTTTATCATATTCGTATTGTCAATCGTCTTTTGGTGATAACCGTATCGAGTTGGATAATGAATCTCATGATTTCTGTATTCGAGTTCTTGAACTGAGGAAGAATCATATTGATTTTATTATACTCATGAATTGAAGTGGGTTTGGTTTATCTTTACCATATTCAGTCAAAAAAAATTGGGAGAATTTTACTGAGAATATTCAAATTGGAAGAATCATACTCAGATGAATTATATTCATAAAAATCAATGTGTGTTTTACATAACAAAGACCAAGAGGTTCATACCATCTTCTAAGTAATAAAGTCAGGATTCTTGTTTCAATTGACCACATTTTTGGAATTTAAAAGTATCACAGGTAATATGAGTCATTACAAAGTCATTGCACTAACCTATTTGTACTATGAGGATTCGCGTGTGCTTTTTGATTGCATTCAATGTAATACGTAAGTGAAAGGATGTATCATACTCTTTGTAATATAGATACTATTTTCCAGTGTATTGTGTGGTATTTGATCATTTCAAATCCATACCAAAGACATAGATATTCTTATTTAATAGTGAACATTGTAAATACATTTGTTCTTTTGGATGTCTCTTTAAATTTCGTTCAGTAGGGAAAAAAATATTTAACACGTGTCAATGGTATTTTCAATTTAAGTGAAACATAAAATAAAAAGTATCAATGATTCACCCCTCCCCCTATATGTGATACATTCATCTTGAATGGGCACTTTCATGTGGTATCAGAGCTAGGTTCCCTTCAAATATTCTTTGTTGATGGAGAATTTGAATTGTTTAAATAGTAAATATATTCTTGTATGTGATGGAAATAATTATAATATCTGGAAAGAATGCATATTTCCATATCTTATGTCTATTGGATATGATTTTCATAAAGCTACAACATATGGGTTTCCTCTTATTGATTTTAAAACATCTCTTAGATCAATTGGTAAGAAAAATATGGATAATGATGTACGGGAATTGATTGTTTCATTATCATCAATCTCTGAATGTGAATTCTTAAGAGTGAAAGGTGTTACCACAACCAATGGTATATGGGATAAACTAAATTACATATACTAAGGAAATATAAAAGTAAAGAATGAAAATCTATAAATATAGATATTTAAATATGATTATTTAATAATTGGTGAGAATAAATATGTTGGGGACTTCTCAACAAGGCTAAATGATATTGTGAGTACTATCAGATATCTTGTTGAAAAGCTGGATGACCCTATAGTTGTTTAATGTATTTTGAAAATCCTTCCAGACAAGTTTGATGAAAATGTTTCTTTATTTGAATACATAGATCTCTAATCATTATCTCTTGGTGATTTTCATAACAATCTCATTAGCTATAAAATGATAAGGGAGAAATCCAGGAAAGTAAAAAAACAATGGTTTATAGAGAAATGTCTTTCAAGTTTGAAAATAATGAAAATTCAAGTAATATTATTATTGAAGGTGAATACAATGAATCTAATTATTAAGGCGAGGATTGTAAAAATCATGACAAAATTTTATTCCTATTTTTTAAAAATGTGAAAAGAAGTACAGGACAATAAAATGGTGAAAATCCCTTGAAATGTTTTGAATGTGGAGGCATTAGTCATTTTGTGACTAAAAATCCCCATAAATAGAAATAATAAGATAATAATGAAGAATAATTAAATACAACAATATTGTGGAAGAAAAAGGGTGAAAAAGGTAAATTATATTCCAAGGTGAATAAAATTAAATTATTCAACTAAAAAAAGAAGCTTGTTATCTATAAATGAAGAAGAAGAAGGAATTGATGTTTAAACCAAAAATCCATTGAGTAAGGTATTTAGAATAATTTTATTGCTGCAATGAATGATGAGGAATTCAGAAGCTGTAGTTCTGAAGAAGATAGAACTCATCTTGAATTTCACTGGAAAGAAGATTTGAATGAATATATAAGATAGACAATACATCTTGAAAATCACAACCTAATATTGGAAGATAATTTATATTTATCATGCAATCAATAATGTTTTTCTGATGAAAATGTGAAGCTGATAAATATATCTATATGTGTCAGAGGTGTTGGATCAAGATTCTTATGGACAATAATTAATGAATATAATACAACCCGATGAATGGAGGAAAGATAGAGGAGTTATTTAGTTAGGAAGACAATGGAGTCCTCATCAAAATGAGGATAGAAATTGATAGTTTGTTTGTTGGTTTAGTAAAGATGTTTCTACGAATTATTAGGGAAGGGTAAACATCACACCATTTGTAAATGAATTCAAAACCATATTTTTTATAAATGATAAAAATATATCAGGATGATGATGACAATTTGAATAGTATAATTATGAAAATGAATTGTGGGATATTGGAAGACTTCATATATAATGATATTATTTTAAAATATGAAAAATATATATGTGTTCAATCAACATATATGCTAAAAATTTAATAATTAGGCACTTCTAGTGGCTCATATTTCACAACACACTATACTATCGACATGATGTATTGAAATTGGAAAGAATATTTTTTTATCGAATAAAATTAATTGGGAAAATCTTGATTATTTTAAAAGATAATTATTTTACCAATAGGTGAAGGAAGGGATTAAACATCCCATGGGAGCAATCAAAATTCAACCAATTATGATAAGGAAATAGGATTTAATTAATATAGATATTTTCAATGGATTATCAATTACCCCTAGATATAATGACTAAATATGGAATATTTTTTATCACCTACCCAAATATATATATTTACTATCCATTTGGGAAAACTTACCTATGGAGTGCATTACACAACTATCTATTAATAAAGTTGTAAGAATTCATGGCACAACAATATCAATTTTTTCAGATCATAATCCATGTATAACGTTGAAATTACAGATAATCATTCAGAAAGATCTTGATACAGAACTCCATTTGAGAAAATATTATCGTCCTCAAACCCATCAATAGACGCAAAGGGATATCCAAACATCGGTGGACTTTTTGAGGTCCTTATCACATTCCTATCAAGGTATAAGGGATAAGAACTTACCTTCCTTATATTTCTCCTATAAAATTATCTTCGATTCAAGTATTCAAATGAAGCAATATGAAGAATTATATGTTAATCGATGTTACAATGTATCATTATAGGATATAATTTTTAAAAGAAGGCTTATAGTTATAGAACTTATTAATAGGGAAAAATATTAAAGACAATTTTAAGACACATTATAGTATTTCAAAATAATAAATTGAGTAACACTGGTTTCCGAAAGAAATATTTTTAAATTAAATTTCGAGATCTTGTTTTTTTTGAAAATATCTCAATGGATGTGATTTATAATGTTAAATAAGATATGGAAACTATGAAAAAGGTATATTTTTCCATTGGAAGTACTTTAATGAACTTTATTTGTGGATTACCATTTGGTAATACAATCTTTTTTTTTCTAAAGTACATGATGTGTTCAAATTCTCACTATTGAAGAAATATATTCTACACCCAACACATGTTCTCAACTCTTATGAAATACAATTGGAAATATAATAGTGTTTTTGTGAAGATAGTATCAATATTCTAGACACTAGAGAACAAGTGCTGAGGAATAATGTAACCTTGATGGTAAATATACTTTTGATAAATCATATGATGGATGAGGAGAAGTGGGAACATGTTGAAATTATAAATAACAACAACACAAATATATTTATGAAGTGTAATTTTGGAATATTTTTTGAAATATTTTCTAAATGGGGTAAGATTATGACACCCCATAATTTGATGAATATTTTATTTTTAGTAAATTTAATCTTATTAATAGAATGTGATAAACACAACCCCAAGTTTATAAAAACTATAGTACACCCTTATATCCTGGTATTTATATTGGAATATTGAACCAAATTAACTAATTTATGAAACCTTTATGGTTTAACCATTTGTAAAATAAATTCATCGATTATCAATAGACTATAATGAATGAAATATTTTTGAATTTTTTAATGAAATTTTCTTTTCATGTGTAATACATTATTTATAAATTTAATAAAAAAATATTGTATATAATTTTAAAAATATTAAATGTAATATAATTTTAGTGTGTTATGGTGTTCCAAAAGTTTTTATGAAAGTTATAATATCTTCGTGATCTTTAAAAGTATTAGATTCTGGTTTCAAATTTTTATTATGGACATTAATGTGAAATTAAATGAATATTCCCAAATTTGACATTAATAATATTTAATGAAAAATATTTTTTTAGACCATTTAATATTAATAAAAATAATATATTAAACACATAGAATTTTTTTGTGTTTTTAAAAATAATCAATTTTTCATTTCTGGGTGAAATTCTAATTTACGGTATCATTCTTCACCCTTTATTTTTAAAATAATTGTTATCAATGTTGTGCTAAAAAATAATTAACATAGGGATTATTAAATATGATAATTTTTAATGTGGAACCAAAACATGTATAAATTTCCTTAGATGATGTAATTTTGACACTATCAATGACTTCGTTGATCACATGGAAAATGGGAATAATATTTATTAGAAATAATTTTTTTGTATTTTAATATATTATGAAATTCAATGTTTGTCCTCTACCTCTATTATAAAAGGATAATCCTCCTTCCTTTTCCTTAATACAGTTTTAGCAATATACCATGACCATCCACAAACAAAAAACCTTTTGAAACTATTTTTACACAATCTATAGGCTCTATTAATCCCAAAATTCCAACCCTAGGACCCTTAGGATGAAATTTAAATTAGTTCTATAACAGTAGAAGCAATACCCTTAAAGGAATCCTTTTTTACTTCTTATTTACCCACTCTAAATATATGGTATTTATCACTAAATAATAAATAATATATCTTGAATATATTTAAATTTTATCATGATTATGAAATTACAAATATAAACACTATTTTTTAGCGAATGGGATGTTAAATTATCGCTTATGTATACTTACGATTTACTATCACCATGTTGAGATACAACACATTTCTCACTTCCATATTTAATTGATAGTTATTATAATGACTTTAATAATTATATATGATGATTTTTATATAAATATACGTATGGAATTATAATCTAAATTATATATTCTTACCATCAATTACATTGTGAAATAATAACATCGTATATACATACATGTGGACTACCACCTCTATGAAGTGATGTGATTTGTTTTCCATTTATTATTTTACATCGATGGTAATAAGAAACTATTTAGTGAATTTATATTATATAAAAGTTATAATAGTTATTCTTCAAAGAATAATTATTATTTACATTTCTTTCATTCCATACTTATTAAAATGAAAACATCAGTCATGCATACATACGTCCTATTGTCTCTATGAGTTTTTCAATTCATTTATATATATATAAATTTTATTGATGAATATAATTAGTAGATAATTGTAACACCCCAGGTAAATAAAGAATATGACATTTCATATTTATCCATATTTGTGAATAAAATATTTAAATGACTTTAAAGGGGACGCTATGCTCGATGGCGTACCGAACACGCAACAACGAGTTTCTTGGGAATCTTACGTTGCACTCTAATAATAAAATAATATTATTTTAAATGGTAGTTAACATGTAGCCGTTGTAATGGCGGGAATGGATAGAAATAACTAAAATATGATTATATATGTTTTTAAATGTTTTTACATTTATCCAATAAAAGCTAATGGCTTAAAATACGGAAAGAATTAAATTTTAGGCGTATATGCCCTAGTTTTCACTAAAGGATCACTTGTCGCCTTTTGATGGAGAACCGTCATTAAATATAGTTTTGATCACTCTTATACATTATTTTGGACCAAATAAAACTCTTATTAAGAATCGGGACATCAAATTTTACTTTGTGTAATTTTTTGGTATTTTTCCGATAAAGTTCATTTTTTTAATGAATAGTGTAAAATGTTGTGTTTTAATTCAAATCCTCTTTTTAATATAATTTATTTATATGATTAGATAATATTTTGAATTGGTTTTATAAAGAGAAATTAGAAAATATTTTTACCATTAAATCCAATAGTGGTCGTTGGAATTAATTTCACTTTGAAATCAGACTTAAACTGGGGTCAAACTTTTGATACTTATTGTTTTATAAAAACACGCTATTTTCTCTGACAGCAGGAATTAATTATTAAATTTATTAATGTGACAAATATGTTTTGAATTTTTTAAAATGGACTTCATTTTTGAATTCGGAATATCAAATATAGCTTAGGGTGAAGTTTTGGTATTTTTCTGAAAAACTTCAATTTTTGATGAATAGTGAAACCACTAAGTGGTACTTATAAAAGCTGATTTTTCCTTTAAATGAAATTTTAACACTTTTGTGTTTTGAAATTCAGAAATCCGACATACATGGTTGTCATTAAGAAGTAAAATGTGGTTCAATGGGATAAAAATAATTTTTTGGTGAATAGTAACTTATTAAGTTTTTAATCGCGATTAGAGGTAATTAGTGTAATTTAAGGTAAAAATGATATTATAAGAATGTTAAAACACCATAAAACTTGTCCTACACCTATTGTGTGAGTCATGGACGACCAAGACAAGCCATGGGCCAACTTGGGGACCCCATGGAGACACTTTGGTTGGGAAATGACATAAATAACTTTTTATTTAATGTAAAAGTAAAATTGACACAAACATGATATGTTTTACTAAAACAATTTTTAAGTGGGGTTATACAAGTCATATTTTTGATTATAAATATTCATTGGAAATCTAAATAGATTTTCTACATCATAGTATTTTTTTAAAATTTTTAGACATTATATAAATTAAATTATTTATGACATAATAATGATGCAGCGATGACATCATTATTTGACGATTTAAATAAAATGGAAAGATAATGTAAAATCTATGATCTACAAATGTCAAAAACATATTGGATGAGTGGATATAGAAGCCTTATCACATTATCCACGAATTATATCAATGTGGGACCTTTTGAAACCGAAACACATTTTCAAATAAAGTAATATTTCTTTACTTTCCAAAAGTGCCCCTCCTCTTCTCTTATAAAAGGCCCCCACCTCTACCTCATTTAACACACTCCTCAAGCCTTTGGCTCGTCAAACCCCTGACCATTTACTCTCTCCACATCCCTCTCCTCATCCTAGAGGATTCCCTTTGGGAAGAATCCTTTCAAAGTAAGCCTTTAGGATCAAATCAAAAGGAGTTACACTTTTAAAGGTAATTCATTCTCTCATGTTCATTTGTTTTATTTTGCTTCTCCAACCCCCTAAACTCTTTTTATTTACTTATTTTGTAACAAAACCAGTATCTTAAATATACTAGGATGTTGTTATAAGATTTATTCGAGCTACACACTCACACAACTACATCAAATGGTTAAAGAACATACGGTTTCCGTGGATGGTGAAATTCTGCCTCCCGAAACGATGATTGTTCAATACTCATTTAACACCTTAAAAGGTGGCCATTATGATGTCACTATTTTTATATATGATATATAATATATTTATGTTTTATTAATGCTTCTGTATTTTTCATTTTTGTCTTACCTTTATGGCTTCCATTATGGGTATACACGATATCTTCATTTAAGGAAGTGCGGACTATCGCCCCCTCAAAGTGATTTGATTCGTTAAATACCATATGTGGGATGTATAAAGGATGGAAATATGATATTACATATGATATTATGCTGGAATTATAATATACCTTTATATCATTATTATTCCATTCTATAAAATACGAAATAGAAATGAAAGTAGCGTTCATGCGTACGTACGGCTTACCGTCTCCGTGAACGGTGCATTTCATTTCTTACCTCTAAATGATTATGTAATGCATGCATTTACTGGATATATATGAAATATATGATATCTAAATAATGAATACAATTCTGGATATAATAAACATTTGTCCACACGAACAACATGTAATTGTAAGAAGTCCACTTTCGACTTAAGAACCAAATATCGGCAAAACAAATATTATTAACTTAAATGATTACATGGTAATAAGTGGTATAAAAGTAATAATGAACTTGAAAAAGGTTCTTAAGGAATTAGAAATTAACTCATGTTTATTATTCAGGAGATTAAAGAACGATCGAGTCAAGTCAGACCCGAGGTAAGGGATCCTACAACTCTTTTTCTTTTTAAGTACACTCTTTTATGTCATTTATTTTAATCTCATCTTTCTTAGGATTGGGATGTTCTTTTATATTACATTTACTGTAATTTTTATGTTCATGTGATGAGAGACCATATTCTCTCTCATCAATCCATTTTGGAAGTTTTGAGTGGCGTCGTTAGGCTGCCGAACTTTCGTAAGAGATCTAACCTCTCTCTTTCTTTTTAAGTACTCTCCTTTATGTCACTTCTTTTAAAATCCTCCTTGCAATGTTGGGGGATTTTCTTTTATATTCCACTTGCTGTAAATTCTATTGTAATATGATGGGATACTCTATTTTATCTCATCAATCCATATTCGGAAGTTTTATGTGGCGCCGTTAGGCTGCCGAGTTTTCGTAAGGGATTTTTCATCTCACTTTTATTCCCGTGAGATTTATGCTACATTTGCCGCAAATTCCATTGAGTGGTGTATGTACTGCCCATTATTATACTCTTTGTGTAATATACTTTCGTTTGTGAGTATTTACATCAATGACCTATTGTCTTTCTTTCATGGGGTGTACGTTTTGAAAGATACCCAAGTCGGTAAGGGAACCTTTCACCCTCCTCTTTTTTAAAAGACTTCTTTTATTGGGTCTTTTCATTTACATATTTTTATGTTGGGATATGTTCTCATACATCCTTATTGATGTAAATTTTATGTCCATGTGATAAGATACACTTTTTATCTCTCATCAACTCATTTTGATGTGATGCCGTTAGGCTGTCAAGGGAACTTTTTAACCCAATTTCGATTTCTTTGGGTTCAACTTGTAGTCATTGAATATGTCATCCATTGAATATGTGTGAATGACCTTTTATTGTTTTAAACTTAATATCCACTTATATTGGGTGTATATATATTTGTCACACATATTTTTTGAGATTTATTTGTCCTTAATTTAAGGATACCTTCTTTATAAGGGATTTCATCACATTTGACATTTCTATTGAGGGTTCATTGTTGTTATGCACAAATTCACTCTTATATGGTGTATATACTGTCCATTGGAGTATTATATCATGAATCCTTTTATTCTCATGATATTATAAATTTCCGACTAAATGTTATTCCTCGATTATTGTATTCAAGTGTCTCTAATTTTGGTAAAACCCCTTTAACCAAAATATCGTTTTAAATGTTTTAATTATTTGTTCTTATTAATATCCATGTTTTCAAAATGGTTTTAAGGATTTATTTATATGGATATTAATGGTTTAAAATGTTAAAAGCTTCAAGGTGGTATGGGACACATTTATTCAAAAATCTCTTTATTAAATGTTTTAAATGGTTTTGGAAATGGTTTCTTTTTGAATGAATTCATTATTTCAATATCATAAAATGTTATATTGTGATTGAAATGTGGAAATGTTATGTTTCCTTTATTCATGTTTATGTGATACGATTATGTTATGGTTCTTGGGCATTGTTATGAAGAATGGGTGGTTCCGTGATAAACTAAGGGCGGGTGAGCCCGATATAGCTCTCCAATGCATTGGGTAACGCGAAGGAGTGAAACGTTAAGGTTTCTCCGAAGAGATTTAGGGAATATACTGTGATGGGTATTCCAAACGTAACCAAGAGGGTTACTCCCTACGTAAGAATGTTATGAATGCCTCAAGTTACCTTTATGTCTTATGTTTTCTATGATTTATTCATGGTTTGATGAGGTATGTCAAAGTGCCTATGTTTTATGGGTAAAGTATGATTTCATTCTCATGTATATATGAACTCATGTTTCCTTTCCATATTTTTATAACCCTTACTGAGCTTTTTATGCTCATCCCAAGTTTTTGAAATGTTTTTCACAGGTCAAGTGAAAGGTACATGATGTGATGATAGTGTCAAGGATGTGTCAAGAAAGAATCCTTGTTATATTTTAAATAAGTTTCCGTTGATGGGAAGAATGAATACTGTCTTTTATGTAACCACTTTGTTTAAATGTGGAATGTAATGCAAGTTTCATGATCTAATTCTCTAAAACTCTAAACCTGAAAAGATCCTCAATGTGTAATATTGTAATAACTCAAGATTAAGTAAGGTTTAAGGCTGGGGCCTTATAGTTGGTATCAAAGGTCGGTTTAGATAACTTTAGAGGTTAGGGTATTCTTTAAGCATAATTGACAATTACCATAATGGTTAGGATTTCAGAAAGAGTCTTAGTTTTAGATAAAGTGAATCAGTAAGTATATCTTATTGTCTATCTTACTCATTAGTACATGATGGTTTTGTTGATATACTAACACGGACCTTTTTGGTTTTAGTAAATGGATGGATCTAGCAGGCCCCAAAGTAACAGCAGATGTGAAGGAAGCTGTGACATTTTTTTGAGCAAGCAACTGAATGATATGGGAGATGCAATGAGAACTCTTTTAATTATCCTCAACCAACTATCTGGAGTCATGATTGACCACCTAAACCTTGGAGATTTCTCTAATGCTTCATATATTCAAGAAACAAATCCCTACGGAAGTACAGGTAATAATCATAAAGGTTAGTGTGTTCAAAAACCTATGTGTTATAGATGTGGAAAGAAACACCTAGGAAAATGTTTCAAAGGGACATAAATATGCTATAGATGTGGAAATGAAGGTCATAAAGCAAGAACCTGCCACGGAAAAAGGAAGCATCCAGTTGACTCGAGGAAAGGGAAAGAAGTTCTTTCTGAGGGATCAATTAAATGTTTTAAATGTGGTGTGCATGGTCATTATGCAAACACATGTCCTATGAAGATTTTTCGTGAATGGGGTCACCAAGAGCGTACCAATATTCGTTTACCAATACCTAATGCCATTCCGATTGAGGATGAAGAAACTGACAATGACCAATCAAAGGTATGTACTATTTCATGACTATTGTTTTCTTATTTTGGAATCATAGGATATGATTCATGATTTTGTTTGTAGGAAAGAGGTATTTCAGAATAATTTGGAAAGGAATGGATAATGGATCATGAAGAATGTTGAATGAGTAATATGTCAACATATAAGGGCTTCAAGAGTTATGGTGAAATTCTTAAGAGTATTGAGTCTCTTTTGATGATGGGGTTACATTAGAAGACTTTTTATATTATGTGTAACCCTGATGTTTAATATAGGCAAATTTTATTCAAGTAATAGTTATCCTTTCTTGTGTGGACATAGTTATAATGAACCATTTGGGTTTATATGATCCTTACTTTTGAGGTAATTATGGGTTACCATATGTTATGATTGAAGTGAAAGGCATGAGATAAAATTGAGGTTAAATTTATGTTATGGTTATTTTTGATGATTTTATCCCTTTTTGGGTAATGATTTGAGAATTATATAGTTTTGGAAAAAGGACAACACGCAGACCGTGTGACAACCCGTCGCGTCGGACAATGCTGCGGGAATCGAACCCACAACCAAAGTGCGACTGGTATTTATCGCCTACCACTGGACTACGTGAAGTACCTGGTTGTTTGACTGATTCTTTTTAGTTATATGATTTTATGAATTAAGAGTAAGTTGATTTTAGAGGATATGTGATTAGGATAATTACTTTTCAATGTGAGACTTTAGGAGCAACTGATGTTGTTTGGAGATAAATGTTACTATTTAACTTGGAAGACTATGTGACTAAATCCTTCAAATATTTAGGTTTCAATCTTATATTGGTTTACTTTGAAGAATTTTATGGACAAATTGTTTATCGGATGGTCCTCGTTGAACTTTGGGTTTTGTTGGACAAATTTTGGAGATTAAGAATAGATTTTCTTTTTATAAGGGGTTAAACTTTTCTGGATTATCTGATCTTGTACTAACCTTTTTGGTTTTGGTTAAATCCTAAATACATGGGATGTATATAGTTCTCTTTTTGGGATTAGGTGATTCTCTAGAAGTTGATTATAGTACTCTTAATGCGAACAAGTCTCCCTAAATACTCGTCTTTTGGAAAAAATATGAGTTTGACTTAGGAATCTAGTAAAAGTTGAAAGTCAACATGATAAGTGATTATTCTTACTTATGAATAAATTCCTCAATAAAAAGTAACTTAAAACAATAATGTTGTCTATTAACTTTTCCTACTGGGGAATCGAATACCGTTTAACCCATCACAAGTTTGTGATTTTCTCGTGGTTAACTTTCTCCTAAACATGTTTTTTATCACTCTCCATCAGAACATGACACTTTTTTTCCTCCATGTCCATATTTTCATACTTGGAATCCTAATATGGGTTAACTCAGGTGACCTTTGTACTTATCTCTCTTTATTTTAAAGTGTTTGTTTTACCGACTTTTGTTCCGATGTGGGACTTCCAAAGATGTTTCCAAGCGCAATTTTAAAATTGCGAGGACGCAATTCCCAAAAAGGGGGAAGGATATAACACCCCAGGTAAATAAAGAATATGACATTTCATATTTATCCATATTTTTGAATAAAATATTTATATGACTTTAAAGGGGACGCTATGCTCGATGGCGTACCGAACACGCAACAACGAGTTTCTTGGGAATCTTACGTTGCACTCTAATAATAAAATAATATTATTTTAAATGGTAGTTAACATATTGCCGTTGTAATGGCGAGAATGGATATAAATAACTAAAATATGATTATATATGTTTTTAAATGTTTTTAGATTTATCCAATAAAAGCTAATGGCTTAAAATACGGAAAGAATTCAATTTTAGGCGTATATGCCCTAGTTTTCACTAAAGGATCACTTGTCGCCTTTTGATGGAGAACTGTCATTAAATATAGTTTTGATCACTCTTATACATTATTTTGGACCAAATAAAACTCTTATTAAGAATCGGGACATCAAATTTTACTTTGTGTAATTTTTTGGTATTTTTCCGATAAAGTTCATTTTTTTAATGAATAGTGTAAAATATTGTGTTTTAATTCAAAACCTCTTTTTAATCTAATTTATTTGTATGATTAGATAATATTTTGAATTGGTTTTAAAGTGAAATTAGAAAATATTTTTACCATTAAATCCAATAGTGGTCGTTGGAAGTAATTTCACTTTGAAATCAGACTTAAACTGGTGTCAAACTTTTGATACTTATTGTTTTATAAAAACACGCTATTTGCTTTGACAGCGGGAATTAATTATTAAATTGATTAATGTGACTAATATGTTTTGAATTTTGTAAAATGGACTTCATTGTTGAATTCGGAATATCAAATATATCTTAGGGTGAAGTTTTGGTATTTTTCTGAAAAACATCAATTTTTGATGAATAGTGAAAGCACTAAGTGGTACTTATAAAAGCTGATTTTTCGTTTAAATGAAATTTTACCACTTCTGTGTTTTGAAATTAAAAAATCCAACATACATGGTTATTATTAAGAAGTAAAATGTGGTTCAATGGGATAAAAATAATTTTTTGGTGAATAGTAACTTATTATGTTTTTAATCGCGATTAGAGGTAATTAGTGTAATTTAATGTAAAAATGATATTATAAGAATGTTAAAACACCATGACACTTGTCCTACACCTATTGGGTGAGTCATGGCCGACCAAGACAAGCCATGGGCCAACTTGGGGACCCCATGGAGACACTTTGGTTGGGAAATGACATAAATAACTTTTTATTTAATGTACAAGTAAAATTGACACAAACATGATATGTTTTACTAAAACAATTTTTATGTGGGGTTATACAAGTCATATTTTTGATTATAAATATTAATTGGAAAGATAAACAGATTTCCTACATCATAGTATTTTTTTATAATTTTTAGACATTAAATAAATTAAATTATTTATGACATAATAATGATGCAGCGATGACATCATTATTTGACGATTTAAATAAAATGGAAAGATAATGTAAAATCTATAAACTACACATGTCCAAAACTTATTGTATTAGTGGATTTATAAGTCTTATCATCTTATCCACTAATTATATCAATGTGGGACCTTTTGAAACCGAAACACATTTTCAAATAAAGTAATATTTCTTTACTTTCCAAAAGTGCCCCTCCTCTTCTCTTATAAAAGGCCCCCAACTCTACCTCATTTAACACA
Organism: Viscum album; assembly: GCA_963277665.1. Lineage (NCBI taxonomy): Eukaryota > Viridiplantae > Streptophyta > Magnoliopsida > Santalales > Viscaceae > Viscum > Viscum album. Next base: position 1,710,616,160 of record OY728157.1, on the reverse strand, counting down.
CTCCTCAAGCCTTTGGCTCGGCAAACACCTGCCCATTTACTCTCTCCACATCCCTATCCTCATCCTAGAGGATTCCCTTTGGGAAGAATCCTTTCAAAGGAAGCCTTTAGGCTCAAATAAAAAGGAGTTACACTTTTAAAGGTAATTCATTCTCTCATGTTCATTTGTTTTATTTTGCTTCTCCAACCCCCTAAACTCTTTTTATTTACTTATTTTGTAACAACACCAGTATCTTCAATATACTAGGATGTTGTTATAAGATTTATTCGAGCTACACTCTCACACAACTACATCAAATAGTTAAAGAACATACGGTTTTCGTGGATGGTGAAATTCTGCCTCCCGAAACGATGATTGTTCAATACTGATTTAACACCTTCAAAGGTGGCCATTATGATGTCACTATTTTTATATATGATATATAATATTTTTATGTCTTATTTATGCTTCTGTATTTTTCATTTTTGTCTTACCTTTATGGCTTCCATTATGGGTATACGCGATATCTTCATTTAAGGAAGTGCAGACTACCACCCCATCAAAGTGATTTGATTCGTTAAATACCATATGTGGGATGTATAAAGGATGGAAATATGATATTATATATGATATTATACTGTAATTATAATATACCTTTATATCATTATTATTCCATTCTATAAAATACGAAATAGAAATGAAAGTAGCGTTCATGCGTACGTACGGCTTACCGTCTCCATGAACGGTGCATTTCATTTCTTACCTCTAAATGATTATGTAATGCATGCATGTAATGAATATATAGGAAATATATGATATCTAAATAATGAATACAATTCTGGATATAATAAACATTTGGCCACATGAACAACATGTAATTGTAAGAAGTCCACTTTCGACTTAAGAACCAAATATCGGCAAAACAAATATTATTAACTTAAATGATTACATGATAATAAGTGGTATAAAAGTAATAATGAACTTGAAAAAGGTTCTTAAGGAATTAGAAATTAACTCAAGTTTATTATTCAGGAGATTAAAGAACGATCGAGTCAAGTCGGACCCGAGGTAAGGGATCCTACAACTCTCTTTCTTTTTAAGTACACTCTTTTATGTCATTTATTTTAATCTCATCTTTCATATGATTGGGATGTTCTTTTATATTACATTTACTGTAATTTTTATGTTCATGTGATGAGAGACCCTATTCTCTCTCATCAATCCATTTTGGAAGTTTTGAGTGGCGCCGTTAGGCTTCCGAACTTTCGTAAGAGATCTAACCTCTCTCTTTCTTTTTAAGTACTCTCCTTTATGTCACTTCTTTTAAACTCATCCTTGCAATGTTGGGGGATTTTCTTTTATATTCCACTTGCTGTAAATTCTATTGCAATATTATGGGATACTCTATTTGATCTCATCAATCCATATTCGGAAGTTTTATGTGGCGCTGTTAGGCTGCCGAGTTTTCGTAAGGGATTTTTCATCTCACTTTTATTCCCGTGAGATTTATGCTACATTTGCCGCAAATTCCATTGAGTGGTGTACGTACTGCCCATTATTCTACTCTTTGTGTAATATAATTTGGTTTATGAGTATTTACATCAATGGCCTATTGTCTTTCTTTCATGGGGTGTATGTTTTGAAAGATACACAAGTCGGTAAGGGAACCTTTCACCCTCCTCTTTTTTAAAAGACTTCTTTTATTGGGTCTTTTAATTTACATATTTTTATGTTGGGATATGTTATCATACATCCTTATTGATGTAAATTTTATGTCCAAGTGATGAGATACACTTTTTATTTCTCATCAACTCATTTTGATGTGATGCCGTTAGGCTGTCAAGGGAACTTTTTAACCCAATTTCGATTTCTTTGGGTTCAACTTGTAGTCATTGAATATGTCATCCATTGAATATGTGTGAATGACCTTTTATTGTTTTACACTTAATATCCACTTATATTGGGTGTATATATATTTGTCACACATATTTTTTGATATTTATTTGTCCTTAATTTAAGGATAGCTTCTTTATAAGGGATTTCATCACATTTGACATTTCTATTGAGGGTTCATTGTTGTTATGCACCAATTAACTCTTATATGGTGTATATACTGTCCTTTGGAGTATTATATCATGAATCATTTTATTCTCATGATATTATAAAGTTCTGACTAAATGTTATTCCTCGATTATTGTATTCAAGTGTCTCTAATTTTGGTAAAACCCCTTTAACCAAAATATCGTTTTAAATGTTTTAATTATTTGTTCTTATTGATATCCATGTTTTCAAAATGGCTTTAAGGATTTATTTATATGGATATTAATGGTTTAAAATGTTAAAAGATTTAAGGTGGTATGGGACACTTTGATTAAAAATCTCTTTATTAAATGTTTTAAATGGTTTTTGAAATGGTTTCTTTTTGAATGAATTCATTATTTCAATATCCTAAAATGTTATATTGTGATTGAAATGTGGAAATGTTATGTTTCCTTTATTCATGTGTATGTGATATGATTATGTTATGGTTCTTGGGTATTGTTATGAAGAACGGGTGGTTCCGTGATAAACTAAGGGCGGGTGAGCCCGATATAGATCTCCAATGCATTGGGTAACGCGAAGGAGTGAAACGTTAAGGTTTCTCTGAAGAGATTTAGGGATTATACTATGATGGGTATTCCAAACATAACCAAGAGGGTTACTCCCTAGGTAAGAATGTTATGAATGCCTCATGTTACCTTTATGTCTTATGTTTTCTATGATTTATTCATGGTTTGATGAGGTATGTTAATGTGCCTATGTTTTATGGGTAAAGTATGATTTCATTCTCATGTATATATGAACTCATGTTTCCTTTACATATTTTTATAACCCTTACTGAGCTTTTTATGCTCATCCCAAGTTTTTGAAATGTTTTTCACAGGTCAAGGGAAAGGTACATGATGTGATGATCGTGTCAAAGATGTGTCAAGAAAGAATCTGTGTTATATTTTAAATATGTTTCCGTTGATGGGAAGAATGAATACTGTCTTTTATGTAACGACTTTGTTTAAATGTGGAATGTAATGCAAGTTTCATGATCTAATTCTCTAAAACTCTAAACCTGAAAAGATCCTCAATGTGTAATCTTGTAATAACTCAAGATTAAGTAAGGTTTAAGGCTGGGGCCTTATAGTTGGTATCAAAGGTCGGTTTAGATAACTTTAGAGGTTAGGGTATTCTTTAAGCATAATTGACAATTACCATAATGGTTAGGATTTCAGAAAGAGTCTTAGTTTTAGATAAAGTGAATGAGTAAGTATATCTTATTGTGTATCTTACTCATTAGTACATGATGGTTTTGTTGATATACTCACACTGACCTTTTTGGTTTTAGTAAATGGCTGGATCTAGTAGGCACCAAAGTAACAGCATATGTGAAGGAAACTGTGACAGTTTTTTGAGCAAGCAACTGAATGATATGGGACCTGCAATGAGAACTCTTTTAATTATCCTCAACCAACTATCTGGAGTCATTATTGACCACCTTAACCTTGGAGATTTCTCTAAGGCATCATATATGCAAGAAAAAAATCCCTACGGAAGTACATGTAATAATCATAAAGGTAAGTGTGTTCCAAAACCTATGTGTCAAAGATGTGGAAAGAAACACCTAGGAAAATGTTTCAAAGGGACATAAATATGCTATAGATGTGGAAATGAAGGTCATAAAGAAAGAACCTGCCATGGAAAAAGGAAGCATCCAGTTGACTCGAGGAAAGGGAAAGAAGTTCTTTCTGAGGGATCAATTGATTGTTTTAAATGTGGTGTCCATGGTCATTATGAAAACACATGTCCTATGAAGAAGTTTCGTGAATGGGGTCGCCAAGAGCGTACCAATATTCGTTTACCAATACCTAATGCCATTCCTATTGAGGATGAAGAAACTGACAATGACCAATCAAAGGTATGTACTATTTCATGACTATTGTTTTCTTATTTTCGAATCTTAGGATATGATTCATGATTTTGTTTGTAGGAAAGAGTAATTTTGGAATAATTTGGAAAGGAATGGATAATGGATCATGAAGAATGTTGAATGAGTAAGATGTCAACATATAAGGGCTTCACGAGTTAAGGTGAAATTCTTAAGAGTATTAAGTCTCTTTTGATGATGGGGTTACATTAGAAGATTTTTATATTATGTGTAACCCTGATGTTTAATATAGGAAAATTTTATTCAAGTAATAGTTATCTTTTCTTTTGTGGACATAGTTATAAAGAACCATTTGGGTTTATATGATCCTTACTTTTGAGGTAATTATGGGTCACCATATGTTATGATTGAAGTGAAAGTCATGAGATAAAATTGAGGTTAAATTTATGTTATGGTTATTTTTGATGATTTTATCCCTTTTTGGGTAATGATTTGAGAATTATATAGTTTTGGAAAAAGGACAACACGCAGACCGTGTGACAACCCGTCGCGTCGGACAATGCTGTGGGAATCGAACCCACAACCAAAGTGCGACTGGTATTTATCACCTACCATTGGACTACATGAAGTCCCTGGTTAGTTTGACTGATTCTTTTTAGTTATATGATTTTATGAATTAAGAGTAAGTTGATTTTGGAGGATATGTGATTAGGATAATTACTTTTCAATGTGAGACTTTAGGAGAAACTGATGTTGTTTGGAGATAAATGTTACGATTTAACTTGGAAGACTATGTGACTAAATCCTTCAAATATTTGGGTTTCAATCTTATATTGATTTACTTTGAATAATTTTATGGACAAATTGTTTATCGGATGGTCCTCGTTGAACTTTGGGTTTTGTTGGACAAATTTTGGAGATTAAGAATAGATTTTCTTTTTATAAGGGGTTATCCTTTTCTGGATTATCTGATCTTGTACTAACCTTTTTGGTTTTGGTTAAATCCTAAATACATGGGATGTATATATTTCTCTTTTGGGGATTAGGTGATTCTCTAAAAGTTGATGATATTACTCTTAATGCGAACAAGTCTCCCTAAATACTCGTCTTTTGGAAAAAATATGAGTTTGACTAAGGAATCTAGTAAAAGTTGAAAGTCAACATGATAAGTGATTATGCTTCCTTATGAATAAATTCCTCAATAAAAAGTAACTTAAAACAAAAATGTTGTCTATTAACTTTTCCTACTGGGGAATCGAATACCGTTTAACCCATCACAAGTTTGTGATTTTCTCGTGGTTAACTTTCTCCTAAACATGTTTTCTATCACTCTCCATCAGAACATGACCCTTTGTTTTTTCCTCCATGTCCATATTTTCATACTTGGAATCCTAGTATGGGTTAACTCGGGTGACCTTTGTACTTATCTCTCTTTATTTTAAATTGTTTGTTTTACCGACTTTTGTTCCGATGTGGGACTTCCAAAGATGTTTCCAAGCGCAAATTTAAAATTGCGAGGAAGCAATTCCCAAAAGGGGGGAAGGATGTAACACCCCAGGTAAATAAAGAATATGACATTTCATATTTATCCATATTTGTGAATAAAATATTTAAATTACTTTAAAGGGGACGCTATGCTCGATGGCCTACCGAACACGCAACAACGAGTTTCTTGGGAATCTTACGTTGCAGTCTAATAATAAAATAATATTATTTTAAATGGTAGTTAACATATAGCCGTTGTAATGGCGGGAATGGATAGAAATAACTAAAATATGATTATATATGTTTTTAAATGTTTTTACATTTATCCAATAAAATCTAATGGCTTAAAATACGGAAAGAATTCAATTTAGGCGTATATGCCATAGTTTTCACTAAAGGATCACTTGTCGCCTTTTGATGGAGAACCGTCATTAAATATAGTTTTGATCACTCTTATACATTATTTTGGACCAAATAAAAATCTTATTAAGAATCGGGACATCAAATTTTACTTTGTGTAATTTTTTGGTATTTTTCCGATAAAGTTCATTTTTTTAATGAATAGTGTAAAATGTTGTGTTTTAATTCAAAACCTCTTTTTAATCTAATTTATTTATATGATTAGATAATATTTTGAATTTGTTTTAAAGTGAAATTATAAAATATTTTTACCATTAAATCCAACAGTGGTCGTTGGAATTAATTTCACTTTGAAACCAGACTTAAACTGGTGTCAAACTTTTGATACTTATTGTTTTATAAAAACATGCTATTTGCTCTGACAGCGGGAATTAATTATTAAATTGATTAATGTGAATAATATGTTTTGAATTTTGTAAAATGGACTTCATTTTTGAATTTGGAATATCAAATATAGCATAGGGTGAAGTTTTGGTATTTTTCTGAAAAACATCAATTTTTGATGAATAGTGAAACCACTAAGTGGTACTTATAAAAGCTGATTTTTCGTGTAATGAAATTTTACCACTTCTATGTTTTGAATTTCAAAAATCCTACATACATGGTTTTCATTAAGAAATAAAATGTGGTTCAATGGGATAAAAATAATTTTTTGGTGAATAGTAACTTATTAAGTTTTTAATCGCGATTAGAGGTAATTAGAGTAATTTAAGGTAAAAATGATATTATAAGAATGTGAAAACACCATGACACTTGTCCTACACCTATTGGGTGAGTCATGGCCGACCAAGACAATCCATGGTCCAACTTGGGGACCCCATGGAAACACTTTGGTTGGGAAATGACATAAATAACTTTTTATTTAATGTAAAAGTAAAATTGACACAAACATGATATGTTTTACTAAAAAAATTTGTAAGTGGGGTTATAAGAGTCATCTTTTTGATTATAAATATTCATTGGAAATCTAAAACGATTTCCTACATCATAGTAGTTTTTTATAATTTTTAGACATTAAATAAATTAAATTATTTATGACATAATAATGATGCAGCGATGACATCATTATTTGACGATTTAAATAAAATGGAATGATAATGTAAAATCTATGAACTACACATGTCCAAAACTTATTTGATGAGTGGATTTCGAAGCCTTATCACCTTATCCACGAATTATATCAATGTGGGACCTTTTGAAAACGAAACACATTTTCAAATAAAGTAATATTTCTTTACTTTCCAAAAGTGCCCCTCCTCTCCTCTTATAAAAGGCCCCCACCTCTACCTCATTTAACACACTCTTCAAGACTTTGGCTCGGCAGACCCATGCCCATTTACTCTCTCCACATCCCTATCCTCATCCTAGAGGATTCCCTTTGGGAAGAATCCTTTCAAAGGAAGCCTTTAGGCTCAAATCAAAAGGAGTTACACTTTTAAAGGTAATTAATTCTCTCATGTTCATTTGTTTAATTTTGCTTCTCCAACCCCCGAAACTCTTTTTATTTACTTATTTTGTAACAACACCAGTATCTTCAATATACTATGATGTTTTTATAAGATTTATTCGAGCTACACTCTCACACAACTACATCAAATGGTTAAAGAACATACGGTTTCTGTGGATGGTGAAATTCTGCCTCCCGAAACGATGATTGTTCAATACTCATTTAACACCTTCAAAGGTGGCCATTATGATGTCACTATTTTTATATATGATATATAATATGTTTATGTTTTATTTATGCTTCTGTATTTTTCATTTTTGTCTTACCTTTATGGCTTCCATTATGGGTATACGCGATATCTTCATTTAAGGAAGTGCGGACTACCGCCCCCTCAAAGTGATTTGATTCGTTAAATACCATATGTGGGATGTATAAAGGATGGAAATATGATATTATATATTATATTATACTGGAATTATAATATGGCTTTATATCATTATTATTCCATTCTATAAAATACGAAATATAAATGAAAGTAGCGTTCATGCGTACGTACGGCTTACCGTCTCCATGAACGGTGCATTTCATTTCTTACCTCTAAATGATTATGTAATTCATGAATGTACTGGATATATATGACATATATGATATCTACATAATGAATACAATTCTGGATATAATAAACATTTGGCCACACGAACAACATGTAATTGTAAGAAGTCCACTTTCAACTTAAGAACCAAATATCGGCAAAACAAATATTATTAACTTAAATGATTACATGGTAATAAGTGGTATAAAAGTAATAATGAACTTGAAAAAGGTTCTTAAGGAATTAGAAATTAACTCAAGTTTATTATTCAGGAGATTAAAGAACGATCGAGTCAAGTCGGACCCGAGGTAAGGGATCCTACAACTCTCTTTCTTTTTAAGTACACTCTTTTATGTCATTTATTTTAATCTCATCTTTCTTATGATTGGGATGTTCTTTTATATTACATTTACTGTAATTTTTATGTTCATGTGATGAGAGACCCTATTCTCTCTCATCAATCCATTTTGGAAGTTTTGAGTTGCGCCGTTAGGCTGCCGAACTTTCGTAAGAGATCTAACATCTCTCTTTCTTTTTAAGTACTCTCCTTTATGTCACTTCTTTTAAACTCCTCCTTGCAATGTTGGGGGATTTTATTTTATATTCCACTTTCTGTAAATTATATTTTAATATGATGGGATACTCTATTTGATCTCATCAATCCATATTCGGAAGTTTTATGTGGCGCCGTTAGGCTGTCGGGTTTTCGTAAGGGATTTTTCATCTCACTTTTATTCTCGTGAGATTTATGCTATATTTGCCGCAAATTCCATTGAGTGGTGTATGTACTGCCCATTATTATACTCTTTTTGTAATATAATTTCGTTTATGAGTATTTACATCAATGACCTATTGTCTTTCTTTCATGGGGTGTATGTTTTGAAAGATACCCAAGTCGGTAAGGGAACCTTTCACACTCCTCTTTTTTAAAAGACTTCTTTTATTGGGTCTTTTAATTTACATATTTTTATGTTGGGATATGTTCTCATACATCCTTATTGATTTAAATTTTATGTCCAAGTGATGAGATACACTTTTTATCTCTCATCAACTCATTTTGATGTGATTCCGTTAAGCTGTCAAAGGAACTTTTTAACCCAATTTCGATTTCTTTGGGTTCAACTTGTAGTCATTGAATATGTCATCCATTGAATATGTGTGAATGACAATTTATTGTTTTACACTTAATATCCACTTATATTGGGTGTATATATATTTGTCACACTTATTTTTTGAGATTTATTTGTCCTTAATTTAAGGATACCTTCTTTATAAGGGATTTCATCACATTTGACATTTCTATTGAGGGTTCATTGTTGCTATGCTCCAATTCACTCTTATATGGTGTATATACTGTTCTTTGGAGTATTATATCATGAATCCTTTTATTCTCATGATATTATAAAGTTATGACTAAATTTTATTCCTCGATTATTGTATTCAAGTGTCTCTAATTTTGGTAAAACCCCTTTAACCAAAATATCGTTTTAAATGTTTTAATTATTTGTTCTTATTAATATCCATGTTTTCAAAATGATTTTAAGGATTTTTTTATATTGATATTAATGGTTTTAAATGTTAAAAGGTTCAAGGTGGTATGGGACACTTTGATTCAAAAATCTCTTTATTAAATGTTTTAAATGGTTTTGGAAATGGTTTCTTTTGAATAAATTCATTATTTCAATATCCTAAAATGTTATATTGTGATTGAAATGTGGAAATTTTATGTTTCCTTTATTCATGTTTATGTGATACGATTATGTTATGGTTCTTGGGCATTGTTATGAAGAACGGGTGGTTCCGTGATAAACTAAGGGCGGGTGAGCCCGATATAGCTCTCCAATGCATTGGGTAACGCGAAGGAGTGAAACGTTAAGGTTTCTCCGAAGAGATTTAGGGAATATACTGTGATGGGTATTCCAAACGTAACCAAGAGGGTTACTCCCTACGTAAGAATGTTATGAATTCCTCATGTTACCTTTATGTCTTATGTTTTCTATGATTTATTCATGGTTTGATGAGGTATGTTAAAGTGCCTATGTTTTATGGGTAAAGTATGATTTCATTCTCATGTGTATATGAACTCATGTTTCCTTTCCATATTTTTATAACCCTTACTGAGCTTTTTATGCTCATCCCATGTTTTTGAAATGTTTTTCACAGGTCAAGGGAAAGGTACATGATGTGATGATAGTGTCAAGGAAGTGTCAAGAAAGAATCCGTGTTATATTTTAAATATGCTTCCGTTGATGGGAAGAATGAATACTGTCTTTTATGTAACCACTTTGTTTAAATGTGGAATGTAATGCAAGTTTCATGATCTAATTCTCTATAACTCTAAACCTGAAAAGATCCTCAATGTGTAATCTTGTAATAACTCAAGATTAAGTAAGGTTTAAGGCTGGGGCCTTATAATAATTAATATATATTATATTTATATCATTTTTATAATTATTGATATTATGCAACTATGATCAATGTAAGGGGATCAAAACTACCAAACCAAAACAAACATAAGAAAGAAATAGTTTTTAATCAGAACATTGATTTTAATGAAGAATTATTAATTAATTTGTGATATAATATGATATGTAAATCCTATAGTGTGTTACATGTATTATATTATGATCTAATAGATATATAATAAATATATTTTTGTTATATAGTAGGTTCTTAATCCTATTAAGTATGTCAAAACAGATGTTAGGGTTTATTTCAAAATCACATCATTATTCAGGATTTTTTATGTTAATGTCTCCACTAAAATAATTATCTCATATTTCTTCCTAAAACAAAACATATTTTCGTATCATATGGTTATCTATAGAAATTAAATGTTTTACATTCTTTTTTACCCCTTATATAATCAGTATACTGAAAAAGGTTCTTCTTAATGAAAACTAACATTGTCATTCTAGTAGTTCGGCGATATTTTTCATCCATGTAAATATTTTTCATTAAATTGATTTAATGAGTATTTTTTTTATATTATACAATTATTTATTATAAATTTTTATCCACTTTTGTGTTTCATAAAAAGTTCAAGAGGATTCTCCCTATAATATTTTAAATGAAATAGTTTGTGAAATTTCATAAATAAAGTATGAAAATAATTTTTTTAATATATATTTCATGAATAGAATTTATCAACGTTATGATCAATTATTCATTACTTTGGTTTTACTATTTTTATATCATTCACTATATTCCATTTATGGTTTATGATTATGTTTGTCAATGGTGATATTTTTTAAATTTTAAATTGTAGTTTTTCAATATTAATATATTTGATGGTTATGCTTCACACAATTCATATGACGAATGAATTGGACTTAGTATTTGACAGGGAAATTGTTATATAGTCTCTTGATACATTAATAGTTTTCACAAGACAAACATGTTATATAATTTTCAAAATGTGATACTAGTTTATGTATGTTTTCATGATACATGACCGTTATGGTAAGATTATGAGGACATTCAATATGTATTCAATCATTATGAAGAGCTTTATTAATATCTATGTGATCAAATATATTGTTATGTTATCCATATATTTAGTACTTTATTTTATGGTATTATATATATTGAACATACAAATATTGTATATCATGACCATATTATTAATGTTTTATATACTTTTTGTTGTCTTACAATGTACGCATTACTATATTAATAATATGAGCTCTCCAATTACTTAGGTTATCAATCCCTGGGAATCTAAAAAGAGTATAATGACTGGCATATGTGGAAATGTAAAATGTAATATTTTTGTTCTCTATGAAGAAAAACATGGTGTATTTTATTTTTTTCAAATATAATGGTCCATTTATATATGTTCCTAGTTTTATAGTGTATTGTGTGGTATTTGATCATTTCCAATCCATAACAAAGACATAGATATTCTTATTCAATTGTGAACATTGTAAATACATTTGTTCTTTTGGATGTCTCTTTAAATTTCTTTCAGCAGGGAATAGAATATTTAACATGCGTCGATGGTAGTTTAAATTTAAGTGAAACATAAAATAAAAAGTATCACTGATTCACCCCCCCCCCCCTCTATGTGATACATTCATCTTGAATGGGCACTTTCATGTGGTATCAGAGCTAGGTTCCAATCAAATATTATTTGTTGATAGAGAACTTTAATTGTTTAAATAGTAAATATATTCTTGTATGTGATGGAAATATTTATAATATCTGGAAAGATTGCATGTTTCCATATATTATGTTTATTGGATATGATTTCATAAAGCTACAATATATGGGTGTCCTATTATTGATTTTAAAACATCTCTTAGATCTATTGGCAATAAAAATATAGATAATGACGTAAGGGAATTGATTGTTTCATTATCATCTATCTGTGAATGTGAATTCTTTAGAGTGAAAGGCATTACCACAACCAATGTTATATGAGATAAACTAAATAACATATACTAAGGAAATACAATAGTGAAGAATTAAAATATATAAATATAGATATTTAAATATGATGATTTAATAATTGGTGAGAATAAATTTGTTGGGGAATTATCAACAAAGATAAATGAAATTATGAGTACTATCAGATGTCTTGGTGAAAAGATGGATGACCCTATAGTTGTTTAATGTTTTTTGATAATCCTTCCAGACAAGTTTGATGAAAATGTTTCTTCATTGGAATACATAGATCTTGAATCATTATCTCTTGGTTATTTTTATAACAATATCATTAGTTATGAAATGATAATGTAGAAATCTAGGAAAGGAAAAAAAATGGTTCATAGAGAAATGTCTTTCAAGGTTCAAAATAATTAAAATTCATTGAATATTCCTATTGAAGGTGAATACAATGAATCTAATTATGAAGGAGATGTATGTAAAAATCATGAAAAAATTTTATCCCTATTTTCTAAATATGTTAAAAGAAGTATAGAGAAATAAAATGTGAAAAATCTCTTGAATTGTTTTGAATGTGGAGGCATTAGTCATTTTGTGACTAACAATCCCCGTAAAAAGAAATAATAAGATAATAATGAAGAGTAATGAAATACAAGAAAATTGTGGAAGAAAAAGGGTGAAAAAGGTAAATTATATTCCAAGGTGAATAAAATTAAATTATACAACTAAAAAAGAAGCTTGTTATCTATAAATGAAGAAGAAGAACAAATTGATGTTTAATCCGAAAATCCATTGAGTAAGGTATTTAGAATAATTTTATTACTGCAATGAATGATGAAGAATTCAGAAGATTTTGTTCTAAAGAAAATGTAACTCATCTTGAATTTCACTGGAAAGAAGATTTGAATGAATGCATAAGGTAGAAAATACATCTTGAAAATCACAACCTAATATTGGAATATAATTGATATTTATCATGCAATAAATAATGTTTTTCTGATGAGAATGTGAAGCTGATAAAAAATATTGATGATTTGTAGAAATCTCTTGAAGAAGAAAAGAATAGTAATGTGAATCTAGAGGTGATTCTGAAATAAAAATATGAATAGTTGGAACATATCCAACAAAAGCTCTCAAGAGTTAAATTGTGAAATATAGGTTTCCAACACTCTATCCCTGAAGTTATTAAAATCTATCTAAATGAGAAACTAGGGAAGAATCAATAAAATTTACCATCAAATGGTGTGATTATATATTTAATTGTATCTGAAAGTAGAATTATGGGAAACAAATGTATGTGTCCAAGATTGAAGAAGTGAAGAATTCAGAAGTTATAAAACATCATGAGTCTAAAAATATTTTATCTAGATTTAGAGAAGGTAAAAAAAATATGATTTTATTAAGGATGAAAAGTAGAAGAATACTCTGATTTATAGTAGAAAGGTTGTTGGCTCATAAAATAAATAGATGATGGATGGATGGAAAACATATTCTCTATTCCTATTAATATTGATGTTTCATTGGGGAATACTCATTTTATATCTATTTTTGGTATTTTTTGGGGTTCATATAAATTGAAAGTATGTGTTGATTCAAAAAACAACATTACTATTACCCCTTAGGTTATGAAAGGAAATGGTTTATGGGAAGGAAATCTCCTCAATGAAATAATTCTAAGAAGGCTATTATGAAGAAAGATTAAAAGAATGAAATAAAGATTAAAAATGGGTACCAACCCCTAGAAACAATTTTTAAATGATAGGAATAACCATGACACCATGAAAAATTATTTCATGTTTTGTTACAATCACGAAAAATGACTCTTAATAAAACTAGCATGTCGGATGAGTAGAAATAAAAAAAAATATAAATATATCATGATGTTCAAACTATATTAAATGTTTCAAAATTAGAAGAACATTATATATTTAACAGTGGGTGTTCTTTTGACATGTTAGGATACTTGAAATTATTGAATAATGTGAAATAATTTAAAGAAGGCATGTTGAAATTTACAAATTATTTATCCATGGAAAAAAATGTGTTGGATCGACCATCGTTGAAAAAGAAAATATGACATCCAAGAAAACATTATATGTTGATGGACTGAAACTTACTTTTCTAATTGTTTCACAATTGTGCGATGGGGGTAAAACAGTTATATTTTGAAAAGATCATTTTATTTTGAAAAGTGATGAAGATGGAAATATTATTATAATATTCCAACACACAAAGGGAATTTGTTTCATGTTGGTGAAATACAATGTTATTATTACATGATCATGGTGGAAGAGAATCAATTTTGGCATTAACAGTTTATAAACATGTGTCATATAGACATGATTAAGTTATTCAAAAGATACAGTGTTCGAGAAATTCTTGATTTTACGAGAATAATATAGTATTGTTGCACTATCATCCTGAAAGGAATGATTAAAAATGATATTCATAAGAAAGTTGTAATTTTTTCAGAACAACCCCTATAGCTGATACATTCTAATATGTATTGGTTAATGAGAAAACCAGTGACAAATGACGATAATTACTACATTAATTTCATTGATGATTTAACTTTCATTAATTGTGTGATGTATATGAAACATAAATTATAGGATTTAAAAATGTTTAAATGTTTTAGTGGGAAAGAAGAAAAGGAATGTGAGTATTCAGTGAAGAATATTTCAATAGGTAATAGTGGTGAATATAGAAGTAAATAGTTTAAATATTACCATGAAAAGCATGAAATTCATCATGAATATATTTCTACATTCACTCCCCAACAAAATAGGGTTTCTGAAAAAAAAATAGAAGCATGGTGGAAATGGGAAAAACCATGTTACTTGATCATTTTCGCTCTCATTACTTTTGGAGTCAAACCATGAGAAATAATGTTTATATTCAGAACCATTGTTTTTATAGGCCTCAATTTGTTATCACTCCATATAAATTTTTGTATAGAAATAATCCAAGTTTTAATCAATTTATTATTATTTTTTTGAGTCCATGTTTTGTAAAAAAAATTGAAGTGGAAATTATGGTTTGTTTGAGTAAAAAGTTGAATATGGAATTTTTTTAGATATTCTATGAAACTAAGCGGAAACAAATGCATCGAAAAAGGAATAGTAATAATTGATGATTCATTTTATGTGAAAGAGATTTAAGGATAAGACTAAGATAAACATACTTAAGAAGATAAGGAAGATAAGAAATATTGTTTTGAAAAAAAATAAAGATAAAGATAATTGTATTTTTAATCAAGAGGAATAATCATAATTAGATATTTCAAGTGATGAGGAAGCTATTTGAAAGTCCCATCCAAGGATGAGGAAGCATGTGAAATCCCATAATATAATTGTTGAACAACATCATAGTGATCAAATAATAAAAACAATAAATTCTATTACAAAAATGTATTTTTATTCAAAATTAAATCCAATTAATGTAAAAGAATATTTTGAGATTCCAGAATGGGATCATTCCATGAATGAAGAGTTGGATTAAATTGAAAAGAATAATGCATGGGAACTCATACCCAATCCTGAAATAAAAATCCATATTGGCACAAAATGGGTCTTCTAGAACAAGATGAATTAAAAAGGTGATGTGATAAGAAATAAAAAAGATTAGTGTTTAGAGGGTATTAACAGATTTATGGAATTGATTTTGATGAAACATTTTCTCTAGTGTATAGATTGGAAACAATTTGAATATCTCTAACTATTGGTTAAAAATGAAGCAACAAGATCAATCAAATGGATTTTAAATCCTCATTCCTCAATAGTTATCTTGAAGATGATATTTATATTGGAAAACCTAGTGGATTCATTGTGGGAATGATTAATGTTATGTGTGAAGATTTAAGAAGCCCTTGTATTGGATAAAACAACCTCTAAGGGCATGGTATTCCAAATTGGATTCATACATAAGGAAGATAAATTTCAATAAAGGATGAGTGGATTACAATCTATACATCATGTAATGTCATGAGTATTACTTGGTTTTTAATTTTTTTATGTTGATGGTATTATCTTTGAAGGGAATTATGATAGAAGTTGTGATAAATTTCCTTAAGAAATGGAAAATATTTTTTAAATGTCCATTCTGGGGGAAATGAAATACATTCTTGGGTTACAAAACATGAAAAAGAAAGAATAAATTATTTCTAAAAATAATTATACTAAACAACTAATCAAGAGTATCATCATAGAGGACTCAAAACTTGTTTCCATGTTAATATCAATGGGAACGGTATTTTCTAAAGATGGAGAAGGAAATTTTTTTGATCAAATATAGTTTTAAAATCTAATTGTAATCCTATTTTATTTGAATTCTTCTAGACCGGACATTGTTCATGTTGTAACCTTATGTTTAGGATTTAAGAGTGATCCAGAAGAATCATTTTTACATTCTAGAAAACTAATTATTAGATATTTTATAGGCACAATATAATTTTGAATCAGGTATTTCATCTCATATAGTATTTATTTTTTTGGTATTTCTATGATGATTTTGAATTCAATTTTTATAATAGAAGATCCACATATGGTTGTGTATTTATTCTAGGAAATAATTTTTTTGTTTTAATTCAAGGAAATGTAATTCATTAACTCTTTGTATGGCTAAAAATGAATCTGTTGATTTCACTAAATCAAGTAATGAAATTATGAGGTTGAAAACTCAATTGGAATATTTACTTCTTGTAGTGAAGTTACCATTGCTCATGTGTTGTGACAATCAAGGAACAATAAGTCTCACCATGAATCATTTCCAACATTATCATTCAAAACATATTGATAACAAATATCATTTAATCAAAATAGAATGTCAATAATAATGAATTTGAACTGGAGTATCTTCCTATATCAAAACAAGATGCTGATATTTTCACAAAACCTTTACCAATGAAATCCATTTTATACCATGGTTGAACATGGGCTTCTGACATCTTTCTTATAATGTTTTATTTAGGTATTTATATCCCCTCTCTCTTATTACCGTTGGAATGTATTTTTAATTGAGATAATTGTTTCATAAATCAATTTATTTCATTCAAAAAGAGAGTGTCTTGGGAAATCAATGAATTCAGTATTGTTTTTTGAATTAACAATTAAAACTATTTGTTGTATTGGTTATAGGAAAAGATATTTTTCATATTCAAGGATGACTGAAGAAAATATGTGGTTGAGGAAGAATATAGGATGGAAAAAGAAAAATGTTTTCATAATCACTACTTTTGGATGGCATAGTTTTGTTGTCAATAATTCGTATTTCCTACAATGAGTAAGTTTACGTAGGCTTATATTTATTTATATGTAATCCATTGCTTGAGGATAGAATGTGTATTAATTTATGAACAATGGTTTAAAAAAACCTCCAAAGGGAGAGATTTTTTGGACAATGATGATGATGAAGTTACTTGTTTTCAGGAGTTTTCTTTCATTTTCAGTGAATGCTTTTGAAGAAATAAAATCACCTCACGTTATATTTGGTGAAAATCATTATGATTGGTGTTTTCAAATGAATATTAGTCTCACATTTTCCATCATTATGAGGATAAGTTATTTTAAAGGAAAATATTATGATGAGACATGACTTGGGTTTGAAATGGTAAAAGACCATAATGAGGAATTGATCGTTATCTGGATAGTGAGAGTCAATCACATAGAGAATTTATCTTACTAAATGTAAATGGTTATCAGATTCATACTAGATCTGGTATGTAAGATTTTTTTGTTTGGAAGAAGTATTGGAGTCTAATGACTATTATTAAATTATAATTGATGATGCTTTTTTGGTTTCTATTTGATATAAATCATAAGTTCATAGGATAACATCTGATGAAATATTTATAGATGAAAAGGGAATATATGTATTGAAATGCATACCTGGATCTATCATATCCAAGACAATTATAGTCATGGTAATTGTATTTAGGCTGGAATGTAAAGAAATAAGGATGGAGGATCATAATTAGAATCATAATACCTAGAATTATGGTACTTAGGAACTGTAGCATTCGATTATCCATCTGAAGCATGAAAAACATTTGGTGCCAATAAATGATCATACCCTGTCCAATCATACTATGAATGATCATACGTTGGAAAATAATATTCAGATATGGAATTTATTGGGGATTATTGATGAAAAGTGAACGAGATAATGAGATTAAAAATATAGTAAACCATTTAAAAAGGTTGAATTACTTTGTAGGTTTCCAACTTGGTTAAGAGAAGAGGAGAAAATAATGTTTTTTGTCTCAAGTGGGTAAAGGGAAAAATAGATGGATAATGTTGGATGTGATATCAATGGGTAGCTCTACATTCATTAAAATGATCATATTCAGCAAATTGGTGTGGTATCCATTTCCTTATACACTTTCTTACCATTTGTATATAACATTGTTTTGATGAAATATGATTCAGAAAATCATACTCAAGTAATAAAATTGGAAATTTCATTCAAATGAATGTATGAATAAGGAGATGAAGTTTGAAGAAGAAAAGAGAAGCTTGGATAAGAGTTGATGAAGTCAGAATGCATCTCTAGATTTCAGTGGAAACTGAAATTATGGTAAATTTGAGTGATTGGTAATGATTTTTGGGATTACAACCCAAAATTCTTGAGTGTCACCTATAAAAGGAGTAGTACTTTGTGCATTCTGATGATTAGAACTATTCACTATAGTAGAGAGATAATATCCATGATTTTAGTGAGAGAAATAAGAAACATATTGATATTTTGTTGAAGAAGTTTTGATGGATATGTGAGAGTGAAGAGATAATATCTCAACATTTTATTCACGTGATAATTGTTCTCTATGCTTATTTTATTCAGTTGATTATCATAATCGGCTTGTCCATCATATTCAGATGATCACTATGACAAGCTGGATAATTGATTTCAGAATTTCCGTAATCTGGTTCTCGGAATGTGGAATAATTGTAATGAGTTTATAGAACTCAGGAATTATAGTGGTGATGATTCATCTCTACCATATTATATCAAAAAAATAATTCATGGGGGAATATCATTGAGATTAATTGAATTGGTATATTTTTACTTGAAGGAATCCGACATAGAAAAATCAGACAGAGTTTTCTTAAAAAAGTACAAGATGATCTTACCATATTAAGGCGAAGAAGTTGACGAATTATATTTCAATTGAATACATTTGTGGAATTGTAAAGGATAATCAGTGACATGAGTTGTTACACAATCTTTTTATTAATCTATTTGTTCTAAGAGGGTGCACATGTACTTTTAGATCATCTTCAAAATACAACATGAGTTAATGTGAAATTCCTACTAGTTCTAATCCATGGGATATTTTCTATTGGATTGTGTAGTATATGATCATTTAAAAATGTTACCATGGACATAGCTATTCTTATTGAAAATTGAAACTTGTAAATACTTGTGTTCACATGAATATTTGTTTAAATTGATTCCATTAGGGAATGTAATATTTAATTGGTGGTGAAGATGTATCAATTAAAATAAAAGATAAAATTAAAAGGTTTATTGATTCACCACCTCCCCCTCTCAGTGATACAATCATCTTGACTGGGCACATTCACATCATAGGTGATGATATAAAATGAATTAAATTTGTGGGAGAGGTAGTACTCCACCATATGCATGAATAATGGATTCTTTTAAAAATGCGTGGAAGAGGAGAAGGGTATAGTTTATTCCATTAACATTGTAAACTCTTATTGAAAGGGAGATACATATTTTATTATATCAACATGGCTGAATATTATTTTAATGAGTTGTAAAAGAAATTAAACCACCACATTCAGTTAAAGACTAAACCTCTACTTTAAAAAGCTTCCCTTTAATTACATATTAAAATCTATAAGGTTGGTAATCATTCCAAATAGATACCTATAGAATGTCTGTAATGACATATTTTATTATATCTACATGGTTGAATATAAATTAAATTTTTATTGGACAAATTACTCAAATGGAATTAAATAGAATATATGATAACTATGGGTTTAATTTATATAATAAAATAAAATTTGGACAATTTTATATTAGGTTTTTACCCTTATTTCTTTGTTTTATTCTGCATTATCCTTTATTTATAATTACCATGGTCACATGGTTTTTTATTCCATAGGGGTCAATATAGTTATTTTAAAAGTAAAAATGTTCCATAAATGGAACATAGTTAATATATAAAAAAATATTGATCGCTTGGATAAAGATAAAATTTTATAAATATTTAATCATTGTAAAAAATATT
Source organism: Viscum album (assembly GCA_963277665.1). Classification (NCBI taxonomy): domain Eukaryota; kingdom Viridiplantae; phylum Streptophyta; class Magnoliopsida; order Santalales; family Viscaceae; genus Viscum; species Viscum album. The sequence goes on along the minus strand of OY728157.1, from coordinate 1,710,595,678 downwards.
AGTTATTATAAAATATCATTAATGTATTTTTTGGATCTATTAAATTAATGTCATATTTAAAACAACATGAAAAAAATGTAATTTTAATATAATCCTTTCACACTTCACAAACATATTAATTTTTTTAAAAAAGTGGAAAAAATGCATTCAATCTATATTACTTTTTATATTTCTCATAATCATTTATTTAATTTTTTATTCCTTGAATAAATATTATGACAGTGTTGCGTAAGAAATTATTGTAATAATTTTATTACTAAAAATTAAAAATAAATTAACATGATAGAAATTAATTTATATTTAAAATAATTCTTTAGAAAACAAAATATATTGTTTTTATCATTAGTATAAAATATTATAGTTATTAAAAGAATTAATGTGACATTTCTTTCTTTATCATTTATGGAAATATTATAGTGTTTAGAATCACCTAAATATGGCACCAACTAGCCAAATATTTGATACGTGATTGGAAATGAGATAAATTCACTCATCTAATACGGTAAATTTGAGTTTTGTGGTGTATTATGGTCCTTATGATATTATTTTTAACTAGAATTATAAGATTTATCCTTACCTTAGTGATATATATTTAATATTGTTATTATTTAAAATTACTACAAATTAAAGGGGTCAACATATAAAATTTTTACCTAATTATTTCTTATATGGAATCCATTTTTATTGATTCAAATTAGAATTTGGAATAATTTAAAATACAATTGGACCTACAGGATGAGATGAACCCCCCCCCCCAAATTCCTTATGTGTATACAATGAATTCATATTATATAAAAATATAAAATTTATTAAAAATAAAATAATTATATTATGTTTAATAAAAAATCTATTTATATTATAAATCTAATCTAAAATAGAATATTACATTTTTGAAATTCGAAAATAAATTACAATTTTAATTAAAAACTTTATTTTTTCACAATTCATTGAGATATCATTGTTTTAGAAAAATATCTAAATTTTACCAAATAAAAATTTTGATATTATAACTTCAAAATTGATTCCCTTGATATAAAATATAATTTTATAATCTTAATAAAAGTAAATATAATATTTTTTAAAAATATATAATAAAAACTTCTTAAAGAAAATATACTTTTAAAAAATAAAATAACATTGCCAAATATTCATTAATTATTTTCTGGAAATTTGTAAATAAATTTATATTGAGAATAATGATAAAATATATTTTATAAATAATTTAATTATATTCAAACCATCTAATTTAATGCATTATTTATAATGGATATATTTTTAAAAATAATATATCATGATTCATTTATGCTTGATTTTGTATGTTGTTTACCATATAGATAATTATTTTTTAAATAATATCTATGTATTAAATTCTTCTATAATTTAATAAATTTTATCCAAAAAAAATCAATGTTAGTTTGGTAAATAATGATTTGACTTATTGAAGAAAAACAAATCTGAAATCCCATATCAAAAAGGGTTAAAAAACATCATTGGGAAAAGTGGAATATAGACATTTGAATTGCATCACATGAATAGGTTAACAATAGTTGGAAGTCAAAGTATGTACACTGAGAGAAACTTAGTGTCAAAAATTAAATTATTCATCATATAAATCTAAATGGTCAAGAGAATATTAATGAACAAAAAATTATAAACTAGTAAGGTCTGGAAATGAGAATCATTTCAAAAAGAATGATGGTAAAATGATTAAATATTTATTTTGTGATATTATTCCTAGAGTTGAGGAATTCATTTACAATATAGAATATGGAAATAAAGAAAACATACATCCTCTATAAGTATTAACTCATTAATTAATCATGTTCTTACACGATCTCATGTTTTTATCCAAACTATGAGTATTAAAGATGAATTTTTCATGCTTTAAGTACTAAAATCATCTTATAATAGATTAAATAATCCAAAAATGGAAAACAAGAACTTATTACTGTAATTATACATTAAAAAAAATAAAAATGGTTAAAATTTTAAAATTACCAAAAGGAATATACCATGATATGAAAAAATGCATCATTGATCATCAATGCCTCAACAGTAACACCTAAAGATCAACATTGATCATTCAATGAATTTAAATCCTAAAAATTTATAAAAATATCCAATACTGTTATAAGGCCCCGGCCTTAAGCCTTACTTAATATTTAATTAAATGAATAATTCACATTGAAGATCTTTTCAATTTTAGAGTTTTAGAGAATTAGGACATAATTATTATATCTCAAAAGATTACAAAGTAGACACTTCTACTAAGTTTCCATAAAATAAAAACTCTTAAAAAGTAACATGTCTAGTTCCTTGTTTTAGACAGCCTAAAATTTACTTGATCCCATTATTTACCCTATTCAACTTTATGTCCTGTGAAAACATTTCAAAAACTTGGGATGAGAATAAAAAGCTCAGTAAGGGATACACAAAGAAGCAAAACTGTTAGTTTTTCAAAAAAACAAGTAAACCATGAATTATTTCTCAAAGTAATACTTTTCACTTTTATGAAGTAGTAAAAACTCTTAAATGAATAAAAGATCATTACTTACCCTTTTGTAACCAAAATATTACCATATAACCCATATACATAACATATAAAGGTAACTTGGGACATAAAAATACTTAAATGGAATAACCATACGGTCGACTTCCACACATATCACTTAATGGAATAGCCATACGGCCGAATTCCATACCCAATTCATTGGAGGTTATAACGTAACCACCCGTCTAGGTATTCACGGCACCACCCGTCATATGGTTTATCACATAACCACGTGTCAAATGTCCATGTACCATTATAAAATCATAAAACATAAATAATGGAAAGAAAACATTTCAAAATTTCAAACACAATATATCACTTAAATATATCGACATAACAAATCCATTATAAAAACCATTTTCAATAACAAAATACATAAAAGATTATATGGTATTTATTTCATTTAAAAAAAACATCACGGCTTATTGAGGAATCCAAAGATCAAATAATACTCGCAGCGGCAGAAAGGCCATTGTCACCGCGTACGTTAAAAAGAAATATACATTTTGTCGTTTAGTAAAACGCTTCATATAGAAAATATTCCTTCCGAATAAAAGAAGAATTAAAAGGGGTTTATATACCATATAAAATAAAGCTGTGTATAAAACAAAATATGCCTCATTTAAAGGAGATTGAGACGAAGTCCCTTATAAAGACGGTATCCTTGGATTACGGATAAATCAATTACATAATTATTTGTGACAAACTAATACACCAAATATAAGTTGATATTAAGTGTAAAACAATCAGAGTTTATTGACACATATTCATATAACGACATATTCAAGGAGTACAAGTTTATCCCAAAGAATCAAAATTGGGTTTAGAAGTTCCCTTGTAAAAATTTGACAGCCTAACGGTGTCACTTCAAAATATAGAAAATGAGTTGATGAGAGATAAAAAGGGTATCTCATCACTTTTACATTAAATTTATAGCAATAAGAATATATAAGAACATATACAAAAATAATAATATGTAATTTAAATGACATAACAAAAGAAGTCTTTTTAAAGAAGAGGAGGGTGAAAGGCCCCCTTACCGATTTGGGTAACTTTCGAAACGTACAACCCATTGAAGAAGGGTCATAAAATGAATATGTAAATACCCATAAATGAAATTATATTACACAATGAGTATAATAATTGTCAGTACATACACCACTCAACGAAAATGGTGGCAGATGTAGCATAAATCTCGCGGGAATTACAGTGAGATGAAAAATCCCTTACGAAAACTCGGCAGCCAAACGGCGCCACTTAATACTTACAAAAATGGATTGATGAGATAAAATAGGGTCTCTCATCATATTAAAATTAAATTTACAGAAATATGAATATAAGATAACATCCCCTAACATAACAAAGAGGAGCATAAAAGAAGTGACATATAGGAGAGTACTTAAAAAGTAAGGGAGAGGTTGGATCTCTTACGAAAATTCGGCAGCCTAACGGCACGACTCAAAACATCCAAAATGGATTGATGAGAGAAAATTGGGTCTCTCATCATATGAAAATAAAAAATAGAGTTTGATTAATATAAAAGAACATCCCAATCATAAGAAATATGAGCTTAAAATGAATGACATAAAAGAGTGTACTTAAAAAGAAAGAGAGGGGTAGGATCCCTAACCTCAAGTCCGACTTGTCTTGTTCGTTTCTTTATATTCCTGAATAATAAAATTTGGTCAATTTATAATTGCCTAAAGACCACCTTTAAATATTATTATTCAGTTCATATCACATATTATAATGTTATAATAATTGTTTAATAATGTTAGTTCATATCAGACATTTTTGCCAATGTTTGGTACATGAGTCAAAAATGAACTTGTTTGAAAATGATTTCCCTTGTAGTTATAAGTAAATAATTTCCAGAATAGTATTAATGATTAAAATATCATATATATCCAGTATATATTCATTTGATACTATTAAAAAACATTTGGAGATTAAAAATGAAAAGCACCGTACATGGAGACGGTAGGCCGTACGTACGCATGAACGCTACATTAATTTTTTTGTCATATTAATGGAATTAAAAATAAATGAGAGATATATATATTATAATTCCAGTATAATATATATTTTATATAGGTCACATATTTTCATTAATTTCATTATTTATACATTCCATGTATTGCATGAACGAGTCACATCACTTGTGGGGGCGGTAGTCCACACTTCCTCATATTAAATTATCGCATTTTCACAACATGCAAAGAATAAAGGTATGTTTAAAATATAAAATACAGAAGCATATAGAAAACATAAATACCATATATATCATATATAGAATACAGTGACATCAAAATGTACACCTTTAAAGGTGTTAAAAGAATATTGAACAATCATCGTTTCGTGAGGCAGTAATTCGTCATCCACAGAAACAGTATGTTTTTTAACAATTAGACGGATGTGTGTGTAAGTGTAGCTCGAATCCTTCATATAACAACATCATAGTATATTTAAGATACTGTTTTTGTTACAAAATAATGGAATAAAAAAGGTTTAGGGGTTTGTAGAAGCAAAATAAAACAAAATAACACAAGAGAAGACATTACCTTTAAATCGGGTAACTCTTTTTGATTTGAGCTCAAAGTCTTCCTTGGAATTCCTTCTACACAAATTGAGGCTTCTAGGAGTAAGAGAGGGATGAGGATAGACAAAATGGACAGGGTTTGGCCGAGACAATGGCTTGAGAGGTGGGGGTAAGGTGGTAGAGGTGGGGGCCTTTTATAAGAGGAGAGGAGGGGCAGTCTTGGAAAGTTATAAAAGGTTACATTATTATAAAATGAGTTTCGGTTTTTAAAGGTCCCAAAATTATATATTTCAAGTATAATGTGATAAGAGTTCTAAATACACCCATAAAATAGGTTTTTGATAAGTGTAGGTCTTAGATTTTACATTATCTTTTCATTTTATTTAAGTCGTTAAGTAATGAGGTAATCGCTGCATTATCATGGTGTCATAAATAATTAAATTTATTTAATGTATAAAAATTATAAAAAATATATCATGATGTAGGAAATCTTTTTATATTTTCAAATAATATTTATGGTCAAAATTATGACTTGTATAACCCTATGTAAAAAAAATAGCAAAACAATACATGTTTGTGACATTTTTATGTTAACTTTAAATAAAAAGTTATTAATGTCATTTTCCTACCAAAGTGGATCCATGGGGTCCCCAAGTTGACCCATGGATTCTCTTGGTCGGCCATGACACATACAATAAGGTTAGGACATGTGTCTAGGTCATTTCATATTATTACAACATTATTTTTACCTTAAATTACACTAATTACCTCTAATCGAGATTAAAAACTTAAAAGTTACTATTCACAAAAAAATTATTATAATCCCATTGAACCACATTTTAATTCTTAATGAAAACCATTTATGTTGTATTTTTAAAATTCAAAACACAGATGTGGTAAAATTTCTTTTAAACGAAAAATCAGTTTTTTTTAGTACCACTTAGTGGTTTCACTATTCATCAAAAATTGATGTTTTCAGAAAATTACCAAAATTTCACCCTAAGCTATATTTGATATTCCGAATTCAAAAATTATGTATATTTTAAATAATTAAAAACATATAAGTTAAATTAATTAATTTAATAATTAATTCCCGCTGTCAGAACAAATATTGTGCTTTTATGAAATAATGTATATCAAAAGATTGACACTAGTTTAAGTCCAATTTCAAAGTGAAATTTATTCAAAGACCACTATTGGATTAAATGGTAAAAATATATTCTAATTTCACCTTAATACCAATTCAAAATATAATATAATCATATAAATAAATTAGTTTAAAAAGAGGTTTTGAATTAAAATACATCATTTTCACTCTTCATTAAAAAATGAACTTTATCGGAAAAATACCAAAAATTTACACAAAGTAAATTTTGATGTCCCGATTATAAAATAGAATTTTATTTGGTCCAATAAAATTTATAAGAGTGACCAAAACTATTTTTAATAACGGTTCTCCATCAAACGTCGATAAGTGGACCTTTAGTGAAAATTAGAGTATATATGCCTAAAATTGAATTCTCTTAGTATTTTAAGACTTTATCCTTTATTAGATAAATGTAAAAACATTTAACAAACATATATAATCATATTTTAGTTATTTCTATTCATTCCCGCCAATACAATAGCTACGTGTTTACTACCATTTAAAATAATATTATTTTATTACTAGTGTGCAACGTAAGATTTCAAAGAAACTCTTTGTTGCGTATCGGGTACGCTATCGAACATAAAAACCCCTTTAAAGTAAAATTAATATTCAATTACTAAATATTAATAAATATGAAAATGTTTTATTCTTTATTTAGCTAGGATGTTACATCCTTCCCCCTTTTGGGAATTGCGTCCTCGCAATTTTATTCACTTATCAAAATAAGTGGGGGTATTTATCCCTCATAGCATTTTCAGATTCCCATGTTTCCTCTTCAACCATATGGTTTTTTCACTAAACCTTTACCTGGTGAATTACCTTATTCTGCAACACTTGCTCTCTATGGTCAAGAATATGGACTAATTGTTCTTCATAAGAGAGATTCTCTTCCAACTGAACTACCTCTCGGCTCAAAAAATGAGATGGATATGGCATATACTTTCTCAACATCAAAACATGAAAAACCTTGTGTACCTGAGATAAAAACAGAGGTAATTCCACTCTGTATGCAACTGATCCAACTTTCTCCAGAATTTCATATGGTCTAACGAACCTTGAACTTAGCTTTCCTTTCTTACCGAATCGCATCACACTTTTCCATGGTGAAGCTTTGAGAAAAAAATGATCACCTACCTCGAAAGATAGATCCTTCCTCCGGTTATCCGCATACCTCTTCTGCCTACTCTGAGAATTTCTCATGTGTTTCTGAATCAACTGAACTTTTTCTTCCATCTCTTCTACCAATTCTTGTCCCATCAGCTTCCTTTTACCCACTTCATCCCAGAAAGATGGAATTCGACAATGTTTACCATATAATGCTTGAAACAGATCCATCTTTCTGCTGGAATGAAAACTTTTATTATATGAAAATTCATCCAAAGAAAGATGTCGGTCCCAACTTCCCTGATAATCCATCGAACAAGCACATAGCATATCCTCCAAATTCTGAATTGTTCATTCTGATTGCCCATCTGATTGAGGATGAAAAGTTGTACTAAAATTTAATTCAGTACCCAATGACTTCTGAAGGCCCTTCCAAAAGTGAAAAGTAAACCTGGGATCACCATGAGATACAATGGATAGGGGAACTCCATGCAACCTGACTATCTCTTTAAGGTACAATCGAGAAATTTTATCTAGAGAGAAAGTATCTCGAATAGGATGGAAATGAGCAGATTTAGTCAAGCGATCAACAATAACCCAGATTGCATTATTACCTCGAGGTGTCTTCGATAATTCCACAACAAAGTCCATGGATATATTTTCCCATTTCCACTCTGGAACTGGTAAAGGCAGAAGCATCCCTTTCGGTAACTGCCGCTCTGCTTTAACCTGCTGACAAGTCAAACACTTCACAGTAAAATCAGCAATATCTCTTTTCATTCCATCCCAGCAGTAATACTCCCACTGATCTCTATACATATTAGTACTACCAGGATGAACTGAAAATGAGGAACTATGAGCCTCACATAACAACTCATTCTTCAACTGTGAATCACCAGGCACACATAATCTCCTCCCAAACCTCAAAACACAATCATTATCAATATTAAATTTAGGCAACTTATCCTTCTGAACTAGCTCTACCTTTTTCTACAACCAACTGTCTATATTCTACACTTGCTTAATTTTTTCTGATAGAGATGATCTCACTGATACTTGAAGCAAAATAGAATAACTTCCTACACCAACAACTTCTATACCAAAGTTCATCATATCAAAAACAAAAGGATCTCATTCCAAACATAGCATGGTTAATGAAGCATTACATTTTCAACTCAAATCATCAGCCACTTTATCCGCTTTTCCTGGATGGTAATGAATTGTACAATCATAATCCTTGATTAATTCTAGACATCTCCTCTGTCTCATGTTCAATTCTTTCTGAGTTAATATATACTTTAAACTTCTGTGATCAGTATATATTTCACACTATAATCCATACAAACGATGCCTCTAAATTTTTAGAGCAAAAACAACAACAGCTAATTCCAAGTCATGTGTAGGGTAATTTACCTCATGAGTTTTCAACTGACGTAAAGCATATGCAATTACCTGATCATTCTGTATAAGGACACAACCAAGTCCCTTCAACGAAGCATCACTGTATATAACAAACTCACCATTCCTGGAAGGATGTGCCAAAACTGGTGCATTCACTAATCTTCTTTTCAACTCCTAAAAACAATCATCACATTATTTTTTCAAGATAAACTTAACACCCTTCAGAGTTAGCTTAGTCATTGGACTGGATAACTATGAAAAATTTTAAACAAACCATCAGTAGTAACCTGCCAAACCAAGAAAACTATGGATCTCTGTTACATTTGTGGGTCTTGGACATTCTTCAACAACTTTTGTTTTAGCAGGATCAACAGTTATGCCATTTTTTGAAACAATGTGACCAAGGAATGAAATTTGTTGTAACCAAAACTCACACTTGCTGAATTTTCCATACAGTTTCTTTTCATTTAAGGTTTGCAAGATAACCCTTAAATGACTTTTATGCTCCTCTTTACTTTTAGAAAACACCAAAATATAATCAATCTCATCACTAACCCTGATACTTTTCACCATCGACCACCACTTATCAGCTTCACCTTCAAAACGGTAAACATCAAGACTAACCTTTTGATATTCTGAACACCCCATGACATCAAGAATCTTCTCTAGTGCTATAATCCACCCTTCCACTATCACAGGGTCAAATGATCCTCTGAATGATGGGGGATGTTGCCTCATGAAATGTTCCACCACTGATAAGTTCCTCTGTGGTTGATCTGGCTGATCTCGTGCATGGATACCACTACCATTTATAGCCTGAGTCAACTGTGCCATCACTACAACAAACTATTCAGTTCCAATTCCGACCATCTCAGGTTTCTAATTTGGAAGGTTGTCTTACTCCTGATGTCATCCCAACATAGCATCCTTGTTTCCTCTATAGAAAACCATTTTGAACACATATATATCTTAGGCAAAGCAACATGGTATTCTTTAAATTCTATATCATTTCAATCATACCATAAATTAATTTATAATTTAACAACTTTCTAACTCCTAAAGTTCTCTAAACCTGGCTCTGATACCAACTATAAGGATCCTACCTTAAACCTTACTTAATATTGAATTAAATTAATAATTCACATTGAGGATATTTTCAGGTTTAGAGTTTTAGATAATTAGGACATAACTATTACATCTCAAAAGATTACAAAGTAGACACTTCTACTAAGTTTCCATAAAATAAAAACTCTTAAAAAGAAACATGTCTAGTTCCATGTTTTAGACAGCCTGACATTTCCTTGATCTCATCCTTGACCCTATTCAACTTTATATCCTGTGAAAACATTTAAAAAACTTGGTATGAGCATAAAAATCTCATTAAGGGATACACAAATAAGGAAAACTGTTAGTTTTTCAAAAAAACAAGTAAACCATGAATTCTTTATCAATGTAATACTTTTCACCTTTATGAAGTAGTATAAACTATTTAATGAATAAAATATCATTAATTACCCTTTTGTAACCAAAATATTACCATAAAACCCATATACATAACATATAAAGGTAACTTAGGACATAAACATACTTAAATGGAATAACCATACAGTCGACTTCCACACATATCACTTAATTGAATATCTATACGGCCGATTTCCATACCCAATGCATTGGAGGTTATAACATAACCACCCGTCCTGGTATTCACGGCACCACCTGTCATATGGTTTATCACGTAACCACCCGTCAAATGTCCAAGTACCATTGTAAAATCATAAAACAAAAATAATGGAAAGAAAACATTTCCACATTTCAAACACAATATATCACTTAAATATATAGACATAACAAATCCATTTTAAAAACCATTTTCAATACCACTATACATAAAAGAGTATATGGTATTTATTTCATTTTAAAAAAAAACATCACGGCTTGTTGAGGAAGCCAAAGATCAAATAATACTCACGGCGGCGGAAAGGTCATTATCACCGCGTACGTTAAAAAGAAACATACTTTTTGTCATTTAGTAAAACGTTTCTTATAGAAAATATTCCTTCTGAATAAAATTAGAAGTCAAAGGGGTTCATACACCATATAAAATAATGTTGTGTATAAAACAAAATATGCCTCAATGGAATGAGATTGAGATGAAGTCCCTTATAAAGACGGTATCCTTGGATTAAGGATAAATCAATTACATAATTATGTGTGACAAACGAATACACCAAATATAAGTGGATATTAATTGTAAAACAATTAGTGGTTATTAAGACATATTCATAGAATGATATATTCACGGAGTACAAGTTTACCTTAAAGAATCAAAATTGGGTTAAGAAGTTCCCTTGCCAAAATTTGACAGCCTAACGACGTCACTTCAAAATTCAGAAAATGAGTTGATAAGAGATAAAAAAGGGTATCTCATCACTTGTACATTAAATTTACAGAAATAAGGATATATAAGAACATATCCCAACATAATAAGTTGTAATTTAAAATACATAACAAAATAAGACTTTTTAAAGAAGAGGAGGGTGAAAGGTCTCCTTACCGATTAGGTTAACTTTCGAAATGTACACCCCATTGTAGAAGGGTCATATAATGAATATGTAAATACCCATAAATGAAATTATATTACACAAAGAGTATAATAATGGGCAGTACATACACCACTCAAATGAAATGGTGGAAAATGTAGCATAAATCTCACGGGAATAAATGTGAGATGAAAAATCCCTTACGAAAACTCGGCAGCCTAACAGCGCCACTTAAAACTTCCAAAAATGGATTGATGAGATCAAATAGGGTCTCTCATAATATTAAAATAAAATGTACAGAAAGATTAATATAAAATAACATCCCCCATCATAAAAAATATGAGATTAAAATAACTGGCATAAATGAGAGTACTTAAAAAGAAAGAGAGAGGTTGGATCTCGTACGAAAATTCGGCAGCCTAACGGCGCCACTAAAAACATCCAAAATGGGTTGATGAGAGAAAATAGGGTCTCTAATAATATGAACATAAAAAGTACAGTAAGATTAATATAAAATAACATCCCAATCATAAGAAAGATGAGCTTAAAAGGAAGGACATAAAAGAGTGTACTTAAAAAGAAAGAGAGGGGTAGGATCCCTTACCTCAAGTCCGACTTGTCTTGTTTGTTTCTTTATATTCCTGAATAATAAACTTTAGTCAATTTATAATTGCCTAAGGAACTCATTTAAATATTATTATTCAGTTAATATCACATATTATAATGTTATAATAATTGTTTAATAATGTTAGTTCATATCAGACAGCTTTGCCGATGTTTTGTACATGAGTCAAAAATGAACATGTTTGAAAATGATTGCCCATTTAGTTATATGTAAATCATTTCCATAATAGTATTAATGATTAAAATATCATATATATATATATCCATTAAATATTCATTTCATACTATTCCATAACATTTGGAGATAAAAAATGAAAAGCACCGTTCAGGGAGACGGTAGGCCGTACGTACGCATGAACGATACATTCATTTTTCTTTCATATTAATGGAATTAAAAATAAATAAGATATATATATATTATAATTCCAGTATAATATATATTTTATATATGTCACATATTTTCATTAATTTCATTCTTTATACATTCCATGTATTGCATGAATGAGTCATATCACTTGAGGGGGCGGTAGTCCACACTTCCTCATATGAAATTATTGCATTTGCACAACATGGAAAGAATAAAGGTATGTTTTAAATATAAAATACATAATCATATAGAATACATAAATACCATATATATCATATATAAAATACAGTGAAATCATAATTTCCACCTTTAAAGGTGTTAAAAGAATATTGAACAATCATCGTTTCGTGAGGCAGTAATTCACCATCCACGGAAACAGTATGTTCTTTAACCATTAGACGGATGTGTGTGTAAGTGTAGCTAGAATCCTTCTTATAGAAACATAAAATTATACGTAAGATACTGTTGTTGTTAGAAAATAAAGGAATAAAAATGTTTTAGGGCGTTGGAGAAGAAAAATAAAACAAAAGAACACAAGAGAAGACACTACCTTTAAATCAGGTAACTCTTTTTTATTTGAGATCAAAGGCTTCCTTGGAAAGAATTCTGCCCAAAGTGAGGCATCTAGGAGTTAGATAAGGATATGGAGAGACAAAATGGGCAGGGGTTGGCCGAGCCAAAGGCTTGAGAGGTGTGGGTAAGGTATTAGAGGTGGGGGCCTTTTATAAGAGGAGAGGAGGGGCACTCTTGGAAAGTTATAAAAGGTTACTTTATTATAAAATGAGCTTCAGTTTTTAAAGGTCCCACAATTATATATTTCAAGGATAAGGTGATAATATTTAGATATATACCCATACAATAGGTTTTTGACAAGTTTAGGTCTTATACTTTACATTATCTTTTCATTTTATTTAAATCGTTAAGTAATGAGGTAATTGCTGCATTATCATGGTGTCAAAAATAATTTAATTTATTTAATGTCTAAAAATTATAAAAGAAATCAGGATGTAGGAAATATTTTTATATTTCCAATTAATATTTATAGTCAAAATTATGACTTTGTATAATTCCATGTAAAAATTGTTTTAGAAAAACAATACATGTTTGTGACATTTTTATTTTAACTTTAAATAAAAAGTTATTAATGTCATTTTCCTACCAAAGTGGCTCCATGGGATCCCCAAGTTGACCCATGGATTGTCTTGGTCGGAAATGACACATCCAATAAGGGTAGAACATGTTTCTAGGTCATTTCATATTATTAACACATTATTTTTACCTTAAATTACACTAATTACCTCTAATCGCGATTAAAAACTTAAAAGTTACTATCCACAAAAAAAATATTTTAATCCAATTGAACCACATTTTACTTCTTAATTAAAACCATGTCTGTCGGATTTTTGAAATTCAAAACACATTGGAGGTAAAATTTCATTTAAATGAAAAATCAGTTTTTTTAAGTACCACTTAGTGGTTTCACTATTCATCAAAAATTGAAGTTTTTCAGAAAAATACCAAAACATCCCCCTAAGCTATATTTGATATTCCAAATTCAAAAATGATGTCTATTTTACAAACATCAAAACATATAAGATAAATTAATTAATTTAATAACTAATTCCCACTCTCAGAACAAATAGCGTGTTTTTATGAAACAATATATATCAAAAGATTAACACTAGTTTAAGTCCAATTTCAAAGTGAAATTAATTCCAATGACCACTATTGGATTAAATGGTTAAAATATATTCTAATTTCACTTTAAAACCAATTAAAAAGATAATATAATCATATAATTAAATTATATTAAAGAGAGGTTTTGAATTAAAATACAATATTTTTCACTATTCATTAAAAAATAAACTTTATCGGAAAAATACCAAAAATTTACACAAAGTAAATTTTGATGAACAGATTCGAAAGAAGAATTTTATTTGGTCCAATAAAATGTATAAGTGTGACCAAAACTATATTTAATGAAAGTTCGCTATCAAAAAGCGATAAGTGTACTTTTAGTGAAAATTAGAGTATATATGCCTAAAATTGAAGTCTTTTCGTATTTTAAGCCTTTATCCTTTATTGGATAAATGTAAAAACATTTAACAAACATATATAATCATATTTTAGTTATTTCTATTAATTCCCGCCAATACAACGGCTACGTGTTAACTACCATTTAAAATAATATTATTTTATTACTAGTGTGCAACGTAAGATTTCAAAGAAACTCATTGTTTCATATCGGGTATGCTATCGAACATAGAAACCCCTTTAAAGTAAAATTAATATTCAATTTGTAAATATTAATAAATATGAAAACGTTTTATTCTTTATTTACCTGGGATGTTACAACTATTATTGAAACCGAAATTTTAGAATGCATTTATCACATATTCTTCCATGAAAAAATTAACATTTATCATAAATAACACTTTATGTCTAATAGAAAAAATATATATTCCCTAATCATATACTCTCCAATATAAGATAATCATTTTCTTACATTAAACATATCACAAAATTCTAACATTAAAATAATTTATGACTGAAAAATATAATTCAGCATTTATTCCTCAAATAAAATACCATAATGACTGTTTATCTTAATCATATATTGATCGAAAAAATATTGAACTTCTTAAGAAATATCCTGAATCACGGAATCAAAAAATCACTTTCTTGTCTCATGGTTATCTTGAAGATAAATCATATTTTTTCAAAGTAAATTTAATCACTAATTATCACATCATTTGAAATAAAAATCAAACTAACCATGACATCGTATAGGTTACTGGTAGGTATTTCACCCTTATCCCCCTTCGGTTATGGGTTCAAGCACCATTTTATATTCGGATGTGTTAAATTGTCATATTTTCTAAAACAATATATATATAATCTATCTATCATCCTCATTAATATTATGAATATACTATTAAAATATATTATTTATCAAATATCATATAAAATTTTAATGTTATCATTACTATTAAACTTATGGAATGTGAATTCAGTCTCAAATAATAATTCATTGTTAACCAAAGTGTTACATATAACTCAAAAAAATAAGACATCCTCAAAAAATTAAATAATCAAATTAAACTTCCATCACAAAAATATAAATTAGTGTTACTGTGAATTTAAATATATTATCATCATTATACTCACAAACTCGTGGTGGTATCCATAACTCATACGCTAAGTGCACATGAAAACACAACTATATCCAAAGTTACATAAACCATTTCTATGATATAAACATTGAAATCCCCTCATTAAACATTATATAATCATGATTATTATGTCAAGAATTCAATTTTTTACATTTTAGTAGCAATATGTTTGAGATTTTTTGAGAATAAATCCATCACTTTTACATAAATTAAAATTACATCAAAAAGTGGATATTTAAACTCAATATCCATTATTCATATAGAATGATTTTAGAATATAATATGTTTTATTTTCTGGATATATCTTCCTAATTTTCATATTGAAATTATCCTTTTCTCTACCCATAGTTAAAATATAATGATTTTTAAATAAATTATAGTTGGGAAAAACAGATTCATAAGGAATATATAAAAGGAAAGAAAGAAACATGTGAGTTAATGAATAATTTTATATGATTTTTCTTTTTCAAAATTAAAAATTCATCTCAAAATATGAATTTTATAATATATTAAATCATCTTATAAGACAAAATATTCTTTTAGAAAAATTTAATAAAAATAAACAAAAAATGTAATACTTATTATGGATCCTATTTAATAATTGATAATTTATGAAATCTTTTCAAAAAAAGGTATACATTTCAACCATGAATACTGTCACATGATTTCCATTAAACAAATGAACATGTGTAATCATATGGGAGAATAACCAAATGAACCATGATGTGTAATATAGTGGAATAATTGGAAATGTGGTTGTAACACTAAATATTACATAATAATAAGCAAATAAAAACTTCCAAAACAACATGACATAGTGTAACGATCCCCATAGTGGGTTAAGTTTACTCCCTATTTCAACACATAACGTCTCATGGGACAAATGAATTACCAAATTAATTGAATTTTTATATTTTCCCCCCATGATATCATGATCATGATTATGTGTTCATAAAAATCAATCCAATAATAAAGAATACATATAAGAATAACCAATATAAATAAATGGGTTTCATGATTTTTCCACTTATCATACCTAAAAGATATTTCTTACTGAAGGCATTATAGAAATGATCATAAATTATTTATTACCATATATGAAAAGGTAGAATAATCTAGGTATATATATTATAGAGTCATATATATATATATGTGTGTGTGTAATTTTTAATCATTACATGAACATTAAATATACCGAGATTGTGAGTTAGTGAGATAATAGTCCCAACATGATGAAAAATAGTGGCTTGAAATGATCCCATATGTAAAATGATAGAAATATTTTTTTTCAGAAATACTCTATAAATAAAATAAAATTTGGTCAAAATGTCCGAGAGCCTAAAAATATGGATAAATAATTTTTCTGAAAAAATTAGTGGGACATGGAAATAGAAGAATAATATTTGGAAGGGAAACATTAAGAAATGATTTTTTAAATGAATGTCCCTTTGAATAAGCATACCACATTGCATGAATTATTTATCTTCTAAAATAAGAAACTCGTGTTAATTAATTACTACTAAAAGAAGCTTTTTTAAGTTTATTATTCAATTTATTTCACTTCTTTCCTTGTTATTCTCAATTATATAAACTATTCAGTTCACATTAATTATTTTTACAATCGTCGGCTCATTTTTCCAAAATGAAATTAGTTGTTTCACTATGGTAAATATTGTAATTATCCCATAATATCTATGAAAGTAATCATAAAAAAATTATCATTTTTTTAAATAAATTATAGTTTTAAAACCTTTATTTAAACATGGTTATGAAAAATGATGTATGTTACAATCATGGAAAATGCTAGGTCATACGTACGTATGAGTAAAATTTCCATTCATCATTGATCATTATTCAAATAAGGTAAGTATTATTTTAAATTTATAAAATGATAATTATTTCATAGGTATAATATTATATATTAAATATAGTCATATATACCATCCTTGTGATGGGGTAATAAAAAAATTAATTACATCTCATTATGGAGGTTGTAATCCAGAGGTGCACACAAATAACATTATCACCATTAAATAAATTGAATGGTTTGAAAATATATTATATATTACATTTCATGAATTATAAATATTTCATGAATATCACATGTTTAAATTAAATCCATCATCATAAATTTTTTTGAGAGGCGATAATGGATATAATAACCATTCTCTTTATTACACAATAATTTAAGATTTATTACAAAATATTACACATAATACATTCCAAAATATCAAGAAGCCTAGTTTCATTGGTAATTAGTAACAATACATAAAGATTATAAAACAAGAAAAAGAATCAGTTTATTGAAAACACCATTTACATGATCACCTGTATAATTTCATGGAATATTATAGAGACATACAAAATAAAGGTGTGATCTATAAATACTAGTAAGAGAATAAACAATGCATAAATTGAATAAGGTAATGCATGATTGGAAATAGGGTTATTAATGAGGAATAAAAACATCACATAATATATTTTAAAATGTCTTTCTTAGATATAAAGGAGTATCTCATAATTTTTACATCAAATGGTAAGTAATAAGGACATGGAAAGACATATCGCAACATTAGGATTTAGAAATATATAGAATATTATAATAATGAAACATGAATAAAGAAAAGAAGGTAATGATAACTTACATGATTGTGTGACTCTAATTCATGGGAGGTTCTTTATGAGATCATGAGTCACCATTGGATAACTCTAGATAGGGGAGTATAGTGTTAGGACATTCTCCAGGGAGTTTTATTGAATAATAATGGGAGCTTGGGGTGGGTTTAAATTGGAATTATTTGGGGATTTATTTATTCTATATCAAACATGGGTTTTGGACTCTATATAATAAAATAACCAAAACCACAAACCTTCAATTTTTTTACCATTTTTTCCAATAGGTTGTTTTATTCATTTTTTCATAACAACAATCTATGAAATTAATAAAAATAATTCCCTTGCTTTTGGGGAGGTGTGTTAAACAATTAATGAACTGATTTTAAACTCTTAAAATATATTAATGGTTTTATAGTTATAATAACATATTTATAAAATTAATTAAGTAATTTTAAAATATAATTATTTTAAATATAAAACCAATATTTGGTCGTGTATAACATTTATTGTGTTTATTAAATTAGTTTTGGATATTTATGATGTCATAATACACAATGTGTATTAATAGGATATTTAATTTTTCACAAAAAAAATACAATTATCTTAGAAAGATATAAAAATTCACAATTTTATAATTTTAACATTCTGATTACAAAAATAATATTAATTTTATCTATATAATTTAATAAATATTTTAATTTTCCCTTTTAAAATAAAATCGATATTTATTAAGAAATGTTCCATTTTTTGAGAATAACACTTTTCAATCCTTTATAAAAATTAAATTTCACTTCATAAAAGTAATATCATAATTTATGTTTAATAAAAAATAAAAAATAATAATTTATTAATGAATTGTTCATTTCAATAATATATTAAATCATGAAAATAAAATCCTTAATTAAATTGTAATATTACCCAAGAACAGTTTTTTTGTTTAATTTTATCAAAATTAAAATCATTTACAAAGTAAAAACAATAGGATAAAAACATATTCATTATTCTATAAAATGATGTACAAAATAATATTTCTTGGTTCATGGTACATTTCCCATTAATACATTTACAAAGTCCTTAAGAGTAAGTTGTGTGGTGGTGAGACAATCAAGGGATGGTTCAACATACATAGTTTGTGCCATGATTTCGATGAGATTGATCTTCTACCATAAATGTTTTTTCTCATAATTATGATTTGGATCTCATATTTTTCTTGGTCACGGGAAACTCCATGTGATTCTAGGTCTCTTTGATGCTCCGATAAATTGGATTCATAGGGTACAATCATAGTGGTTGAGGTAATCAGTTACCTATTCTATGTTAATTGTATTTGTTAAATTCCTTTATATATACTAATAATGTGATAACTATTCATTGACTATATTATCAACAATAAATATGAATAAAATTAATTTAAATCCAATAGTATAAAATAAATCCAAAGGAGTGAATGTTATTTCTATAACCATATTATATAATAATACATTAAATTAAATCATAAGGGGGATTTTTGTTTATAACATTTTGGGTCTATACAATCTGCCCCATAAAAAATTTCCCCGTTTAAATTTGTATTTCCCATACTAAAATAATTTAGGGTAATGTCATTACATTACTTCCTATAGTTCTCACATATCTTCTTCAAACATTTTTTTTCATCATAGCACTTTGACCGGGTGAATTATCCTATTTTGTAAAACTTTGTATCCAGGATTTAGGATATTCATCATCTATACATATTAAGAAAGGTCATTCTCCAATGATTCCATCTCTAGATAGAGTAGAAGTGATAGGTCTAGTAATTACGTTATTAAGTGTGATACATGGAATACATCTTGTACTTGAGATATGTTTTGTGGGAGTTCATGTTAGTAGGCCACCACTTCTATGTGATCAAGGATCTCTAAGGGGATGATGTTTAGTGGGATATGATTTCTATTCTTCAAAAATATCATGAATTTTTTCAATTGAGATATTCTAAGCAATACCTTGTCTCCAACATCATATTATTGGTCTCGTTAATGATTTTCAAGAGAGATATTCTTTTAACTCCATGCTACCTCGATGTGATTCTGAATGGTCTTAACCTTTTCCAAAATTTCCTCAATACTTTCAAGACCTAGTATTTTTTGTTATGTAAATTCATCCTAGTGTGTACGTTTTCTACACATATTTCCATAAATGGATTTATAGGGATCAATTTAGATTCTCAATTAGAAACTATTATTGTATGAGAACATGACCAGAGAAATATATTAGCCATATCTTCCCTTGAAGTATATTGAGAATTCTATCAACAAGACCTCAATTTTCTAGATAGTCTACATAGATTGGGCATCTTTTTGGGATAGATAAGATGTGATGATACCTAACTCTATGCTTAGAAGATGTTAATAAATTTTACAGAACATGGAGGTGAATATCATATCTCCATCGTATACCATCGATAGTGGAACTTCATGTAGACTCACCACTTATATTGTGTATATCCATGAAAGTTAATCTAGTGAGAATATCTATAAAATTATAATGAAGTGTGTAGTATTTGTATGATTATCCACCAAAACCCAGAGTGCATTATTTACCCTGTAGTCTATGAATGTTCTGTGACAAAATCAATTATAATTTTTTCTCATTTCTATATCCGTAGGGGTAATGGATGCATAATCCCCTGTGATTTTTTCCGTTATACTTTCACTTGCAGACATACAAGAAATCTCTATTTCTATTCCATTATCTCCTTATTCATACTATCCCACCAATAGTTTTCTTGAGGATTCAAATATATATTTTTCCTTCATAAGAGGATAGAGAATTTAGTCCTATGTGCATCATCTAATATCTCCTTCTTTAAAATTGAATTTCATGGTTTAGGTGTAGTGTTAATATTGTATTTAAGGTCTATGAAGCACTCTACACATTCATTATTCCCAGAAAAAATTACTCCATACATTGTTACCTTGGAAAGAGGGTTTGAAAATCCAGAAAAATTTCTACAAACTGGATGATAATACCAAGTTAATCTTGGGGAACTAAGGATATATGTCACAAATTTTGGTCTTCGCCATCCTTCAATTGCTTCGGTCCTTGAAGGGTCCCCCAATATCCAATTTCTTGTGATGATATTCTCCATGAATGATATTTCCTTTAACCAAGAAATCAAATTTTATGTACTATTCATAAAACATACATATTGGTATGGTCATTAGAATAGTACTTAGAATATCCTCAAGCTCATCCATGGTTTTGTTGAATATTAAAATATTAACTATTAATACTACTTAAAATTTATCGAGGTAATATCTAAATAATATTTTCATCAAGACCCCAAAAATTTCACGACCATTATTGAGTCTGAATGTAATTTCTATGAAATCATAGTCCATATACATAGTACAAAAGGCAATCTTGGGGATATCGTCTTTCTTCAACATAACGTTGTAATATCCTAACCACAGATCCACCATTAAGGTGTATTTTTCTCGATGTATCTGATCGAACAAGTCATAAATCTATAGAAGATGATACATTTTATTTATGTGGATCTTTTCATGTCACGATAATCAATGAGAATCCACATTGACACATCCTTCATCTTGATTAAGAGGACTGGTGAACCCTATAATGATTCTCCTGGGCATATAAAACCATTATCCATTTTCTCCTAAAGTTTTTTCTCTGTCTCCTTAAGTATCATAACATACATTATATAAGAATTCATAGATAATGGTAATGTCCCAGGTACGAGCTCAATGGAAAGTTCATAATCTCTGATAAATGTAAGGCCTGAAAATTCCTTAGGAAACACATCAGTGTATTCTTTCATTACATTCATATCATAGAAGATGTTTTATTACATAGACTCAATCATTTTAGCTAGATATTCTTGCTCATAGGGAAATATTATTAATTCTTGATATTCTAGTTCTAAAATAGATTCAACGTCCACCATGAACTTGTATAGGGTTGAGGTCGATTCACAAATTAAAGGGTGATTTCCTTCTCATTGCAATTTATGTTTATTCTATATATTAAAAGTAAATACATATGATAAATTTTATCAAATTCTACCAAATTTACTATGGTAATGTTTTTTGAGAATTTCATTCCAAATATTGTGATAGGGGAGGAGTTATATACATGGGATGCAATAATTTCCCAATTTTTTGTTTTCACTAAATACTCTACTAACATTCTTTATGGTGGTGTTTCAATAGTTTTAAAAAAAGTTATGATAAGAAGGAATGAATAAGACAATAATTAAAACGTACATTGGACAATCTTGAATGATTAAATAGCATAACTATCGACACATCATCTTCATGATCCCCTTTAGTGGTTGTGATGGAAAAATCTTACCCATGCTACCTTGGAGGATGTTGGATGTCTCATAAAACCATTGGACTAGTGTTTTTGTAACACCCCGAAATTTTATGAAAAATATTCTTTTCATTAATGTCTTTTTTTGTACTCTACACCAAAAGGAGCTTGCACAACACGCATCCTTGATTTGCCTTGCATTACACGCAATCACGACCTTCCTCGATAGCGTGTATAGTACGCAATTTCAAGTTTTACTAAACAACGATATATTATTATAATATTATTATGAACTAGCCATTATGAATAGTATTAACTATATTTTGAATCTTATTATTCATCTTACACATTTTCTAGAACATGTTAAAAGAACAAAATAAATTTTTCGGGTAAAATAAGTATTTTTCAAAAAATGCAGTTTTGCCGCCTTTTGATGGCGCACCCACTTTAAATCTTGTTTTTGACATGTTTATATATTCAATTTGACAAAATAAAATTCTTATTTTGAATCAGAATATAAAAAATTTACATTAGATAATGTTTTGATATTTTTCTGATAACTTTCATATTTTAATTAATAGTAAAAACACGCTATATTTTAATTAAAAACAACTTTTTTAATCGTAATATATTATGTGATTAAATTATAATATTGAATTGTTATAAAGTATAAATAGAATATATTTTTACCATTTAATATAATTTATGTCATTAGCATTGATTTTACCTTGAATTCGTAGGTTAAATCAATTCAATCTTTTGCAATGTTTTAAAGAAAAACCCGTTTTCTTTCGACAACGAGATTAATTTTAATTTAATTTATGCATCTTTTGTGTATTGAAATTGCAAAAATGGATTCCATATTTGGAATCAGTGGGTCCAAATTATGTTAATAAGCTACTTTTTATTTTTGCGCATTGTGAATAGTAACTACGGTAAATTTTATTTACTATAGTTAAAGGTAAATCGGGTAATTAAGGGTAAATATAAGATTATAAAATTACCCTAATACTTGGAAAAATCCTATTGGATGGATAAAAGTAGACCCATATAACCTAAGGGTCGTATTAGATTCATTTTATGATCTTTTGTCTATGAAAATAATTTAATTATTATTAAAACCAACGAATGTGACAACATGTCACTTTCTTAAATCTTATAAGTATAATAATTTTAATTTAGTGATAAACTTCATGAAACTTCGAACATGAATAGTCTCCAGAAAGCTAATACAATTATCTACATCATAGGAATTTATTTAAAATTTTTAGGGTTTAAATAATTATCATTTATTATGACACAAAAATGATGCAGTAATTGTTTTATTAATGAAATATTGACATAATTGATGTTATAAAGATGCAAATAAATGTAATTTAAGACTTTTTAAGAATTCCACTAATTTAATAGGTTAATATGACATGTTATTATTGATTTAATTAACTTTTTTCGAACTAATCATTCTGTTATGAGTTTCACAAAAATCAATTACTAAATAGTGTCATAATTGACATAAAATAGTTTTTAAAACAAATATTATATTATTAATTGTTATTTTATTACTAAAAATCTAATGTTTGGCCAAATGACTTAGATAGGGTTATATATATTAATAATAAACAACTTGGGGTTTGTTTGGATTGATATAGTAATTTTATTAACCTTATAGTATTAGAACACAAGAAGACACTGTAAAAGTAAACTTATTTAACTTAATGTTAAATCTAAATGATAAGGTTAAAATAGGAACATAAACATGTCTAAATTCTATTAGATGAGATGCTTTCGACTCATCCCCCACCGTATCTTCGAAATATATAAATTTGGAGCTATTTAAAACCTAACTTGACTTTATAATAAAATAATATTTTTAGTTTTCCCAAAGGTGCCCCTCTCCTCCCTTATAAAAGGGCACCTCCTCCCCCTCTTCCTCACACCAATTTGAGCATTCAAGCTCATCCAACCCCTGCCAAAATATCTTCTCCACTTCCCTAGTATCATCCTAGAGGTCTTATTCTTCTTAAAAGACCATCCATTGTTCTTTAAGTGGAGGTTAAGAAATGGTGCATCAAAAAGAGGAGGTTCGGACACTTACGAAGAAAATCGGACTTAAGGTAAGGGAAAATATCACAATCTCATTTTTATCTGAGATTGTATATATGTTGAAAGTTACTGGGGTGTATTTTATCATCCAAATCCATGTTTCCTCAATATGTAATATTATTTCCATCCACCTACAATTGTTTAAAACCTATTTTACCCTTTGGTAAATTTTTAGTAAAAGATATCAAAGGAATCTTTTTTCATTTTTCGTACGGGGTACTTTTTGACTTTTCCGACAAAAGTATGAGAAGACTGTTTTTTTTAACATATACGGCATGAATGGATTTTTAAAACATTATTTCCAAGAAGCCTCATTTACAAGTTTTCAAGTTTATTTTTAATCAACTTCTTTTAGTTTAAAATTGTATGACATGTTATGAAAGGATAAATGTTTTTGAAGTAGAAAGGATATTTTCCTCAAGAATGGAGTTCAAGAGTTTTATCAAAATTATTTTCCATATAAGACAATATAGGGTTCTATTTTTATCCCTATTATTACATGGATTTGATTATGTTGTGATGGAAATATTTTTATGAATTCCTTTATCTTATATGAATTGTTTTATGATGTCACGATGTATAAGATTCCCATTTTTATTACATGGGTTATGTAATGATGTATGGTTTATTATTTTGCGGCACACATAAGAATTGTATCATTATGAGATGGGTGGGACCTATATATCCCTCCAATGCATTGTGTAAATATTTTATATCTCATGAGATAGACATGGATGGAAAGGTAGGTTATACCGGTTCAGTGAAACAGGACTGAAACGAGGAATGAACTCGGTTCAGAAATGGACTTTGTCCACTAAGATAGTCTTGTAAATGAGTCTTGACTAATAATAAATGATTATCTATGATTATGTGTGTATTCCACAAAGTTTCATGTTTTATGTTATGATTATTGGGATTACATTTCACTACTATGATTTATCCCATGTTATGAAATTATGATTTCTTTTGCAGGTTAAGATTTCCAAAAGTTATGTTCTTATGTATATGATGTGATTGATATTTCTTTTGTTTACCCTTACTGAGAATTTTAGCTCACACTTTTATGTTTTCTTTTCCCCAGGATGTAAATAAATGTTTTAGGTTAAAAAAAGGAAGATATTTATGGGAGATGTTGATGATGTTTCACCATGATTAGAAGATTATATTCCGAGTTTGCAAAGACACTAAACTATTATGGTCCTTGTGTGTCTGTTTTTGTTATGTATTAAGTATTCCACAAAAGTAATGTAATGTCCATGTATGTCAGGCTTCGGGTCTCTACAGTTGGTATTAGAGGAAAAGGAGGTAAGAATGTATCCGATCCTTGGGAACTCTCACATGTGAGCGTTGGACGAAGCATGGCTCTCCACCCAAGGGCTTCATGAGGAAATGGCTTCCACTGGGGATGGAGGTGTGTCCTGCCCAGGGGGTGTAGCCGCCCATGGAGTTCCCCGATAGGTATCAATTATTGTCTACTGGAAGGAATTCCAGACCGTTATAGTTGGTATTAGAGGAAAGGTTTAGTCAACCTTTGGAAACTAGGATGCGAAAACGTTAGTGAGATCCCTAGAGATATTTCTAAGGTATGTCTAGGGATGTCTCTAAGGATAAGTATAAATATAGTATATAGTCCTAGAACTACAATAACGATCTTATAATTTAACCTAAGATGTTAGATATTAAGGGCACTCCCCCTTTATTATGTTTTTTCCCCTAGCATGATTTTTTCCTCTCATACTATTCTTTTTGGGTTTTAGATGATGGCTGGAACCTGAAGGAACTGTGTTGATCACTATAATGGACAATGCAATGATTGTCCTCCTGAACAAACAAATGTTATGGGAGATGGAGTGAAAAATCTTATTGCTATACATACACAAGCTTTGAATCATTATGGACTTCCAAATGAGCAGAGAAGGGAACAATATTCTATTGAGTCCTTCATGAGGCAATGTCCACCTTCTTTCAGTGGGTCTTCCGATCCACTTGTTGCTGAACAATGGATCAGTACCACTGAAAAGATATTTTTAGTTCTTTAATGTTCTGAACATGATAAATTCATCTTAGAAGTATATCGTTTGGAAGGTGAAGCTGATCAATGGTGGAATCTTATCATGAATACGAGGCCAAGAGATGAAATTGAGTCCATGGAATGGGACGAGTTAAAGAACTTTTTTTTCAGTAAGTACATCCCTCGTATTCTTAGAACAAATATGGAGAAGGAGTTTCTTGAACTAAAGAAAAAGGATGATGAATCTGTTGGTATATACGAAGCAAATTTTAAAAGACTTGCAAGGTATGCATCTAACATTATCATCCAACCTGAAAGAAATGTTGATTGATTTCTCAGTGGCTTAAAACCAAGTCTTCGAAGGGCATTAGCTATAAGAGACTTTAGTAGCTATGAAGAAATTGTGTGTTGTGCTATCAAGGTAGAAATGCAAGTTGGTGTTACATATCAATCTCATGGTTTTAACAAGAAAGGAAAGATGGAGTTCAAGGAGAAATCTCAGAATAATGGTGAAACGAAGATGAATATTTCCTTATGCACAAAGTGTGGAAAGAAGCATGGTGGAGATTGTCTTAAAGGGACTAGAAAATGATTTAAGTGTGTAAAAGAAGGTCATCGAGCAGCTGAGTGTCAAAGTAATGGAAAAAGGGATTCTAATGATGTGAATAAAGCAAACACTGTAGAGAACGCACCACCAACACTTCAATGCTTCAAGTGAAAGGAAATGGGGCATTATGCCAATAAATGCCCTAATCCAAGGGTTAGTGATGATTGACATGAGCAACCACTTAAGGAAAAGGACAAAGGGAAGTCACATGCGATCACTATTGGCAATGTTGAATATGACAACGATGTGGTGGAATGATTAAGTGTTTATGTAATGGGATTCCAAAATAAGGTTGAGTATTGGAATATTTATGTATTTTTCTATTGTGGACCTCAATAATTTTATGCTACCGGTATCCATGGAATGTGATTGAGATATTTTTGGAAAAACGATTATATGCGCATAATGAAGGGAAAACGAGAAAATGACATATTTGACAGTATTCATGAGCTCGTGATTGATATAAGGACTAAGTGATATCATGGTTTGAGTATATAGAATTTTGAGGATTTTGGTATGTGAAAAGAGTTATCTTTTGACAGCACTCATGTTTTTACTAAGATTCAATGGGTATTCATTTTTCAAGAGATTACATGATTATGGTATTCACATGACTGGAATGTGACGAACAAGATATATGAGGGATAAATGATGGCATTCATGTGATCATTTTCTCTATACTATGAGCTTGGACCGAAGTATTTTAGATAAGCCTAAAGATTGGAATGGATTATGTTGGACATAAGTTAATATTGTTTAAGGATAAAACTTTTTTTGATATTGTTGATGGGATGTTATAATAATGTAGTTTTAGAAAAAGGAAAACCTGCAGGATGTGTGACAACCCATCGCGTCAACCAAGGATGTGGGAATCAAACCCACAACTAAAGTGCGACGGGCCTTTATCGCCTACCACTGGCCTACAGGAAGTCCCTATTTAGTAGAAACTAGTTTTATTATAAGCAGAATGATATATTAAGTATAAGTCCATTTTAGGAACCATATATCATTAATCTCACTATAGATGGACTTATGTATTTTTTTATAACTTTTCTAACCTTTTGTTTGAGATAGATGGAATGACCCATCATTCTATCACATGATCTTCAAACACATCACGAATGACAAATTCAACTTCATTTCTTTAAGATATGAAGTGGAAATTGTCCAAAGAATGACCAACGGTGAGACTATACCGAAATCATGAAAGTATTTCTTCTAATTCCAATTTCATCATCTTTAGGGAAACGATCTTGAAAACCAAAAATGTTGTCCTGGTGATCTTATATCTGATGAATCAGATGGTACCCTAGATCATCACAAATTTATGGCTTTGCGATTGCTGGCTTTTCCATAGCCATGTTCTCTACCACTCTCCTTCAGAACATGATGGTTAGATTTCTCTTCCATATCCATAATTTCACCTATGTGGAAACCCAGTGATTAGTTTATTTGGGTAACCATTACGTTTCATACATTTGTTTTTAAAGATTGGTTTTGGTATTCCTTTTTACTATGTGGGTTTCTATTAAATAAACTTTCAAGTAGTAAACCCTTTATAACCCCGACGAATTTCGAGGGCGAAATTCATTTTAAGGGGGGTAGAATGTAACACCCTGAGATTTTATGATAAATATTCTTTTCATTAATGTCTTGTGTTGTATGCTACACCAAAAAGAGCTTGCACAACACGCATCCTTGACTTTCCTTGCATTACACGTAATCACGACCTTCCTCGATAGCGTGAGTAGTACACAATACCGAGTTTTACTAAACAACGATATATTATTATAATATTATTATGAACTACTATTATGAATAGTATTAACTAAATTTTGAATCTTATTATTCATCTTACACATTTTCTAGAACATGGTATAAGAACAAAATAAATTTTTCGGGTAAAATAAGTATTTTTCAAAAAATGCAGTTTTGCCGCCTTTTGATGGCGCACCCACATTAAATCTAGTTTTTGACATGTTTATATGTCCAATTTGAAAAAATAAAATTCTTATTTTGAATCAGGATATTAAAATTTACATTAAATAAAGTTTTGATATTTTTCCGATAACTTTTATATTTTAATGAATAGTAAAAACACGCTATATTTTAATTAAAAACAACTTTTTTCATCGTAATATATTATGTGTTTAAATTATAATATTGAATGGTTTAAAAGTATAAATAGAATATATTTTTACCATTTAATATAATTTATGTCATTAGCATTGATTTTACCTTGAATTCGTAGGTTAAATCAATTCAATCTTTTGCAATGTTTTAAAGAAAACCCCATTTTCTTTCGACAACGGGATTAAATTTAATTTAATTTCTGCATCTTTTGTGTATTGAATTTGGAAAAATGGATTCCATATTTGGAATAAGTGGGTCCAAATTATGTTAATAAGCTACTTTTTATTTTTGGGCATTGTGAATAGTAACTACGGTAAATTTTATTTACTATAGTTAAAGGTAAATTGGGTAATTAATGGTAAATATAAGATTATAAAATTACCCTAACACTTGGAAAAATCCTATTGGATGGCTACAGTAGACTCATATAACCTAACGGTCCGATTAGATTCATTTTATGGACTTTTGTTCATGAAAATAATTAAATTATTATTAAAACCAAAAAATGTGACAACATGTCACTTTCTTAAATCTTATAAGTATAATAATTTTAATTTAGTGATAAACTTCATGAAACTTCGAACATGAATAGTATCCAGAAATATAATAAAATTATCTACATCATAGGAATTTATTTAAAATTTTTAGTGATTAAATAATTATCATTTATTATGACACAAAGATGATGCAGTAATTGTCTTATTAATGAAATATTGACATAATTGATGTTATAAAGACCCAAATAAATGTAATTTAAGATTTTTTAGGAATTCCAATAATTTTATAGGTTACTATGACATGATAGTATTGATTTAATTAACTTTTTTTGAACTAATCATTCTGTTATGATTTTCACGAAAATCAATTACTAAATAGTGTCAAAATTGACATAAAATAGTTTTTAAAACAAATATTATATTATTAATTTTTATTTTATTCCTAAAAATCTAATATTCGGCCAAATGACTTAGATAATGTTATATATATTAATAATAAACAACTTGGGGTTAGTTTGTTTTGATATAATAATTTTATTAACCTTATATTATCAAGACACAAGAAGACACGTTAAAAGTAAACTTATTTAACTTAATATTAAATATAAATGATAAGGTTAAAATAGGAACCTAAACTTGTCTAAATTCAATTGGATGAGAGGATTTCGACTCATCCCCACCTTAGCTTCGAAATATATCAATTTGGACCTATTTAAAACCGAACATGACTTTATAATAAAATAATATTTTTAGTTTTTCCAAAGGTGCCCCTCTCCTCCCTTATAAAAGGGAACCTCCTCCCCCTCTTCCTCACACCAATTTGAGAATTCAAGCTCTGCCAACCCCTACCAAAATCTCCTCTCCACTTCCCTAGTATCATCCTAGAGGTCCTGGTCTTCTTTAAAGACCATCCTTAGTTCTTTAAGTGGAGGTTAAGAAAAGGCGCGTCAAAAAGAGGAGGTTCGGACACTTACGAAGCAAATCGGACTTAAGGTAAGGGAAAATATCACAATCTCATTTTTATCTGAGATTGTTTATACATTGAAATTTACTGGGGTGTATTTTATCATCCACATCCATGTTTCCTCAATATGTAATATTATTTCCATCCACCTACAATTGTTTAAAACCTATTTTACCCTTTGGTAAGTTTTTAGTAAAAGATATCAAAGGAATATTTTGTCATTTTTCGTATGAGATACTTTTTGACTTTTCTGGAAAAAGTATGAGAAGAATGTTTTTTTAAATTATACAGCATGAATGGATTTTTAAAATATTATTTCCAAGAACCTTCCTTTACAAGTTTTCAAGTTTATTTTTAATCAACTTCTTTTAGTTTAAAATTGTATGACATGTTATGAATGGATAAATGTTTTTGAAGTAGAAAAGATATTTTCCTCAAGAATAGAGTTCAAGAGTTTTATCAAAATTATTTTCCATCTAAGACAATATAGGGTTCTGTTTCTATCCCTATTATTACATGGATTTGATTATGTTCTGATGGAAATATTTTTATGAATTCCTTTATCTTATATGAATTGTTTTATAATGTCACAATGTTTAAGATTCCCATTTTTATTACATGGGTTATGTAATGATGTATGATTTATGATTTTATGGCACACATAAGAATGGTATCATTATGGATGGGTGGGAACTATATATCCCTCCAATACATTGGGTAAAGATTTTATATCTCATGAGATATACATGGCTTGAACAGTTGGTTATACCGGTTCAGTGAAACAAGACTGAAACGAGGAATGAACTCGGTTCAGAAATGGACTTTGTCCACTAAGATAGTCTTGGAAATGAGTCTGGACTAATAAGAAATGATTCTCTATAATTAAGTGTGTATGCCACAAAGTTTCATGTTTTATGTTATGGTTATTGGGATTACATTTCACTACTATGATTTATCCCATGTTATGAAATTATGATTTCTTTTGCAGGTTAAGATTTCCAAAAGTTATGTTCTTATGTATATGATGTGATTGATATTTCTTTTGTTTACCCTTACTGAGCATTTGAGCTCACCCTTTTATGTTTTCTTTTCCCCAGGATATAAATAACGGTTTTAGGTAAAAAAAGGAAGATATTTATGGGAGATGTTGAAGATGTTTCACCACGATTAGAAGATTATATTACAAGTTTCCAAAGACACTAAACTATTACGGTCCTTGTGTGTCTGTTTTTGTTATATATTAAGTATTCCGTAAAAGTAATGTAATGTCCATGTACGTCAAGCTTCTGGTCTCTACAGTATTGTTATGAAATCTACCACATTTACTTAAAGTATATGTGATAAAAAATACACATAGGGTTGACTAGATAATTCCTTTCCTCCATCGCATTACTATGACTCTAAATTCAAAAATCAATAACTAGGTTCCCGTTCTTTCTTGGACATAAATCATGTCCTTCTACCCCTTTGGTAATTTATGGGTCGCTTCTTTCAACACCTTTGATAAGTGGTATGTCAAAATTTCATGGAACCATTAGATTTATCCATCAGACAACATGAATTAAACAACACATTCCACTTCTTATCACCATGATACCAATAATATTAACTGGTATCCTTTTTGACTTTTTTGGCACATCAGAAATTATTATCATAGCTATCAAAGTTATGGATCTTCAGGGCCTTCTATAGACTAGGCTTTATCCCACGAAAGTGTTCGACCATTATATTTGGGGTAATAAAAAATTCAATGTCATTTCTTGCAAGTCTTGAGATGTTTTCCTCTTACTCCATGACAGAATTGTCATCTTTTTTCTTAAGGGCAGTGAAATCAACTTCTATTTTTAGTGGTAGAGTGCAAGGAATGTATTTACCATAAAACATTTTAAGGAATTCCTTCCACCCAATCTATTTGATATATTTAACAGAATTTATATTATTGATCAATTCCTAGAATTGATCATATTATCCCTTCACAAGAAAAATATCCAGTAGAACTTTTTCTTTTTCATAACATGTATTGATGTAGAAGATCTTCTCAATGGAGTTGATCAGTTTCTTCGTGATTAAGCGATCAGATGATCCATTGAATGTCAAAGGCCTTTTTCACATAAATGAATCAATTGAATCTTATTCTAACTTAGGTTTTTGTGTGGTCCATGTGATTAATGTTTCTATTTAGAACCAAATTCAAATGAGTGAGTGTCATTATAATGTTCTTGATTCCCACTCCCATCGGGTTGGGAATCTCATGGGGGTTGTTATCACATTGCTCGTCTCATTGATTATTTACCTGATTCCTCATATTTCCATTCATTTTCTAGAAAAAAAGGGAAATTAGGTTGGATTATTTTTAAACTATTAAACATGTAAATTGACATTAAATTACATTAAATCTATAACTTATAAATTTCATGCATTTTCTAATCTTATGAATTTCTAGGCATTAATCTTTGTTATCTGTGATCTATTTCCTAACATATAAGTTTAGGGGAATTTTTTGTTCTCTTAATTATGATTCATATGGGTCATGTGAGTTTACTAAAGTGTATCCTCTGGAATTGTCAATCTGAGTGCATAATAAGGGTTATTATTAGGTACCAAGTTACACTGTGTCAAGCCTAACACACCATGTCTCTGTTGTTACCCCTATGTACATATCTTCTAGAACCATGTATACTTGTAGTATCCTAAAGTGGATTTCATTACATGGTTAAAAATACTATATAATTAACAAAATATAGGGATTATTTTATAAAGATTTTGTGTTATCCAAAATTCTTTAAATAAAGTTTTCTAAACCAAATCTCAAAAATTACAAAACATTTTATTTTGTAAGAACCTAGTTTTTAACTTAGGTATAGATCCTTTATTTTTATGTCAAAATATTAAATTTGGATCTAATATGGATGCCTAATAGTCTATAGAAGGTCTTAAGGGTTTTGGAGGAATGTTTAGATCCCAGAACACATCTTTTTGTGGAAAAAAATCTTGGTGCAAGGTTTAGAGTAAACCGTTCAGGTATTTCACACGGGTTGGAAAACTGTATGGGTTGTGATTTTATAGATAGAGCCACCTCATACGGTTGGTGCATGACCATGTGGCTGAACCCTGTGTGAACCCCTTTTTCCTAGGTACCCATGAATGGTTTGAAAATGGTTTGTTAAAATTCATGGACAAACCATGCACAAGATTTTTTAAGGGTAAATTGTCCTTTTTCCAATAATGATCTAATTAAGCCACCTCTATCTACCCAAATATGTGCTTATGCATGATTAACATATATCTCTCTACATTTGGGGATTTTTTAAGATCTATCCTTGGAATCAGGACATGTTTTTCATCTAGAAACATGTTAGAGAATTTGTTCATCAAGTTGGATGTGCATCATTTAGTACTCGAGTAATCTTGAGCCATTTTCTTTCTGTTTTTCTCTTGATCGATATATCAAGGCATGATATTTTTCTCTTTTTCTTAGATATACTCTAATATGAGCCAAATCAAGGGCCGATACCAAAGTAGAAGATTCATATAACCCTAAGGTGGTTGGTCTATAATTTATCCCTAATGTTCTCCAATTTTGGAATATAGGTGTGGGCCCCAACAATTTCACCATGTATCATTAATAGGATTTATATGCCATGTTTATAATCATTCGATCCATATGGTCATCCTCTTTCCAAATATTTGATTAATTGTTTGTTGTTAGGACCACAAATCATTCCTTTATAGGTCCATGGTTATGTGATAATTGTGGTTTAGTGTTATGACATATTTGCACCACCATTCGGGTGTTCCTTGGATTAAACACCCTAAGGGAATGATTTTATATATTTACTAGAATGTCTATATTGTGAATTTCATAATGGAATGTACCATGTATGCTTACAACATGACCATCCTTGGGTAAGTACATCAATTTATTATTAAATCTTAAATGGAAATTGGATTGTTTATTGAGTATATGACATTACTATATTGAATGTGAATTCATAGTAGGTTACAATTTTGTAGCACCCCTTACATATTAATGGATGGTAGAGGAATGAACATTGAATATGGAATATTCCTTAAATGGAATAAATAATGGTTTCATGCTACTTTTCCTTGTAATAGTAATGAATAGTAAGGATTGAACCAAATTGACTTATCAATTAATCACTAAATGACAAAAATGTTTCATGCTACTTGACCATAGCACACTAATAAATGGAAATGCATGAACCAACTGATTATAATAAAAGGCTACATAATACTTGATATTATAACACTAATGAACAAAAATTCTTGAACTGAAGGAGATATTATATGACTTCATAAAAAAATAGCATGACTTGAGAATGCATTGTATTCTATTCAGAGAATGCCCTGAGAAATCGGGAACCCCCTTACGATTCTAGGACACGACTTACTTAGGTTGATTTCCAAATAGATCCTAATACTTATTTTTTCTTGGATTCCTGGTATTACACATATGGATCCTTTCCTTATCATTATAGGATTCCATGGATACACTCATGGGATTGAGCATTAACATGTATGTGCCAAGGTTATATCCCATAAGGTCCCAACTCTACTTATCCATGTTTTACCTTAAACGATCACATTGGTCTCATTAGGCACCATATTGTGGAATTCTTCAGAACATGTTCCTTGGATTACACTCTTATCTGTTTCTGATCTACAATTACTACTGAGTTGGAAATACTTGTAGATTTTGTTGCCTTTGTTACTACCTTGGAACACCATTATTAACTATCATAAATCAAAGTTACCATAATACATCTTAAAACATTAATTTTTTACACTTTCATGAGGTTATGTCAGTGTTCGATATGCCTCATGATACCAATCAATATAAAATAGGTAATTACCTTATTAAATGAACTTGTTATATGTTTAGACACTATTTGAGGGATGAAGTAGATTTATGGGTATTTAGTTACATTTTACTTTTTTAATTTATATATGCATACATGCACACTGTTACATTTCTATTTAACAAGATAGATGATATAGACACCATTGGTGTTGGGCTACTGATATTTATCTCAAACCCTCTCCAGGAGTTGTTTGGTACCTTAGGCAGATTACATTATTGTAGGTGTTGAAAAAGGGAAGCATACAACATCAAACTCTTGATTTATTACTATTTAGTATAGAGCCTTATATTAGATGACTGAGCCAGAGCTATGGTTTCCTGAGATAGTCTTCGTATTCCACTATACTTATGTGGAACATCTTATTCCTACTGTTTTGTATCTATGTTTTCATGTTTTCAAGTGACATGACATACCATCAGTTATTGAATTGTTTTCCAGATGTTTCATTTATTGTTATTGTTTTTCTATTTTCTAGTGTTCCTTCTGTTTAATTATATTGCTTCCACTATTATCATATGTTTACATTCACCAACTACACAACACATGGGTAATAAAGTCATAGTTTCCCCTTAGACACACCATATGCCCTCACTGCTATTTGGTAGCCTCTAGTGTTATCGATGATGTACTTGAAGACATGTACCCTATCAGGCATGGGGAACCTATCAATTAGCATCCAACTCTAGGAAGTCAAATCTATGATACCAACTATAACAAATCTTCCATTCATTAGACAATAATTCATGATTTATTACATTCAATTACACTTAATACTACCCATAATATCAAAAAGTATAGTGTATTTGGGTGTTAGGTGTATTACATAAATGAATTAACATTGGAAAAAACATCATATTTATTGAAAACTTCTTAACATTCTCTCATATTAAAATGGATGGGATAAACTAGGGAAACACATATGAAATCATTGAGAAATAAATCATTGTAAGGTAATTAAAATATAGTGAAATGAATAAGGTAATACATGATAGAAAATACATAAAAAATGAGGCATAAAAATAGTAGTAATAAAAAAACATGAACAATGATACATGATGTGGCATGATAATCATAAAGGATACATGTGAAATGATGCAATAATATAAAACATTGCATCCAATAAATAGTTCAAAGATAAATAAAAAGAAAACATAATGTAAAAAATTTCATAATGGAATTTTGCTAACATTTTATCCCATAACAACATATGATGAGACTAAACATTATCCAATGTATTGGAGCACTATATAATTCTAGTTTCACCTGCTAAATTCATTTCATTATCATGCTTAAAAGTACCAGACAGATTATACAACATGATTTCATTCACAGTCATACTTTATTACATGAACATGGAGTTTGGAATAAATAATTTTACCAATTCAATGAATTATATGTGTATAAAGTTGAATATCCTTGATAACAAACCGATATGATATTCACTACATAAATTTTTTGGCATGGAACATCAAGGTGATATTTCAGAAGCGTAACGATGTCACATAAAAATTCATAAAATGGGTTGATGATATAGAAAGTTTTTCTATATTAATTGTGATATCAAATGGGAGTTAATAGGTACAAGTAAATACACACACCAAAATTAGTAATTGGAAATAGAAGTTGTAAAATTGTAACAAATTAAAAATAAAGAATATAGGGTGAGGGTCCCATACATGAGTGTGTGACTTCATATTCATGGGAGGACCTTCTTGAGAGATTTAGTGAACCTTGTGAGGAATACATAGAAGAAATGCAAGATTAATTACATACTCTATGAATTTTTAGTGAAGATAAATGGAATCTTGGGTAGGTTTATATAGGAAATGAGTAGAGATTTCATTATTATTTCCTAATAATAGGGTTTGGACTCTACATAATTAAATAACCAAAACCAAAATCAATATCATTAAATTTTCCATTGGTTTCTATAGATTAGGAGTTGGTTTAATTATTTTATTAGGATAATGGTTGAAATTTATAAAACAATTCTCTTACATTGGTGGAGAGGAGTTTTACTCTTAATGAAATGAATTTAAAACCTTAAAATATATTAATGATTTTAGAAAATTCAAAATGACTTTATAAAATTAATAAAATAAATATAAAATCACATCCTTTTAAAGAGAAAACAAATATTTTTTTCTTTTATTTATTTTATGGTATTTATTACATCCCTTTTGGGTCACTATGATGTCATAATACAGAGAGTATATTAATACAATATATAATTTTTACCCGAAAATTTAATTGCCTCGGAAAATTATGAAAAATTCACTATTGGATAATTTCTACATTCTGATTCAAAAAATAATATTATTTTTACCTAAATAATTTCTTAATATGGGAATTTTTTACTTTGAAAATAAAATAAACATTTATCAAGAAAATCGATATTTTTTTGACGATAACAGTTTTTGATCCCATATAAAAATTACATTGGACTTCATAAAAATAATAAGATAATTTTAATTTGAAAAAATTGTTTTGTAATAATATTTTACTAAATATTATTTATTTAAAAATAATATAATTCCTTAAGCTAAATTTAATTAATTTAATTTTAATATTACCCAAAAGTAATAATTGTTTTTTATTATATCAAAATAAAAATAATTTATAAACTAATAAAAATAGGATGAAAATATATTGATTTTATTATAAAAAATTATGTACATAATAATATTTCTAATATATTGATACATAAAAATTTAGTTCAACCAAAAAACTCAATAATTAAGTTTCTAGTAGTGTGAATATCATGGGGTGGTTCATCGTATATTGTTTGGGTCATGATATCGATTAGCTTGACATTCTCCCATAAATGGATTCACTCATGCTTATGTTGGTGGATATCATGTTGGGGTTGGTCAAGAGAAAATCCCAGTGATTTTATCTACCTCAGAAGATCTCATAAATGGGATTCTTAGGATATGATTCTACTAATTGAGGCCATCACATCCTTTTTATGTGTCAAATAGATCTGTTAAATCCATATATTTATACTCTTCATGTGGTCAATATTAAATGGAAATTTTATCACTGGTAAAGATGTATAACGCTTGTTTAAATATAATAGGATATAATAGAACCAATGTAGTGGATTTGATTTCTAAAAAAATATTACATAATAATACATTTAATTAAATCATAGGGAGAAATTTTATTTATATCAGTTTGGACTGTTATAATGGAAAACATATTACATCAGTTTGGGAGGTGGTAGTCCACCATATAAATTATTGATGGATTTGTTTCTCATTTTATCTAAGAAATGATAGATGTATTTTATGAAATAAACATAATAACATGATAGTACATGGGAAATATTTATATAATTATGTCAACAAGTTTCAATAATATTTTATAGAGATTGAAGAAGAATTAAGACGGTAACATTTGGGTAAAGACTATACCTATATTTTGGGAAACATTCATTTCATTTCACCTTAAAACCTCAATAGATAATATTACTCCAAAACAAATAACTCTATAATCACATAAATGAAATTATGAAGGGATTTAGTTAGTTGTTTTATTATATAAAAGGATTATTTTTTAATAAAATAGTATTGTAGGTTCCCTTTTATAAGAGAGGGGGGACTCTTGGATTTATTAAAATAATAAAAATTATATAAAAAAATTTAAGAGAAAATTTATAAAAATATATTAACCAAATATAGGATGGGTAT
This sequence comes from Viscum album, assembly GCA_963277665.1. NCBI lineage: Eukaryota > Viridiplantae > Streptophyta > Magnoliopsida > Santalales > Viscaceae > Viscum > Viscum album. The sequence goes on along the minus strand of OY728157.1, from coordinate 1,710,556,406 downwards.
GGTTCTAAAGTATATAATAATAAGAAATATGTTCCAGTTTTGATTATGTTCATAACTGTAAATTTTTTGTTTTTATCCCGAACTATCCCTTTTCCACAATTATAGTGGTAAATTATTTTTTAATATTTAGGGGTCATAATAATTTTTATAATTGGCTAATTTTTCCATAAAATGAAAATATATGATATTCTAATTGGCATATAATTATTTTTTAATGTGGTAGATTTTTTAGGAAATTTAAATAATTTAATAAAACATTATTTTGTTATAAAATATAATTAATATCATTTCAGTAATAATTAATTTAATTTTACATTTAAATTTACATCAATGAATTAAAATTTGAATATAATACATTAAAAATCACTAAAATATTAAATTAATCGTCAAAATTCTTAGGACTATATAATTCATTCCCATTTCTTTACATTGTATATTTTTCCTAAATATTTTATTTTATTTTTTGATTAATTGAATAAATCTTATTTAAGAATTGAATAAGAATTTAAGATAATTATTTTATTAATAAAAATAATAAATAAATTTAAATGATAAAGAAATATTTAACCATTAAAATTAATTTTTAGATCTAATCCTAAATTTTTTACCTATAACAAAATATTTTTGTGATTAATAGCGAGAAAGTTGATTTTTTTATTATATTTTACATAAATACTATAGTGGTTAAAATAAAATAAATATAACAAGAAATGGATATATATTATTTATATGGATTTAAATGGATAAAATCTATCCATCCAATAAGATATAGGCAAGTGATAGGGTTAATATTTATACATTGTCTTGTTATTTTATCCCTAATTAAATAATTTACCCTTATCATGGTGATATTAATTTACTATTGTAACTATTAATATATAATAAATATAAAAGGGTCATACATAAAAATAAATAAACCTCCAAATTCAGAATATTGAATAAATTTTTCATGATCTCATTAATGAAATTTTGTGATTTTAAATTTAAATCAGATATGTGAGATGCAATGAAAAGGAATTTTTTTCATAAATATGCTTTTTGAGTAAAAAATATTTATATACTAGATCCATGTACAAAATTAATTAAATAGATGAATAATATATTATTTTAATTAATATATTGAAATTTGAAATTTCCAAACTAAAGAAAAAAATAATTTTAGTTTCTAAATAATTGAAATGAAAATATAGTTTTCAATAAAAATATTTATTCTTCGATATTCGTTGGAAAATAAAACTTTGCAGAACAATATCATGATATAACCATAATACAATTTTTATATGATGATATCAAAATTGAAAAAAAATTATGAAATAAAATTTCTAAATGACCAATTAATTAATTAAATTATTTTCCAAAAAAGGGGATAATTTTCATTATTGAAAACACATTTTTCAAGTTTAAAATGAATTTAATATTAACTTATTGATTTTTTACTAAGAATTTATCAATAAATTTATTGTTAGTAAGACCATAATATATACTAAATTGTTTCTTTAATAACATTCATACAACAAATTTAATTTCTATGATATAAAATTTATATTCATATAATAATATATCATTGTTCATTTAAGGTCACAACATCGTATCTTATAAGATATCAATAAAACTTTTTAATCAAATAAATATTTGGTAAAGACAAAATGAAATAGAATCATATTAATGTTTAATGTGGCATAAATTTTAATAAATTTCTTATTATGAAACGAAATTTTCTAGGAGATAGAATGACAAAACCTATTGCTATGCATAAATAAATTTCTAATGTTTTGAATCATGTTGTGATTAAAAATTTGTAAAAGAGTGATTAATGATCTATTGATTACAACATTGAGAAACATCTACTATAATTTATTGGGTCCACTAATCCCTTTCTTATTGAGAAATGGATCAATACCACTGGAAATAAAATTTTGATTCTATTGTGTCTGAACCCTGAATAAATTATGTTAAATATTTATCCTTCAGAGGGTGAAGATGATCAATGATAGATTATTCTAATGAAATTTAATCAATAATATGAAATTTAATTCCCGGATTTAGATGATATTAATATATTCACCAAATATGGAAATTCTACTAATTCAACAAATGAATATATTGAATTAATTTAATAATATAATGTAGATGGATGATGAATCTGTTAGAACCAATGAGGAATATTTCCCAATACTTCTGAGGTATAATTCAGCAATTATCATCCAACATATGTTTAATTCAAATCAACTCTTATGTATATTATAACCAAATTGATTATAAGTTTTTTATATAAGGAACATTAGTATATATGGATAAATAATTTAACCTTCCATCAAGATGAACATGGATATTGCAGTTGTCCATAAATCTCATTGTTTTGATATGAAAAGAATGATGTAATCTAGATGAAATTATAAAAATATATGGGTGGATAAGATGATATTTCTATTTTTTATGTGGATAAGTAAGCATAGATTAAATTTCTATAATTTAATTGATAAATGTTATATGTTTGGAAAAGATAGTCATTGGTAAATAGAATAACAATTTGATAGGAAGAATAAGTAATCTAATGAGAGAGAAAACCATTATATAATGCACCTCCAAAACTTCATTTTATCGAATGTAATGAGTATGGGAAATTTGATATCCAATTATAATATTTATGGTTCATGATGATGATTTGAATCATGAACCTCTTATTCAAATAAAAAATGGATATCTCATATAACCATTGTTGCTGGTGAGTGGTACGATAACAATATAGTGAATGGAACACTAATTATCTATTGTAGTCTTCTAATGTATTATTTGATTCTAGATCTACCAACACATTTTTGTTTAGTAAATTTATTAAGTGTATAAAAATATCACCTCGAGGATTAGATAATGATTTAGAAGGGAAACCTATAATGTTACAATTATTACATCAATATTATATGATTCTTCTCTTATTGATGTTTATGGGACTTTGATTCTAGGAAATCTAATTATTCTCACTCTAGTAAAATTTAATTTTATCCTAGGAACGGGTTGGATTTACATAAATAAATAAAAAATAGAATGATGTGGAAGGGAATTCATCATCAATATTTTTAACCAACCTATAATCATTTATCATTAAAATTGTAAATATGACCTTTTTATGGAAATAAAATCTATTATATAAATCTTGATTTCTTTTAAAAAAGTGATGTTTATCCTAGATGACGGTGGAGAAACACATAATTTAATATATGCCAATTATGGGGGTATTTATTAATTTCATTCTAGAATAGTTTCCTAGACTTATCTGAATTATGATGTTGAGTTTTCAATAAAACTCATACACTATTATAAAACTATTCCATTGATTCCATATAGAATGGACCTGATTAAATTTTAATAATTAAAGAATAAAATCTCAGTGAATCTTAAGAATGAGTTCATTTTGTAAAGTGTTTCAACATGGGTTTCAACAATTATTTTTGTTGTGAATAATTATTGATCAATACAATAATTTATAAGTATCAAAAAAATTACAAGACGAATATAATAAAAGGTATAATGTACCCAATATTGATGACCTATATGATCTATTGTGTTGAGATCCATACTTTTTGAAGATTGTTCGTAATTCCGTATATCATCATTTGAAGGTCCATAAGTAGGATATATCCAATACATCATTATATACAAGGTTTGGGAACATTTTATTTTTATGAATCCATTTGGGATTATTAATAAAATAAATATCATCATGTACTTAATGAGTAGAGTCGTAAGGGAATACCATGATTAGATTCTGATAGACTTTTTAGAATATATTATTATAAATTCAATGAGAAATTAATTTTATGAATATCACTTGTGTATTAAACTAGACACTATAATGAAGGATAAGTTATATGAAAAATTTATAGTGTGTGAATTTTGGGTTCAAAATATTTCATGTGTCAGTCATATAATCTCAAGTGATTGTATATCTATAGATCCATGAAAGAAAAAAGTTAATGATTGTCGGGAAAAAGTAGCCACTATGAATAAGATCCATATAATTATTATTTGTTAATATTATCAATACTTTCTAGTGAATTTGTAGGGATCACTATTCCACACACCATAATAACTCACACAGAAAAAAGTTCCTTTTGATAGTTGAATGTGAAGAAATTTTAAAAGAACTCAAGAGAAGGTTACATAGAGCACATATTCAGACATGACCCAATAGTGTATTAGGGGTCGTTATCTATAGTGATTCATTAAATAAGTTATTTGTATGAATCCTTATACAAATTGATATGGTTATATATTATTCATTACTACATTTGAAGAATCATGTCCACAAATGCCAACTCAATATTTAGAGTTAGCTGTGGTAATTTTTTCATTATAAATATGGAGGATTTATCTTTACACATAAATGTGTTAAATATATACTAATAATAGAGAATTGATGTAAATATTCAACTAGGAAGAGATAAATGTGGACCAGTTGTGATCATTGGAGTTCACTAATGATTATAACTACTCAATACATTACCACTATGTGAAAGTAAACAATGAGGGTGATGATTTGAGTACAAATGATCATATAACGTTATCTATGATGATGATGATGAAAAAAGATCCAATATTTTTGGATTTTAAATGGGTAATTATGAATATATCGATGGAAGGGGAATTATCATACCTTTATAAAATGATTTTTCGAACATCAATCCATGTGAATATTAAATATTCGTAGAAAAAAGTTGTAGAGATGAAAAACAAGTTAAGAAATGTTCATGAAGTCAACCTTTATTGAGATGGAATGATAAGGATGAAGAACTATGTATGTGTCTCATCCATACTAGACCTGAATAAGGACACATTTTTCGATTATCATAGTTCATCATTATCTATTAATCATATATGTACGAAGAGTTATAGATATATAAGAAGAAAATTTATTGTAGGAGAATAAAAAGTGAGATATTAGATAGTATGTTTCATGGTTCATGGTAATCCAACACATTGAGGATGTGATACAATAGTCCAAGGGGATGATACATGCATTTCCTATATAAGAATTGAAATTGGAATACATTGTCATTAAATTCATTATTAGACTCTCTAAAACATTTAAGGGCTATAATCTTATTTGGGTTATAATTGATCAGATAACCAAATTAATCACAAATCATTTTTATCGTAGAATATTTTTCACTTGATCATAATTATATGATATAAATAAAAAACTTGTTATGTTTCATGGAGTTTAACATTCCATTGTATTATATTGGGATCCGAATTTTAACAATGTGTTTAATAGTTGTATTCAGCATATGCCAGATTCAGATTTGTTTTTTAGAAATTCTTTTCATCCATAGATATATGGCTATTCAAATATAACAATAAAATCCTTGAATGATATTATTATATCATTATCTATGGATTTCAATTGTTTTGGGATATAGACCTTCCTTTGGTTGAGTTTTCATATAACACTAGCATTCACTCAATCATATATATTTCTTCTTATGAAGCCCTCTATTGAAATATGTATGCAACAAAATTTATTTGGGATGATGTTTCACAATGAAATCTATTTGGGACTATGTTAGATGAAGAAATGGTAGAGAAATTCATATCCATTCTAAAACAAAAAAACCATAGAGCTGATAAAAAAGTTATGTTGATAATCAATAATGAAACTTGGAATTCATCATTTATGAGAATGTATTTATATAATTTTATCATTCGATAACAGTTTTCATAATATAATATAAGGAAAATAAGATCCCTTGGTATATTTTCAACTTTTACATTATTGATGAGGTATGGAAGGTATCTTAACACATGGTGTTTCCACCAAAAAACTCTCAAGTTCACGATGTGTTCCATGTATATCTCCCGAGGAAGTGTATACCAGATCATTCAACTGTACTGAATGTAGTGGCCAAAATAATATGGAATAAAATTTATTATGATGAGCAACCATTATAGAACATGGGTCATAAAGATAAATTTCTAAATAATAAGAGTACTAACATGGTTATTGTTCCTCGGATGAATTTTATCATGAACCAAGCATTAATTTCAACCAACCTATCACCCAACCTATCCCGAGACAAGGCTTGAATGGAATTAATAGTCCCCATGGGTTGGAAACTACAGTCAAGCATAAAATTAATCACTATATATGTTTTTTATGTTAATAAATTAGGATCATATAAATAAACTAAACATGCGGAAGAGAAAAAAATTTGAGCCTAAAATTAATATACAAACTGATTTAAATACGAAAATTGCTGAACAAAACAAAACTGTATAAAAAATGAGGCAAAATACAGTATACAAACTCCACATGACCACTTGGTCACCACTATCCATATGACCAACCTCCTCTAAATGCTGACACATGAACTAGAAACCTAAACCTAAAAATCAAATTGGGTCTACAGACACTGAGTAGCATAAGTAGGTTGTGAGCATAAAAATATAAGTAGGTAATCAATAAATAGTCCATTAATTTCATTTAATTAAATAGATTATAGACACTAGTTTTACAATATATTTATAAAATAGGATTTTATATCATTTTCCTGCAAATAAACAAAGCATTCCACACGTTACCTTCTAAAAAAACACACACATATTTCCCTTTTCCAAATAGTTACATTTCCCACAACCCATTTCAAAACAAAAATAATAAAAACCAAAAATCAAAACATGGGATGTTTGAAAATTAATGAAAACTAAACAAGAAAATGAATCTATCAAAGCTGATATCAAACATGCAAAAGTAATAAACAGAACATAAATATAGTATATCACACGCATTTTTTGAACATCACAAATGGAAATCACTAGAATTACTCAGTTCGGACTCACTTGTTGACATATGGTGTTTCTCTATAGTCAATAACCTAATAGACACTCTCATAAAGAAAATATAGTTTCATGTCCTACCTAGCCCAATAATGTTAAGGGGGTACAAACCTGTCTAAGTCGTGGTCGAAGAGTAAATGACACTCAACCCTCTAGATAATGCATACAAACCCCATTATATAAATACATGGTGAAAAGGGGATACCCTCACATGCCTGGATCACCGACCTTGTCGCCACCACATATTCCTACTCCAAACACTGAAACCACTAATGTATTACCCCAAACTCTATGGAATCCACTATAGTGGTTCAATAATAACATAACTCTACAAAAGGTCCAACTGTTCTTTTTTTTAACATTGTCCTGGTCAACGACCAAGACTAAAAATATTATTATAAAGCGAGAAGATTACAAAAGTCTGAAGGTGGGAATTTTATTACAATCCTTTTCATGGAGAGGAAGGAGGTCGTTAAGTAACTCATCAAACCATGTAATGTCTTGGTTGATCACCTTGTTCGAAAGCGCATCGGCAACTGTATTTGCTTCACGGTAGGCATGGGTGGCAATATAACTCATCTCTAAAAGAGAGTTCAGGAAGTTCTTCCATCTTGCAATAAGAGGCCAAGAGAGGTGGAAAAATCCATTCCAAATGGCTTGGAAAATGGTGATGGAGTTGCTTTCGATCCAGATATGATTCCAGCCTTTATTTTTGACAAATTGGATGGCATGGATGAGATCAATCATTTCAGCCTCAAGAGAGGACGTGATCCCGCAGCTACCATAGAAGAAACCATGACATTGACCTATGGAGTCTCTAAAAATATCCCCACAACCCTTAGGGCCACGATTACCTTTGGAAGCCCCATAAACATTGATCTTGATCCATACAAGAATTGAGGCTTTCCAGAAGACTTCAAGAAGATGCTTTGGCTGAGGGAAAATTCCATCAATCCTTAGACGCCTAAGGATCACAAAGTCACCAATTGTGTTGTCACAATTGGATTTCTGGATAGAGGCTGCATCTTTGATAGCAATCAGAATTCTCATGCGACCTGCAAGAAGATTGTGTGAGTGATTATTGTGAATAGAGGCATTTCTATCATACTAGATAATGTGAAGGAGCTCCGCCACGGCAGAAAAGAAGAGGTTTTTTATTTGAGGCGAGAGATTGAGCTCCACGCAATACTTTAGTTGCAAAAGGATATTGTCAAAAGGAGGCCATCTGGAAAATGAAAACATATAAAAACATGAGAAGTTTCAAATGGTCCTATAAGAAAATTGCTTAACAAAACACACATCAAGTTCCAAACATGAAACAAATAGCCTTCCAGAAAACACATATGAAAATGCAATCGTTTTCATGTTAGAATCCTCTTTTCCATGTCCATACATACACAAAATCTATTTGTAAATACATTTCTCACCACCTTCAATTTTTATGAAATCCATTGGAAAACATAAATTATAGAACACATGAGAAATCCAAACATTACCATGGGAATATCCCCTTTAAAATTCATATTCAACATAAATCCCACTTTATGAAAAACTTCAAAACACTATGAAAATTAAAAAAATACATTTATAAATAACAATAATGACTCGAAACACAAAATATTTGTTTTAGAAAACTATCTTCTAATACATGCATGTTTCAAACCACATTTAAAAAATACTTTTTTAAAAGGAACATATTTTTCTTTTAAATCAAATATATATGACACAGACAAGTGTCACACCATAAATGTCACCACATTACACCTAAAACATGAAAATCGCAATCCAAAAACATTATAAAAATATAAACAATGTAAAACACCACCCAAAACACCTAATTTTACTTTACCAGAATAATTATCATTTCATCCAACAATATATGAGAATATAAACACAAACATAGTCAAAAGGTCCCTTTGAAAAACATTTCACACCCATTTCCCATTATCAAAACACCAAATCAATTCATGGTTGTATATTAAAATTAAGGGAAACAAATTGATAAATATTTTTGGAGAGATCAATAAAAATAGATTTTTTTGAAAGTAAATGGATGGAAACACCTACCATAATGTCATGTGAACACAACCACACTTCAAGAGATAGAATATCCACACCCGAGAGATGATTAGAAAACCCCAATACTAGGGAAAAACCACACATCATCTCTTTCCTCTATAGTTTCATGATTAGATAACCCTCAATATGAAATGACAAGAAACCAAGTGAAGTGGAATGGGTGAAGGAAAAATCAACCAAAAAATCAAAGAAACATACCTAGGGGCCTTTATAGAGATTTAGTAGAGGTCACAGAGCAAGGGAGGAGTAAATCCCACAGCACCCTAGTGCACCTAGGCTGGAGTAGGTGAGTAAAATCTAAAATATGGTTAAAATAGCAGAGGGGAATGACTGGAACTTCACATTTTTATGAAGCTAGGAAACATACATGGTTATGCCGAATGATTTAGAAAATTTTTCACCAAACATGTGCCTGGAACTTGAAAAATGAGAACATTTCACAGATTGGCCACAAGGATTCCAAAACCAAGAAAAATCATGACAAACATCTCTTTAGATATCCAAAACATCACTATACAATTGCATCACTTTTTCGCAACACATGTGAAACTCGTGAACCTCATCCTAGAGTACAAAAAAAAAGCAGTATGGTATTAGGGGTGGGGGCACATGGTTTTCCCTAGCCATGATCTAAACGTGTTCCACTATATTACATACCCAAAACATACATTATTCTAAAAAAAGTCACTCAATAACTTATAAAACTAAAAATATTCAAACCAAGACTCAACCTGGTACTAGACCAAGTTTCCAATGCTAAGGAAAAAATAATTTACAATAATTTCCATTGTTAGTGTGTGGAAAATTTCTCCACCATAAACAATTCCTACCACCATAATGTCACCCAAATGAAAGTTAGACAAAAATCAATTCAAAAACCAAATAAGGCCCAATAAAACAAAGAACCTCAAGGTGACCATTAAATTCACAATTCACCACACCTATTCTAGAGGAAACCACAACACAATGAAAAATTAGAGAAAATGAAATGGATATCACTACCATAAAGACTCCACCAGTATACATGGTCGACCAACATGGGACATGACATATAATTTTCTTACCTAACCTAGAAACATCCTCACCACCACTTGGAACTCCCAAATCTAACAAAAAACCTACCACACATGTATTAGTTATCAGTTTACACAAGAATAGATATGTCTAACCCAGCACGATTGAAAACTAAAACAGATTTATGAAAGGATAACCATATAATGATCAATATCCTAGGAAAAAAATGGGGGTTATAGGAAAATAGGATCACTAAACCTCTTAAAAATATAATAAAAACACAAAACAGCCCAAGAACTATAATAGGATATTAATCCATCTCCACTCTAACACTGGAGACAAAACGAGGCCAAGGTTTCTTGCACCCAAATTATTTTGGACTGCACACGAGTTGCACTCCATGGGCATTGGGTGAATCCTCGATGTCTGAATCATCTAATTACTCATAGACAAAAATATTACATCCTCTGATCAAGGTTTTTTCCTCTTTAAAAAGTTCTAACAAAAAATTCTAGATGACCCAAACAGTCATAATGATTAAAATACAATGGAGGATCATGAAAAGACGGATTCAATGCTCAAACCAACCATATTGGGGGAATACAAGTGAACAGAATAAAGAATTCGAAGCCATAAATAATGAATGAAGCTTTTCAGAAATAGGTTCCTATGGGATACACCTCTCACCATATAGGGAACCATCACATGCACTATGAAAAATAGGCTAATCGAAAACTAGTGATTGTACCTTGAGAACCAACTCCCCTAAGAATGCCTCATCCACTAACTTCTCAAAATAAAGATCCTTTGAGGTAAGGTCATGATCCTTGTTATGTGGATGAATACACCCGATGAATGAAGTTACTTTTAATAGATCTTCTGATGCTATCATAGAGGATAAGGAAACTATCACCATGAAATGCTCAACATATGCCTTTATCGACCATTGTACTTACTGGATACGTATGATCCTGTCCACTTCCATCATCTTCACCTTCTCTGATATAAACCATCCATTGAAATAGATCTTAAACATTTCCCATGTCATCCCAACAAGAATTTATTACTGAGATATCACCAATTTATTGTCCAAATCATGACCTCCAAATTAACCCAAATCAACACAATCATAAACTACTCTCGGAGTTCCCAGTGATATAAAGACGATATCATCTTACTCAATCTTCTCTACTACCTCTATCTATCCTAAATCCCAATTAATTATTGGAAAAAAGAAAATAGGAATTAGAAATGGGGAAAGACACACTAGAAACTATGGAGAACATTATGGGTAGTACATTATAAACAAGATAAAAATAAAGTATTGAAATCAATATCAACTAAAAATGCAACCAAAAGATATAACTAGGAAAAACAACAATCTCATAAGACATAAATTACAGACACAACAAAAAATACCCTTTAGAGAAACCACACATTACTATATGTTTTCCAAACTGCCATCTTCCATGTTCACATTCCAAATACCAAAATCAATTTCTTACAAAACAAGAACTCACATTTCAAAATAAATAAGATCCAAATACTTTTAGATTTCAAAAAATTCACCCATGGAATCCTATGAACCAACACATGTGTGTTAATCCCACATTATATTATATGATCCATGCACAATAAATACATAACCATGTATATGTGAATGTTCTTAAGGAATATAAATGGCCAAACAATTCATTTACTCATAAATCCCAATTATTCAACAAATTTCTAACCCATAATGATTTTTATTTTAAAACCCATTTAACTTCTCAACCTAAAACCACAAGAAAGAAATCATTTCTAGTTCAAAAACCATTTTATTCCAAAATTCATATTCATGCCAACCAAAATAAAAAAAACCAACTCACATCAAACTACGAGAATGATTAACTGGTGGGAATTCATAACCTAGTGACATAGTTAGTGGGTCATTCCCTAAGTATAGATATAAAATATTGGGGGCCTAAAACCATGAACTCCGACTCCACATGGGTCGCCACTCCATGTGAGATCATGACATCATAGTGTCTCACCTCCATTGTCATTCTCCATCCCCTAAATCCAAAAATAAAATCCAAATACTCAAATCCTAGACTACCCTAGCAACTCAAGGATTAGAATGAGAAAGGGTGCATAACATCCTTCCTATACCTACATATAGAGTCTCGACCATCCTAATATCTAACTATCTGACTCCAAAAATAACAAGGGATAGATCTGATACAATTTTTCTATAAACCAATCCCTGATTCCATCTAACACGACACCCGACCTATCCTGATAAATGGACCAAAGAGCGTTCCCAATCCCCTCGAGATGGAAACTAGTGTTGATAATCGAAGTAATAAATATGTGGTTTATTTAGGAAAATATACCATGATCAAATAAATAAATAAAATGTGGAATATATTACAATTACTGAACGTAAAATAAATATAAAAACATATCCAAAAACAAAAATAGCTCAAAAAACTTGTATACAAAATTGAGAAAGAACAGTCCACACGATCTCTGCGTGACATCTTTATCACCACTAACCATTAGAGAAACATGATCAAATGGGGAGACCATGAACTAGAATCCTGAACCAGTAAAAAAGATTCAGTCTACCAATGGAAAGTGGCACATGTATGGTGTGAGATTAAAAATATTAGTAGGTAATCACCACGATGTCCATGAATTTATTTTTCTAAAATAGTCCACAAACAGTAAGTTGAAAACACATTTATAAAAAAGGATTTTAATTAATTTTCTAGAATTTCACCATATACTTCCATACATTACCATTTTAAAACAACACACATATATTCCCCTTTTAAAACAGTTTAACTTTTTACAACCTATTTTAAAACCAAACCCAAATAAAAAAATATAATCCAAAAAGAGGATGTGAAAAAAGTAAATGAAACTAAATAAAAAATCAATGATAACATATCTAATATAAAACAGGAAGTAGTAATAAGAATAACATACAAATATAAGATCAGAATGATTTCCTAAAATAACTAAAACATATCCATGGATGTGCTATGTCAAGACTCATCTTCTTGCATATTTTGTAGCTTCAGAGTGAATTTCAAATTGGCCGCTATCAACTAAAAATCCAGTCATACGTCCCACTTAGCCTAATCAGGTCAAGGTGGTACCAACCCATGTAACTTGGGGTCAAAAAGAAACCATCTCTCAAAACTCTATATAATTCCCTCGATTCCCAGGATAATAGTACAAAGTAAAAGGGGGATGCCCTCTTATGCGTGTCGCACCTAAACTGCCGACAACACACTTGCCTACCCCAAACACTAACACCACCTATGTGATGCCCCTCACTTTGGGGAATCCTCCATAGAGGTTCCCAACTCAAAAGAATATATACATAAGTGCGAACCGAGCATTTGTATCTCATGAACTTTTCAAAACTTATTCCAAACCATTATAAAATTCGAAATGGGACTTTGCATCATATCACATCAAACTAGCCTTTTTAAGGTAACATAAAGTACTAATCGGGCCTGAAAAATTTTCCATCAAAATATATTTATAATTTATTTCCGTACTATTTCCTCATTAAATATAAAACAAAATTTTTACATGTGAAATTCCTAACATTTGTTTACATTTCAAATCCAAAAAATATCCGAAAAATTGAAAACATACGACAACAAGCGAAGGATCAAATGGACCTTTAAGCCAATTTTTTACCAAAACACACCTAATGTGCCAAATGGTCCATAAAAAAATTTAAGAAAATGATTATGAAAAACAAATCAATTTCATGGGAAAATCCCCTTTTCCATGTACATACACACACCAAATCTATTTTCATATAAATTTTAAATGACATAAAATTTTACTAAATCCATTTGAAAACACCACAAGAAGAACACATGTGAAAACCAAATGATCCCATAAGAATAACCCCTTTAAAATTCATTTTCACAATATAAGACACTTTATAACATGCATCACAACACTATAAAAAATTAAAAAATACTTTTATAAAGTGAAATAGGGAGGAATACTTGAAATCGAAATATCCTCTTTTAGAAAACTAACTTCCAAAACATAAGCATTTTAATCCAATTTTGAAATAACCTTTTTAAGGAAACATTTATTCCATTTAAATCATATTAATAATCCAAAAAAATTAGTTCATGTCATAAAATTCCTAATTTTCCACCTATAACCCCCAACTCACAATCCGTCAACATTATTAAAACATAACCATGAACAAAAACCACCCAAAACACCATATTTCACTTTTAAAACAAAATTATAATTCCAGGGAACAACTTGTGAGCATATAAAAACAAACATTATTACAAGATCCCTTTAGAAATCATTTCACACCAATTTTACTTTATCAGAATACAAAATCATTTAATTCTAGCACATCATAAATAAGGAAAATCATTTATGGATTATTAATGACATATTAATCATGAAATGGAATGTTTGGTAAATAAATTGGTAAAAACACATACCTCAATGATGTGCGAACAAAACCAAACATTTGTAGAAGTATGATTCGAGCGTGATAGATGATACACACACCCTAACACCTATGAAAACGAACCACGCATCATCCATTGCCTTGTGGGTTTAGTCAAAAGATAATCCCTACCAAGAAAAATCAAGAAATTAAGGGAGGTTGAAGGGATGAGTAGAAATATACAAAAATACAATGAAACATACCTTGGGACCTTTGGGGGGAAGGGAGAAGGGTCTCCTTGAGCCCCTTGGTGTGCCTACATTGGAAAATGGGAGGAAAACCTGAGATAGTTTTAAAAGAGAGGATGGGAAGGATTGGAATTTCCCATTTTTAAGAATTTGGGAAACTCACACAATTAGGTCGCACTGTTTGGAAAACTGTGATAAATGCATCTTCCAAGATCTATAACCTCACCTCAAATATTTCATATAGTTTCTTAAACCACATGAAACCTGTGCACCTCCTCTTGGACACCAAAATCAACTCTTACAGTTTCATGGATGAGGGGGTACAATTTCCCCTAACCATGCATCAACTATGTGATAGTTACTATGAAGCCCAAAACATCCATTTTCAACAAAAATTCACTAGATAACATTCAAATATAAAATTATCTAAAAACAATTTTTCTTACATTTAGAGAATATATTAGAAAGTTTAATTTTTCCAAAATTAGAAAATATATTTAACAAAATGGATTTTATTTATGAAATTCTGTAGTCAATAATAACATAGAGTGGATTTTTTAAAATTTTCTAAATAGATTTATTTCTAAATGAATAGTGTTAATATGAATTTTTATGGAAAACTACCTTTTAATATATGGAATTAACAAAGTATAATTTATTTATATGAGATATATGTAATGTTTGATTAGTTATCCTAAGGATATCAATGAAAAAATATATAAACTGAACTACACTGATAATTTTTGAATCATAGTATAGTTTTGATCAAGTATGATCCACTGAGAATGGTGTAGATATTTTTTAAAATAGTTCAGAAAACTAAATTGAATGAAAACAAGAGATTTAATTGGTTTTGGTTATTCTAAAAATAATGAACATCAAAATGTATTATAAATATAGGTTTATATACTTAGATAAAAATGTGATGTGATTTAAATTAAATGATGTTGGAATTTCAGATTAGCATGCCTCATCTTAAAATACAAACTCTCCACTGTACAAATTCCCCCATTCACACTCTCATGTTTTTTAATTCATTGGTGCATGTTAAAAACCATTTTTAAACAAAGATATCCCTAAATCATGAATTTTATATTCTATCGGTGGGTTAACTGGTTGATTTATATAAACTAGCATTACCTTCATTCAGAAAAAATGGGTGTGTATGAAAAATGAGGTCTGATTAAGAAGAAAATTAATGGAAATAAAAATATCAATAATGAAATATATCACACACTCGTTCCTAAAATAAGAAAAATCATGGTTTGTTACATTTCTTATAATATGATATTTACCACCTCACTCTAAAGATGAGGGGATGTGAAAATCAATGTCCCTTACTACACCAAAAAAACTCCATTGTAGCTCTTGATGGTCTAGTTCCATTCATTAGTCCAATTCTCCTGGTCCAATAATAGTAAAGTCATCTATAAATCAACCATACCCCTAATTTTATTATCCTCGAGAGATGTATCCCTTTTTAATTTTGAATTACCTTTCTCATAAGATTTATTTTTTTATATCTAATATTTTTCTCCATTTTGAACTGCTAACCATCATTGAATATCATTGGATAAATGGTGGTTGGACGGGATTTTTATCTTAGAAGTGTGTGTTTGCAATTTTCTAGGTTGGAGAGGTCCAATCAAATTATTTTTAAAATAATTTTCCATTATTACACATGTGGTTTTTGATATATTGATAAATTTATATTTTTGAATATTGAGGATGATCTAACCCTTCTGTAAGGGAAGAATGGAGGTGTGTGGGAACACAAATCATAAAAAATATAACAAAAAGGAGAAACATTGGTTTTTAACTTTGTTCGCCTTGGTTCCTACATCCATGGAATAAAACAGGGTCCTTACATTAATTTAATTCTTCTCCATATGAAACTCAACGCAGGATCCCAAAATGAACATATAAAGACAAATCATGGGATTACATCCCATTATATAGAAGAAAAAACAAAACATTTCACTGGTGGTTGGGGTAGCTCATTTATCCTTGAGAATCCATCTCTATTGGCTGATCAATGTTAGCAGCTTCAATGATTGATGCTACCCACCATGATGACAATAAATAAAGTCTTGCATCCTTCCAACAACAACAAAAGGATACTATCGATATAATAGAACCATCAAACTTCTCCCCATATTGGGAGTGTCCCCACACCTACAACATTGGTGGTGTGGTTTCATTGCATCTCATGAATGGATATTCGAAGACACAGTCTAGTGTAGATGGAAATAGAGCATAATCTTACTCATCCATTATCAATACTACTATATGATTTGAAACTTTATCAAAATAGGAAAAACCCTATTGAATAGTCTCTTTCACATAATTGATAGGCATTAATGATGATGGCACAACCTCGGTTCCACAGTGCACCACCTTATCTTCATCAAAACTATAGTTCTTCCATTTCCCCACCCTCAACAATAAGGTTAAACTGCTACACCACAAATTATTTATTCATACATTAGAAAAAAGATTCTATAATGTTTTTTTTTGAACATGGTGCATCACCTACTTCTTAATTTTAGTCTTCCTTGTCCACTACGCCATATAGTTGTGACTGAAAAATAGGAATACATGGAAGTGGCATCCCAATATTCTTTTTATCCAAACAAATGAGATTCATCAGGGTTTAATGATTGTCTGGGGGATCAAAAAAGGTGGAGACACCATTATCTGGTGATCTATAGCACAACGACATAGATAGAGGCATGGAATTAATAAACCTAGAAGATGATTCTTTTCTAGGGAGAAAAGATGGAGGTTTTGTAAGTGCACAGTACCCATATTTATGTTACATAGGTTTTTTCTTCATTTTTTAAGACAAATCATTGAATCCAAAATTTTGAATGAAATGGAACTTGAGTATCTATGTTCTGGTGATGCCCTATAAACCCAAAAAAAATTTGACGATATGCATGGGCCCACTATGGACCTCATCCTATATGCTTCCCTAGATAGCCCCAACATGGTCTTCTATCCTCCACAATTCATGGGTGATCTTTCCAAAGGTATTTCTAGGTCTTATAACACTTTTTTTCTAGAAATATATCCAGAATCACTCACATGAGGGGTCTCTTTGAGATAGACACTTTTTTCTATGTCTAATTTTTTTACTCCTTAATATCACACACAACACATTGAAAATTATGAAATGTAAAACAATCATTTGATGCCATTTTATTTTCATGTTAAAATTGTTATTATAAAATCAAAATAAAAAGGAATAAATGACGTTTATTAAAATATACACTACTACAGATAGTGCTTTTATCAGCGCTAGAAAACACTTTTAACAACGCTAGAAAATCATTGTTAATCTAAGTGAAGATAAAGTGGTGGTCCCATTAAACAATTCTACAAAAGCTCTGGTTAATGGTTTCCTTTATCTATGCTAAAAAATGCTGATAACAGGCCCCTTTATCAATGCTATTTTTTATGTGGATAAAGGACACATTTATCAGTGATTTAAATAGTGCTGATAAAGGCCATGGAACCATTGATGAGTTGTTTATATAGAAGGAAATGCACATATAAATAGCACGCACACACTAACTACAAAAAACATCACATGCATAGTGCACACAAGAATAAAGCATCACACACAATAACACGCACTAAAAAAAGGAGTGCACACGAGGGTTTGGTAAACTATTCTATATAAATTTCAAAAAATAATTTTATAATTACATTTAAAATTATTCAATAGGAAGTTAAAAACGTTAATGTTTCATCCTTTGACATTCATGATCCCCTCTCAAGAATTTCCACCCATGGGATGAGTTTCCAAACAAATCATCCCAACTCAAGAAAAATAATCCACCTATATAAGAAAACAAATATTATGTTAGTAAAAATATAAATAAATAAATTAAACATTAATATGAAAGAATACAATAATATAATGTCAATTTTTAATAAAAATAACACATTTGGAGTTATATTGGTCACACCATGAATTGTATTGAGGTGGGAATGATTCATACATGTCACAAATGAGTTATGTATTGTTTTCCTAAAATATAAAAAAAATCTGAATGGGTTATCTAGGTTTGGAGTACGTCCCTTTTCTTACTAAAACTAATATCAAATTTAAATGGAATATTTCAATTTATACTAGTGACATCGTTCATCGGATAAGGGTTTGGTTGAATCGTACATGTCAAAAATGACTCATGGATCATTGTTCTAAAGTATAAACCTAATTCTAATGGGTCTTCTTAGTTTGAAGTATGATAATTTTGTTTTTTAATGAAACATTATTTCAAACCGATAACATATATTTTGATTCATACTGGTCGCATCGTGAGTCAGTTTTAAGTAAGAATATTTCACACACATCATAATGGACTTAAAAATCACTCTCTTAAATTATAAAAACAATCGGAAGATGTTTTCTTGGTTTTTAGTGAGTGAAATGAATTGATCAAAAATGTATATTTTAATCTGAAAATAGACACATTTAGTCTTACATGTCTCACTATGCATTGGATTGAGGTGTAGTTGATTCCAACACATCAGAAATTACTCAAGGATCATTTTCATAACATATCAAAACAACCCGAATGTGTTTTCTCAGTTTTCAATATGTCACTTTTTATTTTTACATAAATTAATTTCAATTTTAAATAAAAACACATTTCGATTTATATCGATCACATATTTGATCAGTTTGAGTTGTGTTTTATTCCTAAATTTGTCAAATGACTCATGTATCAATGTTATAAGGTATCAAAACAATCCAAATATGTTTTCTCTGTTTTCATTATGTGAGTTATTTTTTTACTAAAATATCATTTGAAACTAAAAACACATTTTTTGAGTCATACCGGTCACATCACGCATCTAATTGATGTGATACTACTTCACACACATCAAAAAGTACTTAAGAATCACTATTTTAAATTATGAAGATAATCCTATGGCGTTTTTTTGGATTTAGTGAGTGAAATGTTTTGAGTTAAAATGTAAATTTTAAACTGATAATGGAAACATTCAGACATAATGGTCACACTATGCATCAGATTGAGGTGTGGCTGATTCCAACACGTCAAAAATGACTTATAGAACATTTTCCTAATGTATCAAAACAATTTAAAGATGTTTGCTCAGTTTTCAATATGTCATCTATTCTGTTTACTTAAATTAAGGTCATTTTTAAATAAAAAGTCGTATTTGAATTTAAACCAGTCACATCATGCATTTTATAGAGGTGGGGTTTATTCCTACCCATCAAAAATGCCTCGTGGATCATTTCCTAAATTATCATTACATTCCGAATGCATTTTCTTGGTTTTCAGTATGCCATTTTTTATTTTTTAATAAAATTAATGTCAATTTTAAAAAATATATACACATTGAGTCATACCAGCTGCACCATTAGTTATATTGAGGTGAGTTTTATTCCAACACATTATAAATGACATATAGGTCATTTTCCTAAAGTATTAAAACAATATGAATGTGTTTTCTCTGTTTTTAGTATTTCAGATGTTTCTTTTTACTAAAATATAATTTCAAACTAAAAACACTTATTGAATCATACCAGTCGCATCGTGCGTCCATTATAATGAGACTGCTTCATACATATCACAAAGAACATATGAATCTTTTTCATAAATTATGAGGAAACTCAGACTATGTTTTCATGGTTTTTTGTAAGTCAGATGTTTTTAACAAAAATGTTAATTTTAAACTGATAATAGACACTTTTAATCCTATTAGTCACACTATTCATCGGATGGAGTTGTGGTTAACTCCTACACATCAAAAATGAATGATAAATCATTTTCCTAAAGTATCAGAATAGTTCGAATGAGTTTTCTTAGTATTCAATTTCTCACATTCTCTTTTTCCTAAATTTATTGTTAATTTAATATAAAAATAAACACATAAAGTCATAATGGTCACACCATGTATCATATTTAGGTTTGGTCGATTCCAATGGATCATAAATTTCTTATGGACTATTTTACTGAAGCATAAAATCATTCTAAATGCGTTTTCTCAATTTTCTATATGTCACTTCTTATTTTTGTTAAAAATAATAAAAAATTTAATAAAAAATAGACACTTCGAGTCATACTGATCACATCTTCATTTAATTTGTGTACATTATTACTTTATGTATCTTATCTATACGTTTTTTAAAAAATATATATCATCTTGTAAATAGGACTCTTTTCGACATTAATGGTAGCACTAAAAAAAATTAAATACACAAAGGATAAATAAATATATTAAAATATTTAGTAATTATCTTGAAAATTTACTGATCAGGGATACTGGTTTTTCATAAAATATGATATATTTCAGAAATTCACGTACATAATAACCAAAATATTTTCCAATTTTTTTGTTTTAGAAACTATAGAAACATTGAAAAAAATAAGAAACTTTATTATATGTATTTTGATTGTGAAATCTTATTATATATACCCTAATTAGTATCAAGTCATTGTACTTGTAATGTTCATTTGGATTTTCCCTTGGCCTCATTCCATTTTGTAGATTAGATTCATGTACCACCATATTATAAAAGAATACTCATTAAAAAATAATATAAATTATATAACTAGATGTTTAGTTATAATGTGTCAGATGTATTGTCTCACAAATGGACCAATGGTATCATGTGGGGTCAGTTTGTTTCATATCGATGCATTGGATCCATCAAAAAATAGTATGAGTATCAAAATTGACGGCAATGACAATCCAATGTTGTCTATATACACAAAAAGGAATAAGTAATGAATAAAATTAAAATATATTTTAAATGATTAAATTGTAGAGTTTTACCTCTATATCATTGGTATTAAGAATATTCTTTCATACATAATTTTTATGTTAAATGATTTGAGCCGGTCTGCAACCATATTTACTTGTCATTCCAAAACTGTAATACTGAACTGAATTTTCTTGTTATTCTAGTTATTTCTATATCATTAGATATAAATCATTAACCAATGAATATAAGGGTTATATAGGTACCCCCCATATCATGATTAAATCATTCTTACGTGGGCCACAAAAACATAAACCATTCATCATAACATAACCCATGCAATAAAATGGGTTTCTTAAACATCATTCCATCATAACAAGATCCATATAAAACAAATGGATTTCATAGAAATAATTAAATAATTAAAACATTAAAATCATATTAATATAAGTGATAGAAACATAACCCTATTTAAAGACTTCCATCTTGGATGGAAAATATTTATGATAAAAGAGTTGACCTTAATTCTTGATGAAAATATCCTTTCTTATTCAAAAACATTTTATTTTCCCAAAATGTTGCACAATTTTAAAAGAAAAAAAATTATATGAAAATAAAAAAGATATATTGTATAGTAATATTAATGTAAATAAGGCATTATAAAGGTGTAAAAATATTTCCATGATGTATAAGTAAAAAAAATACATTTTTATCGTGCTCTTGTCGTAAAAGTCAAAAAGTTCCTCGTTTGGAAATGAAAGAATGATTCTTTTGATACAATTTAATAAAACCATAACATTGGATATAATTGGATTTAAAATATTGTGTAATAATATAAATAATATTATATATTTTAAAACATGGATGTTGATGATAAATATACCCTAGAAAATACTAACGGATAAACAATCTTGGATAATAATGAGATTGTAAAATTATCCCTTACCTTAGGACTGATTTCATTCATATGTGTATGAAACTCTTGTATTGTAGGTTGAAACATATTATTAAATTATAAAAAAACCATAATAATATATAATTATATCATATATTATTAACTTATGAATTTATATTACCCATTCACTTATCAATTCCATGATAAAGAAAAATTTTGGGTAAAAATTGTTTTATTCATTGTACGTGTTTTGACTTATTTTTCTTGATATTATTACATACATCATGTTTACATTCTTCCAAAATGTAAAACATGATTTATATATCATAAATATTCAGTATAAAAATATATATAATACATTGATAAATGAAATTGAATACATCGTTCAAGGATATGGTAGGTCCTACGTAAGCAAAAACATTATTTCTATTTCCTGGTTGAAATGAATTCAAGAATTTAAGTGAAAGACAGACACAGATATATATATATATATATGTCCAGTAGAATTATAATTTCATATATTTCATGAATATTTATTCAACACACTTTATAATAATTCTTGAATGTTTAAAATGGAAGATGAATCTCTTCGTGTCGTGGAGACGGTAGGTTGTACATATGCACGATCGACGATATCATTCACTTAATGATTAAATGGTATAAAATTGGATGGTATATTTTTTATATATAAAATCTATCGTGTTATATTCTTTATTTACATCCATTATACTAATCATTATACAGATCCAAATTAATTATTGTTGAATAAACAATTACACCACGATGTGGAGACGGTATGTTGTATGTACGCACACATGGTGATATTGTTATTAGTAGGAGGGATAAATAGTGGTATAACGGTGTTAAATAATTATATAAAAATATCATAATGTAGAAGATAATTGATTTATTACTTTAGTAAGGAAAAAATATGAATTTTATGTTGAAGAAGAAATGAATTTTTGAAGAGGTGATAAAACAATACCCTCTTTTTCGAGTATCTTCTTCTGATTTGCGAAAAAGGTCTCTATAAGATGTATATATGCCCAAAGTGTGTACTATAGGTTGAATTTAGGTAATATTTGATGATATTGGGGTAGTTTTTTGGGTTCCAAATGGATATGAAGGGTAGAATAAAATAAAAGGAGAAGTTCCCTTTCACAGGAGAGGTGAGGGGAACTTTAAGAAAGTCATTAAATATTAATTTATTAAAACTTAATTTAAGGTTTATAATGGTCACAAAGTCATTTATTTAAAATATATGGTGCGTATGGGTCTAAATAGTCTAAAAAATAGGTTTTATAAAAGTTAGGGACAAAAAATTAATATATCGTTTAACATTAACACTTTGTTATAATCATTGACTCTTTCTAGGTCTTCTAATATTTTCATAATATATCGTTTCTATAGTTACTATAAAATTCCAAGAGAAAAAAAATTGGATCCCTAATGAAATTTGTAACATTATATAATTCATTTACCTTAATAATAAATTTTTAGGATTTTTATATCATTTAATAAAATTTAATTTTTTTTAAAAACATATATGTCAATTTTGAAAATATATAGTAATTGATTTTTGTTAAATTCATAAAAACTTGATTCCTTATTAAAAAGGAATTAAAACATATATAACATGTTTATGTATTCTAAAAAATTTGTGGTCGGATTCAATATTTTATGATTAAATTTATTTTAATATTTATAATATCATTTATTTGAATGTTTCATTAATAAGGTAATTACTCCATCATCATTGTGTCATAATTAAATTTATTTATATAATGTCTAAAAATTATAAATAAAATAATATGATGTAGTAAATATTATTATATTTCTAATTAATATTAATAGTATATGATATCAATTATATAAACGAAAATAAAACTATTTTAGTATAAAGATACATGTTTAGGTTATATTTCTGTTTATCTTAAATTTATTGTTATAAAAGGTCATTATCACACCAATGTGGCTCCATTTGTTCCTAAAATAGACCCAAAGTTGTTAATGGTCATCCAAATATTTTCAAATAGGATAATTACACTTGTTATAGTAGTTTACTATTATTATAATATTATTTGATACCCTTATTTACCTGATTTACCCATTAACCATGGTAAATTAAAAAAATACTACAATTACTATTAATAATTTCCAAAAATTAAAGGAAACTATTTAAAAAAAATTGACATTTAGATTCCCAATATGGAATCCATTTATCTAATTTCAACATAGAGAATTGGATGAAATTTTTTTAAAATTAATTCCCATTGTCAAAACCAGAAAATGTGTTTTCATGAAGTAAAAACTGTGAAAAGTTTGACATGTGTTTATATAAAATTTAAATGTGGAATTCTATCCAATGACTAAAATTGGATTAAATGATAAAAATTATAATATAATAACAATATTAAAACAATTACAAAGATAATATATCAATATAAATAAATTAGATGAAAATGTTGTTTTGAATTTAAATATAGTATTTTTCACTATACATTAAAATATAAATTTTATCATAAATTTAAAAAAAAATTGAAAAAAGGTAAATTTTGATGTCCCAAATCCAAATTAGAAGTTTATTTTTTAAAATATAATATATATTAATGTCAAAAATATATTTAAAATGGGTTCCCCATCAAAAAGTGGCAAAACACCATTTTTTGTAAAATACTTCTTTAATTCGAAAAATAGAATTTGTTCTTATATCATGTCTCGAAAATACATAAGATGAATTTTAATGCTATATTAAGTTAAAAATGAAGATAATATTATTCATAACATATATTTTATATCCCATTAAATAATAATATTTTAATAATATATCATTGTTTAGTGAAACTAGGTATTACGTACTACACAAGCTATCAAGGAAGGTCTCTCTTGCGTGCAACGTAAGCCAAGTCTGTGGTGCGTGTAGTGGAAGATTATATTCTATTATATATAACATAATCCAAACAATGTTCTTTTATACATTAAACAAAATATATACTTAGTGATGCATGTATCGTATTCCAACATGGTGTTGCAAGTAACATACAACAAGTATGTTTAGTGTGAAAGAAATGTACGGCTTATTGCATTGCAATATGTAAATGAAAATTATAATTTATTCGAAAAAAATTTCCTATAAGAACTATGGTTGTTACACATGTGTGGAAGGTGGGTTCACGGTAGAGGATTCGGTTGGAGAGGATGAGGAGGAGGACGCATTGGCGGCGACGATTGGCTTCCACGAGAGCTTGAGGGGTGTGAGGGAGGAGGAGAAAGTTAGGGTTTTTTTGTAAAACTCAGCAAACCATTTATCAACAGTAGCTAAAAAGCGCTTATAAAGGTTTGTTTTATCAGTGCTAAAATAGATAGTACTGATAAAACATGAGTTTATCATCACTAAAAAATGTAGCATTGATAAAGATATCATTTATCAGCACTTTATTTATATTGTTATATATATTTATAAAATTATATACATGATAAATATATATTTATAATTATAAAATTATAATTTAATTTATTATAAAATTATATTATATATACTTATTTTATTTAAAATCTTATAAATATATATAATAAATATATTTATTATATATATTTCTAAGATTATAGATGTATATAACAATATTTCTTCAAATTTCATAATTATTTACATGAATCCATATATTTTTATATAAATAATTAAAAAATAATAACTAATTAATATTTATAATATTTATAATTTTAATAATATACATATATAATATATTTATTATAATTTTTTAATTTTTTAAATATATATGTATTTGTTTATAATTAAAAAAATAACATTGGAATTTATTTTTCAATAATTTTATATATTTACTTAATTATATATAACAATATATATGAAAATAATAAATATATTTTTTATTAATTAATAATTTTTTAAATAAGTATATATTTATTTATATTTATTACTAATAAATAAATATATATTTATTTATAATCAAAAATTATAATAATAAAATTATTTGTAGTTTTAATTATAAATAAATATATATATATATATATAACGAATAATAAAATTATAAAAAAATTATAATTTTATACATATATATTATTTATATATTTATAATAAATTTTTAATTATTTTAATATATCTATATTTATTTAAAAATATATTTATAACTATTTGTATTAATTTTTAGAAATATATATAATTAATATATTTAGTATAATTTTTTAATTATTTAAATATATGTATATTTATTTAAGAAAAATAATTATAAATATAAGTATTTAATTATACATACTTGTATATATTTATAAATATAATTATTTAATTATATATTTATAACATCATAAGTAGTATAATAAATATATTTATTATAATTTCACAATTTTTTACATATGTATATATTTTATATAGTTATAATTATAACTATAAATAAATATTTTTTTAAATATTTTTATATAATTATAAAAATATTTATATAAATATAATTATAAAATAATTTTTTATAGTAATTTTATAATTATTTAAATATATATATATAATTATAATTAAAAATAAATATATTTTCAACGTATTTACATATACATAAAATTTAATAATTATAAATATAATAAATACATTTATTCTTTAAATATATTCCATTAAATTTTATAAGTATTGGGAACTTAATATAGAATATGGGTAACATAAATTAATCATATACACCTAGTAAAATATACATAATAAAAAAAGGATCCATCAATGGAAAACATTAATAATAAGAAGAGTGTAATGTCTAAATGGATATTTAGGATGAAAAATAACATATATGAACCCTTGATCAATATATTAATTGACCAAATTCATTGGAAATACAAATATATATAATTATAATCTTATAGTTTTTTAAATCATTATATATATGTGTGTGTGTTGAATTATTAAGAATATTTATTTATAAACATGCATTTTTTATTTAATATATAAAATTAAACATTGTTTTTTAATATAAATATAATAATTTTTTTGAATTATTATTAAAAACATTTCTTAGCACTAAAACTAGCGCTGATAAATCTATCCACTATCAACTCTAAAAAAGCGCTGATAAAGGGTACAAATTTATCACTGCTTTTTTTAGCGCTGATAATGGGTGGATGTATTTGCAGTTTTTTCTAGCACTGAGAGAACGAGGTGCTTCTTTTACCTCATTCTATAGTAGTGATGGGTCTTCATAATTAATACCATTAGACATTTAACAATTAAAATTTCAAAATTTATTAAAAATACTAACCCATCAAATCCCCCACCAAAAAACCATCCAAGTCCACATGTATGACTATCAACAAAGAATTAAAAATTAAACACTCATTCTATCAATATTTAAAATAAAAATTTTATAAAACAAAACATTTATCATTAGGGAAAAAATAATTTTCAATTATCATATATAAAAATTGATTCCAACTCCTTACTAGACCCAATGAACTTTATTTTACTATGGAATAATGATGGGACTTGACATTTCATGGATTCAAATATATTAATTCATCAATATTTAAATGTCATATTGTGATATACCTCACCATTTTTTTCATTTCTCATCACTTATGGTAATTAAGATATGAGATGTATTCTTCATACATTGATTACATTAACTGAATATGTGAATTTGAAAAATATCTACATTATTGACATTGTATAAACATATATAAAAAGAAACAATAGGAATTTGATATACATGTCAAATGATTATGTGATTTTGGGATAGTACTAATTTTATCAATACAAATTTATGCTGAAATGGTAGGTTTATAATTAAGTGCTAAGAAAGATAAAAAAAGTTGAACAAAAAGACATTTTCCATATAGAAATTACATCTTTCGCCACATTCTAATCTCAAGTAAGGTATTAAAAAAATAAAAACACAATGAACGAGTTTCCTATCTATTTAACTTTATTTTTCTATTTTCATTTTTATCAGAATTGGGTAATGAAAAGTATTACTTCTATAACCCAACCCCATATGATGAAAATCCTTGGTCAAGTGATAGTGATTTTTCCCTCTGTAACTTGACTAACATTTTTTATTCATTTTCACTCATTTAAATTTAAAAATGTATTTTTTTTAATGGGTAAAAATGACCTATGATGAATATGAAATGTAACATTTATAATACCAACTGAACACCCAAAAAATACTCTATCAAAGTAGTATATCCATTTACACATTAAATTGATCTTCCGTATACATAAACTTTGAAATATATGGAAAACACTATAGTATGGGTAGGAATTGATATTAAGGATTTAAATTGGGATGTTAATATCATTGGAAATTCATAGAATCTTAGGTTTAAAGGAGGATAAATGTTTTGTAGTTCTCTAGAATAATGTATACACCAAGAATTATTTCCTTAATATTCTTTTAAGTGAATTTGTACAACCATACATTGGATAAGTTCTAATCCAAATCATTATAGGTAACATTTCGCAAGATCTATCAATAAATTTACTAGGAATAATTGGAAATATAGTTTTAGAAACCTCTCAAGGATACCAGAATGTAATTAAAGATATTCACTATAGATATGTGTTGTAATAAGTAATTCATTCATCTTTGTAACAACCTAAACATTTATGAATAAAATTGCCTTTATTTTTTTGTATTATGGATATATAAAACAGATGAAATGATTTTGTTTTATTATATCCAATTAGATTTAAATTACTGTTATGTATCATTACCATTGATAATGTAGCTATTGAATATTGATCAAATGACTAGTATAAATATAGGGTTATAAAAAACCCTTTTGGAATAGAAAAAGAAAGGTATGGCCAAAACTAGAAGAATCATACCCTATGAATCCTATTTATCAGATGTTCTGAGGGAGATAGCATTTATGGTCTTTTCACTTTACCAACCCCAAGATGAGATCCGACAACATAAGCATGAGGAAAATCATTTATGGGAGAAGTTCAAACCCATTTGGATCACGAACCAAACCATGTTCACTGAACAACCCCATGAAAGCACCACCATCACACACCATAAACATAGTGTGTATGATGTTGTAATAAATGGATATGTAAGAATAAAATTTCATTATGATTATGAGCATTATTTTTATATAGAGTAATGAATATACTTTCATTCTATTATTGTTGATTTGTAAATAATTTTTAAGGCACAAATAGTATTGTTTTGGATAATATTAATATTAAATTAAGGTATCGATTTTAATGAATCAATAGAATTGTGAATTAAATTATATTTTAATAAAATATTAATTTTAAATTAATTTTATTACATATAAATTATTTCCATAATTTTTATGATGGTCGATGTAATTTATATTATGGTTTGAAAAATGTTTTTGTCAAAAGCCATCAATTTTTAATAAATGTAATTTTTTAATTTAAAAGTTTCAATTAACATATATAAAAACTTATTTATAAAAATATTATTTTTTTTTTGGGAAAAGGATGTAGAAATTATCCAAAAGTGAATTTTTTTTTAAAAAACTTCAGTCTGTAGCATTTTTTTGTAAAAAAAATAATATATAAATATATAATGTGTTTCATGACATCATAATGACCTAATAGTGATTTAATAAAATAATATAAAAGGTTTCATCATGAATATATATGTTTTTCCATTAAAATAATGTAATTTTATGTTTACTTGATTTATTTTATAAAGCCTCAGTGAATCCTCCAAGACATATAAAATATTTTGTTATTTTTAAATCCTTTCCTTGAAATTGTGACCCACCTACAAATAATAAAAGAAAATATTTTAATATCATCAGCCATTATTCTAATAAAATAATTTATAACACTCCCCTTTTGTAGAAACCATTTTAAAAACTATGGGATTGTTTGTGGTTTGAATCTTTTAATGTGAAGTATCCAAAATTAAAATAATAAATAATTCTCGCACATTTCATATATAAATCCAACCATGCTCCAATTTATCTTCACTAAAGATATTTTAAATTTGAACATCATATTCACCCTACTTCTTAAAATCTTCTCAAGGTTCCCCCAAGCTCCCATGAAGCCTCTACCAAGCCTTTGGGATCACAAATCCAATTAATTGATCTTCTACCAGTATCTGGTATGAAACATTCTTCTCATGTTATGAGTTTTAATTTCCCTTTTTCCTACACTGGTATATGATATTAAATTTGACCCTTAATTCCTATTTTATTTATAAATTATGAGATCCCCTCACACTCCCATTTATCCTTCCAGTGATCCCTTATGTACACCCGCTACCATGCCGAAATTTCATAAGGGTTCCTCCCTTTCTCATTTTTTGTATAAGTTTCCTTATATTTTTACATCATTTTATTTTCAATTAAAAACGATGGGGTTTGTTTTCAACCCTCCCCCATACTTCCATTATTATGTTTTAGTGATTATATACTCCTTTATCTATCATTAACCACTTCTGTGTACACACGTTATCATACAGAAATCCCCAAAGGGATTTCTCTCTTATCATTTCAATTTATTAATTTCTTTTTTATTATAAATGTGAATTCCATTTCATATATTGGGATATTATATTACCTGGTCCCATTTTCTTCTTCATTTCATCAATAAATGATGAGAGACCCATTTCTCTATCATCAACCCATTTTAAAAATTTCTATTTGACGTCATTATGCTACCGACATTACACCATGATTTTCCCTACCAAAATCATCGTGTAGTGAATACCATACCCATTTATCTATCTATGGTATTAATACTTATGATCTGATACTTTTTTTTGGGGACAAACATGTATATATTCTACATTCTTTGTTCATGGAATTTATTATTATTTTAAATGAATTCATATTTTTTGATCAATGGGACACACTTATTACGTGAAAATGAAATGATTATGAAGGGTGTGCCCTAATAGAGCTCCAATGCATTGGGTAATGTTTAGTATCATGATAAGGAATGTTCAATGAGGGTTTACTCATGCTAATTCATGATAAATGTGGGTTTAATCATATTAATTCATTTGTAATGAGGATTTACTCTCGATAATCCTTGTGCAATAATCCTTTGCTCATGCTAGTATCATGTTGTATGTTGATCCACATTTCAATGTTATTAATATCATGCAATATGATTCTATTATGTTCATGTTTATTTTTCACTCCTTTGATATAACTATTGAATAACATTTACTGTCTTCCTCATGTTATTTCATGTTTATTACCTTACTGGGCTTTATAGATCACCCTTTCCTTATGTATGTCTTTAGGTTATTGAATGCATTTCTATGTAAAAAAGGAATGATGTGGTCATGTAAAACATGCTTTCAATAAAGATGTGTATTAAATGTTTTTTTATATTTAATGTTCATAATCCCCAAATACATTAGACCTCTTGATCTTATCTATTTTATTAATTGCAATTTTATGTAATAAATCATATTTAAATTTGAAAAAAATAAAGAGTTGGTATACTCAGTATCAGAGGATAGGTTTATATATTTATGGGATAAGAATTGAAAAACTATAGAAAAAGCCTTATATATAAGACCGTGTATAAGAAAATAATCCCCAAATTTTGTTTTGTACAGTGTTAGTGATTAATCAAGAAAATAGATTTCTATCATGATACGGACAAGTTGAGGTGGCTCTGTCATAGATATATCTTGAGGTAAAACCCGAAAGCATCAATTTGATATAGACTCGAACAGGAATAGGTGAATAACAACGGCCCTTTATATACTAGTGTTTTTACAATCCCGTGATAAATTATTTGGTAGATTTAGAAGCATAGTATGAACCATTATTAAGGTAACAAAAAATCCCATAAGAATATACGTTAATAAGTAGATCTTGGATAACATAGATCAAAAACTTAAATTCATTACTTAAAAAGATAAATTTAATTTATAATTTATCCCTTTAATGTCCTTAGATTCCAATTTATGTGTTTAAATAATTAATATAATCATCCATAATTTAGATTTTATTCTAGACAAAGACTAGTAATTTGAGGTATCAGGCTAACATCGGATGTGAAAATCAATGAGATGACTCCCCTAATGAGATGTCAAATCCAATGTGAGAGAGAACAACAAACTTTTTCATGATACTCTCTCAGTTAAATCATGTTTTTAATAGAAACCTAGGACATGAAAAATGTGCAACCCCCCTAAGAAAGACAATTTAACAATCGAGAGCTTCATGAGACAATGTAATCCTACTATCAATGGATCATCTGATCCCTCAATCACTGAACAATGGATAAACTCCTTTGATAAGATCTTCTTTATCGTTCAATGTTATGAATAAGATATGGTAATTCTATATTATTATCATATGGAGGGTGAATATGATCAATAGTGTAAATTGATGAAAAATATGAAGCCTTAGGAATAGATCGAGGCGATGGGATGAAATAATTTTTGGAAAATTTTTTTCAATAATATTTTCCCCGCACCCTCCATTTTAATATAAAACGAGATTAACATCACTTAAATAAAAAATGTGGATGAATCTATTGGTGTTCATATGAAAAAAATCACCTAACCTACATGATACACCAATGGTTTTGTCTTTAACCCCGAATTCAAGGTTGACTTCTTCTTTGGAGGACTAAAAACAAGCCTACGAAAATCACTAATGATCTTTCACTTTGACATCTATGAAAACATTTTCCAAGGATCCCTCAATTTTGAGATGAATATTTGAGAATCTAAGGGGTGACATTGGGATAAGAAGTAGAAAGTGGAATTTATTTCTGGCAGTCCAATGGATAACTCTAATAATGATAAGAAATTACAACACCCTACTTGTCAAAATTGTGGAAAGAAGCACCCCATAATTTTCCTAAGGGTGTCAAGGAAATGATATAGGTGTGGAAGAGAAGGGAAACTATCTAATAATTGGGAAAAATATAATTCCCTTGATTTCATAGAGGAAATTAATACTTCATTCAACCCACAGTGTGGTGTTCATCGCAAACACTTCAAGGAACCAAGGAACTTTGCGAACTGGTGATCTAAGAAAATTGTAATTACAGGTAACAAACAACCTCAAAGGAATTAAGGGAAATCTTTTATCATCACTGTATCTTAAGTGAATCTTGGCAATGAATCAGTGACATGTACACTTCTTATTCATTCATGAATATCGAACATAATTTTTTATTTTGGTTCAACTCATTCTTTAATATCTTGAAAGTTTAGTAGATTAATCCAAACACCACCATAAAGCTTGGAAGTGGAGATGTTAGTGAATATGGAAAAGGGGGAATCTATTTCATATTATTTATAAAAATTCACCCCTATTAACAATTTGTGTATTTAACATCCTGGAAAACCTCATCATACTCTTTATGGTGGAATTTTATGCAATTCTTGTCATGAATTGGATTTCTCTATATAGAGCCAAAATTAGTTACTGTGAGAGGGAAATCACACTCTATATAGTAATCCAACCCCTGATTCTATACAAGTGAAATGATGGGGATAAATATTCTTTAGCACAATCATCTCAATCATGGATAATTCTACACTATGTACATGTATATCATTCTCAGATGATTTATTCTAATGAAATAACCATCCTTTTAGACATGTCTATTGTGAGGGAATTCACTAAAGTGTTTGTCGAGTAATTTCCTGGTCTTCCACCTAAATGAGATGTTGAATTATGGATTGATCATATACCTTGGGTGTTTACAATATCTAAGATTCCATATAAAATAAACGTTTCAGATCATAAGGATCTAAAGAAACAACAATGTGAGAATTGGGATAAAGGGTTTTTATGCCCAAGTTCTTCACAATGGGGTGAAAATTCCACTTTATTATGGAGAAGGAGGTGTCAATACACCTTTCCATTGATTATAATGATCTAAAAAAAATAAATATAATTAAAAAGTATCATTTTATATGAATTTATGACTTGATAGATCAACTATGAGGATCAAAATACTTATCTAAGGTTGATCTTTGGTTAGGAAATTAACATGTATGGGTGAAGAAGGAGGTTATCCCCAATACTGCTTTTCATAGAGGGTATAGGCACTATAAATTCATATTAATGCCTTAAGAACTCACTAATATATAAAAATCATCATTAAATTGATGAATATAGTATTTATAGATAACCTTGAAAAATATTATGAAGTCTTTATGGATGATATTCTAATATACTTCAAATCCATGGAAGAGCATGAACAACATTTGAGCATTTTTCTATAGACCTTGCGAACGCATAATCTCTATGAAAATTACTAAAAGTGTGAGTTCTAGTTGAAGAAAGTCACTTTATTGGGGAATATCATCACAAGAAA
Source organism: Viscum album (assembly GCA_963277665.1). Classification (NCBI taxonomy): domain Eukaryota; kingdom Viridiplantae; phylum Streptophyta; class Magnoliopsida; order Santalales; family Viscaceae; genus Viscum; species Viscum album. Next base: position 1,710,521,888 of record OY728157.1, on the reverse strand, counting down.
TGGTATATCTAATCATCCTTCTAAAAAAAGCAATTGAGGTATGGCTGACGCCAACATCTGTGATAGAAATTTATAACATCCTGGGGTTAGTATTTTATTATCGCCGATTTGGTAGAAATTTCTCATGATTTTCAAACCCTATTACCATAATAAATCGAAAGGGTGTCATGTTATCTTTTAATGATTAATGTGTATAAATATTCCAAAAGTTGAAGAAGATGAATGATACTGCCCTTGTGCTCACACTACCCACAAGTGGGGAGATTTTTGTAATCTTCAGTGATTCTTTAAATAAGGGATAGGGTTGTGTGTTGATGTTGAATGAAAATGTAATTGTCTATTACCTAATGAATCTGAAAATTCATGAGAAAAAATATCCCACACATGATCTACAGTTGGAAGCTGTGATATTTTCATTAAAAATTTGGTTGTATTATCTCTTTGGGGAGAAGTGTGAACTATATATAAATAAAAAATTCTCAAATATATATTCAAATAAAAGTATATAAATATATTCCAAAAATGGATAGAGCTCATCATGTATTTTGAAAAATTAATCCATTATCACCATGGGAAATCGAACAAGGTTGTGGATGCTCTAAGAAGAAAGGAACCACCAATTATATCAATGATGAGTGTTGAAAATGATCCAATCTTATTTGATATGATAAAGATGGGCATGGGAGTCATAAATAAGGGAGTATAGTCAATCCTTTCAAAAATGATTGCTCAACTATATCCTTTAGAAAGGTTAGAGGATGATCAAAAAGATGATGTGGGAATTTTAAAAAAAAGTTGGACAATAAAAAAAGGTAAATCCATGGATTTCAATGTTAACGAAGAATGAATCTTGATATTTGGGTCAAGACTATGTGTTCCATCAAATCCATAGTTAAAGAAATTTCTTTTAGATGATGCACATCTATCAAATTTCTCCATTCACCCAAGAAAGAGGATAATGTATCATGATCTCTAGGAGAACTATTGGTGGGATAACATAAAAAATGAAATCACTATATATACATCAAAGTGCCTAGAATGTTAGAAAGTGAAGGTTGAGAGGCCTAAGTCTAAGGGGATGATGCAACCATTGTCCATACCAACATGGAAATGAGAAAACATCACTATGTAGTTGGTCAACGGACATCCAATGAAATCCAAAGGAAAAAATACTATATGGGTACTTTGGGATCATTTTTGAAACACTACACACTTCATTTTAATTTGACAGGATTTATCATTCGATCAACTGTCATAGATATAAATTAGGGAAGTTGTAAGGCAGTATATAGTACCAATATTTATTGTATTATATCGAGACCCAAGATTCACCAAAAAGATCCTAGAAGAGTTTCCAATATTCTATGAACATTGAGTTGAAGATAAACATATCCTATCACCCTCAAAATGATGTCCAATCTGTGCGGACTATCCAGACACTTGAGGAAATGTTGAGGGCTTGATCTATGGACATCAGAGGCAGATAGTACCAACATCTTCCTTTGGTGGAGTTCTCTTAAAACAATAGCATCCACTCAAATGTCTCATTATGAAGACTTTATGGGAATAGGTGAAAAACATTTTATTGTTGGGATGAAGTTGGGGGAAACATATAGGTCCGAAAATGGTCGAAGAAATGGTGGGGAAGGTTAAGACCATCCAGCAGCACATCAAAGCTTCCTGGGATTAACAAAACAGCTATGCTAAAAATCGTTGATGAGATCGAGAGTTTGATTTTGGAGACATGGTATTTCTCCTCATATCTCCATGTAATAGATTTGGGATATTTGGTAAAAAAGGAGAGACTAGTCCAAGGTACATAGTTCCTTTTGAGATATATGATTGCATCGGACCAGTGTCCTCTAAACTAGCACCTCCACTGAACCTGTCTCAAGTAAAGATGTATACCATGTTTCACATTTTAGGAATTACATAACTGAACCATCATATTTACTCAATCCCTTGGTGGTACCATTGTAGAATGACCTTTCATATGAGGAGAATCCAGTTAAGATCATAGATCATAGGGAAAACGTTCTATGAAATAAAACAATTCCCCTCGTCAAAGTGTTGTGGAGAAACCTAATGATTGAAGAAGTGATGTGGGAACTAGAGGAAGTGGTAAAGTAGAGTTACCCTCATGTATATTAGTGTATGAAATGGAAATTACAAGAGATAAAGTTCTTAATTTTGATTTTTGTAATGACCCAATAATTTATGAATAAAATTGTCTTTCTTTTAATGTATTATGGATATTGAAAACAGAATCCCTCCATTTTTTCTATTTTATTCAATTAGATTTAAATTAATGTTATGTATCATTAACATTGATAATGTATCTGTTGAATAGTTATCAAATAACCAGTATAAATATAGGGTTTAAAAATCATTTTGGCATAGACAAAGGAAGTGATGGCATCAACCAGTTGGATCTTATCCTATGCAATCCATTTATCAGAGCATCTAAGGGAGAGATAATTTCATGGATTTTACCTAGGCAAATCCCATGCCATGTTCCAACAACATAAGCCTGATCGAAACCATTTACAGGAGAAGTTCAAGCTCATCAAGATCACAACCCAAACCATGTTCACCGAATGAGCCTATGAAAGCCCAACCATCGCACACATTACTCTTAAGGCGTATATTGGTGTAATAATAGGATATGTAAGAATCCCATAGAATTATGATTATGTGCATTATTTTATATTGAGTAATTAATATACTTTCATTCTATTATTGTTACTTTGTAAATAATTAATAAAGCACCAATATTATTTTTCTGGTTAATATTCATATTCAATTATAAAATTTATTTTTTAGAATTAATGGATTTTTTTATTAAATATTATTTTAATAAATTATTATTATTAAATTATTATTATTAAATATAAAAGATATTATAATTTTTATGAAGTGAATTTAATTTTTATTACGGTTTGAAAATTATTTCTAACAAAACCTGTCAATTTTCAATAAATTTCATTTTTTATTTTAAAAGTGAAAATTCACATATTTAGATACTTATTTATATAAAATGAATATTATTTTTGAAATCAGGATTTCGAAATTATCCAGTGGTGACTTTTTAATAATTTTCTGAGAAAGTCAATTTTTTGAGAAAAAATTAAATTTCGTATAAATATATAATGTGTTTTATAACATCCTAATGAACAAATAGTGATTTAATAAAATTCTATAAAATATATATTCAGAAAAAAAAATCTTTAACATAATGTAAATTTGGGTTTTTTTGATTTATTTTATAATGCTTTAGTGAATCCTCCAGGACATGTAAAATGTTTTTAAATTTTAAAATCATTTTTTTGAATGTGTGACTCAACTCCACATAATCAAATAATATTTTAATATATTCGACCCATTTCTTTATAAAATGTCTTATACCACTACCATTTTCCGAAAACAATGATATGGTTTGAGGTTTTGAATATTTTAGTGTGAAGTGTCCAAAACAAAAATTATAAATAATTCCTCAACCATTCCTATATAAAACCACCCATGATATCATTTTTTTCACTCAAACTCTTTGAATCTCAACCCCCTATCCCCCTCACACCCTATAGTCCTCCCATGTCACCCCAAGATCCCTAGAAGCCTTCGTCGATCCTTTGGTATTAAACATTGAATTAAGGGATCTTTCACCCTCCCTTTTTTACAAGAATTTTTTTTATGTTATGTCTTTCAATTTCCTTTTTGACTATGTTAGGATATGTTTTTTAAATCCCTTCCATACTTTCCATTTGATTTATAAATCATGCGATCAACTCCCACCCTCATTTATCCCTCTTGTGATCCTTTATATACACTATTTACCATGCCAAAAGTTTGTAAGGGAACCTCCCTTTCTCAATTTTTTCCATGTTTCCTTATATTGGTACTTCCATTTATTTTCAATTAAAAATTATGAGGTATGTTTTCCCTACTCCCCCATACTTCCCTTATTATTTTTGAATTATGAGAGACCCCTTTCTATCTCATTAATCCCTCTTGTGGATACAAGTTACTATGTCGAAATTCCTTAAGAGATTTCTTTCTTCTCATATCAATTCAGAAATTTATTTTAAATTATACATCTAAATTCCATTTCATGTGTTTGGATATTATATAACATTGTCATTTTAGAGTCCATTTCATGTATAAACTATGTGATACCCCTTTAACTCTCATAAATCCATTTTACAAATTTCTATTTGACATCGTTATGGTGCCAAAATTACCCCATGATTTTACATTACAAAATCATCATGTAGTGAATACCATACACATTTCTCTATCAAGGGTATTAACCATTATTCTCATGTATTAACTAATGGGGGACTTACATTTATGTATTCCACATTCCTTGTCTGTGGACTAAATTATAATTTTTAATGAATCCATGTTGTATTATTTATGAGGCACACTTATACATGATAATGAAAAGATTATGAAGGGTGTGTCCTGATAGCACTCTAATGCATTGGGTAATATTTAAAATCATGATACACTATGTTAAATGAGGTTTCAGTCATTCTAATTCATGTTCTATGAGGGTTTACACATTATAATTTAGGTGCAATGAGTGTTTACTAATTTTAATCCATGTGCAATGATATTTGGATCATGATAATATAATGTTGTATGTTGTTGCCACATTTCAATGTTATGAATATTAAGTTATATCATGCCTTTATGTTAATGTTTCTCTTGTTCTCCGTTGATATGACTATTGAATAACATGTATTGTGTTTCTTATTTTATGCAATATTTATTCCTTTACTCGGTTTTATAGCCCAACCATTTCTTATGTATGTCCTTAGGTTATCTCATGTATTACTATGTACGAAAGAATTTTGTGGTCATGTAAATGATGTTTTCAATGAATATATGTATTTTGTAATGACCTGAAATTTCCATGTTAATTGTTTTTAATAAATGGGAATTTTTCGAGTCCGTGAAAATTGATGGCAGGTGATTCCGAGACCTAGTGTGCTTGTAATCAATTTCAGATGTTTTTTCCAGGTACGTTTAGTAATCATATGAGTGGGATTTTATAAATATTGAACCGGTGATCAGAATTGAAATTTGAGGGCACCGTTGAACTCGCAGCGCCGGTATTAGTTTAAGAAGACATTCTCCTCGATGGCAGTGGGTCGAGAAAAAAAGTTAGTTTTTGAGTTTTTTGTGGAAATAATAAAATAAAATAAACTTCACTTTTTTTTGACCCACCATGTGAAAGTTGGAGGTGGGGTCCACCAAAACAAAACCTCATTGTGGGAGATGAAGTCTGGGGACCACCCGACCATAACACCTCATGAGAGGTTATGATGGTGGGGTCCATCCGAATCTAACCTCCCCTGAGAGGTTACGGTGTGGGGGCCAACCAGGACTAACCCCCCCCCCCCAAATTAAATGAGAAAACCACTCAACTCCCACATAAATGAGAGAGATTATTTAGACCTCCTCTACCCATTTAATGGTACCACCATCTCCCTTCATAAGTGTGCCAACTCTCCTAACATAATTATGCCAAATCCTCTTCATTAATTAATTGAGCCAACGCTTTCAATTAATTGTTTACCCTTTTGAATATTATAGCAATGATATAATAGGATATACTAATCTATTATTTTTGTCTTGGCATATTCATCTTGGTTGAACATTGAAGAGGAGAGTGCCTAGGGAGAGAAGATCTCACTAACAAAGAACATGTACTTCCAATAAAGTATGTCGGTGAGGAGCATCATTAACATTATTACTCAGAACCTCCCTCTGATTCCAATTTTTCATGACCCGTCCCCAGGGACCCATGCCGTGACTACCCCAAGTCTTCCTTCAATAGGCTAGGGGTTGTTGACTAGCACCAAAGACGTAATTCCCTAAAACTGGGAAGGTAATTCATTTATAACTTGTAAAACTGTACAACAGAGCACACATTTGGATTCAAAACACTAAGTAAAACTATATAACAAAAGAGTGATAAAAGTAAAAGGGTCTAGAAATACAAGAAAAACTGAAAAGTACAAGGAACTAGAAATATTAGTACAGCTGAAGAAAAAAAATAGTTGTTGGGTCCCACGAAGGATCCTCTCCATGATCTACTATCGATAATCCAAATATCATGAAGTCCCATGAAGAAGTATCTCAAAGGTCCGCCACTTCATATAGGTCTCAACGCAATAGACGGCGTGTCAATCGGATGCTCGGTCTGTGAGTTATTAGCCTTTTAGTCCTAGGGTCCTGGTTGGTTTCGTGCATGATCTAACCTGACTGTAACTCAAATATACCCCAAACTCTAGTGGGGTATACTCAAAGGGACCATCATTCTCCAAATTACCAGTGCCGCTGACGGTTCGTCAAATGGACGCCTAGTGCCAAAGATATGACCAATAGAAAGTAAAGGGACCGTAGTGGGCCCGGGTCTGGTCCAACCCAGTCGGACCAACCTGGCCCGACTTAGTTGGGCCCGACCCGGTTCGGGTCACCCCAGCCAGACCCGTTGGGTCCAGCCTGGCCTATTGGGCGGGCCAACCCATTCGGTTCAGCCCAGAGGGTGGGTGCGTAGGTGGATCAGCCCAAGAGGCCGGGGCCGGTTCGGCCATGTGCCGCGAGGGGCAGGACTCGGGCGGCTCGGCCTGGGAGGTCGGCTCGGCCAGACACCATGAAGGGCATGGTTTTAGAGGCTCGTCCTAGGAGCCTAGCAAGGCCTGGGAGGCCGGTTCGGCCTGGGAGGCCGGTTCGGCCTGGGATCCCGGTTCGGCCTGACGTCGTGAGGGGCGCGACTCGGGTGGCTCATCCCGGGAGCCGGGAGGTTGGCGGATAGCCGAGAGGCAGGCAGGGGGCCGGGCAGCCGGCAGGCCGGTTGGCGGCCGGGATTCGGGACACTGGCGGACGACCGGGAGGCCAGGAGGCGGGCGGCCTGCCTGGAGGCCGGCGGGCGGCCAGGAGCCGGGCGGCCGGGAGCCGGGAGGCCAGCGGGGGCCCAGAGGTCGGCGGGTTGTCGGGCTTCCGGGAGACCGGTGGGCCGCCGAGTGGCCGGTTCAGCCGATGTGTCATGAGGGATGTGCGGGTTGCGGAGACCGTGGGTAGCATGGTCATTGACTGTCGCCTCGTCATTTCGTCGCCATGCTGAAGAACATCACAAAATAGATCAACGGAGGGAGACATGCCATGTTAGTTTATCCCACACCATCTGCGTTTAGGGTGATAGAAATTGGTTTATAAGAACGAAGCACAACAACCCACCCGCAAAAGGAAAACATCCTGGTTCTTATCTTTTAAAGAAAGGAAGAACATGGCACTTAAATGAAATTATACACCTACCTTGATCATTGTTCATCGATGGAGTCACATGGAAGAAGACGAATCATTGGAAAAAGAGGGGCGATGACATTTTCCACAATCTTCAGTTTGGGTGCCTGCTCGTCGTAGTTGAAGACTTCCTACGTCGAAGGAGGTTCCGAGGAATAAAGTCGAAGATGCTCCTCGCTATCTTTCTTTGTTGGAATTACGCGTTCTTCATTCTTCATTGGCGAGAGCTTTTCTCTTTAGGCTCTATCCTCACCAAGGTTCCACCATGATGAATATTCCAAGCCAAAAATAATAGATTATGATATCCTATTAAATCATTGGAATAATATTAAAATGGGCTAAACAATTAATTAAAAGTGTTGGCTCAATTAATTAATGAGGAGGATTTGGCATAATTAAATTAGGGGAGTTGGCACACTTTAGAAGGGAGGTGGAGGCACCATTAAATGGGTAGAGGAGGTCAAGAGACTCTCCCTCATTTATGAGGGTGTTGGGTGGTTTCCTTATTTAATTGGGGGGTTTAGTCTTGGGTGGTCCCCACACCGTAACCTCTCGTGGGAGGTTAGGTTAGTTTGGGGCCCACCATCATAACCTCTCATTGGAGGTTATGGTCGGGTGGTCCCCACACTTCAACTCCCACAAGAAGGATTATTTCTATTGATCCCAACTCCAACTTCCACATGGTGGCTGAAAAAAAATAAATTGAAGTATATTTTATATTATTATTTCCACAAAAAACTCAAACACTAACTTTTATTGTCAACCCACTGTCGTCGATGTGAAAGTCTTCTTAAGCGAATACTATCGTTGTGAGTTCAACAGTGCTCTCAGATTTCAATTCCAAGCACCGGTTCAAAAGTTATAAAATATCACTCATACATTTACTGAACGTACCAGGACACAACTTCATAAATTGATTTCGGGCACACCGGGGCTCAGAATCACGCACCGTCAATTTTTTCGAACTCATAAAATTCCCATTTATTAAAAAACATTACATGGAAATTCTGGTTCTTTACATTCTTCACACCTTAGGCTTTATGTCCCTGTAATCCACAACTCAGACTAAGGGAAAAAGTGGGGGTACTGAGCACTCATCTGAGCCTCCTGCTCCCATGTGCTCTCCTAGAGGTTCTTTTGCTGCCTGCAAACACGCACCAGAGGTATCGACCGTCTAGGAAGGACCCACTGTTGTCGATCCTCAATCTCTACTGGAACCTCTGTAAGATTCTCCCCATCATCGACGTCCAGCTTTCCATGATCGATGATATGGGAAGGTGCGTGCACGTATCTCCTCAGATAGGATATGTGGAAGGCGTCGTGCACCCGGTTCAACTGAGGTGGAAGACCTAAGCGGTAAGACACCTCGCCAACTCTGATGAGGACCTGAAAAGTTCCGATGAATCTCAGATATAACATTATACCTCAGCCTAATCTCCATAGACCTCGTCAGGGTGAGACCCTTAGAAAGACATGGTCTCCATCCTCGAACTCTAGAGGTCTCTGTCTCCTGTCAGCATATTAATTCTGCCTACTTTGTGCAGTATTAATCTACTCATGGATGATCTGCACCTTCTCCGAGGTAGACCATACCATCTTTGGTCCCTCGAGTGCTGACTCTCCTAGGTCATTCCAGCACAAAGATGGTCTGCAAGGTCACCTATAAAACACCTAAAAAGGTTTCATCCCAATGGTTGATTGATAGCTGTTGTTGTAAGAAAACTCCACCAAAGGTAAGTGATCCTCCTAGCTATGAATGAAGTCGAGAACACAAGAACGCAGTATGTCCTCAAGGGTCTGAATGGTCTGCTCGGTCTGGCCATCCGTTTGAGGAAGGAAGGCGGTGCTCAAATGAAGCTACATCCTGAAAGCTTCATGCAACCCCTTCCATAGTTGGGAAGTAAAACATGCATCACAATTGGAGACAATCGTCGAAGGTACTCCATGTATCGGCACAATCTACTGCACAAAGAGGTGTCCCAATCTCTCTACTGAACCCTACTCTCTGATCGGTAGAAAGTGGGATGACATGGTGAGTCGGTTGACGATCACCCAAATCGAGTCATGTCCCCTGTATGTACATGGATGTCCTGTCACAAAGTTCATGGATATCCCATCCCACTTCCACTCTGGTACCTCTAATGGATGAACCAATCGTGCTAGTACTTGGTGCTCCGCCTTCACTTGCTGAGAAGTGAGGCATCGAGAGACAAACTATGCAACTTCCTTCTTTATTCCCGGCCACCAGTGCAGTCGTTGGAGGTCCTGGTACATATTTGCCACTCCTTTATGTACTGCTAGAGGGGATTTGTGGAACTCCCTAAACACTTCTTCATGAAGTGAAACTGGTACCATGGTACATCCTATGAAGAGGATGACATGCTCCCCACCTTTAGAAAATAGATCAGGTGCATGCCCTACGGATATCTGAGAAAGCCATGCCTCGCAGTTATCATCCCCATGTTGTGCCTCTCTGACTCACTAATGAAGTGGGGGTGACTATAAGAAACTGAAGGAAGGCTTCTCCATCTCTATACAAAAATGATATCTGTATAGAAGCTAGCTGCTCTGTCGCCTTTCCTAGTAGTTGTATACCAGACCTCCTGCTGAGTGCATCTACAACAACGTTCCCATTCCTATGGTTATAGACTATCTCGAATTCATAGCCCTAGAAGAACTCAATTCAACGTCCCTATCTCAGGTTCAGTTCCTTCTGAGAGAAGATATACCTGAGACTCTTGTGATTACATTACATGATATAACACTCACCCATCAGATAGTGTCACCACATCATCAAAGCGAAGACCACTGCTACTAACTCCAGGTTATGGGTAGCATAGTTCTGGTCATGCTTCCTCAGCTGTCAAGAACCAAATGCGATCACTTCTCACTCCTACATCAGGACACATCCGAGTCTGGTCCCTGATGCATCGCAGTAGACTACATAACCTAAACCTTCCCCAAGAAGCCTCAAGATGGGGGCACTAGTCAGCCTCTGCCTCAGCTCCTCGAAGCTCTTTTGGCATCTCTCCGACCACACAAAGAGTTTCCCCTTCATTTTCAAGGCTGATAGTGGTGTTGCAACTCTAGAGAAGTCTGGTAGAAACCTCTGGTAATATCCATCCAAACCAAGGAAACTCTGCACCTCTGTCACACTGCTAGGTGGCTGCCAAGAAAGTACCGCCTCAATCATCGCTGAATCCACTACAACTCCAGCCTTTGAGATGACATGTCCTAGAAAGTGAAACTCTCGGATCCAGAACTAGAAATTCGAGAGCTTACCATATAGTTGGTGCTCTCGGAGTGTGCCCAGTACTACCTGCATGCAATAGGCATACTCCTCCTCAGTAGTTGAGTAGATCAGAATGTTGACGATGAAGATTATGACAAAGAAATCGATGTATGGATGGAAAATCATGTTCATGAGTCCCATGAACACTGCAGGAGTGTTGGTTACACTGAAAGTCATAACCAAGAACACGTAGTGGACATACCGATATCTGAATTCTGTCTTCTACACATCCTCATCTCAAACTCAGAGCTGGTGATAGCCTGATCTGTGGTATATCATTGAGAACCATTGTGGTCCCTTTAGTAGAACAAAGAATTCGTTAATAATCAGAATTGGGTTCTTGTTCTTCAAGGTCACCTGGTTCTGGTGCTGGTAGTCAACACAAAGCCTCAAGCTCCCATCCGCTTTCTCGATGAACAAAATCAGGGCTGCCCATGGAGAAACACTGGGCCGGATGAATCCCTTCTCCTGCAAGTCCTATAGCTATACCTGCAGCTCGCAATGCTCTGCGGGAGCCATTCGATATGCTGGAGTAGATATCAGTGTCTTCCCGGGGTACAAGTCAATGTAAAAGTCCACCTCTCTATGAGGAGGTTGACCAGGAACATCATCATGGAAGACATCCGCGTACTGGTCCACTACTACATGATAGATTAGACTCTCCACACCAACTGCTCTAAGGGTAAGTCAAGCCAACTGATGAGTGATCGGTTTCACCCCTCTCCGGGTAAGTCTGTCCTATGCTGCAAAGGCTCCCTTCTCGCCGGTGAAGGTAAACTTGGTCCCTTCCGTGCAGACACACAAAAAATTGTGCCTAATACAATCAATCTGAGCATGGACTGTAAATATCCAGTCCATACCCAAGATGACATCGTAAGGCCTCGACGCCGCTACTAGGATATCCAAGCAGAAGCTCCCGCCTCCTAGAGTAATCTCACACTGCCGGCAGCAGTGTGTAATCGTCGAATCTACTCCCATAAGAGTCTTGAGCCCTAAGGATCAAGCCGACGATCCATCTTCTTCCTCGCGACTCCATCGACGAATAACGATCAAGGTAGGGTTTTAATTTCATTTTAGTGTTATGTCCTTCCTTTCTTTCAAAATGAGGGATTATGATGTTTTCCTTTTGCAGGTGGGTTGTTGTGCTTCGTTCTTATGAACTGATTGCTATCACCCCAATCGCGGAGCGTGAGGGCCAAACTAACATGGCTTGTCTCCCTCCGTCGATCTCTTTTGTGATGTTCTTCGACATGGTGACGAAATGAAGAGGTGACGAAGGTGACATGAAACGACCGCGCTACCTGCGGTCTCCGTAACCTGCACCACCCTCGCGGTGCTTCGTCCAAACCGACCTCTTGGCCACCAACCAGCGTCCCGGCTGCCGAGCCGCCCACCGGCCTCCCGGCTCCTGGCCGACCGTAGGCCTCCCGGCTCCCGACTGCCTACCAGCCTCCCGACGGCCCACCCACCCACCGGCCTCCTGGCTGCCCGACTACCACTCGGCCTCTTTGCCACCCACCGGCCTCCCTGCTGCATGGCCACCTTCCGGCCTCCCGGCCTTCCATCGACCTCTCGGCTATTGGGCCAAGCCTCCTGAGTCATGCCCCTCGCAGCATCCAGTCGAGCTAGCCACCCAGGTCGAGCCACCCGATCAGCGCCCCTCAGGGCGTCTGGCCGAGCGGCGCCACTCGTAGCGCCTGGCCGAAATGGCCTCGGCCTCCTAGGCTGAGCCGCCTACCCCCCCCCCCCCCCCCCCGCTCTAGGCCAAACCACCCTCATTTCATGATAGAATGGGCCCAGCGGGCCAGGCTGAACCCAACGGGTCCGACCGGGTTGGTCTAACTGGGTTAGGTTGGACCCGGGCCCACTATAACCCCTTTACATTCTTTTGGCCATATCATTGGCACTGGACATCTGTTTGATGAACCGTCAGTGGCTCTTGTAATCATGGAGCATGAGGGTCCCTTTGATTATACCTCACTAGAGTTTGGGGTATATTTGAGTTACGGTCAGGTTGGATCTGCATGAATCCAACTGGGCCCCTGGGACTAAATGGCTAATAACTCACAGACCGGTCGTCTGATTGACACGCCACCTATTGTGTTGAGACCTCTATGACGTGGCAGGCCTTTTAGATACTTCTTCATGGGACTTTGTGATAGTTGGGGCATCAAAAGTATCTCATGGAGCGGATCCTTCCAGTGACAAGCGAGAAGAGTGTGGAGACCTAGTAGCTGGATGATACATGATGACTACTGATCGATTCGACTCGGAGTGACTTGACTAGCCTGGTGGGGAGTGCCTTGGTGTCACAGAGGACACACGGCAGAGAAGCGCCTTGTTGTGGCAGCAGACCCAAGTTACTCAATAGGATGAGTACCTCTACAGGTTATTAGGGGGAGCACCTTGGTGATGCGGCAGACCCACGGTGGGGAGAGCCTCTATGTGACGCTACAGACCCATGGTACTCGACAGGAGGAGTGCCTCAGCAGTTCAAGGTTAGTGGGAAGTGCCTTGGTGTCACGACAGGCCCAATGTACTCGACTGAGAAGGAGTTCTCCAGTATTCATGGTTTCGTAATGTGAATAAAAATCTTGGTTGAGATGAGTTAGTAACTTTTGTGTTTTCCTCATGATTGAGATGAATTACGTGGTAACATAGGTATATGTATGGTCATATACCTAAATGGGGTTATCCATTGATTTCATACTTTTTGGTTTATCCTTGTGGGATTTTGTGAGACCTTGAGGGTCTTGGGATCCCTACTGAGTATCGTTATACTCACCCCTACACGGGCTATGCCCGCACCTCGTTGTGTTGGTTGCAGACGACGGACAACGCTAACTGAGGCTGAGAGTACCAAGACTGGACGGTTCCTGAAGGGGGAGCTTATCATGAGTCGGTACATGGAGGATACTGATGGATGTGGAGTGCTGCGGAGGATATCTCTACCTACCGTTTAGGTAGGAATCCTAGAGGATGACCCAACATCTGTTTTTCTTTTCCTCCATTGTACTTGTATTTCCAGTTCCTTGTACTTTACAGTTGGGATTGTATTTCTGACCACTTTTACTTTCAGGAATCTTTTATTATATTGTTTTAATTAGTGTTTTGTATCCAGTTGTGTGCTCTATTGTGCGTGTTTATAGGTTATAAAGGAAAATACTTCCCAGTTTTAGGGAATTATGCCTTTGGTGCTAGTCGTTAACCCCTGGCCTATGGAAGGAGGGCATAGGGTAGTCAAGGAACATGCCATGGGGGACGGGTCATGAAATATTTAATGTTTAAGTTGTTATGTAATGTTCTTAAGCCCCAAATACACTATAGCTATCGATCATCGGAGTTTTATTATGTTCAAGTTTATGTAATAAACCTTGTTTAATTATGAAATAAAAAATCTGGTTGTTATAATCTGAATCATATGAAAATCGATGCATGAAAGATGGAATGATGTTTTCATCGACATCTGACTATAAATAAAAAACATGATTCATTTAATTCAAATTACTATGTTTCAATATAATCACAAAATTTCCAATATAATTATTCAATTAAATAAATTGTAAAATTAAAACATTGAATATTTGGTTTTTAAAAATTCTATGCATCATTGATAAAAAAATTAAAAAAAATTTCTAATTATGGGAATAAATATTTCTTCCTTTAAAACTTCAATAGATTCTATAAAAATCGTTGGAATTAAAATAAAAACTGAAAATTACATTTCACTTCTATTTTTATAAATCTCTTATTATATACCCATATCTTGTTTCAGTAGTTACATGAACATTAAATCACAATAGTCATAGAAATCTATATCAAATTGTGGAAATAGAGGCCATTATAATGAATGATTAATCTATAATTAAGGGGATTCAATACTAAGATATAACCTAAATAGAAATGAAAATTAAAAAGAAAAAATTGATGGTTCCTCCCAAAATTGAATTATTAATTTTCATTGAGCATGAAATTAATTTTTGATGTTATGTGATTGTGGGTTGGGAAGAGGTTACCTAGTCAAGATCAGGAAAACAATGATGTTGTGATTCATCTATATAGAAGAGACCTCTCCCATTTTTAGATAAAAAATTTACTTTTCACATAAATAATATATTATTAATATCCATGAGCCCATTCCTTTGGGGTTTTTCCTAATTGTGAAATAAAATGGAAGCTCACTCACTACCCGAAATTGTTGTCGGTCATTGACATTTTCAAGTACACCAGCTCCTCCAATATCTCTATAATTTCAAGAAGCATCATAACTTACCTTTGCTATTTTTCAACTTATTCATTAATTTATATAGATTCTACATCAACACTTCTACCATGGATATTAGTTTCACCATATTCTGACAAATTTTCCTCTCTCAACTCATCACATTTCTCATCAAGTATCATTATGTCCTAGTTAATGTATAATTTAACCTCTTCTCCACCGAATATCGCACATTACTACAAAATATTTACACTAAAAAGTTACATTCATATTTATAATTAGGTTCTTCCAAAAATTATTGTTTTCTTCTGAAAGTCCTTGTACATCATGGGTAAATAGTATAGAAATTAGAACTTCTCTACCTTAATGATGTCATATTATAATAGTCCTTAGGGACATATCACTATTGTATCTACAATTAGTAGAACGACTCGAGTGGGATTAATTCCACTAAATACCATTCTCTTTGATGTTGATCATGAAAAAATGTTCACACATACACCTAAACCAAAAATAACACCACTAAACACATTAAAATCAATTTCAATGGGATTATAAAAACTACATGGATCACATAGTTTCATTGGTGGGCCACATGACACCACTACTGAATAATAAAATATTTGTGGGGTGGTTCCAAAATATTCCTACATTCTTCTATTTTCACCCAAATCTATCATAAATTTTTTTTAGGTATGCATAATTTCAATCTTCTTAGTGATTGGTATTTCGATGTACAATTGTTTGAAAATTTATAGAAAATGTTTCAATTTCACATAGAAAATTTATTTTATTTATCACTCAAGAAATTTTGGTTGTGGTTGACATAGTAGTGTAACTTATTCATGAAAATATTTATCAAATTCATTCCTTTTATTCATTATTCCACTTTATATATTTTATTAAAGTTACTACTATTTTCAATATATGTTCCAAATATGAAAGTAATTTATGGTGTTTTATTTCCACACCTAAGGTTGTTGGCTTTCATATTGTAAAGTCTTAGGACATAGTTTTCACTTGTTAAAACTACCATTGGAATCTCCTTTAGTTGGTTATAAAAATAATTCATTTGAATTTTCATATTATTCATGGAATCTCTTTAACATCACGAGTCTTCTCTCAATCACTGAGTGGATGTACATTGATTACTAGTGGAAGGTGTCAAACTATTTATTGAGACATCTATTGTAGCCCTGAAACATGGAAAGGTCATCTCTAGTGAATGTATAACACTACTATTTTTTGGTCCTTGATGTTATAGATGAAAACCATGTATCTTTTGGTGGAATCCTTGGATTTTTGCATGAATTTTATACTTTTTTGTTGTTGTTGTGGAAATTGTGTAATCCACAACTAAAATTATTTAGATGATTACAATAAAAACAATTAACATCATTATAATACACACCTTGGGGATATAGATTATCGATCATTACATCAATCTTTTATGATAAAAAATTTATTTGGGTAGAAACCCTCATGTTTTCCAATATGTTCAATCCTTACATAGGTTATTTGTTTTGTTTACACTAAAAAATATTTCTATTAAGTTATTCCAACCATTCATAACACTCCTTAAGTGGATTTCAAATGATAAAATATCTGGAAACTATAACTATAATAAATGATTTTCCTTTTGAAAATCCTTTATAAAATGTTTGTATCAAAAGTCATACATTGGTTTCGTGATGAATGAATCACCTTAGAAAAAACTACCAAATATTTTAAAGTAACAACATAATTAATCTCCATGTAATTTAGGAATAATGTATATACTTACCAATAGTTCCAAAAAATTTGAGTGCATGAAAAAAATTGTCAAAAAACTTTCTTAATAAGTCATACCATGTTTCTATCAAATGCAGAGGAACGATCTCAATCATTTCTTATGCCTTATCCATTAACAAGAAGCTAGGTAAGAATGTTTTGATTGAATTTATTTTTAAATTGATGAAATGAAATATATAACATAATACCAAGACACAACCATTGTGAAAATTAGGGACTTCAAGTGGTGGCCAAATGGATTGTACAAAATATGTGATGATTTGAATGATTATTATCTTTATCATGAAGTGTTGGGATAAAAAAAAGAGGTAAGAAATTGCGAGGAATGACTATCACATTTGAGGATATTAAATAGTCAAAAAATTCATGCACCCATTGGTTTTTCCTTTTTGTAGCTTGCACATACCCGTGTTCAACTTCTTATACTTATCTCTAGCCAACAGCTTGAACATTTTCACTCACCTTCATGGTGTTATCTTATTTTTGTACATGATTTTTTATTAAATTTTCATTTCTATCCTTGTATATAATATAGTATATCCTTTTATATTTTCTTATGGTTGAGTAGTGATGTCCTTAATTTGATCATAAAATCTCACAAGAAGAAGAGAAATTTTAATAAGGCGAAAAAGAGAAAAAAACATTGAAATTCCTCCCAAAATTAAACATTTTTAATCACCAATATTCGGTAATGGTGGTAGGGTGGTATTTTCCCAAGAGAAACTTTAGTTCTATTGAGGATATGAAAGGATATATTTATTATGATGAATTATACTAATTAAATTTATTACTTTTTATAGTGGCTATCTTGGTAGATCAAATAAAAATTATTTAGAAATTGTTTAAAATAATTAAGAAAACTAAAATGATGAAGTATAGGAGATTGAATTGGTTTTATTTCGTTGATAAATGATGACCAAACAAATATAATATAAATCTATTTTCATGTACTTAGTTTAAAAGGTGATTTGATTAAAATAAGATGATTTTTTAATTGACCCTCATAAATACTACTCTTACTGTACTTACTCTCCACTATATAAACTCCCAATTTCCTTCCCAGATAATTGGCCTATTTAATAAATAGGACTTAAATCCATTTTTATACATTGGTGTCTATGGCTCATGATTTTTTTCCATGAGAGGGATAAATAGTTGATATATTTTAATCAGAATTATCTCCTCTTATATCATTGGTTATTATTTTGAAAGGAGGTATTATTTAAAAAAAATTAATCGAAATACCGATATCATGAATGAAATGAACCAGTAAAACATTCTTAAACAAATAAAAACCCCTTTCATTAAATTTCAGGCTATGATAGAATTAAAACCTCATTATAATATTGAGGACATATGAAAATCAATTTTTACTAAAGAATAAAAAATCCATAATTGCTCTAATAGGTCAACTTCCCGTTAATCTGATAGTTGTCCAGGTCCATCCATATGGATGTCCCCAACACATCAATCTTCTCCCTGATCTTATTCTCCTCGAGGTAATTCTCCCTTTGGAAATTTGAATTCACAGTATCTTGGGTTTTAATTTTATATTACCTCTATTTTTTTTTGGATGGAACTGGTCAGCATTACATGATCTTCGAAGATGGATAGTTGTTGGGCGAGTAGTGCTGGTATTAAGGGAGTGCTTGAACTGAATTGAGGTTCTCGAGGTCTCCATGTGTTCTTATTTTCAAAAAACATAACATAAGATCGTATGTGGTTTGAGAAATACTAATAAATTAATGTTTTTGAATAGTTGAGGTGAATTTATCCTATAGAAAGAGTTGTGTGGCCCCAGCTGATCCAATTTATGGCCAAGTAAATCCATGGTGCATCATAAGAGGCTATGATGCATCGACTTATTCTTTATTTTACCATTCTTCTTCTAATTTTGGAACCTCAACATTATAGTAGACATACTATAATTCTATCTCTTTCTCTTCCATTATGGGATGTAGTGACAATTGTGAAGCATTTATTCCAAGGAACAACACCTTTTATCGGAAAATTTGGTGTCATGTGCCTTTTTTTAATTTATGGGGCTAGGGTTATTTTTAATGAGGAATATGGGTTTGTTGAGCCCCACTTCAAGTGGCGATGAATAAATTGGTGGAAATGTGTCACTGGAAGTTGCGCTTTGACCCCTTTATCATTATGTCATCCCAACCCCCATATATATATATATAATAAATTTATTTATAATAAACATCTTTTTTATAATAAGTATAATAAATAAAATAAATACAATAAATATATAATATTATTTATATTTATTATATTTATCATATTTATAATTATATATTTATTATATTTATAATTATTATACTTAAAATTATATATTAATTTTTTTCAAAAATATTTATTTATTTTATTTATTTTAGTAATGATGTTTACGATATTCATAAATATGTAATTAGTAAAAAATATGTTATTATAATAAAAATGACATTATAATAAATATATAATTATATATATAATTAATACATAATTATAATATATTTATTATAAATATATATTTATTATAATTGTAATTATTATTTTTTAAATTGTATTTATATATTTATTATAATTATATATTTATTTTTTTAAATTTAATATATTTAGAATTATGCATTTATTATAACTACATATTTTTTATAATTATATATTTATTTTATTTAGAATTATATATTTATTATAATATTATAATTATTATAATTGTAATTTTATAGTTATAAAAAATTTATAATTATAAATATATTAATTATACTAAATATATAATTATGATAAATATATACTATATATAATATATAAATATAATAAATATACAATTATAATAATTATATGATTATATATATAATAAATACAAAAATTTAATCATTAAATAATTATAATAAATATTTATTTATAATAAAATTATAATATAATAAATATAAAGTTATGTTAATTATATATTTATAAATATAAAAAATCAATAATTATAATTAATATACAATTATAATAAATAAATATTTATAAAATATATATAATTACAATAAATATAAAAATATAATTAATATACTAATTATAAAATTACAATAAATAAATAATTATAAAAACTATATATATATAGTATACATATAATTATAATATATATATATATAATTACAATTATAAAAAATAGATAATTATAAATATAAAAAATACATAATTATAATATATTTATTAAAAATATATATTTAATACAATTAAATATACATATATATATATTTATTTAAAATTGTAATTATTATTTTTAAATTTAATTATATATATATAATTATATATATATATATGATTATATATTTATTATATATAAATAAATTTATTAATTAAATATATGTTTATAAATATACATTTATTTACATAAACATTAATTTAAAACTCAAAATATATACAATTATAAATATATATATATATATATATAACTACATATATAAATATATAATTTTATATTAACATATATTTATAATTACATTTAAAAATATGTGCATATTTATAATTATATTTATATAGATATATATATATCCCGTGGGCGGTTGTAGAGTCGTTAAAATTGTGGCGTCTTGACCCAGAGGTTTCGAGTTTGGGTACTCGCTAAGCAATGCATGAGATGCATTTAATAATTACTCTTAAACACTCTGCCCCATTGGGAATTGACCCAAGCCCCTGGTTGGCCCCCTTAGGCCTCAGTAGAGATGTGTGGTCCGTAGGTGGTGAGGAAACACCTATACCTCTTTACCCGAATACATGTTTGCCCGTGGGGGCGTGGTAGAGTGGTTACGACTATCGTACCCTGACCTTGAGGTTTCGGGTTCGGGTCCTCGCCTGACTATGTCGTGATGTCATTATTAATTACTCCTGGACCCACTGCCCTATTGGGAACAGTCCCAAGCCAAAGAATAGAACCCTTAGGCCTCGAAGGGGATGTGTGGCGCATAGGTAGTGAGACCACATGTATTCCTATTTACCTGAATACACGTTTCCCCTAGGGTCATGGTGGATTGGTTATGTTTGTGGCCCCTTGACACTAAGGATCCATGTTCGAGCTCTCACAAGGAAACACCTGATATTTCTTTAATAATTACACCTGTCACATCTACCCTATTGGGATCTTGCCGAAGCCCATGGTTGGCCGCCTTTGGCCTTGTTGGGGATGTGTGGTGTGTAGGTGGTGAGGTTACACCTATACCCCGTTACCCCAATTCATGTTTTCTTTCAAGGGAATGGTGGAAGGGTTACGGTTGTGGTGCCCTAACCCCGAGGATCTGGGCTCGAATCCTTGCAAGGCAACGCATGAGATGCCTTTAATAATTGCTCCAGGACCCTCAACCCCATTGAGAATTCGACCAAGCCCACGGTTCCCCCCGTGGGCCTCTCAGGGGACGTGTGGTGCACAGGTGGTGATGCCACATTTATACCTCGTTACCTAAATGCACATTGTGTAGTTGGGGTGTGTCTCAGAGGATGGTGTGCCTCGTGATTCTGCATCATACTCAGGTTCAAATCCAGGTGGGAGAGAATTTTTGCTGGAAGGCGGTGACGTAGGTATGACGCAGGCACGCGGTGATGTAGGCAGGTGGTGACCCAGACATGATGCAAGCAGGCGCTAGCGATGGCATGACATAGACATGATGATGCACTGTGCTTTCAGGCCAGATTTTGGACATTTGGGCCATGTAATGGGCTTCATGATCACTAGGTTTTCACGCTATGTGTTGAATAAATAGGGGTTGATGGGTGGGTTATCCCATTGGGGGGGGCTATAACATACCTTTCAGGTCTGTGTGAGTGGTGTGTGTGTGTTTAATTTAATTCTACCCTCAAGCACCTAATATATATAGTTATATTTATATTTATGATTAATATATTTATATTTATTATATATTTATTTATTTTATTTGTAATTATATATTTATTATATTTATGATTACATATAAATTATATTTATAATTATAAATTTATTATATTAATAATTATTAATGTAATTAATATATAATTGTAAATATATATTTTTATTTTTATTTTTAGAATATATTTATTATATTCATAATTATATATTTATTATATTTATAATACTACATTTATTATATTTTATATTTATAATTTATTTGCACAACATGACTCCCCATTGGGATCCCCACGTTGGTTATCCCAACACTGAAGCACCTGGAACCCTGATCTACCGGGATCCCTTCTTCTGACACCGTAGCCCATCTAGATCTCAAATCTGTTGCCATAATGCCGACACAAGCCGCGTGTCTCCACCATCCTGCCTCCCAATCACCACCAGCGTTCCTGCATACCAGCCAGTCATCACCCAGATAGATCACCCACCATAGCCTGACACTTCTCCATCGGGATCCCCCCTAATAAATCTCTTCTTCATGCCTCCTAGAACCCAGAACTAATTAATTTGTCGCTCAACAAACCCCATTTCCCTATATATAAAAAAACTAATCCCATTAAATTTTAAAAGAACATTTTCTCAAATTTATCCCATTTTATCTATATGAAATTTTCTTCGGCAATTCCTACACCCTCTATGGTGTATTGAAACACCAACAGTGTAGCTCATTTCATAAACCTCATGCCAACAGTGGCTACAAAAAAGAGTGATTTGAAGATGATTCGTCCCATTCTTCTTTGGATTTGACTCCCTTGCTTCATAACCATGGATACAACATAGTGAGATTCAAAATGAAAGTGGATTCTGAAGATCCCCCATCTTTTTCAATGGAAACATATTATGGTGAATTTCCATCACTTATTGAATTAGAATGGTGGAGATGGTAGTTTCTGGTGATGGTCTTTGAAACAACATCAATGGCGTTGTGGCTGAAAATTACATTGTAAAAAATGTGGAGTTGGGGAGAATCATTGGATTTTTTTTACATTCAAAGTACCCAGGAAGGTCCTATCCCTCAATGTAGTTTGGAGGTTTGGCCACCACATTTTTCCATTCATACACACATCGCAAAAACCCATATAAAAATATGAAAAGTAAAACATTCATTTTATTCATTTACTTATTATTCAATTGTTTTTATAATATTTAAATACTAATATATTAATGAATTAAATTAGAATATTTTTCTTAGAAATTATTAGAATTAGACATTTATGAACACAAATTTTATAATTTATGCATGAAAAACTATGTCCTCATTTTAAAATGGTTCTAAAAGTATTATTAGGTCAATTATAATATTAAAAATATAATTTAGGTAACGGGACTCATTTTTATGTGAAATTTTGAAATAATGAAAATTTATTATTAAGGAATTATTATTTAAAGAAAACATTTTTTCATGTTTTATTGGTTTAAATTAAATTTAAAACTGTCATTTTCTATAAGGGGAATACATTAAAATGGAATCTATATTTGGAATCATCATAATTAATATTATATAATAAGGTCATATTAATTTTTGGTAATTTATAATTGTAACTGAGGTCAAAATTTTCTACCATAATTATTGTTAAAACCAATTTACCTGGGGGTAAACGAAGAGACAAGTTTATATTTTATAATCCGAACTTCCTAAATCCTATAATATGTCCATATTTAGAACTTATAATATCCCACATTTTTTTATCTGTCCATGTAGAATCATTTTAATTGAATTTAAATTTATTGTATTTTGTTCTCTTATGAAATTCCATGGGTTCTATCCCCCTCTCATATAAATGGACACCACACCTTCAACTTTTTTACCATTGTTTGATCCATATTGCTTGAGAAAACCCTTCCCAATTAACTTTTGAACACTCATTTACAAAAACTAGATGTTTTTTCCTTATTAAAAGACAATTGTAAGGGTCCATAAAGTTATTATCTATATGATACATACTAAAAAATATGTAATCATATTACCTGAACAATATCAATTTCTTTCTTATTCAACCTCATCTAAATCTAAGTTATTCATCCTAAAACAATAACTTTAGTATCCTCAATATACTAAAATTTAATTATGGTTATGAAACAACTGATATGAAACCTCTATTCCATAAAATAGGATGTAAAAGCATAGATCATGCGTATATGTGGAAAACTACACCCATATAGCGATAGAATTATAATTCCATCACAATCAATCATGTATTTCTATTATGATGTGTTGATTGTTATTATATTATATTTATGGAATAATTATCATTCTAAATTTATAATATCATATATACTTTCATTCCTTCTAAGTGGTTGTAAAATGATAACATCGCTCCTGAGTACGTGTGGACTACCACCTCAATGTATCGACGTGATTCACTTTAATTTCTAAATTACATGCATGTAAATAAGAATATATTTAATAAATATACATGATATATAAGATATTATATTGATTCTGGAAATGAAAAAAAATTATTTTCTTTTATATCATTTCTTCCATCATTAATTGAAAAAATCAATAATGTATTCATACAACCTAAAATATACATGAATGGTATAATTCATTTTTCTCTATATAACCTTTATAGATATGTCTAAACATAAAAAAAAATATAAATATATATTTAATATAAATAATATTTATATCTTGAATATTATTATGGGGATGATGGAACTATAATCAATGTACACGGACCGAAACTACTAAATTGTGATTCCATGGAAAAAAAATTAACACATTAAAATGGTGATTTTAATAAGTAATTGTTATAAAATGGGTATTAAAATTTAGTAATTGAATAATATGGTACATATAAATATATAAATAATTATTTTATATAATTAATATATATTTAAATTTATTTTCAATCAGGATCGATAACTTTTGAAGCATGTCTCACAGGAGGTATGATATTTTGATCTCACTTCTATTTTCATGAGACATTCTATATCTACAAAATGTTTTTTATGTAGATAATATAATTCCAATGAAATTATTTTAAGATACTCTTCCAAAAAAATATGGTTATTTACATATACTTCTAATTTTATTTATTTTCAGCTTTTGATTCTTAAGTTACCAATGTGGTAACAAATTAAGGGGACAATATTATTGTCCATTGGAAATGTTTATGATCATTTTTAAGATGAAGAAATTACAAGACATGTCACTCAGTAAATACATGAACAATCTTCTCCTATAGTTTCTTATTAAGATTATATGATTTTAATTTCATTTTATTTTACATATTATTTCACGATATTGAGTGATTTATTTCAAGGAAAATCGAATTTATTTTTATCTTTATTGGAATATAATTTTTCTTTAATATCCATGTTTTTTAAAAAAATTCCTAAATTTTATTATATTTAACATTTATTTTTTTTAATTTATACACATGATTTTCTATTTTAAAATGTTATTTAAAAATAATATATATTTTTCCAAATGATGTACATTTGAATTTTCATAAAAAATGTGAAAGAAATATTTGTTTTAACATAGATGATATGGATCGAATTTCCCACTGCCATGATCGAACAATGCATAGAATCACCCTCTATATGTTTACAAGGTTCTTTCAAATGAATTTTCTTCAATAATATTTTATAAATGTTTATATTATAGGGAAATGATTTCATAATTAAATTTTTATTTTCCTTAAGAAATATTCAATGTGGTCTTTTGAAAAAAAAATCATTTATGATAATATCCTTATTGTAACATATTATTAACTAGGGATATAATCCTAGGATATTATAATTATACATTTTTTATATGGATGATGATTTTTAGGAAGAGATGTTTATGAATCCATTTTTTGTCGATGAGTTATTCTACGATGAAATGATGAAATTTTTATGAGGCTCGATTCCATTAAATCAGTCGTGATATATGATTAATAATTTATGATCTTGTGGAAGAAATATAAATTTAGTATGAATATTTGGTGGTTGGTCCAAGAATTAAATCATCATCTAATGCATTAGGTAATGATGGATATCTCATGTGATAATAAGTACTGTAATAAGGAGTGAACCCAGTTATTAAGATACTTTGTCCTCTATGATAGTCTAAGTAGTGAACCATGAATAAGGATATAGTATAATTTTTAGGGATCCCAATCCACTATTACAGTCATTAAATTTATGCTTTACTTTGAAATTACATCATATGATTATTTATATAATAAAAACATATGTTTTATGTTAATTTTATTCTCTTTGGGATCACATTAATTTATCCTTTATCATTCTTGTATTGTAATCTTCCAAAAAATATTCAATGACTCAAGATTATTTTCTTTCAAATATAGGGTATGGTTCTTAAATGTTATTATATTTTTATCATAGTTTTATTCTCTTGTTTTGTTTATATTAAAATTTATATCACCGTTGTTTACCTTTACTAATAATATAGGCTCAACATTTATAATATTATATTTCCCCATTTCATGATGAATGGTTTTATATATTTTATGTTTAAGTGGGGTTATTTTTATGGAGAAATAAGTGAGATATGATTTATATCTCTTATCAACATAAATTTTATATATCCATGTTTCTAATTACTCTAGACCTATAAGATTCTGACATAGACTACAATGTAATGTATTAAATATTCATCTAATTGATGTGATGTTTTTTTAGGAAATGTATGTATAACAATAAAATTACTTCCTTCGTTAAGATAAGATCAATGAAGGTTGAAAATATTTAGGGAAATGTATTGATCCGGAAAAAAGGATTAATCTAAAATAAAAATAGGTGTATCAATGAAATAGTTTATATTTTGAGTTTTCTCTAATAATGAATTGAGTGAAAGTTTAAAAAGATGTAGAAGGAGTTTTGAGAATCATGTGAATTTTCAACCATCGCATAATATTTTTTAGATTTTATATATTCTAAATTATTAATAAATAAAATATAGAATATTTTATACAAAGGTAATGTGGATGATAAAGTATATTTATAACTTTCAATCAATGATGGATTATACTTATTTAAATATATAATCATATTATGGGATTATGTAGAGTGAAAATAATATAATATCTCCTTATATTATGATCCAAATATTCTGATAATTTAGACACACCATTACTTTCTATAATAAGTCATAATTCTACATACATGGTGATGTGCCTAGAATCCATAAAAAATACAAGTAGAATATATTCATCATAATATATTATGAGTTAATTTTATAGATATTGTTTTTATTATTCTATATTTGTTTATAAAGTTTATTATTATATTCAAATTATGAGGGGAATAATCCCTTATGGAATAATGGTTAGAATTTATTGAATGTTTAAAAAAATTTCTATTGGAATATAATTTAACTTATTAAATGATATTGAGGAGTATAACACTATTATTATATAAAATAATGAATAATAACCAAAAAAGTAAACTTTTTATATCATAGAAATAAATTTAGATTAATTTAATGGATATTCAAAACATTATTGCACCAAAGGGGAAAATAAAAAAACATTTGGATTCATGATAGTATATAACCATTCCATTTAAATCAGAATATAAATTAATTTAAAAAATGAATGTATTTTTTAATAAATTATATGTTTTAATAGACATTATGATATGTATAACAAAAAATGATTATTATTTTTCATTAGTGGTTTTGAAAATAAAAAATATACTTTAAATAAATGAAATTCTACATATTCTAAAGATCATAACTAAATTATAAAACTTATAAATCAATGTAAAATTCAATATGTTGGGTTTCATAATTCAAGTAATGTTTTGAGATTATATTATGAACACATAAATAAAAATAGAAAATTTTATCTAGTGGACAACATGGTGAAATTTATTTCTTGTAATAGAAGGGGCACTAACTTGTGAAATCAATGACAATACTGCATAAATTAAAAAATTATAAAATATGGTATATCTAAAATCATTTGTATATATTAAAAATTTATGGTGTGATAGTGTAAATTCATTTTAAGAATGTTTGAGAAAAAATGTTGTCATGATATCCTATAATAAAAATTACAGATGCTGAAAGTGTGGCCGATTGTCGCATATCGACCGTTCAAGGTTCCGGTGCTCTGCTAATGTGTATAGCAGCACTCGGGTCGAATCCTCGGCGATGATACTTTGTAGTAGTCGTTTGTTTTTAGTTGATTGTATTTTGATTAGGGGGGTTTGTTTGCAGAGCTTAATTGAAATGATTTATGGATGATTTTTGATTTACCAAATTGATAAAGATTGGGGTGAGTTCATCATTAGGTTAGTTAAGCTTGTGATATCCTCGAGCTTTGCTTTATATTGCATTTAAATTAACACCCATGTCACAAGATGATGTTGATTAGAATTCTTAAGTGTTAAGGCTTTAAACCAAGACTTAACTTAACTTAAGGTTATAATCTCAATCTGATCTTATTTATGGTTGTGTATTTATGGTTCCAGTAATCCATGGAAACCACATGTTAAACAAAACAAGTCATTAATCCATGACATGTTAAGTCCAACATACACAATGTTAATTCAAAGAATATTCATCGAGCAGAAGCTCTCAATCACTTAACATACCTAAATTATAACTCAACCCAATGAGAGATTTACTCAGCCATTTGGGTGATTAATAATCTGGTTATAATGATTATGTTTATAAATTAATAAGAGAAGAAAAAGAAAGGGATAAGAAAAGATTGGTACGTCGACACACACACACGAACAATGATGATAATTAAAAATGAACTTTAGATTGAATGAGGAAGCTAAAGAAGGGAAGGGGATTGAACTGAATTTAAACTATTTTAAGAACATTAATATTAAAATACAGAAGGTGGAAGAGAATAAGAGATATTGAAGAAGAAACTTTCATTAAAACAGAATTACAAAATAAAGGACTTACAAAATTACAAAAATGAAGAACACAAAAGTAAGTGAAAAGAAAGAGAGGAGGAAAGGTCCCTCAAGTGTAAACTTGAGTATGTCAGGTCCTCCCAAGACTTTGGAAAAGCTTTTGTCGTGCCAATATGATCTCCTCTCTTCTGAAATGCCAACCCCTCTCAAGGAGAGAAGGGGAGAGTATTTATAGCCCAAGGAGTGGACTGTTTGCATTCCCAATCTGTCCCTCCACTTGCATCGCCAATTTGGCAATTCAGACAGCCGAATATTCAAATATCTCATTCTTCAAATTTGTAGACAATAATGTTGGCCGACTACTCTCAAAATTTGGAGTCATTTGGACGTAAGGATAAAAAGTTATGGCCGGTTTAATAAACAAACTTAAACTGTCCATTTCAATCCAGTCTTTTTGAAGTCCATAATGTGAAAAGGTTTTTGAATATTAATATGCCTTCAAATCCGAATGGTTTCTTCAACAAAGTCTGCCGCCTACATCCCCTCTTTCACACTGCAATATCTAAGCTCGCTTGGATGATTACATCCGGAGATATGTCATGCATACTATACTGATTTTCATTCTCGGCCAGAATGGTGGGCTGGACTTCAAAGATTCATTTGGGTCCCTTGTACTTGGATTTGGGCCATGAAATTTTATCCAAGATGACATGTAGTGTCCCCCGAATTATGGTGGAGAGGTAAGGTTTTTGAAATTCTGGATTGAGCCCAGTAAATCAATCTTCATGAATAGTCCAGTTTCTTCACAGATTCTTTGGTCTTGTTTGTGAGGACCATATGACCCTTCAAATGGCAGAATTGGATCATGGTTCCTTCTAATGAAATGTTTTATATTGAAAGGAGAATCCTAAAAAATAAGAACCACACAATTTGGATCAGTATAGCAATAGTTATAATTAAAACATTAAACTGACTCAATTTGACTACTTCTAAAAATGCTCAAATATTATACTTAATATTAAAAAATTAATATTTCACACAAATTATGCACATTTCATATAAAATAAGTAAAGGGGGAATATAATAAGTCATGAAAATATTAATAACATCAACTCCCCCACACTTAGATTTGCACATGTCCTCATGTGCAACAAATATAAAAACATGACAAAATCATTTTCACTCACCAACAAATATTAAAATTTTGTTTTCTCCAATCAGGGGAGGTTTAGACTATTTCACTCATCCATATTGAATTCCATCACAAATTTGGTTCACAATAATGCATCAGAAACAATTCATTTTTTCATGTTCAAGGTTTGAATTGGAAAATGTAGGCACTCAAAACTTACTCCTCTCAAGATGATAAAAATGTATTTTAGGAGGTTCACTCATTCACCAACAAAAAGTGAAAATCAAGAGTTTGTAAGAGCTCTCAGCTTACATTCCCAAATCTAATGTGTACAAGAATCAAGAGGACTTTTAAGGGGTTTTTCAGTGGCTATGGGACGGTAGGTATATAATGTCCAAAGGAAAAGAGGGGTTAAAAAACACCAACATGGAAAAATCAATGCACATTTTTTTTTGAAATTTGATTTGAAAGGAAATAGAAACACATATTTACAAGGGCATGAATGTGTGATGAATGAAAAGTGAGGGAGATAGAAAATGGAATAGGGTGAGATGATGGAATATGTACAACATGGAAGACTTCCAATAATTACACAATACAAGATGATTCAAGTGTTCTTTTTTTTTCTCTTTTTGCTCTATTTTTTCGAAAGTTGTGCTTGAAACAAGTCTCACAGTCATCTACCAACCCATGTTTGATCTTCTCATGGAACTAATTTTAGTAGTTATAACACGATCAAAGGTTGATGATGAATGATTTTTGACCCACCCAAGACGCAACCCATTCCATTTTTTTATTTTTATTTTTTTTCATTTTTTTTGAACACTTTTCAATGACTTTTGTACAAATGACAATTACACATATACACCCCAAAGCTCGCAGAATTACAACCTCTCTCCCACACTTGAATGGATTCTTGCCCTCAAGCATATGATGACACATTGGAAATCAATGAAAGTACGCCCAAAAATGAAGTCCATTCCCCTCACACTTAAATTTCAATAAATTGTACAATGAAAAATCCATGAAGATGTTGGGTGGGACAAGGTATTAGGCTTGTAATGTGGCTATAAAAAGAAAGGTTTTCATAGGCTCAAAAGGGATTTCAAAAG
Organism: Viscum album; assembly: GCA_963277665.1. Taxonomy (NCBI): domain Eukaryota; kingdom Viridiplantae; phylum Streptophyta; class Magnoliopsida; order Santalales; family Viscaceae; genus Viscum; species Viscum album. The sequence goes on along the minus strand of OY728157.1, from coordinate 1,710,491,288 downwards.
TAGGATCAATGTAAGGGTAACGAGAGGCTACTTGGCTATTCTGATTCTCATGTGGCTTAGAAAATGCCTCTATCATATTAATGCACACAAAAGATGGAAATTAAGCTCGAAGGTCTACAAACTCAAGACTCACAATCAGTGGTGAACACACACAATGAAAAATATGGCCATAGATGACCTTGGCATGAAGGCTAATGTTATTCCTCACGGTAGGGGAGAATCATTTTCCACCAAAAATTGTTCATTCAAAATGTTTGTTATTGACACAAAATTGTTTACCCAAGTTTGAGATAAAAATTAAATATATTTGAGTTTAAAACAAGCCTTTTGACTCCCCAAAATGGTTGGACAAAATATCAATATTGAATGATGAGTAATTATGACACCCCTTTTTTTCAATTTTCATTTGTTTTTAATTATTTTTTTTTAAATTTTTTTATTTTTAATGATAGATCCACAAAAAAGAGAAAATAGAAAAAGGGTTGTGGAAGAATGTTGTAAAAAAATGAGAGGGAGAGAGGAAGAAGAAGAAATAGAGAGAATAAGAGAGGGAATAGAGATTGAGGAGAGATAGAGTTAAAGGGAAAGAGGTGCCCCCTGGTTTGGATTTGGCGGGTCTCCATCCAGTGGTGGTTCTATTGAAGTGGTTGGGGTTTCGGTGGAAATCTACGTGGTTCCTGGATTGTGAGACCTCTCATGGTGATGCTTTAACCGGTGTCCATTTACCGTGAATGTTCTTTTTGAAGAAGGGTCTTGGACTTGCACTACACCAAATGGGTAAACGTTAGTAATAACAAAAGGACCTTCCCAACGAGAATTAAGCTTACCTGGGTGAAGTCGAAATCGATAATTGAAGAGAATTACCTTTTCACCTTCATGAAATACCTTTCGAAGAATGTTCTTGTCATGGAGTGACTTTGCCATTTCTTTTTAGAGAATGGAGTTCTCATACGAATCGAGTCGAAGCTCCTCCAATTCAGTCAACTGCAACAATCTTTCTTCACCAGATTTTTCACAATCAAAATCACATGTTTTGACAGCCCAAAATGACTTATGTTGGATTTCAACTGGTAAATGACAGGCTTTACCAAAAACTAGCCTAAATGGAGACATCCCAATGGGTGTCTTATAGGCTGTTCGATAGGCCCAAAGTGCTTCACCAAGTTTATCGGGCCAGTCTTTTCTTGTGGGCTTAACAATTCTTTCAAGCACTCTTTTCACTTCTCTGTTAGAAAGTTCAGCCATTCCATTTGTTTGAGGGTGATATGCAGTGGATGTTTTATGTACATCCCCATTCTTTTTCAAAAGTGACTCCATGGTTCTATTACAGAAATGAGTTCCTAAGTCACTTATCAAAGCACGTGGTGTTCCGAATCGATGGAAGATATGGGTTTTGAGGAACTCACTCACAGTTTGAGCATCATCTTTCCTAGTGGGTTTGGCCTCGACCCACCTAGAAACATAGTCAACAGCAAGGAGAATGTAGGATAATCCATTGGAAGGGGGAAAAGGTCCCATGAAATCGATGCCCCAAACATCGAAAAGCTCACAGAAGATTAATGGCTTTTGAGGCATTTCGTTTCCTTTGGAAATTGTGCCAAACTTTTGGCAAGTAGGACATGATTGACAGAACTCGTGTGAGTCCTTGAAGAGTGAAGGCCAAAAGAATCCAGAATCTAGGACCTTTCGAGAAGTCCTTTGTGGTCCAAAGTGGCCACCTCCAGGCATTGAGTGGCAGAATTCCAAGATGGAGGATTGTTCAGTTTCATCATCACATCTCCTAATTACCATGTCAGCCCCAGTTTTCCAAAGTTTATTATCTTCCCAAAAATAATGCTTTGAATCACATCTCATCTTTTCTTTTTGTTCTTTTGAAAAATATTCAGGGAAAACACCAGAAACCAAGTAATTGGCAATTGGGGCATACCATGGTAACTTTGGAGTGAGAGATGAGAGGTGTTCAGTTGGAAATTCAGGATCAATTATTTCAGAATGAGAAGAATTAGAAATTCTACTCAGGTGATCAGCTACAGGGTTTTCTTTTCCAGGTTTATCTTTTATCACGAGGTCAAACTCTTGGAGCATTAAAATCCATCTTATTAGCCTTGGTTTGGAATCACTTTTCTTAAGTAAGAACATTAATGCTGAGTGGTCTGTGAAGATGATGATTTTGGCACCTAAGAGATAGGGCCGGAATTTATCCAAGGCAAAAACCACATCTAAAAGTTCTTTTTCAGTCACAGTGTAGTGTGATTGAGTTTCATCCAATGTTTTTGAGGCATAAAATATTACATGAGGAATGTTTTCTCTTCTTTGACCAAGAACATCCCCATTGGCCCTATCAGAAGCATCACACATTAATTCAAATGGTAAGGACCAATCTGGGGGTTTGATTATTGGAGCAGATGTGAGAGAAGATTTGAGTTCAATGAAGGCTCTCTTGCAAGCCTCATAAAAATTGAATGTGACATCATTTTGAAGTAAACGAGTGAGTGGGAGGGAAATCTTGCTGAAGTTCTGAATGAATCGCCGATAGAAACCGGCATGACCATGGAAGGACAGAATGTCTCGAACTGATTTGGGTTCAGGAAGTGATTGGATCACCTCAATTTTGGCTGGATCAACTTGAATACCCTCTTGAGAAATTATGTGCCCTAGAACAATCCCATTTGAAACCATGAAGTGACATTTTTCAAAATTCAGCACAAGGTTGCACTTGACACACTTTTGAAGGACCAAAGAGAGTGAATGTAAGAAAGATTCAAATGACTCGCCATAAATGGTAAAGTCATCCATGAAGACCTCCATGAAATTCTCAATGAATTCAGAAAATATACTCATCATACACCGCTGGAATTTTGCAGGAGCATTGCAAAGGCCAAAAGGCATTCGCCTATAGGCATAGGTTCCAAAGGGGCAAGTGAATGTGGTCTTTTCTTGGTCTTGAGGTGCGATTGGAATTTGGAAGTAGCCGGTGTAACCATCAAGAAAGCAATAGTGTGACTTTCCGGCCAATCTCTCAAGCATTTGGTCAAGGAAAGGAAGTGGGTAGTGATCTTTTCGTGTTTCAGCATTCAATTTGCGATAATCGATGCACACACGCCATTTGTTTTTCACTCGAGTTGTAACTACTTCTCCATGTTCATTTGTGACAACTGTTATCCCGCCCTTCTTAGGAACGACTTGAATTGGACTAACCCATTCACTATCAGAAATTGGGTAGATAATACCAGCTTGAAGAAGCTTGGTAATCTCTTCCCTAACTACCTCAAGTATGAGTGGATTGAGTCTTCTTTGAGGTTGCCTAATTGGTTTGGATGATTCCTCTAGATGGATGTGATGCATACAAAGGGAAGGGTTGATTCCTGGATTATCCTCTAGGGTCCAACCTAAGGTATTTTTGTTTTCCTCTAACACTTGAACAAGTTGAGACTCCTCAGTTTCAGAAAGTGAAGCAGAGATAATGACAGGGTAGGAGGGATCATGGAAAAGGAATGCATACTTGAGGTGTGAAGGAAGTGGTTTTAGATCAGTTTCAGCCTTGATTTGAGAGCTAGACAAGTTAGGAGCAGGATAAGGGATTCCAGATGGGTTTGGATCATTTTCCTCAACACTGTCCAAGGTGGAGCAGTAGAGATCAGAGTTGATGTGGGATTCAAGAGAGTTTTCAAGTTCCTCTAGATTGATGGATTCTATGAATGAGAGGTCCACATCAACATCACCATTTATGACTTTGTTAATCATGGTGCATATTTCACAAGATCCTTTATCATTAGAACATGAAGAACATGGTGGATTGGGGTTCGGTTGAATCTTAGAAGTGTCCTCAAAATCATGGATTGAGAATGCAGAGTGATCCTCAGATGGGTATCGCATGGCTTGGAAAATGTTGAACATGACCAGTTGGTCACCGAATTCCATGGATAAGATGACTGAATGGACATCAATCTTGGTTCTCGCAGTCATGAGGAATGGTCTTCCTAGAATTAGGGGAGATCTAGAAGAGGTCGTCTCACCTTCCATGTCAAGGACATAGAAATCAGCTGGGAAGATAAGATCATTGACCCGAACAAGAACATCCTCAATTATCCCCTCAGGACTGGCAGTGCTTCGATTGGATAATTGAATGACAATACCCGTTGGGTGCAAGGGACCTAGACCAAGGTTGGAGAAAATGGATTTGGGCATGACATTTATTGAGGCTCCAAGGTCTATGAGTGCATCATCAATGTTGGAACTCCCTATTTGACATGGAACCGTGAAGGTCCCTGGATCTTTACACTTCATGGGAATGGACTGTTGGGTTGAAACATTTTCAATGTTCCTAAGTTTCCTCTTATGGGTGCACAATTCCTTAAGAAACTTAGCATACTTAGGGATTTGTTTGATGGAATCTAAGAGGGGGATGTTCACTTCAACACGTCTAAACATGTCATGCATTTCATGATTAGGTTCAAAGGACTTCTTAGGCTTGGAGATGGCTTGAGGAAAAGGAATTGGGTTCCTTAGAGGAATGGAAGGAGGTGAAAGAGTGGATTCAAGTTCCTTTTCAAGCTTTTTGTTCTTTTCATTTTCTAGATCAACATCGAAAGGGGAGGTAGAGCAATCAGCATGGGGAATTTCAATTTGCTTTCCCGGTCTAAGTGCAATCGCACTTACATTACCCTTAGGGTTGGGTAATGGTTGAGCTGGGAGTTGGGATGAATTGGATGGTTGTTGCTGGATAAGGTGGGATGCAAGAAGACCTATTTGGGTTTCAATGTTCTTGAGGCTAGAACGGGTGAAGGAAGCAAGATCCTCTACAGCACTTTCCCATGGTTGTTTAGAAGAAGAGGCTTGTCCCAAATTGGGTTGTCCTTGGTTTTGGTTCTTGGGAAAGCGATTGTATTGGGTGGGGAATTGGGATGTCTCATTAGGATAGTGGAATCCAGGAGGAGGATTGTTCCTTTGGGGTTGAGGGACAAAAGGGTAAGGTTGTTGGAAGTTACCAACACCTTGACTGTATTGAAACTGGTTTGGGTTTTGAGGAGGGAACTGCGGAGGATGAGAAATGGGATTACCATACCTCAGAGGTGGGTTAAAGGTAGAAGAGAAGGGCTCAGAGTGGGGTTGGTTGAAGTTTCTAACAAACTGACCTGATTGTTGAGGGTTGAAGTTTCGCTGAGCATATGCCGCATTGAGCTCCATTGGACTAGATGAATTAGATGGATCTTCTTGAAGTTGTGGACATGTGTCAGTTGGATGAGATGGAGAGTTGCAGATTCCACAATTCTTGATAGGCCCATGGAATAGTGACTGTGGAGAAGATGAGGTTGGGGCTTTGGTAGCCACCGCTAGTTGACGCACAAGACCTGTAAGTTCACTCATCCACTCAGTCATCTTGTTGGGCTCTATGGATTGATTCTCTTGGGCTTGTTTCACTTGATCATGTGCTCGAGTATGGAATTGTTGCGTGTTTGTAGCCATGTTACTTATGAGATCTCTTGCAGCTGCAGGAGTTTTGTCAACAAGAGCACCGCCACTTGCGGCATCAATGAGAGTTCGCTCCATAGCCAATAACCCCTCATAGAAGTATTGGATCAGGAGTTGGTCAGGGATTTGATGGTGTGGACAAGTTGCCACAAGCTTTTTGAACCTCTCCCAATACTCATGGAGTGATTCATTAGGGAATTGACGGATGCCGCTTGTTTCCTTTTGGATAGAAGCTGTTCGGGAAGCGGGAAAGAACTTCTCAAGGAAAAGTCTCTTCATGTCAACCCATGAGTTTATGGAACTAGGTGGGAGGTAGTAGAGCCAAGACTTGGCATAATCTGCTAGGGAAAAGGGGAAAGCTCTAAGCTTGATTTGTTCTTCAGAAACCCCTTGAGGTTTCATGGTTGAGCAGACCACTTGGAACTCTTTGAGGTGAAGATGAGGATCCTCACCAGCTAGACCATGGAAATGAGGAAGAAGATGAATCAAACCCGATTTGAGTTTGAAGTCAGCTTCAATGTTTGGATATTGAATACCAAGAGGTTGGTAATTCATATCAGGGGTAGCAAGTTCTTTTAGGGTTTGTTCCCTAGGATTGGCCATTGCAATTTCAATTGGTTGGATGAGGACTGGTTCTTGAATTAGTTGAGTATCTCTTATGTTCCTCCTAAGTTGGCGAAGTGTTCGCTCAATTTCAGGGTCAAACAAATCTGAGGGATTGTTTGGAAGGCTACGGGGCATTTAGAGAGATTTTGGAAGAAAGAGGAAGACGGGTTTTTCTTTCTATTTTTTCAATTTATGATTTCTATGAGAAGACGGGTTTTTCTTTGTGTTTTTTTTAATTTTTTTTTTAAAATTTGTTTTTTTTTTGTGTTTTCTTGACAATAACCAGAAACTAATGACTACTTAAATCACCATCCCCGGCAACGGCGCCATTTGAAAGTGCGGCCGATTGTCGCCTATCGACCGTTCAAGGTTCCGGTGCTTTGCTAATGTGTATAGCAGCACTCGGGTCGAATCCTCGGCGATGATACTTTGTAGTAGTCGTTTGTTTTTAGTTGATTGTATTTTGATTAGGGGGGTTTGTTTGTAGAGATTAATTGAAATGATTTATGGATGATTTTTGATTTACCAAATTGATAAAGATTGGGGTGAGTTCATCATTAGGTTAGTTAAGCTTGTGATATCCTCGAGCTTTGCTTTATATTGCATTTAAATTAACACCCATGTCACAGGATGATGTTGATTAGAATTTTTAAGTGTTAAGGCTTTAAACCAAGACTTAACTTAACTTAAGGTTATAATCTCAATCAGATCTTATTTATGGTTGTGTATTTATGGTTCCAATAATCCATGGAAACCACATGTTAAACAAAACAAGTCATTAATCCATGACATGTTAAGTCCAACATACACAATGTTAATTCAAAGAATATTCATCGAGCAGAAGCTCTCAATCACTTAACATACCTAAATTATAACTCACACCAATGAGAGATTTACTCAGATATTTGGGTGATTAATAATCTGGTTATAATTATTATGATTATAAATTAATAAGAGAAGAAAAAGAAGGGGATAAGAAAAGATTGGTACGTCGACCCACACACACACGAACAATGATGATAATTAAAAACGAACATTCGATTGAATGAGGAAGCTAAAGAAGGGAAGGGGATTGAACTGAATTTAAACTATTTTAATAACATTAATATTAAAATACAGAAGGTGGAAGAGAATAAGAGATATTGAAGAAGAAACTTTCATTAAAACAGAATTACAAAATAAAGGACTTACAAAATTACAAAAATAAAGAACACAAAAGTAAGTGAAAAGAAAGAGAGGAGGAAAGGTCCTTCAAGTGTAAACTTGAGTATGGAAGGTCCTCCCAAGCCTTTGGCAAATCTTTGGTCGTGCCAATATGATCTCCTCTCTTCTGAAATGCCAACCCCTCTCAAGGAGAGAAGGGGAGAGTATTTATAGCCCAAGGAGTAGACTGTTTGCATTCCCAATCTGTCCCTCCACTTGAATCGCCAATTTGGCAATTCAGACAGCCGAATCATCAAATATCTCCTTCTTCAAAGTTGTAGACAATAATGTTGGTCGACTACTCCCAAAATTTGGAGTCATTTGGACGTAAGGATAAAAATTTATGGCCGGTTGAATAAACAAACTTAAACTGTCCATTTCAATCCAGTGTTTTTGAAGTCCATAATGTGAAAGGGTTTTTGTATATTAATATGCCTTCAAATCCGAATGGTTTCTTCAACAAAGTCTGCCGCCTACATCCCCTCTTTCACACTGCAAAATCTCAGCTCGCTTGGATGATTACATCAGGAGATATGTCATGCATACTATACTGATTTTTATTCTCGGCCAGAATGGTGGGCTGGATTTCAAAGATTCATTTGGGCCCCTTGTACTTGGATTTGGGCCATGAAATTTTTATCCAAGATGACATGTAGTGTCCCCCTAATTATGATGGAGAGTTAAGGTTTTTGAACTTCTGGATTGAGCCCAGTAAATCAATCCTCATGAATAGTCCAGTTTCATCACAGATTCTTTGGTCTTGTTTGTGAGGACCATATGACCCTTCAAATGGCAGAATTGGATCATGGTTCCTTCTAATGAAATGTTGTATATTGAAAGGAGAATCCTAAAAAACAAGAACCACACAATTTTGATCAGTATAGTGATAGTTATAATTAAAACATTAAACTGACTCAATTTGACTACTTCTAAAAATGCTCAAATATTATACTTAATATTAAAACATTAATATTTCACACAAATTATGCACATTTCATATAAAATAAGTAAAGGGGGAATATAATAAGTCATGAAAATATTAATAAAATCAGATGCACACAAAATATTATATAAATTTATTATAACAATTTCACACATATGTTCAAATTTTTCAGAACTCATGGATAATGGAACACTTTCATTTTTGATTCTGAATATAATATGATGGGTAAAATTATTTTTAAATTTATAATGACAATTGTGATAGAGTGTATAAGATGGATTCAATTGAGAAAATCAAATTAAATAGAATCAAAAATCAAAATCCTTATGTCAAATAATGTAATAGAGTACACATGTATATAGTTTTAGAATTATTTAGAGATGGATTTGATAAATCTTGAGTTATTAATGTTTTGAATAACATTTAAAAATAGATTAATTTAATGAAGGCATTTAATAGTAATAAATTTATAGATTACACCACACATTTAGAGTGATATAATGAACATATATTCAATAGATTTCATGAAAATGGGGCATCAATCTAAAAATGAGGATTATTATATATTAGAGAGGAAAAAACCTATATAAAGGCATTTTATTGTGAATTTATTATTAAAACACCTCATTGTACATTAGAAATAAATTATATAGTTAGAATTTGGATAAAATTTATTTGATATATATAGGTGCACGAAATGAATGAGATTTTATAGGTTAGTCATCCATGTTTATAAAATATTAGTGTTTTAATAAAGGGTATAATAAAGTCATGTAATGAAATTATGTAATTATTTATAATGTGAAGATGGAAGAAAATATAAATATTTTATATTTAAAAAAAATTAAAGAATAAAATGAATTTTAGACTATATGTTAATGTTTTTACAATCAAAAATATATTAAGGATTTTGAGGATGAATTGGAAGTTAATGTATTTAACCAACAGTTATAATCATTGTGTAAAAGTAGAAAGAGATAAATTATGATTGAATAATTTATTATTGTAAAATACTAAATCACAAAAAGTTAATCATAGAGGATATGGAGTGTTGATAACACTATATTATTATCACATGGGGAGATGATAACAATTAATGAATTTATAAGATATGATTCACAGTTATAATAAATGAATGTGGATGTGAATAATATTAAGATCAAATATACATTTTTTTTCAAAATGGTGTATTTATCACAATATCATTATAAATAAATATATATAAAACATAATTTATGATGAAATCGAGAACTATATTCCTCACATTGAATGTTTGGTCTCTAAAGGTTGTGATTATATTGACAACATAGATATGAAATATTAATTCACAAGGATTATCATAAAAAAGAATATTTTTATATACATAATAAATTTAATTCAATTTGGATTCAATGCTTACAAACTCATATATATAAGAAATTTAATAATGGATTTCTCAATGAGGACATTTATATTAAAGAAGAAGATTATTTCGAGATGATAGATATTGTAAGAATGTAGTGTTGAGTCTGTAATTCCAAATATAGATTTAAACAATAATTATGTGTGGTTGTACTTATTTCTAATCCTGTATTAAGATGACTGAATTAAATATTGGTGGGTTTGACTATAATTTATTTGTAATATTATTGTAATGACATATATTCATAGTACATTCATATATTGATGATATAAGCATTTATAAAATAAAAAAAATAGTTATATTATTTATATAATTTTATTCGTGATTTAGATTCCTGAAAATTGAGAGATTACATAATTTATTAATCTCTATGAAAATATTTTTTTGACACTACTATAGGGACACACTCTAGAACCTAGTTCATCTTCTATGGAGTGGATGTAGTCTCATCACCCCAAAGTCCTTCATTCCAATGGTGAGTGGAATCCACCATTATGACTGATAATGTCGACCCCTAGTTCAATATAGGATTGTATGATATCAATAACTAATTAAATGGATTCCTCCTTGGGGTTCATCTCATGATCCAATTAACCCTTATAGATCTAATTCATATTCATGAATATTTCCTTGTATTCAATAATCTAGTATACAATTGTTAGATATTACACATATTGTAGGGAATGGGTGGTCACTTGTTGTTGTATATGATGATGATGTTAAGAATCTATAAATTTATTATACATTAAATATTATAGGTATAATTATTCAAATAAAATGTGGATTCTATTTTGAAAAACCGAAGGCATATGGTGAAAACTATGAAGAAACATACATTTAGTGTGAAATAAATCTATGGAATGTCACCACATGCATACTGTTCTCATTAATATGTGAGTGTCACATTGGTCATGTGAGGAATTTCACAATCATCATGCCAAAAAATGCATACTCTTTATACATGGATTCCCAGGCTCATCACATAGGTAATCTAGTGCTCCCCACGCCATGTGTACACCCATGCTCACCCACTAAGTAGGGAACAAGGGAATATATTCTCATCACATATTCCTCTTATCATAATAATAAAATGATATATATTCTCGACACCAAGGGTTAAAATTATGACACATTCGTATTGGGAACACTATTATATATGAGAGAATGCACTCATATGTTTTATGTACATTGGGGACTATAAAATTTTTCATGTCAAACACAGGGCTCATCACAAGTAAACATTCAAGTGTAGGTCATCACATTTTAATGTCATGTTTGAAAAATACAAAATTAGATGTCCACTAGAGTGACACATTCCGCATACACTTAATAAATATTTGTCTAGGAATAGGTTATTATATTGTGGTACCACCATAATCCGGAGGGAATTTCGATTTATTATATATTCAATGAACTCTATAAATATGATCATACAATAAAGTTTCCATCACAGGAGGAGGATATTTATATAGCGTCATATCATGATTAAACCACTAAGATACATCCTACTTACCATGTTAGGATACTAGGATCCAAACCAAAATATTTCGATTGAACTGTTTATGGTCATGTGGAATGATAGTACAATAAATTTTAACACCATACTGATAAAAAAACTTCATAAAGAAATTAGTGATGATATGGAATGTTATGGGTATTATGAATATGTGTTTCCTAGAATATATCTGAACCATTTTAAACTTTTCCTATGATGCAACTCATGCATAAAACTTGAAATTTTTATTTTCATCACAAATAGCATCCCATACTCATCACATTTTGAAAGGATATAGATTTATGTCTTATACTGATTAAGTTTTTGTGTTTTTTTAATTTTATAAGTATAATATATATGATTATATTCCAATTAATGTATTAAAAATTAGAGATTTTTTGGGGCTTTTGTGTGATGATTCCCAATCCTAGTTGGTGTAGTATGAGTGATAGATACAAGGATCTTTCCCATAATAAACATGTGGAATTTGGGTCAGTTTTCCATGATCACGGGGGAGGTATAATAGGGTGGTAAAGTATCCCTGGAAAATGAACTAGGGATTAAGGAGAAGTATCTAGGGATAGTTTGAAAAAATACATCATGATACTGAATTTTTTCTTTTCCACACAGTGGATATTCTTAATGATTGTTTTTTAATAAATCATGGTTAAATTATGATAGCTTCTAGTAGTTCAATACTCCTGTAGAGTGTGGAAGAATATTAAATTTGATGATATTTATTATCATTCAATGGGCCATTCTAGGGATAGGTTTCAGACACCAATGATAGAGGATATCCAATGCATGTTTGAGGTAGAGTGTGTGATCCACTCCCATGGAATATAGAATCCTTTTACTGAAGAGATCCATGTACTATGAGAAATACACTCTATTGTGGATCTTAAGGGAAACACATCTATTAACGTTATGGATGATGAAGAATTTTCTAATGAGGATTCCAATGCAAAGGGAAGTGTATTTATACAACCAATAAAAAGATAAATATGTCACTGATGATGTATTCCCCTGGTTTTAGAAGATTATATAAATTTTAAGTCATTTGGATTTAATTATTAATTAAATTTGACATACACAGTAACTAGAAATTATATAAGAATTATATATTAATAAATAATATATAGGTGGTGAATATAATATTCTAAGATGGAATGTGGATGAAACATCGCCTTCTAGTATTGTTTTGGTTATTGTTGGTCAAAATTATTTTGGTGAGGTACCACTGATGGTCGAGGTGATGGGTCACCTTCTCTAAGAATCTTATAGTAGAATATAATACACCTTCCATTTTATTTTACATATTATCTTAATAATTTTATTGACATTTTTTTATCCTAAAAATATAACATTTGTATCTGATTTATGGGAATCATGTGGTGGTTATTGATGTGCCCATCAGTGTGGAGAGTCTATCCTTAGTAGTGTCTATATGAAGTGCCTCAAATCTTGTCTGGTAAGATAGTGTGGTGAAATGGGTAATATATGGGCCATGGTATGGGATTTAATATAGTTTCTTATATAGGTTATATTCCCTCTAATATTCTCCATACATAAAACAAATCAGCGATTATATTGTTTGTAAGTCTCTTGCCCCAGTTCACTTTCCATCACCCATGGTATTGACTTCACAAAGATCTTATTCTAATAGTAACTATCCCTATTTTGTGGAATAAAATTCCCATGGTAATTTTTATTATTAAGTAGGTTGTCACTATCATGGAAACTATTGGATTAGGTCTAATAGTGATGGTGACTGATGAGTTTTTGATGACCTAGATGACCCAAAATTTGGGAAACCTTAAAGAGGCCATTGAAATAACTCGTCTGAGCCCATCTTCTTGTGATGAGTCAGTGATTGTGATTTCATCATCTATTGTCACCAAATATACTATCTTGTCTATGAAGGAATCATACATATATAATTACATGCTTTGGGTAGAGATATATGTGTACATATTTTTGATACTAGAGTGTTAGAAACCCATACCCCAAGTAGATTGGAGAATCATTAATATATGTAAGAGGTTGATGTTGTGATCATATAGTAGGATGATCTTAGACCACCAAATTATAAGGTTTATCATTATAAAAATATACTTGCAACCTTCCTAGAATATCGGTTTTCTCCAGAAGTGATGGATGGCTCTAGGTCAATTATATTTGAGAGGATCCATGTAATTTAATTCAAGGAATAGATAAGTGACTCAAACTCAATCACATTCACCACATTCTTTGATTTTTTGGTCAATTGGGATCCATCCACCATATTTTCAGTACCCTATAGATTTTTTTAGATGAAAATAATTAACTTCATGCCCTTTATTTGGATTTAATATTTTAATTGGTAGATTTAGAGTTTCATCAGACTAGTGTTTCAAAACATGATTCAACATCTATAAGTTTTTTCTATGATAATTTTTTAGAAGGAGTTAACCTAGATAGATGAGTATGTGTTCCAATAATTATTCATCATTTATGTCAGGTATGAGATTTTACATCACCTAGAGTTGTTGGAACCAAGGATGCTCGTTGCCAGTAATGGAGGTTGTTTGGTGTTTTTTTTCAATCTGTAATATATTACTTGGGAGTTTGAAAACAATATTTTCATATGTTTGATGCTGAATGAAGTATTTTATGTGGAAATGTTTGCTAGTGTTTTCAAATTCTGTGGGCATTAAAAATTTGGAGTTTGGTAACAGTTTGCGGCAACAATAAGTGGTGATGGTGCATGGTACGTGGTGAAGGCATGTGTTACGCAGTGAAGGGTTGTGGTATGCGATGAAGGCCCATGGTACATGCTGAAGGAATGAAGTATGTGGTGAATGCATGCAGTATGCAGAATGGTGCGCATAACTGAAATAAGTTCGCAATGATGCTACACGGTGAAGGCGTGCGATATGCCAAATGCTGCTAAAAATAGTTTCAAGCGATGGTATTTGGTGAATAGATGCAGTATGTGGACTGAAATACATATGGTATGTAGAAGGATAATGGTATTCTATAAAGGTTAACAATACATATTATTGTAGAACGTAGTGGAGGATTACAATACGCAGATAAAGCTCAGTTTACATTAAAGATTTTCCCTCATTAAAAATTTGGGTAAATTAGATTACAAAAATTTGCAGTGTAATGTGCCTACATTAGGAGGAGTAATCCACTTTTTTATGACACAAGACTATAGATTAAAATTTCAGGAGGAAATTCAGTGAAGTCAGATGTGGTACATAGTGGAGAAGATGGTACTTGGAGATGATCACCCATGTTAGGAAAATTGTTAATGGAAGACAGTGTGGTTGTCATAGGAAGCTCTCGCAGTACATGATCGAGCAAGGTAATATGTGGAGCCAGATGATACGTGGAGTAGTGGAGCAGTATACAATGGAGAAAGGCAGTACACAAAGTAAGATGGTATGAAGAGGAGTGGATAAGTATATGGAGTAGGGCAGTACGCAGATCAGGGCAGTACGTGGAGGAGTTGCATGGTATGGAAAAACAAAAAACGTACATGTAAATAGTTGCATGGTATGCCGAAAAATATACAAAGTATGCAGAAACAACAACAATATGTAGAAACAACAACATTAACTAGAAACAACAAGTAGTACACAGAACACCCAAGGAAGCCTGAAAATTGAACAAATCAATTTGTGAAATTAATTTCCACAACATATTAGTGTAAAAGAAAATAAATATCATCTATGGGTGACTATAGGACTTCAACAGAGAATCCATTTACAGTTTATGATGCATGATCTAATTCTAAAACATTGAAGCAACCTTCAAGTCAATAAACTGAGTGAAGAATCTTCCAACACAATGAGAAAGGGGGAGGCAACGGAACTTGTCTGAGGGAAACTGTGTGATATCCCTAAAACATTGTAAAGGCAGTGCACCTGGAACATTGTGACTATGATAAACTCTTGTAATCCACAAATTGTGAACATTAGTGGTTTTTTATGACTGACACACTATCGGTGTATTCTCATTGGACGTATCCATTAGTGGCGAACTAAGTGAAATTTTTGTGTCATTGCTTTGCATTTGATTGTTTATGTTTTTTACTTCCTCTTCAGACAGGTCTAACATGTACATACCAACAGGGGAACAAGATCCATTATATTTGAAGAAAAATTTGACACCATGATTCACGATTCCCTTATCAGGGTGTTTTGGGGACCTTCAAGTGGTATTAGAGAGAGGTTTATTGTGTTAAATATGTCATATTTTTTATGACCTAGAGAATACATTTAATGTCATCGGAGTTCCTTTTTTTGACTGAAGAAACATTTATATATGGAAGAATAGTATGAAATATCATCTATGATATATAAAAATTGATGATCAATTTTCAACTGCACAATTATTTAAGTCATTGATCCAACCGGTCGATCTATGGAAGATATAGATAAGAAAATTCTGGTTGCTGATGCTAAAGCACAGAAATATCTAACTGCATCTCTTTCTAATCAAATATATGTGAAGGTGATGAACTGTACATAAAAAAATTCTATGTGTGAGAAACTAGAAAATATTTATAATGGTGACAAAAATTTAAAGAAGGAGAAGCTCCATGTTTTACAAAATAGGTTTGATGATCTGAAAATGCACCATATTGCAAATTTGGATTCATTATTCAATCAAATTACCGATGTTGTAGGAGAAATTAAAGGGCATGGAGAAGTGATAAAAGTCATTGATATTATAAAAAATTGACAATAAATACTCCCATTTATATTCAAATGGTATAATCTCCTAAAAAAATGTATCTTTCCAAAAATTCTCTTGATAACCTGCTGAGCATCCTGGTGTCATATGATATGAGACTCAACCTATAAGATGCAACGACTCGTGTAAGAACAGAAATGGAATTTAGATCCATAGGAAAACATGAAATCTCAATAGATTCTATTGAGGAAGATGATGTGAAAAAATAAGTACATTCTTTCATTTCCAAGAAACTCAAGAATGGAATATAGAAATTTGAAATAAAACTACTTCTTGCTTGTTTCTATTGTGGAATTGATGGGCACATCACCCTTGTTTTTACAAGAAATATCCTTGATGAATAATGTGAATATGGAGACATTAAAAAGACTCATAAAAGGTTTTCCAAAAATAGAGACATCAAATATGGAATGATATTTTAACGAAAGAGTTTTTTTTTGTGAAAAAGAAGATGATGAAAATGAACTTTATGAGGAAGAGGAAGCAAAATTCAAATTTGGGAACCATTATACAATTATGGATTCCATTAAAAAGTAAAAACCACTAATAAATAAATCTAAAGATAATCAGTTTACTACTAATTTCGATTCCATGTTTCTACTTAAGGATGATTTTGGTAAGCATGTGAATAAATGTAAGAGATGCAATAAGTGGAATTCAATGGTGGATGAATCTTTAGACTATACTGATCCACGAGAAGCAGAAATTGAATGACATGAAGAAATAGTGAAACTAAAATCATCAATCCTTGAAAGCGCTGATGATGTTATGGAACTAAAACTCAGAATTTAAGAACAACAAGAGATCATCAATGACCTTACCTCGAGACTGGAGGAGAAGTTTGAGACTGTTGAGGGACTTGAAGAAGTTGATGTTAATCCGAGATGTAAACTAAAAACTAAATCAATTTCAATAGAAGAAAAGAAGAAAATTCAATTTGGAAGGTTCTCAAATGCTGAGCTACTAGTGGGAGAAATAAGTGGTTCTGATATGGTTGAAAGATATTGAGTGATCAAACACCCACATAAATGGGAAATAGTGGAATTTTTATTGGCTGTAAAATTCCAAATTCTATATATAAAGTGAACTAGAATAAAGTCACATTGAATGTTGATCATGTTTAAAAGCCACTCTATAAGTGTAGAAAAAGAAACCCTTAAATCAAACTGAAATGGGAACAAAAAATTGTCCACAAGTTTCCAGAAATTAAATAGAGCCAAACTATTTTCATGAGGAAGAAGGCATGAGGTGAAATAGAAGTGAGAATACATTTTTTTATGATGTTTCAGTTTTGTGGCTATCTAGTCTATACCATGTCATAATTAAAAGAGAAAAGGAGCTATATGAATGTGGAAGAGTTGTGAGTTCAACAAAAGAGGAAATATTCATATCCCACTCCTTATAGAATAAATAATTTCTATGGATATTTTTTTCACTGTTCTGACTTTAGATATTAGAATGTATATTTAAAACAAAGTTATGATAGGAGAAATTATTTCAATTCTTAAAGACGAGTCAATTATCGTCAACCATACAGTGTTGCTATCTCAAATAGGTTATCTCCTCTAGAAGAATAATTTGAATATGAATAACCCATGTACATGGAAGAGATAATTGAAAGAACAACAATGTCATATGATCAATCGAATAAATCTGGGTAAGAGAAGATGAAAATTGAGAATTCCAATTTTCCAGATATATCCCTCAAAGGTACAAATAACAACAACACATGGATTCTTAATAGAGGATTTTCATCCCACATGATGGATAATGCAGACCTATTAATGAATGTTATGAAAAAGTCAATGAAACAATGGGGATTGTTAAAGATGGATCTTTGAAGAGTAAAGATAGTGGAAGTACTAAGCTAGCTAATAAAGAGATAAAGAAAACTAATGTCTTTAATGTGGACGAACTAATTCACAATATTATTAGTGTGAGTCAACTCTCTGACTCGTGTCTTATTGTGAAATTAAATCAAAATGGTCGTACTATAAGAGGAACATCTGGGAATTATCTCATGGATGGCTGCAGAATAGATAGAAACTTATATCAAGTTGACTGTAAGGAGAACATTTTCTTCCTAATAGTTAAAGAGGAAACAAACTTATGGCCTCAGATATTGGGGCACATCAATCATCAAGACATGGAAAAGATATCTAAGATGAAGATAGTCATGGATATCTTGAATCTGAAGTGTGAAAGAGAAAACATCTATGATGCTTGTATTCTAGGGAAACAAGTCTACAATTCATACTCGCTAATGAATAAAAGATCATAAAACCTTCTTGAACTCTTCTATACAGATATATGTGGGCCAGTAAATGTTACTGGAATACATGGAGAAAGGTATTTTGTTATTATCATATATGATTATAGTATAATAGAATGTTTGATCGTTATACACAAGAAGTGACAAGTGCTTAATTGCATGAAAACCTATCGTCGAATTGCGGATATTGATACTAGATAGAAGATCCAGGTTCTGTAGTCTGAAAATAGAGGGGAATACACATCCATTGAATTTAAAAATTACATAGAGAATCATGAGATACAACATGAGGTGGTTTTTGTGAGAACACCATAGCGAATGGAGTTGTTGAGCGTATGAATCAACATGTAAAAAACATGGCCAGAACAATGTTGATTGAGATCCGTATTCCTCGAAATTACATGAAATAGGCGGTACAAGATGCAATGTATATTAAAAATCAAACAGGGCTATATATGGTTGAGGCAAAGACACCATATGAATTGTGGCATGGAAGGAATCCCTTTTTGAAATATTTTTGTGTGTTCTAAAGAAAATGCATCATCTAAATAAATGAAGGGAATCAAGGTAAGCATGGTGACAATTCAGATGAAGGAGTATTTCATGGATACTCAATGAAAATAAAATATTAAAAGTGTTTTGATAAGCGCTTGGGATGAATTGTGGAAAGTAGTTATGTTAATATCATTGACGATAAAAACCTGAATGCATCATTAAATTCTTATAATTAAGTGATAAAAGATAAAGAGGAATGTGAAAATAGAACAAATGATAATAGTGAGGTAGTGAAAGGTGTACAAAACTCACAGGATTCATGTTATATTGTTGAATTGGAAGAAGAATCAGACAAAGAAACCATGGATGTAGAGAATTCAGTCGATCCATAATGGAGAAATCGAAGAGAATGGATTGATCAATCCAAAATTTTTGGGGTTCAAAATGAACCTAGGTAGACAAGGAGAATGAGGAATAATGCACAATATGAATTTCTATTAGTTGTAGAACCATACTCTTTTGAAGTGGCTGTAAAGGATGAGCCATGGGTGAAAGAAATGAATGAAGAGTTAGTTCAGATTGAAAACAATCAGACAAGGGATCATGTTAAAATACCTTAAGATCATAATTTGATTGGTATGATGTGGATCTTCACGAACAAATTTGAAAAACATGGAAATGTGATCTGAAATAATGCATGCTTGGTTTATATGGTATATTCACAAATCTATGGTGTTGATGATGAAGAGACATTTGCTCCTTGAGTGTGATTGGAGTCAATCAGACTATTTATAGCCACGAAAATACAAAGAGGCTAAAACTGTATCAAATAGATGTTAAGACAAAAATTTTAGATGGAGTTTAATGGCCCAAACCTCTCGGGTCCATTACTTTGTAAAAATTTGATGTGGTCAAATAGGACACGTGTTACAATAATAATTTTTGATAATAATAATTGATAATGGTGGCATGAAAATATTTGGTGTTAATTAGATTAAATGGTTTAATTTAATCATTGTGAAATAAAAGAAATAAAATTGAATTTATTTAATTAAATGAGGGTAGGTGCATGGTTTCATTTTGATTTATTTAAATTTTAATAAATAATAAATTATGTGTGTAATGGGAATATAATTGGAGGTTCATGGAATAAATAATAAAGGAATAAATAATAATAAATGAGGCGCATGTAATAAATTATAAAGGAATGAAATGCATGGGGCACAACCCCTTATGGGTGAATCCAACTTATATTTTGAAATATTAAAATAATTATAATAATATTCATTTAATAGATTATAAAAAATAATAAAATGATAATGAAGAATGGAAGGGGTTCCCAACCCGTGTGTGAATATCATGAGATGGGACGGAGGGAGTAATTATAATATAATAATGGGTGTCAATAATAATAATAATAATAAATGATAATGACGGAGACCCCTTGATGAAATTGAAAGAGGATTTATTACTATTATATTAAATAATAAATAGTAATGGTGGATTTTAGTGTGTGATTAATTAAATGGAATGGTTTTAATTTAAAATGATAATAACCATGGTAAACTAATTTAATGGGATTAAATTAGAGCATTAATTATGGGTGTTATTATTATTAATTTTATTAATAATAACATTGAAGTGATAATGGAGTAAATTCAAGGGGAGGATCCACTTTTGGTGGAGTGGGGGAAGAAAACGTGAATCTTAAAAGAGATTGGAGAGAGAAAGAGTTTAAAAGAAATAAAGATTTAAAATTTAACGCAATAAAATAAATAAAGAAATCTATCAAGGTGGAATGGGGTGATGCACACCAAATTGGGGAGATTTTGTGCATGGATTTTGAATGTGATAATTTAATGAATTAAATTATATTAAATTAAGAATAATAATAATATAACAATGTAATCACTATTTTCTTTGGGAAAACTGAATTTTGATGGTTTCTTCCTCGTGCGACCTCGGTTTCATGAACCGTCAGCGGCAGCGTAACCCTGAAATTATGACTGTCATTTTAAGACCAATAATGAATACCTTTTTATGACACGTGTCTCGGTTCAATAAAACACCTATTATTAATTGATGTTATTATTATCAATAAACTCATGGAAACCGCGTGACGTGCCGTGTGTTGACCAGTCAAACAACGTAACAGTTTTACGGTCACATCGTGTATTCATTAATACATGCTACATACCATTTTATCTTTTTTTCCTATGTAAGAGAGGGTCATGTGTTATTTATGGACCCTTCTTTTTCCCCGCACGGTGACGCTCCCGGATGACCCAGAAGCCTTCCTCCTATCTTCTTCATTCGTACTCCGATCGTCGATCTGTCAGTGGCTATGGGATCATGTCAACGAGGTGAACATCGTGTACTTTGTTTCATTCCCTCTTCTTCGACTTCCTCTTCACATTTTTCTACTGAGGAGATTTCTGATATTTGACGGGACCGATGCTCTTCGATGAACGTCATCTTAATGGTATGTTCCACCTCTTTCTTATTCCTTCCTCGATCACCTCATTATGTTCCTTCTTACCATGCTATGACAAGTGACACCTTAAAACTTAATGGAGTATCTCTTGGTTGTTAGTGCTGTTGTGCTGAAACGTCCACGGGAGGACGTAGTCTTCAGGAGGAGTGATCGAAATCCTCGTGGTGGTTGTTCTCGTAGAAGGACATCAAAACCTGTTCAAGTAGGGATCTTACCTTCGTCTCTCTTTTTTTTTGTGCATCATCCAGGGTGGGCATCCTCTTGTTTTTGTGAGATATGGTTGAACCGTTAAATAAATATAATAAATGGTTAAAGAACGAGTTTGAGGAAATTTTGTTGATATTGTTGTTTTATTTCCATCGATGTTTATCCTTTGATTTTGTTGTGAATTAAATAGGCTTATGCCTACTGAAAATCATGCTCATTGGGGGCCTTTTCTTGCGCATTTAAATGATTCCTTGTTTTTCTGGATTGTTTTGTGGATGGAATTTCATAGAAAGTGTAAATTGGTTAATCATGTAAATTTAGCTGATTAAATGAATACTTGGAACCCTTGTGTGATCACCCCAGTTAAAATAAATGGAAGAATGAATTTGTGGGTGCTGGTTGGGGTTTAAATATGTGAAGGGGTGTTTTGTGGGTTGTTGTGGAATGGGTGAGCAGCGGGGCTGTGGTTGGATGGGTTGTGGGTTGGCGTGTATGATATGGTTGTGATGGGAAGCGGATCTGTGATAAATGGTATCAAAGGGATAATGATGTGGTATGGATTTTGTTTCCAATGTGTTTGTGGTTATGGTGGTTGGAAGCATAACTGTAGGGATGGGTTGTGCATATGAATAAAAGTGGAAGAGTAAAATAATGAATTATGGGGCATGGTAGTTGATTAAATACAGAAAATCAATGGAATTCATTGGCTGATAAAAGAAAATGGTATTGTGTTACTTATGTTTCCCTAACTTTATTTGTGGTTGGCAGGGATATGTTTTACAAACGATTGATCAAGTTTGGTTGTTATTAGTTGCTTAGTAGTTAAGGAACTGATAAACTAAAACTGTTGAAACATGAAAATATTAATAGGGTTTGGGGCTATTTATTGTGTGCATACTTTCGAGGTAGGAGTGCCGAGGCATGTTGTCAGATCTTTTGTGTGGAAGCCTTAAGATGGGATGATTGGATGATATAATTATATAAATATGTATGTTTTATACTTCTTTACGCACCCCACCCATGTTGAGAACTACGTGCCGAATACCAATGGGATGGGGGGTGAGATTCTCAAACATCTAAAGGACGGTTGGTTACTATTCTTCCATGTGCTCCCTATTCTAGGTTTTATAGCCCACGATCCTTCAAGTAGGTTACGACAGATGTTTCCCAATAGTCTTTAGGATGAGGATGTGATATGTTCCCAGCTGTCTTCAGGATGAGATGTGATGTGGCTCCCAGGTGTCTTCGGGATCAGATGTGGTTATGGACGAGGATTGAGTGCTGACGAGATACTATGAGCTTCGTATGGATAGGTTGCAGCACTAGCTCGAGCATCGTACGGCCAAGTTGCGGCACTAGATCAAGAAGAGGGGGAAGTATCAGAGTGTTAGGCATGAGGGCTGGAGCAATATTCAGAGGGAAGGTGGTGTGGGGTACCCATACATTGATAATATTATTATAATACTCTATTGACTTGTGATATTTGGTGAGTGTGGCATGTAAGGTTTGGTGGATAGATTCCTTGCTAGGATTTGGTTCCTTCTGTTTTCCCACGGGGCATTAGGATGTCTCCCCACCTGTGCACGAGAGCATTATGTTTTTATACTAAGTATACTTGTATTCTCACCCTATGTTTACATTCAAGTTTTTCGAAGTAATTCAGGGGCCGTGCGGGACCTTGGTAGTTGGGCATTGGAGTTTGCTGGTTGCAGTTTTTGCTTTCTTTTTTTTGGTATCATACATTGGAGCTTTTCTTGTACTTGTGATTTTGTTTCAGTATTGTATAAAACTTTCATATGGGTTTGGTTTTGGGTTTATTTTCATTTACTTGTTCCTTTTTCTCACTACTACAAATACGCCTTTTATCAGCGCTAAAAATGGCCTTTAACAGCGCTATTAAAGCCGGCGAAGATAAGGGGTGGGGGGGTCCCCTTCATCAGCGCTTCCTTTATCAGCACTTTCATTTTAGAGCTGATAAAGGACCCTTTTATCATCGATTTTTAAAAAGCGATGATAAAAGTTAAAAAAATAAAAAAAATCAAAAAACATTCAAAAACATTCAAAAAACATTCAAAAAATTAAAAAAATAATGCCAATCCTGGAGGGATTTTATAGCACTTGAGCCCCACTTTTATTAGTGATTTCCACCCCTTCCAGTGCCCCGCACGCACCCCCTCCACCCTTTATCAGCGCTAGCCCCCCACATCCACCCCCATGCGTGCACCTCTGCCTCCAGCATGTTTTGAACTCGAGACCTCCCCCCTAAATATTTCTTATGAAAGTGACTGAAAACAAGGGAGACCATATGAACCAAAACAATATGTCAATCACTGACTCAGAGAAACCCATGCACCTCATAACTTTGACAATAAAACTCCACTCCATCCTATCACATGAATTTTCCATATAAGTTTTAATGAAAATATTAAACCCCAAAACCTTATTATTAATATCGCTGACCATTTATTTGTCTAGGCTAATGGCCATTTTGGTTGACCTTCCCCATATGAATCCATGATGTTCCTTAAAAGTCCATTAATGAATGTGTATGAAAGGACTATTAGAAATAATGTAGAATTTACTTTTAGAGGGAAAACTCACATACTAATGTTTCCGTATTTCAAATGGAAGAGGGATTTTTGATGATTGGAATGAAAATTAGAGTGGTGACACATGCCACTATGGGGATACTCGCCCAAAAATAAATTATAGATGAGTTCCACAAGATAATCTGTGATGATGCCTCATGAAGTTATATAGAAAGAATATGGGAAACCATCAGAACCAGGTACACATATAGGGTTAAGAGACATTACATTCTCCAAAATTTCAGCTTCTCAAAGGATATTCTCAATGAATAATGAGACGTACTAGGAGATCAGGAATATGATGTTGTAAAATAAGTCATACGTTTCACTTAGTGTTCCATTATCCTAATTAGGATTAATACCTTCAAAAAGGGAGGAATAGAATGAATAATTCATACGTACAACCACAATCTGGTCATTAGTGAATGATCCATCATCTAGACAAATGTTTGGGGAACTAGATATTTTCTTTTCTTTAATACAGGCATGTAAATAAGTAGTGTTTTTGTATCCCTATTTTAGCGAGGTGGCCATCAAACTCTCCCTAACAACTCTATAATGTTCAAGAATAAGTACATCCAACAGGGCCTTCATGATAACTATATTACAGAAAATATACTCATCCCAACTAAATTCCTGGGAAATCTCATCTTGATTGATTTCTATTTTAATAACATCTAGACCAGTGAAGTGAGAAGGAATATTGGAATCCCATTCATGCAGATCATCATCCAAAAAAACATTACTTTTTATTAATTCCCACTATGATCCTTCTTCCACAACCTTAGACAAGGATGATATTACATGAGGATGAAATCCGAGTCATCCACCCATCGGCTAGAGTATAAGTAATGATTGTCTCCTCTGACAGAGCCTCCCAAACTGATGAGAAGTGGGGAATGATATGAAATTTCTCAAACCAATAGTTTGAACTTGGTGGGGGGAAAATGAGTTAGAGAAAAGTTTTTCAATTCAATGATTTATTAAAAATAATGCATGGTGGTTATCCTTCTTATAATTACACTTGGTAAATCTATCACCTAAATATCCCATGACAAAGATTCCATTCCTAGAAGAAATTGATGAAAGATCATGTGTATCATGTATGGGTAATTTACCACCACCTTTCTTCTTCACATCATCATGGATATTGATAAAATCAACTTGACTATCCATGACTAATCAACTGATTTGACACATCCCATATTCTTCTATAGAAACACACAATCCATCAAATTTCACTTAGCATAATCAAAGGAGATTATACAATTAAAATTAGTAAAGATGACCTCAGTGGAAATTTTTTTATTGGAGACAACATGATTAAAAATTAAAATGGTTTTATTCCAAAAAAAACATATGTTGATCATCTAGTTCACCATTAATGTAGTTGTGAAGACCATGTTTAATATAAAAACCACAAATACTAGAGGGGTGATGCTTGTGCTTGATGATGGAAATGAGATAGATCATACTATGAATAATCTCAAATTTGAGAAAATAAAACTTCACCCAACCACCCACAACCAGATAATTCTTGATGAGGAGGGTGATAATTGGAGCTGAAGTCAGAAATAATTTTCCCCAGATATTAGAAATCCCTTTTAATCGATTGATAATGATTATTTCTCCATTTTGAAACGATCCCTTGTATGCGCACCACTCGGCATGGGAGATTTATCATTACCTTCTAGGTTGGGGTTGACATGAGATAATGAACTACAACTATTAGAATGGGGAATATGATATGTGAAAGATGGTCCAAGATTCTCTAGCTTTGAGGATAAGTGTTGATAAAACACTTTTCCCAGACAAGAATCCAATTTCTAAGAAACAATGTTAGAGGAAACCAAAGAAGATGAGGATCCCGAAACTAACCCTTAGAAATTAGAAATATATTTATTAGAAATAGTGGTAGGACTTGGAGGGGGATGAAAGACCACAATTTCCATTCATGTCCCCTTCTTTTCAATCAATGATAAGTCACGAGGATTCATGGAAGATTGAGGAGATGTAGGAGTCAGTCTAGAGACCACCATAAGAGGGGGTTCACCCAGACCCCTAGCTGAACACTCCATTTCTATAGAGATGGGGAATCACCAACATGTGAATTAGAATTGATAAATTCAACAGTCAGCTAGAATATACAATTGTCCTAAGGAGAATGTCTTGTAGGAAACATTACTAGAAAAATTGTACTGGGGAATGAAAAAAATATGGTTGCAATCAATTAAATGGGTCTCCCTCTAACCGCACAAAAGAGGAATTTTCTTTAATAATAAATTGAGGGTTTATCCCCAAAATTTTGAAAATAAAATATCTTTAGAACATGATTGATTTTTTTAGAAGAATCATATACCATAATCATCATGACATAAAAAATAGACCTTTAAGTGAAATAACAATAATGATATCCACTGATAACATGCCCAATAAAATATAAATTATATTAAAGGATAACATATTAGATGGAAAATAATGTTTAAAGTAAATATAAAATAGTTATTTATAAAAATATAATTTCGACATTGAAAATCACATTTTAAAACAAGAAAATTATTTAAAAAAATTTCTTTAAAAACAACCTTTAAAACATATAAAATAATCTTATATAAAATTTTTGAACACTATTTCAAAGTTTATATATTTTAAATATTATTTTATTGTAAAATTATAATAAAATATCATTTAAAAATATTATGATAACATTTTTAAGAAATATTGTTTTCAAAGAATAAAAATTTTTATCTAAAGAGAGATATAAATTATAATTACCTTAAAAACATATTCTAAATTATATTTTGTTCCAAAGAGTGGAAAAATGGTACTGATACTTCAATATATCATGAATAACTATATTTTAATAAAATTAATGAGTATTAATGAATTATGTATCATTTTTTATCATTAATTAACGCATAATCCTAAACAATACTGATAAATGATGAGATTATAGAAATAAGAGCATAGCACATTCGTAACATTTAATCCAAATCCCCATGAAAGAATAAAATTATATGAGTAATAAAATATCCTTAAAATAATTGTATTTATGAAATGTCATGTCCTCATAGAATTATACAAACCTCATAAATGAAGATAACTGTATAACACAACAATCATATTAAAGAAGAAAAATTGTACCAAAAATAAATTACATCATTAGAAACATTAAATTCTTAAAATACATTCATGGGATGTATATACACAAAAAATAAAAACTAGTTATTGAATATGGCTTCTATCTCATTGAAATAAATGCAAGGTGAGAAAAACCCTTCCCATAAGTATTGAATTCCTTCATACACATTCAAACCTTTGGTATAGGAAATATATATTTATTATAAATCTAATGAAGAACCATATTTATGTATATATATATATAACATATATTATTTTATTGTGACATCATATTTTTGTTTTATTAATAATCCCTTTTTAATGTTACGATTTAGGTAATAATCGAATTTTATCTTATATAATCTCACATGATATTATTAGCCATTTTAATTTAATCATGATTTCATCATTTATAGAATTTAATAAGTGATATAGATATCCAATATATTCATTATATATTTATTTAATATATACAATGAAATATAGAAAGAGGAAATAAACAACTCTTCTAAAGGAGATGGTAGGCCATATATACACATGACCAGTATTTCGATTTTCTTGTCATATTGAAATAATGAAAATTCAATGATATATATATTATCATTATATTATAATGATTATATAATATATATCACATATTTAAATTAAATCCACCATTAATTAAATCCTTGTAAATCTTTAATTAATCACATCGCTTCGTGAGGCAGTAGTCCTCTGTACCCAAGAACGACATTAACATATACTCACATAATGAAAAGAATGAATGTATGTGTTATATACAAATTAGAGAACATTAATAGACTAATAAATATAATATATATCATATATGAACTACAAATCTATCATTATTTAAATCTTTTAAAGGTTCTAATGGAATAATGAAGGATGTTAGTTTGTGAGACCATAGATGATCGTACACCCGATAGATGATTGAATAAACCATTTGATGGAAGAGTGTGATGTTTTAGGTTATAACCATAACATAAAAAACTCATTATATTTAAGAAAAATTGTTTATAATATATTCATGATATAAAAATAATTAAATCTGATTGAGGAATAAATAAAAAATAATAATTCATTAATAAACGTTACATTTTCTTCGAGTGTCTCTTTTTGGTCAGCAACAAATGACTTCTTTGGTAAGGTTAATTCCAAATGTAATTAACGATTTTCGGATTAGAGGAGGGTTGTTTATTAGTTAATTTTTTATGTTTTTTCAATAAAAATGGCTTGATAGTTGTCAATAAGTGGGATGAGATTGTGGACTTTTATAGTGGGCGGGTAGTGGAATTCGTTTAAATTCTAAAAATGTAAAAACTATTGGGAAGTATCCCTTAACTAATGTGCCCCAAATACTAAATAATATTCATTAAAAGATGTTATATGGTCAAAATATTTCTAAAATATAGATTTTCTACATTTTTCTAGCATATTTGGCTCTTTATGTTTAAATATTAGTTCCTTGTTAGGCTCATTTTTCTCTAAAACATTATAATTTGTTTTTACTATTTTCAATAATAATTTGGGTAAAAATTAACTTTACAATATTATAAATTGTAAATTAAGATGATTAAAAATTTTTAATCCAGTTTTCCAAATTATAATCACATATGTGAAAAAAATTAATTTAATATTTATCATGCAGATGTGACAAAATAATTGGATTTTAAGGTGAAAATACCCAATAGTTTGTAATATATTTATATCAAATTTAAATTTGAAATTGACTCTAAAAACATAAATTGGAATAATATATGTAAAATTTATCTAAATATAATTTATAAAAATTTCAAAATATAATTAATGCATAAAAATAATTCAATTAAAAATAAATATTTCAAATAAAATTAACTATTTTTAACTATTCATCAAAAAATGAAATTTCATTGAAAAACAAAAAATTCTCCCTAATATAATTATGATGATCTTAATTAAAAAATAAATTTTATTTTCTAAAGTATAATTTATAAAAATATAAATATTTAGTTTTAAAATAATTTCAACTGTAAAACGTGGAAGAACTACCTTTTAGAAAAATACATCATATTTTTTTGTGAAATTTGATTTTTTGATATTAATTTTTGAGAAAAAAAATAATAATAATTTAAATTTTTTAATTGTGTATATAATATAATCATTACATTAAAATAAGTAACTAATTTTTTTGTTTAATTTATTAAGATAATACGTGTTTTTCTATAGAAAAATCATTGTTTTCAAAAGGAATTTATTTATTTTCAAATATTTCTCATGTATATATCTGTATAATTGATTAAATTTTTATATACATGAATAAAATATATTTTAATAATTTATTAAATACCTCTCATACCCACCATTCTAATGTAATGGTAATAAAAATATTAATATCTAAATAATTATTAATATTTAATTTATTCCCAATGTTATGTGTAATGGAAACTAAAATCAACATTTCAAGTAGAATAAAAATAAGATTTTGTTGCATATAAAGCTTGATTAACTTAGTATATCATGTAATTCATGAAATCAATGTATTTTAATATATTAAAAAATAATTCAAAAAACATTTTTTTTGTTACATTCTACCCACCCTAAAATGAATTTAACCCTGATAATGCATCAATTTCATCAATGGATTAACATTCGAAAATTATATCATATATACCCGCATGATAGAAAATTAAATACTAAAACATTATTTATAGTGGGAAATTTTCTAACACAATGGTTACCGAATGTTACTCATAATGAGGTTTCCACAGAGGACAACATAAGTGGGATGTCACGCTTTGGACATGAAAGAAAAATGTAAATAATTTTAGAAAGTGATAGAGATCACTAATCATAACAAATTCAGTGATTCATAGGAAGACACTTCTTCCAAAACTATAAAAAAAATTTGGCATTAAGAGGTCATTAATATCATAAAAATGGCGATTACATAAAAAAATTTCATTCCAATATTATTTTATTAAAGTAAATGAATTTTTACAAGGAGATATCCTTAAATGATTTCATTCCATTTCATTTGCACAAATATCACCCTTTGTTATTTCATTGAACAGTTCGACATCATCTATTACTCAAAAAATAAAGGTTAATTTGTTATTTCTGAAGCACTAATAGACCAAAAGATCCATAAATATAATGATAGGTTATTCTACCTATCAAATAATTAGAAAAAGTAATTTTATATACCTAAGTCTTTATATTGTGATGTATTATGTTAATATCCAACCCCTCATCCAATGTTCAACTCAAACCATTCCATAAATGCTTATCCAAATAACCTTTCAAAATTATTTATAACTCTTTATTCTTTAAATAATCTCTTATATTAAACTTAAAACATTTTCATTAGAAACTTGGGTCCTACCTTATAATGATATAATAAAAAATGTGATTATATTTTTCTAGACTATGTGTGAGTGAGATAATCATATGAAATTTTATTATAGAATACACAATAAGATTATCCTAGGGAATATTCATACAAAAACAAACATGAAATTACATAACTAAGGAAGGGAGGATTAGTGTGACCCTATTATCATGATTAAATCAATCCATTATAATTGCATAAAATTTCCCTATTTCATTATCTTCATCTTTTTTTTGTATCTTATCACCTATATTAGCCATTTTTGTGGAGTTTATTCTATTAATTCATAAAACCCTTACAATTTAAACTGTAGACTAAGGGTGGTGCATCAGTTGGTGTTATCTTATCCTCCATTTACTTAACCATATAATTAAATATTTTTTTACATTAACAGATGTTTGAATTACCTTTTCACATTTTTGGAACCTCCCAGACCCACTCAATAAATTCCCTTGATGTTTCTTCACACATTTCAGGCACACAGACTTTTATTTCTTGCCACCATTTTTGATATCATGACACTTGATATTACTTTTCTTATCAAAACCAGAGGGATGGTTGGAATAACTAATTTATGTTATACCCACAGTGAATATATAAAAACATGTTAATAAATTATTAATTCTCTTATATACAAAGATTTTTGATGAATTAGTTTTAGGCCACCTATGAATAGAATGATTTTAAATTTAGGACTGATGATCAAACTAGAATCGTACCTTGAATATTTGGAACATTTCTTTAATAAGTACAAGTAGATTCATTTTACATTTACATAAACAAAAGTAATTACTTCTCCATATTTTTTTGTAGAATATGAGGGAATTAATTACTGAAAAATTTCACCTTAACCCTTCCCATTCCATAGACCCAATTTATTTTAATTCACTCATGTTCTTAATTAGAGTCCACCATGAATCTGCTTCACATTCCAAAAGATAAGCAACCAAAAATAAATTTTATTTCCCAGAGTACTGAAGGACGTAAAATATCATTTTACTTTTAATTATACATTTCTAGTCAACTAATGGATCAATGGAACCATTAATATAAGGCGGATGTTTCCTCTAAAATGACTCAATTTAATGTTTATTCCTCAATTGCTCATTTGGATGTTTAACATGATTGAAATATTGATAAAATTTTTAAACATATCAACATGGATTTTCATTCAAGCTCACTTATAGTTTTGGTTATCAATAGGATAATAATCTCATACTCCATTTTATTCAGCATGGAAATAGTTCCATCAATTTCCATTCATTGAATAAAACATAAACTAATAGTCTGAGAAACAATAATCATTGCGAAAAATAATAAAATAATAAATTTTTACTTATTAGATTTATAAATCATGACCAAATATTATTTAATATTTGAAACATTTTATTTATGATAGGGTATTCAATGTAATATTCTATTCAATCCCTTCATTATGGTTTGTAAATAGGTTCTGAATTTCTAATGAAAATCTTCTATGAGTATCAAAATTGGTGTGTAATAAGGCCCATTATTATGAAACTATTCTGATTAATTACATCTCAAGACATTGTTTCATAGGTTGTTAAGCCTAGGTAAATATGTTCATGATAAACATCAACTTGTAGTGTCCAAAAATGGGTCTATTATTAGGAAACCAGTTTCTCTATGTATTACAAAAATTTTGTGAAATTTTACAATACTTAGACTCATCCATAGAATTTTCCATTGAGAAATACAAAGAAATATAAATAGAAATATCCCAAGGTATTTCAATAATTTTTTCTTATCCTAGTTTTCAATGGTTAAATAAACCATTAATTTAATACCAACTATAGTGATGCAAGCATCACATATATGGATATTACATCATTTTAGACAAATATTTAGAACATTATAAAAGTACATACTTGTGGAATGTAATCATTTAGTGTATTTTGAAACATGGTACACAATCATCTAATTAGGTCAATGATATTCAATTTTTTTTCACATATATCATTTCATTTAGTAATCTTATATAAAACCATTCTTCATATCCTAGGAAAATTAAGCATAAGAATGTGATAGATCATATTCAATGAAAATGAAAATAATCGAGATACATAAGAATAAAATGTATATAAGGTTATGAAAACATGAGCATAAAATTTGAATATAATACCCCACATATAAAATTTCACAATCACGTGTAACAAAATAATTATAAGAATATACTAAGACATTAATCATAAGGTAATAAACAACATAATCCA